>OY731403.1:98216488-98923744 GCA_963425845.1 Sphenostylis stenocarpa
TAAGTAGAGAGATTTAAATGGTCTCGAGGAATAGAAGTTTTCAAAATAGAAGTATTGGACATAAGTGTTTCAAGACTTGGTCCCAGAATTCGAAATTCAAAATCATAACGGCACGTTAGATAATTGATTATCTTAAGTGATAATCGATTATCACGAGCCTTTATTTTACAAAGGAGTAAGCTTGGATCGGGATAATCGATTATCCTGCGAGATAATCCATTATTTCGGTTGGGATAATTTATTATCAACTTAGATAATCAATTCCGGCAAGTTTTTCTAGAGAAAACATGTTTCAATATAGGATAATCAATTATCTGAATGATAATCAATTATCACAAAGTGGTTTTGATAAAATTGAACTTTCGGAGGATGAGCCATGTGTTAGCTATCTTAGACTCTAATTTAGGAAGCCTTCATTTCACTTCTCCACACCTCAAACTCTTGAATCCAAGCATTCTAGCATCAATCAAGCCTTCTTGCCTTCTCCTAACCTCACTTGTCTTCCAAAACTCTCTTGTTTTTCTTCTAATCCTAAAATGGCCTAATCTTCTCGTGCTAAAATTCCCACAAGAAGAAGATCTGCTCCTGCCTCTCATCCTCATCCTAATTCTGTCAAAGGATAGATCTCAGATGATGAGGGCCGACAGGAATTTCTCACCTTCTGGAAGGAAAGAGGTATCATTACTCCAAAATTCATTATTGGTGATCAATTCATCAATAGAGGATTTAATTTTCCGAATCTTCTTGATATTCAAGGTGTCCTCCCTTTTATCCAAATGCAAGGTACATACTACCCTGATTTAGTTAGGGTATTTTATTCTCATTTCAAATTTAGGCATCAAGTAGCCACTTCTCATGTCAAGGGTGTGACTATCATCCTTGATGATGATATATGGGAAAATGTTGCACATTTTAATGTAAGAGATGATGTTATTAACATTTTTGCGGAGTTAGAGGATTTTGACAGAATTATGGCTTACCGTTCTTTTCTCCGCAACCCCTCCATGGAGATTGGGCGTCTTCTTCTAGCCGGCCCATTAAAGAAGGAGGAATGTCTGCTACTGCATCTACTTGTCTGGATTTTATGTCCCCGGGCAACCAACCCTGCCCAATGCTCATCCATAGATCTTCACATTATTCATGCAATCATGAATAATGAGCCAATCGATTGGGGCAGCCTTGTCACAATGACCATGCTGAAGGCAAAGCGTCATCCTACTTTTAAAATTCCCTATGCTCTTATTATCTCTCGCATTTTAGAGTATAAAGGAGTCAATGTTGAAGGGGAACAAAAGGTAAGAACCACAAACTCAAACCGAATGTTTGATAGTACGCTAACTCAACTTCAAATGGTATGAGCCAATAACATTTATGTTCACAAAGACGACGTTCCCAACATGGCTGACAATGCTGAAGATTCTGACGAAGAGATGCCTCCTACTACTGAGTTTCCCTCTGAACATATTCATAATGCTGGAACATCTTTTGTCCCTCCTGCATCCCGACAATCTATGGAAGAGATGTTGTTTGATATGAATCAGAAAATGCAAGAATTTTTCACCCTCTCTGAAGTACGGCATGAGGAAATCATTCGACGTATCTCTGATGTAGATGATAAGGTCTGTAACCTAGAGGATAGGTTTGACGCTCAGTTCAATAGCGATGCAAGTGAAGAGTTTTAATCTCTTCCACATATCTCTTTGTTTGTAATGACTTTACTTTATGAAATAAAATTGGTATTTCTTTGCTTTCTTTGAGGGGGAGTTATTCTGTAAATTATGCATCTATTGAGGGGGAGCTTTCAATTTTTTAATCATAATCAAAATAAGGGGAGAAATTTATTTAAAGCCTCTTATGTTTATTAAATTTAAATATTATCTGGTATGTTTAATGTTTTTGTTAGTGTGACAAATAAAACAGGTTATTATAGGGCTTTAAAAGAAAATTTTGATCATCATCAAAAAGGGGGAGATTGTTGAAACATACAAGGATATGAATGTTGAACATACATGATTATGAAGCCAGTAGATTTTGATGATGATTCAAGAACAAAGGACTTAAAGATTTGAAGACTTGTAATATTATGTAATAACTCTGTTTTGATGATTTTGAGTCTGTAATATTAGAGTCTAAGACAGCCAGCACATAGTCTACTCTTTAGAAGCTTCAAAAACTCATTTTTATCAAAAACACACTGGATTAATCGATTAAAAGGCAGGATAATCGATTATTACAGAGAGAAACCATTTTATGTATCAACTCTCTGGAATAATCGATTAAAGCTCCTGTTAATCGATTAATAGGGTTGTTAATCGATTAACAGCTCAAATAATCGATTAAATCGCGTGGTTATGGGTTCCTGGTGATTTTGGCTCTGTAATAATCGATTAACACTCAAGATAATCAATTATTTCAGTCAGATATGTGTTTTGAATTTCAAAATTGAACCAAGTTTCGAAAACCCTAGTCCCAATTCACCAGGTTTTGAAAATTCCCAATTCCCAAACCCTAATCCGTATACTTAAGGTCCTTTAAGGCTCTCTTCAAATTGAACAACCTTTTTCAAATAAAAGTTGAGAGTTGTGACTGTTAGAGAACTGTTTGTTGGAAAAAGGGGCTTTTGGAACCTAGTGTGGGCTAGAAGCGATAAGAATCACTAAGTGGGTTTTCTTGGTGGATTGTGTGTTATGCTGTCTCTAGGAAAACTGTTTTTCATCTCTTGTGTGACTCAAGAGAGGTGTTTTCGTTACCTTATCTTTTCAATTTTTATCTGTTTGTAAAATTGTTAATATAGTGATAGTGTTAATCCTCTGTTTGAGTGATTAGAAACTGGATGTAGGGTCTTTTGATCTGAACCAGTATAAATCATCTGTGTAAGACTCTATCCTTACTCTATTTACTTTACATAACATTTGAATCGGTAAAATTTGGAGAAATTTTTAAAACCCTAATTTTTGTTAAGAAACCAATTCAACCCCTCTTGGTTTTTGTCCGGATACGCAAACATTTCACTGCGCGATTCTAATAAACCAAAGTAATCAGTTAAATGGATTTTAAGTAATTATTTTAACTGATATTATATGAGCTTTATCAGTTAAAAAGTTCTTAACACTTACATAATAGGTTTTTAACTAATAAGTTTTCAAAATAATCCATTAAAACCTTTTAAAACATTCACTGGAACTGTTTTAATCGATATATCTTCGAATTAATCGATTATTTTCATTAAAGGAGTTTTTGAAAACCTTCTGCCAGTATTTTAACTGATATAGATTTGAAATAATCGATTAAAATTACTTAAAATGTTTTAGAAAGTGTTATGGTAGTATTTTAATTGATACAAACTCGAAATAATCGATTAAAATAACTTGAAGTATTTTTAAATATGTTCTGTCAGTATTTTAATTGATGTAATCTCGAATTAATCGATTAAAATCACTTGAAAGGTTTTGAAAGAAGTTCTGTCAGGATTTTAATCGATGTGTTATTAGTTAAAATCACTTAGAAAGTTTTATGAAAATATTTGGCAGGATTTTAATCGATTAAATGTGAATTAATCGATTAAAACAACTGAGATTTTTTCCAAAGTGTTTTAATCGATTAAAACAGACTATTATCAGTTAAAATCACTTAGAAAGTTTTATGAAAAGATTTGGCAGTATTTTAATCAATTCAAAGGCGAATTAATCGATTAAAACAACTTAAGGGATTTTTTACAAAGTGTTTTAATCGATTGAAACAATGTCGCATAAGTTAAAACAAATATGGAAAATGATCAAGAACATTTTAACAGATTAAAAGAAGTTTTAACAGATTAATTCAACACTTTTAACAAATTAAAATATTGTTTTAATAGATTAATTAAACCAGTAGTTAGAACAATTCTCTATATAAACAAAATTGCTTGAGTCTTTTAATATAGACTTTTGAGCAATCAATCAAGCAATCATAAGAGCTACTTTCAAGAAAGAATCACGCAAGTTTTGTGAAGTTTTTCAAAGTTCTTTCTTGAGGCAATTTCTGCATTTCTTTTGTAATGAAACTCATTCTACAGAGCTGCATAATCCTGGTTTGAGTGTTCTAGTTTCTTCTCTTTTGTTTCTTTACATTTCATTACTGTATTGTGGGTGTCTGGAAGTGTGGGCACTTGTTTCTGTTGCTGGAATTTGGCTGCAGGGTGGTTCAAGAACTGGAAGTTGGTTCTTGGTGAAGGTTTAGGTGCAAGGACTGGAATTTTGATTTTTATGGTAGATTGGGTGTGTGATTGGAATCTGTAATCTGTAAAACATTCAATCTAGAGGAACTCAGCTGGAATTTGGCTGAGAACTGGACGTAGCCCTGGGATTGGGTGAACCAGTATAAATCTTGGTTGTATCTCTCTAAACCTTTCTCTCTTTAATTTTGTTGTTGTCTTTATTTTTATTGTTTGTTTTGTTTGATTCAAGATTTGGTCAGAACTCTTAATCTTTGAAATAGATAATCTGTAATTTGCGAAAATATTTCAAAGATCAATTCACCCCCCCCCCTCTTGATCTCAGCCTCCTTTTCTAACACTTTTGGCTGACCTTGTATGTTTTGTGTGCTCACCAGTGTTAGAATAGTGGGCTGAGATCAAGAGGGGGGTGAATTGATCTTTGAAAGATTTTCGCAATTAACAGATTATCTATTTCAAAGATTAAGAAATCTGACTAGTTCTTAAATCACACACAGCAAGCAATCAAAATAAATGCAGTCACAGAATTGAAGAAGAGAAAGGTTTAGAAAGATACAACCAAGGTTTATACTGGTTCACCCAATCCCAGGGCTACGTCCAGTTTCCAGCCAAATTCCAGCTGGGTTCCACTAGATTGAATGTTTTACAGATTACAACTTTAATCTCACACTTAATCTACCACAAGAACCAAAATTCCAGTTCCTGCACCTAAACCTTCACTAAGAACCAAATTCCAGTTCTTGACCAACCCTGCAGCCAAATTGAAGCTACAGAAACCAGTGCCCACAATTCCAAGCACCCACAATACAGTAAAGAAAGTAAAGAAACAAATAGAAGAAACTTAGAACGCTCAAACCAGATTTATGCAGTTCTGCAGTATGTGTTTCTTCTCCAAAAGAATGCAATTTTGCCTCAAGAAAGAACTTCAATGAACTTCATAGAACTAGCGCGATTCTCTCTTAAAAGTAGCACCTATGATTGCTTGATTGATTGCTAAAAGATGTGTTTTAAAAAGTTCAAGCAACTCTGTTTATATAAAAGATTTTCAAAACTGCTGGTTTATTTAATCTGTTAAAATAATCTTTTAATCTGTTAAAAGTCTTGTTTCAATCTGTTAAAACTTCTTTTAATCTATTAAAATGTTCTTGATTATTTTCCAGATGTGTTTTAATTGATTCGACAACGTTTATATCAATTAAAACTCTTTGTAAAAAATCTTCTAAATTGTTTTAATCGATTGATTCGTCTTTCAATCGATTGAAATACTGCAAAATATTCTTATAAACTTTTCTAAGTGATTTTAACTGATAATAATCTGTTTTAATCGATTGAAACACTTTGAAAAAAGTTCACTTAGTTATTTTAATCGATTGAAACGCATTTTAATCGATTATAATTCTGCCAAAAGATTTCATAAAACTTTCTAAGTTATTTTAACTGATAGCAAACATGTTTTAATCGATTAAAACGTTCTGAAAAAAACTCTTAGTTGTTTTAATCGATTATTTCGCATTTGTATCGATTAAAATACTGACATAACAACTTTCAAAACCCTCTAAGTTGTTTTAATCGATTATTTCGAGTTTGTATCGATTAAAATTCTGCCAGAACACTTTTCAAAAAAATTCTAAGTCATTTTAATCGATTATATCAATTCTATATCAGTTAAAATACTGGTAGAAGGTTTTCAAAAATCCTTCTAATGAAAACAATCGATTATTTCGAAAACATATCAGTTAGAAACCTGTTACAAAAGTGTTAAGAACATTTTAGTTGATAAAGCTTATATGCTATTAGTTAAAATAGCTAATTAAAAACCTTTTATCAAAATACTTTGTTTTTAACCTTTTAAACATTTTTTAGAGGCATTGCAAAATCTTTTAAATGAAGAAACCTCATTCAGCAGAGAGATAAAAATGATTAAACCTAAGCAGAGATGCAGACTCACTAATCCTACTACCCTTTTATCTAAGTGACCTTTGACTGCCACAAAGTAGCCTTTGACTTCATTTTTTACTTCATCAAATCAACAAGATCTTTGCCAAAGTAATTCAATAAGATCTTCATCAAGGCTTTCGGTCCAAATCTTTAATGGGTGAAAACAAATTACCTTTTTCTAAGGGAGCTTCTATTAATAGACCTCCACTGTTTTGTGGAACATATTATCCATTTTGGAAGATTAGGATGAAGATATTTATTGAATCTATTGATAGGAATGTTTGGGATGTAATTGCTAATGGTCCATTAATTACAGAAAAAGAATGGTCTAGTTTAAATGATGAAGAAAAGAAAAAAGTTCAAAGTGATTGTACTGCTAAAAACATAATTACTTCTGCACTAAATATGGATGAGTTTTTCAGGGTCTCCCAATGCAAATCTGCCAAGGAAATGTGGGAAGTTCTTGAGGTTACTCATGAGGGAACAGCTGATGTAAAAAGAGCCAGAAAACATACTCTCATAAGAGAATATGAGTTGTTTAAAATGAAAACTGGAGAAAGTATTGCAGATGTGCAGAAGCGCTTCACTCATATCATCAATCATCTAATGGGCTTAGGTAAAACTTTTGATAAAGAAGAATTAAATATTAAAGTTCTGAAATGTCTTGACAGGTCATGGCAGCCTAAGGTCACAACAATCTCAGAATCAAAAGACTTATCCGTCATGACAACAACTTCCTTGTTTGGCAAACTCAGAGAACATGAAATGGAAATTAACAGATTCAATGAGCAAGAAGTCTCTGAGAAAAAAGGTAGAAGTATAGCACTCAAGGTTGAAGAAATAAGTCAAGAATCAGAGGAGGAAAGTGAAAATCTTGGACTGCTTGTCAGAAAGTTCAACAAATTTCTCAAGAAAAAGATTCAAGATAAATAAAAACACAAAAAGTATGAGAAGAAATCTGATTCTTTTAACTATAAATGTTATGGTTGTGGTAAGCAGGGTCATGTAAGAATGGAGTGCCCAGAAAAGAACAAATACAATGATAAGAAAGAGGAAAAAGTCAAAAGAAGAGTATATGTTGCATGGGATGATAATGACACTTCATCAACAGAAAATTTTGATAATGAAGAAGCTAACTTGTGTCTAATGGCAAATCAAAATCATCAAACCAGCAGTGTAAGTTCTAACTCTTCTTCAAATTTGGTGAATTATAATTCATTACAAGAAGCATTTAATGAAATGCATGAAAAAACTAAGAAACTGCAAAAGGAAAATTATAGGCTAAAAGGCATGAATAATTGGTTAGTAAATAGAGTAGATTCTCTTGAAAAGAAAATTCTTGAAGATAAAACTGATCTTGACTTTTTAAAATTAATCCATGATAATTCTGATTGTGTATGTAATAAACCATGTAATAATTGTTCAGAATTACAAAAGAAGATTGATTTTTTATCACAAACTGTTTCAAAGTTTACACAAGGTCAAGCTAATCTTGATGTTCTTCTTGGGTCACAGAAACTTATTTTTGACAAATCTGGCATTGGATTTACATCTAGCATGAAATTCAGAAAAAACAAATGTAAACAAGATATCATACTCATCATCTGTGATAAAATGTTTTTACTGCATGAAAAAAGGTCATTCTGTGAAATATTGTAGAATTAAGAAGTATGCTATTCCTAGAGGTAGAATGAAGTGGATTCCCAAAAATTCATTTCAAATAACCTGATTGGACCCAATGATTATAAAAAGGGTACCAGAAATATGCTAAATCTGTTTTGCAGGAACAAAATTTGGAAGTCCCTTGGTGTTCAAAACAACAAATTTGGTTATGGTTTCATAAACTGAATGTTTTAATTGATATAAAACAGTTTTAATCGATTAAAATCACTTACAGAGAATACCAAAAAAACAATCCGTACAGTTTTAATCGATTGAAATACGAATAAATCGATTAAAATGTTCTCAGGAATTTAGTCTAGTTGTTTTAATCGATTAAAAAGGATTTATATCAGCTAAAATCACTAAGATGTCAAAATTAATTGATTCTTCCTCGTTTTAATCGATTAAAATTTTGTTATCATCTTATTAAATTTTTCCAGCACAAAATTAATTGATTCTTTTATGCATAAATCGATTATTTCACTGTAGCATTTTCAAACCTAATATTAAAGATCAAATTAATAGGTTAATTTGTTGATTAATCGATTAATTTGTTCCTGAAAATTATTTTTACAACATCCAATTGAAAATTGGTCAGCAAATCAGAGTCAAAATTCAAAGTTTTTGTGTTAATCAAAATCTGCACAATACATTTAATATATTCTTTGACCAAGTCAAACTTCTTTCCAAGAAAAATTTAGCTGATGTACCCACTGTCCAGAAACCTGCGCCTCTGTCTTCAGTCAAGGGGACATGTGCAATAAAAGCTGTTTTTTGCAGGTTCTGTCAAATTGGATTGCAATTCACAAAATTTGACATCCGTAACTCTTCATCTTGCTCACTTGAAGTCTATTATTCCCATTATTCATTTTCTGGTTCAAATTCCTTTTCTCTTCTTTCCTGTACTCACGTATCAAAACTCCTCTCCAAAACTATACAACAAGATGCTTAGGAGATCAAAATCAAGAAAGAAACATAAAGGAGAATCTTCCTCTGCTGCCAATCCTGGTGGTCATTTGGAAGCATGGTTTGATGGTGATATTGGAAGAATGAACACCTTCATTGCTGAGTTCAGTCAGAAGCAGATTGTAATTCCAAAGTTTAGCAATTTCAAGTGGCTTGATGAAGAAGGATTTACTGGTCTGAGAAGAAAACTGAAAAGTCAAAAACTAAGAACCTTGATGGAGTTTACTGGGAATATTCAACCTGATTTGGTTCGGGTCTTTTACTCCAATTTAACAGTGAATGGTTCAACAATCAGATCTCAGGTCAAGGGAGTTAATATGGAAAATACTCCTTCTGTTTGGGAACAAGTTGTCGGTCTCAGGGATAGTGGTGTCAAAGTATCCAAAGGGAACATCTCTGAAATACCAGACTTCAACAAAATACAATTTTTCAGGTCTTGCCTTAAGGATCCAAATGATTCGGTAAGAATTTTAAACACTGGAAAACTTTTACTTGAACATAGACTGCTAGCTTTCATTGTGGCATGGATGCTTACTCCAAGAGGGAGTAATCATGTTATACTTAATGAGGGAGATCTTGCCCTCATGTACTGCATCTCTAATAATATTCGGGTAAATTGGGTTTATGTGATTAAAGATCACATGTTGAAGGCAAAAAGGTTGGCGGATTACAAACTGCCGTATGCCATGTTGACTAACAATTTCTTTAGATATTTTAAAGTTGATCTTACAGGAGAAAGCATAGAAACTCCTAAAGCTTCAAATGAAATCGATGACTCCACCTTGAGAAAAATGGGATATATCAAAATTGATGATGAATGGATTTCAAAAGTTGATGCTGGGATGTCTGAAGATGAGGAAGAAGATGAAGAAGAAGATGAGCAAGGTCAAATTCCTTCCTCTCCAGCTGCTGCAGAGGTTCCTAAATCCACTGGTGGGGAGGCATCATATGAGAACATGGAGATAATTCCCTACTTGGAACAACCTGACTGTGGGACTCCTCTGTCTCAATTTGAAAGGTCCATGCTTTCTCAAATGGCCACAATGCAGGAAAACCAAAGGAAGCATATGCAAATGACATATCAACACTTCCAGCAGACCAACAATCAGTTCACAAACCTTGGAAACCAGATTGCTGATATCTACACCAAACTGGAAGATATGCAGCTCAACCAAGGGAATTGGGATGATTGAGTTGTTAAAAAAAGGGTCCCTTCCTATCTTTTTCTTATGTCATATTTCTTTTACTACTAATTTCTATTTCTGGTCTGTAATATTAACTGGTTGTAAACCAGGAACAATCTTTTTAACTTTGCTAAATATGATGTAGGTTTTAAGTTGAATTAAGAGAGCCTAGATAGAATCAAACATAATTCTCTGATAAATTTAGCTGATACAAAATAGATTCAATCAATTAAAAGAAACACTTACATAGGAAATTTGCATCAAAATAATCGATTAATTTGCGTATTAATCGATTAAAACCTGTATGTCATGTGTTTGTATCAACTAAAACTAGTTTACATCAATTAAATAAACTAGATAAGATACTATTCTGTTTTTGATGGATCTATTGGTTAAAACTTAATCAATCTAGTTGATATTATCTTAAAACATTTTCCTAAATGATCGTTTTTACAAAATCCGAACTGAATTAGGCATTTTAGATGCATCAAACATTACTTAGTTTTTCAAAATTGGTTGTTTTAATCGATAAAAACAAGCTTCAAATCGATTAAAAGCACTAATACAACATTTTTCTCACTGTTTTAATCGATTAAATGTCGATTTAATCGATTAAATCAACTTTTGTTTCAAACTTTCGAAATTTATCACTATTTTAATCGATTAAAACATTATTTTAATTGATTAAAACTAGTAACAAGATTATTTTAATCGATTTCGTCCTGTTTTTAATCAATTATCACTCTGGAAAGAAAAATTAAAGGCTTTAGTTAATGGCTATTCTTGTAACATGCTACTAAAACATGATTCCCTTATCTTTACACGTGTTAATTGTATTCATTACAAACGTGTTAATGAAGATAAGTTTGAATCAACTTTGATTGGTCTTTACATGAGTAAGGTATCTTGTTCAAATCTTTTACTGTTTTTCAAAAACTGATACATATCATGCTTAGTTTTGTTCCTCTGTTCCCTATTTTTGATGAAGTCAAAAGGGGGAAAAATAATATTGATTTTCTTTATTTAGGGGGAGTAGCAATATAGGGGGAGAAATGGGAAAATGATTAATTTTTGAATACTCACTAATCTATATATTCAAGTGACTTCTTCTGTAGAGTTATTATTCAAAGAGGTGTTTGTCTTCATCAAATAGGGTGAGACTGAAAGTGATGAAGATCTTATTGAATTACTTTGGCAAAGATCTAGTTGATTTGATGAAATAAAAAATGAAGTGTAGACCCCTAATCTTACCCGACCTCATAATAAAGACCAGAAGACCTTCTATTCGAAGATGGATGACCACTATCAAAAGGATCAAAACAAAAAATCCCCAACAATCAACAAGTTGGGTGACTGTCGGAAGAGCCAAAAATTAAAGAATCTCCAACAACCAACAAAGCTAGATGAACACCAACAAAATCCCCGGCACATACCGGACGACCATTCCCAGATAAAGACAAACAAAAACAAAGAAAGCACATCTCAACATGGGCGCATGAGCCACCCGAGCAGTAAGCCGCCACCACCACCAGTCCTACGTAGTGGACTGTACCAGCCTGATAGGGGGTTTATACCTATCAACCCGTGCACGCAAGCGCGCCTGACCTGCACTCAAGCCAGGATCAGTAAGTCACAACTACCAGCCTGATGGGGGGTTCATACTCATCCAGTCCAACACACAGCGGACTGCAACCACCAGCCTGATGGGGGGTTCATACCCATCCAGTCTAGCACACAGCGGACTGCAACTACCAGCCTGATGGAGGGTTTATACCCATCAACCGAAGGATCGGCTACCGTCAGAAGGAGTATCCTGGAGGTGCACAACACAAATTTTCCCCAGAAGATCAACCGTCGCAAGATGGAGCATCCGAAGGGTAACCGGGCAAGAGGGTCAACTCCTTTACCTTCCAGTCGATCTTCTTGGCACAACAGGCCAACAGTCGACTGGTCAGGTAAAGGGGGGGCATTTGTAGACCCCTAATCTTGCCTGGCCTCATAATAAAGACCAGAAGACCTTCTACTCGAAGATGGATGAAGCCTAAGAAGCCACTAGGAGAGACTATTAGGCCCCATACTAGGATAGGAGGTATTTTTGGCATAAAAATAAGGATTTTCGCCTTTTAGGGTCGAGACTGTCGTCTCAGATTCGGGACCGCCGTCTCGCCTTGCGAAAGTGGCGAGACTGCCGTCTCATTTGGCGTGACGGCCGTCTCGACCTGACAGGCGTGAATCCCTATAAATAGCCACGCCATTCCCCTCATTTCACACAGTTCTTCCATTCTCTCTCTAGTCACTTCCTCAAATTCTCTTTCTAGAACCCCTCCGAAGCATTTCTAGAGTTTTTGAGAGCTTTCTAAGAGTTTTATAGTGTTTTCGAGAGATTGTGGCATTGTAAAGAGTGAAGGGCTGCCAAAAAGAACCCTAGTTTTCAAAGAATTAATAGAAATCTTGCCTCGGAGGTCTCTATACTCTCTCTCTCTTCTTTACCGCTTTAATTTCAATTACGCAATAGACATTAGGGCCATGTAGTCATAATTTTAAATTCCACAAATAAAGGATAAAAGCGTATTTTCACCAGTTTATTTATTCAAAGTAGCTAGCCCATCATAGGGAACCCGAAAGGGGCGTCGTAAGGGAACTAACACTTCCCTTACACATAACTAACTCCCTTACCCAACTCCGGTTCTTATGACCAAAGTTGGTTTTTCGAAAACCAACGCCTTTTTACTCCTTTTCCGATGTTTCCGGTAAAAACATCGGTGGCGACTCCAAAAAGAACCCTTCAAAATTAGTTCTTGGTTTAGCCCGGTTATCGGACAATCCAAGAGCGCCTTTTCAAAAACCTCGCCCCTAGGTTCAGCTCGGTTATCGGACAACCTAAAGGCGTTGTACCACACCAATAAAAATGCGAAAATTGGAAAGTCGAAACCATCGCGTCGCTCCGACCGCCTCGTTTTGACGGCGGCGACATGAAGTCAAAGGCTACTTTGTGGCAGTCAAAGGTCACTTGGATAAAAGAGTAGTGGGATTAGTGAGTCTGCATCTCTGCTTAGGTATAATCATTTTTATCTCTCTGCTGCATGAGGTTTCTTCATTTAAAAGATTTTGCAAATGCCTCTAAAAATGTTTAAACGGTTAAAAACAAAGTATTTTGTTAAAAGATTTTTAATTAACTATTTTAGCTAATAGTATATAAGCTTTATCAACTAAAATGTTCTTAACACTTTTGTTACAGGTTTTTAACTTATATGTTTTCGAAATAATCGATTGTTTTCATTAGAAGGATTTTTGAAAACCTTCCGCGATATTTTAACCGATATAGAATTGATATAATCGATTAAAATGACTTAGAATATTTTGAAAAGTGTTCTGGCAGAATTTTAATCGATACAAACTCGAAATATCGATTGAAATAACTTGAAGTGTTTTGAAAGTTGTTTTGTCAGTATTTTAATCGATACAAATGCGAAATAATCGATTAAAACAACTAAGAGGTTTTTCCAAAATGTTTTAATCGATTAATACAAGCTTGCTATCAGTTAAAATAACTTAGAAAGTTTTATGAAATCTTTTGGCAGAATTATAATCGATTAAAATGTGTTTCAATCGATTAAAATAACTAAGTGAACTTTTTTCAAAGTGTTTTAATCGATTAAAATAGATTGTTATCAGTTAAAATCACTTAGAAAAGTTTATAAGAATGTTTTGCAATATTTTAATCGATTGAAAGACGAAACAATCGATTAAAACAGTTTGGAAGATTTTTTACAAAGAGTTTTAATTGATATAAACGGTGTTGTATCATTTAAAACAAATCTGGAAAATAATCAAGAAATTTTTAACAGATTAAAAGAAGTTTTAACAGATTAAAACAAGACTTTTAACAGATTAGAAGATTATTTTAACAGATTAAATAAACCAGCAGTTTTGAAAATCTTCTATATAAACAGAGTTGCTTGAACTTTTTAAAACACATCTTTTAGCAATCAATCAAGCAATCATAAGTACTACTTTCAAGAGAGAATCGCGCTAGTTTTTTTAAGTTCATAGAAGTTCTTTCTTGAGGCAAAATTTGCATTCTCTTGGAGAAGAAACTCATACTACAGAGCTGCATAAATCTGGTTTGAGCGTTCTAGTTTCTTCTATTTGTTTCTTTACTTTCTTTACTGTATTGTGGGTGCCTGGAATTGTGGGCACTGGTTTCTGTAGCTGGAATTTGGCTGCAGGGTTGGTCAAAGACTAGAATTTGGTTCTTGGTGAAGGTTTAGGTGCAGGGACTAGAATTTTGGTTCTTGTGGTAGATTGAGTGTGAGATTAAAGTTGTAATCTGTAAAACGTTAAATCTAGTGGAACCCAGCTAGAATTTGGCTGGAAACTGGACGTAGCCCTGGGATTGGGTGAACCAGTATAAATCTTGGTTGTATCTTTCTAAACCTTTCTCTCATTTAATTCCGTCACTGCCTTTATTTTGATTGCTTGCTGTGTGTGATTCAAGAACTGGTCAGAATTCTTAATCTTTGAAATAGATAATCTGTAAATTGCGAAAATCTTTCAAAGATCAATTCACCCCCCCTCTTGATATCAGCCTACATTTCTAACAATTTGGATTGCCATTTCATTGATTTCCTTTATCAATTTCTATTTTATTCTTGGTAATGAGTTAAATTTATCTTTCTGTTATTTATTTTCTTCACACATTTACTTTTTAGCAATTAACTTCTATTATTCTTTACTATTCGTACAATTTACTTTAAATGTTTCAAATTGTATTGGAAATAAAAATTGAATGTGACCGATCTTTGATTGAAATATATTGTGTTAAATTTTGAATATATTGAGATAATGAACCCACATGGTGTTTGAGTGATTCATTGCATAATTTGTAGAGTTATGTTTAATTAAATCTAACAGTGAATCACCTACACTAGAAACAAATTGACACGCGTAGTGGGACTACTATATAGTGTATGATATTAAGAAGTGGTGGAATAATTATGACGACCCCAAATTCGGGTAGAATGAATAATCAAAGTCAAAACCAATTAAGATTAGGAAATTGATGGAAATATTCAGCCCCTTTCCACCATAGATGACTCTGAAAACCTCATATCTTGAGCATCCAAGGTGAACCAAAATTATTTCCCAAGTTTCTAAAAAACCTTGGCAATAATTCCTCCAAGGAAGGTTCCTTGTTAGGAGAATAGGAGAACAAAATCTCCAAAGATACTTGAAAAGTCAATTCGGGGTACAAGCAAAATATGCACGTTCCACACACAAGTTTTGACTTCATTCAAATGTGATTTAAAAAGCTACATTAGGGGTCATATATTGTTGTTCCCCTCTCATTCACTCACTCACGTAAGGAATGTGGGACTAATTTTGCCTTATACAAGTGATGGCCGATGTTCCTAGCATCAACTCCCACCTAGACCACTTTTAATTACATTTATGAGATTATATACCAAAAAACTCTCAAATGGTGTAATCAATATTTGAACCATGGATGGTACTCCATCAGACCCTCCCTCTTGAGAAGGATCTGACCTCAGATCCAAATCTTCCCTGTAAAAGAAAAAAAATTATTAAAAGTGTGAGATCTAGTCTAGGTTTTTATTAAAAGTGAGAGATCTAATCTAGGTATAACACAAGGACTAAGGCTATCCTTGATCCTAACCCTTCTTCAGCAAGTCACTTACTTGATTTTCTATCTCAAGGGGTCCATTCAATGTTCTATTCCCTAAAGGTGGAAGTCCATAAGGTACTTCTTTTGAGAAATGGATCATTATTTTCAAGATTATGTTATACCCCATTGTCGCCATCATTCGTTCTGACGTCTCAGGATGTTACAAACGTTTATGTGAGCAGTTGCGATAAGATGGTTTAAACTCGCGTTTTGTACAAAAAAAGATCATCGCTTTCAAGATGCTCATTGTAATATCCTAAATTTTGTAATCAATTATCTAAATAAATTTTGTAAGTTATAAATATGTACCGAATATTATGTAGAGTTATTATAAAAATAAAACATGATTTTTATAGTAATTTTGTCTTAAGAAAATTATAAAATAAAATCCAAGGTTAATATTGTGTCAAATAATAATTTAATAATAATTCTTAATAATAAAAATTAAATAAATGAGTAAATAAATATTTAGAAAAAAGAAGAAGAAGAAGAAGAAGAAGAGAGAAACTGAAGGTCGGTGGTGGCCTAAATACATTTGAATTAAGTCGGTGAAGAATCAGAATTAAATTAAGGCGGTGGAGAATAAAGACAGCGAAGAAAATCATCGGTGAAGAATCAGAATTAAATTAAGGCGGTGGAGAATAAAGACAGCGAAGAAAATCCTAGAAAGAATTAAGTCGGTGAGTAAGTTTATAAATAGGAGGAAACTGGAAACATACACCAACACAATTCACGACCAACTTGAAGAATAAACCGAGAGACACCAGAATTCTTGGAAGAAGAATTCGAGAGAAAGGAGGAAAGGAGGAGCATACAAAATTAGGAGAATAATAAGATATTGAGGAATCAGGTATGGGTTAGACGTTTAGTTTTATTCATACGAAAGTCTGTAATTGGAGATTACTATTCATCAATTGCAAAGATTGAAATATTGTTGAAATTCTTTCAATTAAGGATGAATTATATAATAAAATTGTTGTTTTTAACTTAAATTGAACATATTTATGGTTTAATTTTGATTTGGAACAAATTTGAGTGATTGAAACTGAGAAATTTGAAACTTGGATTTCGATGAAAATCTGCAAAACTCGCTCAAGCGAAAAATATGTCGCTTGAGCGAGGATACCTGGAAAATTTGGGATTCTCGGGTTCTTTATCGCTCAAGCGATAATTACATCGCTTGAGCGACTAACGGTCATGTCTAGCTCAAGCGACAAGTGTACTCGCTTGAGCGACGAAAGCTTCAAACAAAGGGGACTAAGGGTCATGTCTCGCTCAAGCGACAAGTGTACTCGCTTGAGCGACGAAAGCTTCAAACAAAGGGGACTCTCGGGTCATCACTCGCTCAAGCGACCGATGTACTCGCTTGAGCGACGAAGCCTTCAAACAAAAGGAGACTCTCGGGTTCCATCTCGCTCAAGCGACCGGTATACTCGCTTGAGCGAGCGAAGGAAGAAGAAAGGACTAGGTGGGAATTTTTGCAAAAGATCAAGGGTGAAATAGTCATTTCACATATTAGGGACATAAATGGAATTTTAAAATAAACGTTAGAATTTGAGGATAGTGCCTTCATCAAAGTTGTAGATTATTATCTTATCTTTCCAACACAATTGGAATCATCTTAAAATGAGGTCTAGAACTCAATATATGGACAAAACACTGAACCCTATGAAATAAATTATTAATAAAAATTGTCTTGCTTAAAACAACTATGAATTGTAATTAAAATTTTGAATATATGAAGGAGATGTTTTTAAGTATTTAATTGATGATAGATTCTTTTGTTTCATACGAGACATAAACATAGTGCATGAAATGTTTTCTGGAAGTCACAGAAAAGTTTTTACAGAAAAGTATTTGGAAATTTCTCTTAAGTTGCTACCAAGGACGATTGGTAGGAATAATGATGTGTAAAACAGAATTTTTACATTTTCTGTGAGTCAATTTACTATCAAGAGCATCTGGTAGTGAAATATGACTATGAAAATGGCTGGCCAAATGAGACAGAGAATGAATTATTAAAAATTGAGCTACCAGAATCTCTGATAGTAAATGGGGGAGTAGAATAGGTAAGACAGGACCTCTGGTCTATGGGGATGGACCTCTGGTCTAGGGAGTGTTTGGGCATGGGCAATTCCATAAGTGGCCAGTCTTTATTTGATTCCGTGTCGTGGTAGCCTGCCGGTGCACCGACACTCGACTACTGTCTACTTGTTCGCGTTTAGTGGGACATTGCCGAATCACCGGACAGGGTGATGTTAAGCTCTGGTTCCACTAGACACTCAAATGAGTCTCCATGGAGCACTCGAGTCAAAAATAATTTTTTATTTTGAGTCAAAAGCATGATTTTAAAGTTTTACGTTTGGAGTCACATGTGCATATCATAAACATATTGCATGATAAAATTGTAAATTATTCATGATTTGTACGATATTCTCTATTATGATTCCATGATTTATTTATTTGTTTCTCATAATTAATTTTTAAATTAAATTATATACGGTTGTATATTTATTAGAAGGAATTTTTCATTGGTTGATTTGATCGTATGAATGTTTGATTTATTTGTTGTGGATAAAATTAAATGTCTAACCCCATAAATATTTCAATCCCAGATGTTGGTGACGTATGATGCAGGAATATATAGTCCAAGAGATAGATGTCAGATGCAAAAATCCAGAGCTTAGGCTGGGAATTGTATAACATATAAGTATAACTTCATGACTTGTAATATTTTGAAAACTTTGTACTAGAACTTGTTGCTTGATTTAATATAAAACCTTACCTAAATTAATTGTTCACTTAGTATATTTTCTATTAACCTTCTATGAATATTGAAAATATTACTAACTTAGATAATAAATTAGAATTAATAAATGTAATCTGTAAGGGGGTTACATTAGTGGTATCGAAGCTCTGGTTATGCATCTTTAGGGCTTGTGAGTACAAGTTGAGTAGGAAAATGTTGTTTGTATAGAAAAATTTTAAATATAAGATAGGAATAATTTCTATCACCAGACGTTAACTTAGTGAAATAAACTGTAGGTCGAAATGCCACCTCGACGTGATCCTATGGTCGATGTGGCACAAGCCATAAGGGAAATGGTTGCTGCATTGACTCAACCATCTTTGCCCCAGCATCACGCCACTGTAGATAAAACAACTTTAGCCGACTTCAAGAAAAATGATCCGCCATATTTTAAAGGAGAATATGATCCTGAGAAGGCTGAAGAGTGGATTCAGACTTTAGATGATATTTTTGTAGCTATGGAATGTCCGGATGAACGAAAAGTATCCCATGCTAGTTTCCAACTGCAAGGTGATGCGAAGGTATGGTGGAAGGCAAGTTTGAAAATGTTGGAAAATAAAGGAGAAAAAGTTACTTGGGAATTATTTAAAACCATGTTTTTAGAGAAATATTTTCCCACCAGTGCAAGGAACGCAAAGGAGGTGGAATTCAATAAACTTTATCAAGGAAGTATGACAATTTCAGAATATACTGCCATATTTGAATCCTTGGCAAAATATTCCAGATATTTACAACTCACTTCAGATGAAGAATGGAAATGCAAGAAATTTGAAGAAGGGCTCCGATATGAGATTCGAAGGGCAGTTACTCCATTGGGCATTAAATCATTTCCAGAGTTGATGGATAGATGTAAAGTGATAGAAGATATGGACATGACTCATAGAAACAAGGACATTGGAAATAAAAGTGGTATGTTTAGAGGAGGGCCAATACAGAAGAGCAAACCCAATCAATATCAAAAGCCCTATAGCAAACCTGTACCTCAACAGTTCAAAGGATATAGAGGGGCTGAATCTATTAAAGCAAGTAATAGACCCTTTCAGCAATCAACTCTGCAATCAACTTTGAAATGCTGGAAATGTGGGAAAGGACATTTAACCAAAGATTGTTCCTTACCAGGCCAAGTGTGCTTTGTGTGTGGCAAACCAGGACATTTGGCTCGAGATTGTCCTCAAAACAAAACATCAGTAGCTAGAGAACAAAGGATAGGATTCCAGAAACCTGTAACTAGTGGAAGAGTCTTCACCTTGAGTGGTGCAGAAGCCTCTAAATCTGAAGATCTTATACAGGGTGAAGGTAAAATGGGAGGTAAGTCCTTAACTGTACTATTTGATTCAGGTGCCACTCATTCATTTATTTCTAATGAATGTGTCAAGGATCTGAACTTAGTTGTGACACCTTTGCCTTATGATTTGCTTGTGTTTGTGCCTACCGCTGAACCAACCCTTACTTCTAGAATATGTCTCAACTGTGTACTGACCATTCAAAATAAAGACTTTATTGTAAACCTTATTTGTTTGCCCTTACATAACTTAGAAGTTATTCTAGGAATGGATTGGCTATCTCATAACCATATACTAATAGATCGTGCCTCTAAGACCTTAATTCTTCCCGACCTTGATGTTTCTAGATTTAAACCCGCCAAACCAAAAGAGATTTCATTTAAACATGAAATTCAAAAATACATGGTATCCTCTATAGAAGGCAAGGAAAATAAGGTTTCCTTAGACTCTATAGCAGTAGTAAATGAGTATCCGAAGTATTTCCAGATGACGTTCCGGTCTACCTCCCGAAAGAGAAATAGAATTTAGTATTGAATTAATTCCTGGAGCTAGACCTATTTCAATGCAACCTTATAGGATGTCACCCTTAGAACTTGCTGAACTTAAGAAACAATTAGAAGAGTTGTTGGAAAAACAGTTTATTCGACCTAGTGTATCACCATGGGGAGCTCCTGTTTTATTAGTTAAAAAGAAAGATGGGAGTTCAAGACTATGTGTAGATTATAGACAATTAAATAAAGTTACGAGTAAAGAATAAATATCCCTTACCTCGGATAGATGACTTAATGGACCAACTTAGGGGTGCTACTATATTTTCTAAAATAGATTTGAGATCGGGGTACCATCAAATAAGGGTTAGAAAAGAAGATATCCCGAAAACCGCATTCAGAACTAGGTATGGACATTATGAATATCAAGTTATGCCTTTCGGGGTAACTAATGCTCCTGCAATTTTTATGGATTACATGAATAGAGTGTTTAGATCTTACTTAGATAAATTTGTAGTAGTATTTATTAATGATATACTGATATACTCAAAACACAAAGAAGAACATAAAAATCATCTTAGAACGGTATTAAAAATTTTAAAAGATAAACAATTGTATGCAAAATTGTCCAAGTGTGAATTTTGGTTGGAAAAAGTAAAATTTCTAGGTCATGTAATTTCTAAAGAAGGCATAAGTGTTAATCCTTCAAAAGTGGAAGCTGTATTACAATGGGAACAACCTAAAAATGTGACTGAGATTAGAAGCTTTTTAGGCTTGGTAGGATATTATCGAAGATTCATAGAAGGATTTTCAAAAATAGCTGGACCTTTGACACAACTAACAAGGAAAAATCAGCCTTTCATTTGGAGTGAGAGGTGTGAACGTAGTTTCCAAGAGTTAAAACACAAATTGACAACTTCCCCAATATTGATATTGCCAGATCATATAGAGCCATATGAAGTATATTGTGATGCATCATATCAAGGATTGGGTTGTGTGTTAATGCAAAATAAGAGAGTGGTGGCATATGCCTCTAGACAATTAAGACCGCACGAAATGAATTATCCTGCCCATGACTTGGAATTAGCAGCCATAGTGTTTGCTTTAAAAATTTGGAGACATTATTTATATGGATCTAAATTTGATGTATATAGTGATCATAAGAGTTTGAAATATTTATTTGATCAAAAAGAGTTGAATATGAGACAAAGAAGATGGATGGAATTTATAAAAGATTATGATTTCCGATTATTTTATCATCCAGGAAAAGCGAATGTAGTAGCTGATGCCTTAAGTAGGAAAACTATTCATGTTTCAACTATGATGATTAAAGAGATGGAATTGATAGAACAATTTAGAGATTTAAATTTATACACTATTAGCGAAAATGATAGAATACAATTAGGAATGATTTCTATTAATAATGAGTTCTTATATAAAATAAGAGACAAACAAGGAGATGATGAGTTTATATTAGAAAAGAAAAAATTAATAGGGACTGATAAAGCTGGAGATTTTAATCTAGGAATGGATGATATATTAAGATTTAAACATAGAGTATGTGTGCCAGATAATAAAGAAATTAAGGACTTAATTTTAGAAGAAGGACATAAAAGTAAATTAAGTATACATCCTGGAGTTACTAAAATGTATAAGGATTTGAAAGAAATGTTTTGGTGGCCTGGAATGAAGAAGGACGTAGCAGAATATGTTGCCCGTTGCTTAACATGTCAGAAAATTAAAATAGAACATCAAAAACCCTCTGGCATGTTACAACCATTAGAAATTCCAGTTTGGAAATGAGATAGTGTATCCATGGATTTTGTGATGGGTTTACCCAAAACTTCTAGAAATTTCAATTCTATTTGGGTGATTGTGGATAGATTAACAAAAACTGCTCATTTCATTCCCATTAATATTAAGTACTCTTTAGATAAATTAGCATTATTATATATCAAAGAAATTGTTAGACTACATGGTGTACCAACTAGTATAGTTTCGAGATAGAGATCCCAGATTTGTATCTAGATTTTGGAAAGAATTCCAAAAAGCTTTAGGAAGTAAATTGCATCTCGGTTCAGCCTATCATCCTCAAAGCGATGGAGCAGCTGAAAGAACCATCCAGTCATTAGAAGATCTTTTAAGGGCTTGTGTATTAGAAGAAAAATCTAGTTGGGATGAAATTTTACCCTTAGTAGAATTTACATATAATAATAGTTATCACTCTAGTATAGGTATGGCCCCTTATGAAGCACTTTATGGCCGTAAGTGTAGGACACCTTTAGTTTGGTATCGGGATGGTGAAAATTTATTAATAGGACCAGATATAATCCAACAAACAACGAATAAGGTAAAAATAATTCAAGATAAGATGAGAACTGCTCAAAGTCGACAGAAAAGTTATGCTTGATAGGAGAAGGAAACCTTTAGAATTTCAAGAAGGAGATCATGTATTTTTGAAAGTTACACCTATTACGGGAATTGGCGGAGCTATTAAATCTAAGAAACTTTCCCCTAAATATATTGGGCCTTATCAAATTACAAAACGGGTTGGAAATGTTGCATACCGAGATAGCCTTACCACCTTTTCTCTCAAATCTTCATGATGTATTTCATGTGTCACAATTGAGAAAGTACATTTCAGATCCAACACATGTCCTAGAACTTGATCAAGTACAGGTGAAGGAAAACCTCACCTTTGAACCAAGTCCTGTTAAGATAGAACAAAGAAGGATTAAGCATCTAAGAGGAAAAGATATTCCACTAGTTAAGGTTATCTGGGATGATGTTAGAGGCGACGCTACATGGGAACTTGGAAGAGAAAATGAGAAGTGAATACCCTTATCTATTCACATAGAATGTATTACAAATTTCGAGGATGAAATTTTATTTAGTAGGGGAGAATTGTAATATCCTAAATTTTGTAATCAATTATATAAATAAATTTTGTAAGTTATAAATATGTACCGAATATTATGTAGAGTTATTATAAAAATAAAACATGATTTTTATAGTAATTTTGTCTTAAGAAAATTATAAAATAAAATCCAAGGTTAATATTGTGTCAAATAATAATTTAATAATAATTCTTAATAATAAAAATTAAATAAATGAGTAAATAAATATTTAGAAAAAAAAAAAGAAGAAGAAGAAGAAGAAGAGAAGAGAGAATGAAGGTCGGTGGTGGCCTAAATACATTTGAATTAAGTCGGTGAAGAATCAGAATTAAATTAAGGCGGTGGAGAATAAAGACAGCGAAGAAAATCCTAGAAAGAATTAAGTCGGTGAGTAAGTTTATAAATAGGAGGAAACTGGAAACATACACCAACACAATTCACGACCAACTTGAAGAATAAACCGAGAGACACCAGAATTCTTGGAAGAAGAATTCGAGAGAAAGGAGGAAAGGAGGAGCATACAAAATTAGGAGAATAATAAGATATTGAGGAATCAGGTATGGGTTAGACGTTTAGTTTTATTCATACGAAAGTCTGTAATTGGAGATTACTATTCATCAATTGCAAAGATTGAAATATTGTTGAAATTCTTTCAATTAAGGATGAATTATATAATAAAATTGTTGTTTTTAACTTAAATTGAACATATTTATGGTTTAATTTTGATTTGGAACAAATTTGAGTGATTGAAACTGAGAAATTTGAAACTTGGATTTCGATGAAAATCTGCAAAACTCGCTCAAGCGAAAAATATGTCGCTTGAGCGAGGATACCTAGAAAATTTGGGATTCTCGGGTTCTTTATCGCTCAAGCGATAATTACATCGCTTGAGCGACTAACGGTCATGTCTAGCTCAAGCGACAAGTGTACTCGCTTGAGCGACGAAAGCTTCAAACAAAGGGGACTAAGGGTCATGTCTCGCTCAAGCGACAAGTGTACTCGCTTGAGCGACGAAAGCTTCAAACAAAGGGGACTCTCGGGTCATCACTCGCTCAAGCGACCGATGTACTCGCTTGAGCGACGAAGCCTTCAAACAAAAGGAGACTCTCGGGTTCCATCTCGCTCAAGCGACCGGTATACTCGCTTGAGCGAGCGAAGGAAGAAGAAAGGACTAGGTGGGAATTTTGGCAAAAGATCAAGGGTGAAATAGTCATTTCACATATTAGGGACATAAATGGAATTTTAAAATAAACGTTAGAATTTGAGGATAGTGCCTTCATCAAAGTTGTAGATTATTATCTTATCTTTCAAACACAATTGGAATCATCTTAAAATGAGGTCTAGAACTCAATATATGGACAAAACACTGAACCCTATGAAATAAATTATTAATAAAAATTGTCTTGCTTAAAACAACTATGAATTGTAATTAAAATTTTGAATATATGAAGGAGATGTTTTTAAGTATTTAATTGATGATAGATTGTTTTGTTTCATACGAGACATAAACATAGTGCATGAAATGTTTTCTGGAAGTCACAGAAAAGTTTTTACAGAAAAGTATTTGGAAATTTCTCTTAAGTTGCTACCAAGGACGGTTGGTAGGAATAATGATGTGTAAAACAGAATTTTTACATTTTACGTGAGTCAATTTACTATCAAGAGCATCCGGTAGTGAAATATGACTATGAAAATGGCTGGCCAAATGAGACAGAGAATGAATTATTAAAAATTGAGCTACCAGAATCTTCGATAGTAAATGGGGGAGTAGAATAGGTAAGACAGGACCTCCGGTCTATGGGGATGGACCTCTGGTCTAGGGAGTGTTTGGGCATGGGCAATTCCATAAGTGGCCGGTCTTTATTTGATTCTGTGTCGTGGTAGCCTGCGGGTGCACCGACACTCGACTACTGTCTACTTGTTCGCGTTTAGTGGGACATTGCCGAATCACCGGACAGGGTGATGTTAAGCTCTGGTTCCACTAGACACTCAAATGAGTCTCCATGGAGCACTGAGTCAAAAATAATTTTTTATTTTGAGTCAAAAGCATGATTTTAAAGTTTTACGTTTGGAGTCACATGTGCATATCATAAACATATTGCATGATAAAATTGTAAATTATTCATGATTTGTACGATATTCTCTATTATGATTCCATGATTTATTTATTTGTTTCTCATAATTAATTTTTAAATTAAATTATATACGGTTGTATATTTATTAGAAGGAATTTTTCATTGGTTGATTTTATTGTATGAATGTTTGCTTTATTTGTTGTGGATAAAATTAAATGTCTAACCCCATAAATATTTCAATCCCGAGATGTTGGTGACGTATGATGCAGGAATATATAGTCCAAGAGATAGATGTCAGATGCAAAAATCCAGAGCTTAGGCTGGGAATTGTATAACATATAAGTATAACTTCATGACTTGTAATATTTTGAAAACTTTGTACTAGAACTTGTTGCTTGATTTAATATAAAACCTTACCTAAATTAATTGTTCACTTAGTATATTTTCTATTAACCTTCTATGAATATTGAAAATATTACTAACTTAGATAATAAATTAGAATTAATAAATGTAATCTGTAAGGGGGGTTACACTCATCAACTGAACCAATCTTTAAGAAAATCAAAGTTTTCGTAAAATGGGTTCTATGGAGTCGCCACCAATATTTTTACCATAAACATTGGAAAAGGGTAAAAAAGGCGTTGATTTTAAGAAAAACAAAACTTGGCCATTATAACCAGAGTTGGGTAATGGAGTTAGTTACGCGTGGAGAAGGTATTAGCACCCCCACGACACCCCTTGCGGGTTCCCTATGATGGATTAATTTATAAAATAAAGATTATAAGAGATTACGCCATTACCCTATTTTATTATCCAGTATTAAGATGGTTATCTACATGATCATATTTCTATTGCACATGGTAGTCCTTCCGCACTACAAGCACTCTTCTCTCCAAAATACAAATAAAAACTCTTAAACTATGAGTGTATCAAAGAGTAGAGAGAGGTAGGAGTGAGTAGCTATGACTCTTGTGTTTTCTGGTGTGAAGAAGTGTCCCTATTTATAGTTTTACAGTGTCAGGACGCTGGGACGGCCGGGACGGCCATCCCAACTCCTAACAGGTAGGACGGTCGTCTGGACATTTGGGACAACCGTCCCAAAGTGTAAAAATGGTTGGGACGACCGTCTAGAATTTGGGACGACAGTCCCAAAGTGCAAAACATCTGGGACGTTCGTTTAGCTTTTGGGACGCGCGTCTTAGAGCTGAAAATTCACTTGGAACGACCGTCTGGAATGTGGGATGGCCATCCTAAGTGTTTCTTAAAATTTTCATTTTTTATTTCTTCATAAAAAGTCTCCTTTCTTTAAAAGGAAGCTGGTTGTTACTAGTAAGTGCCCAACGAAGCTTTACCCATCTTCAGAAAGGAAGTCTTTTGATCTTTATTGAGAAGCTAGGCAAGATTTGGGGTCATCAGGTGCCCCCACCTTCACCCGGCTAACCGGCTATTGGCTCAATATGCCTACGTGATTGGTTGGTAGGTGAAGGAGTTAACCCTCTTGCCCGGTCATCCTTCAGATGCTCCTTTGTTGTAGTTGTTGATTCTCTAGATGATGAATAGTTTGATAGGTATGAACCCCTATCCGGTTTGATGAGTGCCAACCCTCATCTGGTCTGAACCCCATTTTGTAAGGTTCTTGTGAGTACCAACCCCAACCAGGTCCGAGCCCCCTTTGATAAGACTCTTGTGAGTATCAACCCCCACCAAGTCCAAACCCCCTTTTGTAAGGTTCTTGTGAGAACCAACCCCCACCAGGTTTGAGCCCCCTTTTGTAAGGCTCTTGTGACTACCAACCCCCACCAGGTCCGAGCCCCCTTTTGTAAGGCTCTTGTCCGAGTCCCCTTTTGTAAGACTCTTGTGGGTACGAACCCCCACCAAGTTGTAAGCCGACGAGCCCCCTTTTGTAAAACTCTACTGGTTTAAGGAATCCCCTTTTGTAAGACCCTCATGGTTGATAAGCCCCCTTCTGTAAATCTTATCAGGTATGACCCCCCTTTTGTAAGATTCTGGTGATTGAGAAGTTCCCTTCTATAAGACTCTCATAGTTGATAATCTTGAAACCGTAGGACACTTTTATTGTAATCGATCCCTTGGCTGATGAGTACGAACCCTCATCTTGTTTTGAGTCCTCTTTTCTGGACTAAAAGTGTGTTAGCAGTTTACTGCTTTCTGGTCATCTGTCGACTCCATGGGGAGTGGTTGTTGGAGAATTTTGTTTTTGACTTTTCTGATTAGTCATCCGATTTTACTGGGGATTTTTTGTTTATGGATTTTTCTATAGCCGTCCAGCTTGCTAGTTGTGGCTGTTGATTAGGCAGATGATTCAATGGTGGCGAAGACTTTGTGCTTGCGTTGTTTTTGCCTCTGGATAGGCTAATGTCCCTTTCTGGGGATATTGGCTCTTTGTTTGCTAGATCTTGCCTATGCATTCCAATAGGGATATCCATATTGGGTGATATAGGAAAATGACTCCTTGAGGATATGAATTTGGTGTTTGCCTTTGCAGTAGGCTTACTGGGGACGATTTTTCTCTTTTTGGTGATCCACCGGGGGGTTTATTATCTTCCCGAGGATCTAATTCTGATTTATTTCTTGAGGGATTGGAGTTTTCGTCTCCTTATTGTCTGTCGGTAGTATGAGCGAGCTTTACCGACACTCTTTATTCCATTAGAGGAATGGGAATTTTTGTAGACTTTTCTGGGATAATCTATTTGAGGATTTTTATTTGGCCTTGTAGACCCCTAATCTTGCCCGACCTCATAATAAAGACCAGAAGACCTCCTTTTCGAAGATGGATGAAGCCACTAGGAGAGACTATTAGGCCCCATACTAGGATAGGAGGGATTTTTGGCTCAAAAATAAGGATTTTCGCCTCTTAAGGTTGAGACCGCCGTCTCGGATTCGAGACGACCGTCTCGCCATCCGCGCAAGGCGAGACGACACTCGTGAATGGCGAGACCACCGTCTCATTTGGCGAGACCGCCGTCTCGCCATTCCTGCAAGGCGAGACCGCCATCTCGACTGGCGAGACGGCCGTCTCGACCTTGTCAGACGAGACGGCCCGTCTCGACCTGACAGGTGCGAATCCCTATAAATAGGGCCCCCATTCCCCTCATTTCCAACAGTTCTTCCTCCTTCTCTCTATAAATCTCTTCAAATTCTCTCTCTAGAACCCCTCCGAAGCATTTCCGGAGTTTGAGTGTTCCTAAGAGTGTTTTTTAGCGTTTCGAGAGGTTTCCGACGCTATATAGAGTGAAGGGTTGCCATATAACACCCTAATTATCAAAGAATTAATAGAAAGCTTGCTTCGAAGGTTTCTACTCTCTCTCTCTACTTTATCGCTTTATTTTAATTATGCAATAGACATTACGGCCATGTAGTCATAATTTAAATTCTGCACAATAAAAGGGTAAAAGCGTATTTTTCAGTTTATTTACTCAGAATAGCTGGCCTATCATAGGGAACCCGAAAGGGGCGTCGTAAGGGAACTAACACTTCCCTTACACGTAACTAACTTCCTTACCCAACTCTGGTTCTAATGACCAAAGTTGGTTTTTCGAAAACCAATGCCTTTTTAACCCCTTTTCCGATGTTTCTGGTAAAAACGTCGGTGGCGACTCCATAGAACCCTTAAAAAACTAGTTCTTGGTTTAGCCCGGTTATCGGACAATCCAAGAATGCTCTTTCGAAAACCTCGCCCCTAGGTTCAGCCCGGTTATCAGACAACCTAAAGGAGTTGTAACCACCAATAATAACGCGAAAAATGAAAAGTCGAAACCACCAATAATAACCTTTTCTTCCTTTTGGGCATCCGCTGGGGGATGAAGAATTTTTTTCTTTTTCTTTTTTTTTGTTGAAATCTAGGGGATGTGGAAATTCTGACTCAGTAAATTTTTGCAGACTTCCTAAGTCCTTATTCTCCTTTGGGAAACGTGGTAGGGACTCTGGATGAGTATGCTTGATGACTCATGTGATGGCAATGCTGAGTCGTGAAGTAATATTTTTGTGTTGCCTTCGGAGTAGGCGGAATGATTGAGGCTTTCCTTTGGCTTTTCTTTGTTGTGCCTTCTTCTTTTTAAGTGGAAGGAGGAAATGTTGGAGCTTTGGATTTATTGAGGCTCTTTATTTTTGCTGGAGTGGTTTTGAAGATAATCTATCTCTCTTTCTTGAGGAAGTTTTTTTTTTTATTATTTGGAGTCTTGATTTTGGCACCTCCTGTTTTCAATCACAAATATAGAGTCTGATCTCCTTATATGCATGTTTATTATTTTTACTTAAAAAAATTATTTTTCCTTGATTTTGACAAAGTCGTTTTGTGAAACTACTTTGTGTAAGAATGTCCTAAATGTGATCTATTCATTTATTTATTTTTGATGCATCTAGAAAAGTGACCGACATTCTCCTACTGGGTGAATATGTCGATGGGCTCCTCTTCTATGATTTTGCTGACGGGCCCCTCTTTTATTCATCTTTTGGTTTTAGCCCTATCTTTTGTTAGACAAATGGCATCTAGAGGGGGGGTGAATAGATGCACAAATTAAAATAGATGCCAAATTAAAAATTTACTTTAAGATGTCCAATATTTATTAATTTAATTTTAATTATCAAATTAAACAAAGATAAACGGAAGCAATATAATCAGAGAGATAAAATATGAACAAGATATAGAAAGATAAAGATAAAAATAAAGGGTGTAAGGAGAGTAATGTAGTGAAAAAGAGATAAGGGAAAGAGAAGAGCACACAGTGGTTTATACTAGTTCAGGTATAGCCAACCCTACATCCAGTTCCTAGTCAACTCCTAACACAAGAGTGACCCCAATTGATTATCTCTTAAATTCAATTCACAAATTACAATCAACTCAGCAAAAAGTAAACTAATTCAAAAGACAATCACCTCCTTAGAAACCCACTAGGGATGAACACCTCCCTAAAATCCCACTAGGGATGAACACCTCGTCTGAACAAATCAAAAGGATGAACACACCTCCTTAGAATCCCACTAAGGATGAACACCTCCCTAGAATCCCACTAGGGATGAACACCTCCTCTGAACAAATCAAAGGATGAAAACACCTCCCTGAACAAATCAAAGGGATGAACAATTTCCACACAAGAAACCCAAAAAAACACAACAGAATGATAGTGACTACTTAAACCCTAAACAGGGAATTTAACAATCAACCACTTAAGCCCACAAAGGATGAAGGTAATAAAATAAGAACAGTCACACCTGGGTAATGGAGACAACAAATTGTAGAAGCTTATAGAATGCCAACCTCCAAGAACAAGTGTGATTACCAATAAAAGCACAGTAGGCAATGGAGAAGAGGGTTTTCTCAAAACATGTAAATATCTCTATTTCCTTGCTCATAATTCTTTTCTCAAAACTTATTGAATGTAAATTGTATTTTTGAATTATGTAATTGAGTGTATTTGATTTTTCATCAAAACTCATTTAAATAGGAAAATAACATCAGAAAATAGACGTTGGTCATTAATACTTTCGTAGAGAAAAAATAAGGATGTATTAAAAAACATTTATTCTTCAAAATGGATATTTTTCAAATTTGAACTGCCATATAGGTAGTTTCTTTTGAAAAAAATACAAACACAAACACTATCATGCATCACGTAGAAAATAAAACATGATAATGTTTAGGAAAAACAAACACTTACATGCATGCTCGCATTAACATCATATTCATATCATGCATTTTTGTTTCTAGAAAAATGGAGGGGTCCAGTAGACAGTTGAAGAAAGTGGACATTCCCTGATATCATGTAGAGAAGATAGAACGGCTGTGTGCATTGATGCCACCTAAGGTCCACTCCGACTTCGAAAAATATTATGGACGGATTCTCGATCTTTTGAAGATCTGTGTCGACCCCATCTTCATCAGGGTTTTGATCCATTTTTGGAACTCCAGTCTACACTGCTTCGAATTTCCACAATTTGATCTGGTACAAACTTTGGAGGAATATGAAATAATGTTGAGATGACCCAAATCAGTCGGGGTCCATATTCATCACGAAGCATATATTCTTGCACCCAAAGTTGTCGCCATCATCTAATTGCTACTTCATCAAGCTTCCCTGATAGTAAAAGGGAATATCCAGGGTTGGAAAGTTATGATGTTAGAAGACCATCTATCCTCTTTGGTTGATAGGGCAGATTGGTTTTCTTTTAACAAAATCATGGCTCTAGTTGTGTTTGGGACCATACTTTTTCCCTTTCACCTTGACACAGTAGATCAAGCCGTTATGGATGCCTTTTTCGACTGGGACGTGCACTCGAAGAGTCCCTTGCCTGCACTATTTGCCGACACCTTCCTTTTGGTTGATTTCTGTCACCAAAAGCAAGGAAGAACACTCAGATGTTGCTATTCGCTGTTATTCGTGTGGGGTATCATGCACTTCTATGCCTCTAGCCACATGGGGATGTTCCCCGATCCTTTGAAAAGCTTCTTGAAAATCCCTCTCCACCGATGTTTAACCATGGAGTGGAAGGTCAAATTGGAACAATAGAATGTCAACCGCTTATCCTGATCATGTCCTTGGTTCCGACCTAGCCTTATCCTCATTAGATGTGGAGATTATTCGAGCGTACCATTAGTGGGTCTCAGAGGTTGCATTGCTTACTGATGAGTCATTATTTTCCCGCATTTTCTTATCTTTTTATATACTTATCTTAATTGGTGCATTGTGTTTAATTGTCTATTATTAGTGCATTTTCATTGATTGGGCTTCATTGGGCCAATAATTTAGATTTTAATTAATTTGAATCTACTTGATCTAATTTTTACTCATTATTAATTTTAGGATAGTTTAAAGCAATTTTGGACTTGAAAAATTGGGCCAAATGTCATATTTTATTTTATATGGGTACTGACATTAGTTTATTGTTTTATTTATCATTTTTTCTACAGATCTCTAAATAACATGATTCTAAAATAATTATAAACTAGACACATTGAGATTTCCACAGAATCCAAAATCATTCAATTCGGAGCTAAATTGGATTTTACATAAATTATCCAAAACGGGTCAAGCGCACCAGGCCGGCCCAATGGACATGCTTCAGTAATTTAAGTCTCCTAAATTCATTAGAGCTCCGAAAATAGTAGAAACAGTGGCGTTTTAAAGCTAGCTCAAAAGACTTTCAAAGGAGACCAAAATCGCTTAATTTGGATAAGTATTGAAAATACTGCACGTGTTTGAAGTTTATGGACCTGCACTGAAGCCAATTTATGATGTTTTTCATGGACTAGTTGAGCCCAAACCTCGATTAAGATTAGGGTTAGGGTTATTTATATAAGAGAGGCACATCACACGAGAGACACACATCACACAAGGACTACGTAGCCACCACACTTCCACCTTTCATCTTCTGCAATTTATATTCAAGTTTGTTTACTCTTCTGTCATTATTTTTAAATTCTTGTTTCGATTTTAATTATGTTTCTTCTATTGCGTTTTCAACTTTCCATGGATAGCTAAATCTTTGTATTGATTTTCTGAGAAGAATGCAAGTAGATCTTTGAGGTTTTGTTCTTCAATTTCATTTTGTTTATTCTCTTAACTCTTCATCTTCTAATCTCAGTGTTGAATTATAATTGTTTATGCTTAAGAAACCAAAACTAATATCACAGTTTGCTTAATTCTGTGTTAGAGATGAGATTATGTGATGTATGCAATGCTTAATTGTATAAGGAAAATTTGGGATTAATCTTCGCTTAGTTGGTTAATTTCATATTGGAACAAGGGTTAAAGCTAATTTGAGATTAATCTTCGCTTAGTTGATTAATTTTGAATTAGAATATAATTTGGGATTTATCTTCGCTTATTTGGTTAATTTCGTAATCTAGGATAAGTGACACTGCATTAGAATCAGGAAATCAATTGCATTTTAATATGTTTTTAATCCGCATTTTTATAATCTGCTTTTGTTCTGTTTCATCTAATATTTTAATTTTGAAAAACTTCCTTTTTTTTTGTTACTGTTCTAATTTTAAAAATTGATAACCCTTGATAGAAATTCGTGCTCTTTGGGAGACGACCTAGGAAAGCTTCCTAGTACTACATTTATCTGTTTTGATTATTTGACCGAGTACGACATCGATCAAATTTGGCGCCGTTGCCTGGGACCATGATTTTTGTCTAGGTTTTCAATTTTTATTTTCTGTTTCTCTTTTCATTTTTTTTGTTTTTATTTTATTTTATTTAAATATTTTATTTGATTTTCAGTTATTTAGATATTTTATTTGATTTTCAGTTAATTGAATATTTTATTTGATTTTCAGTTATTTAAATATTTTATTTGATTGTTACTTATTTAATATTTTATTTGATTTGGATATTTTATTTGATTGTTAGTTATTTAATATTCTATTTGATTTGTTGTTATTTGAATATTTTATTTGATTTGCTTGTTATTTGGATATTTTATTTGATTGCTAGTTTTTAATATTTTATTTGATTTCCAGTTATTTGAATATTTTATTTGATTTTAAGTTATTTAATATTTTATTTTCAGTTATTTGGATATTTTATTTGATTTTTAGTTATTTAAATATTTTTTTTATTTTTAGTTATTTAAATATTTTATTTGATTTTCAGTTTTTTTTTAATATTTTATTTGATTTTCAGTTATTTGAATATTTTATTTTGTTGTTATTTGGATATTTTATTTGATTTTCAGTTAATTGAATATTTTTTTTGATTTTAAGTTATTTAAGTTAAAATTCTTACTTCTCTTAATACTATTTTAATAGCCCATTGTGTTCTAAAACTCTTTTGGGTAAAAAAAAAATTAAAAAAAAATATAAATAATAATTCAAAAAAAAAAACAATTTCATCTCTAATTTGTTTTTCTAGCTTTATTTAAAAAAACAATTTATTATTTCCATTCTCATAGGAAACTCTGGATATAGCTTGGTAGTGTGAGAGTGCATGTATAGGAGGGTTCTGGCTAGGAAAGATTTGGTACTTAAGCGTGTCCATTAGTGACCCACCTCTCTTTCTTGGGAACCTACCTGGTGTACTTATTCACGGTCTACCGTTGTCTTTCCAGTAAACAACTGATTTTTTTTAGGAATTTTTTTTTAACTCTTGGGAAATACATGAATTGTTGAATATAGTGCATGACTAGGAGCAATCCTGACCTTTTACAACCTTTTGATCCCGAGATAGACAGAACCTTTCATAGATTAGTTAGACATTCTAGGAATTCATCTCTTGAGTCTGAACCATTAGATAGTCATAGTGAGAGTACTGCACCTAATATACCTTCTTCTAATAATTTCCAAACTAATAATAACATGGGTGATCAACCTATTGGACCTCGTGAGAGGACTCTTAGGGAGATGGCTGCACCTGATTTCACTTATGCAAATTTATGTATCCAATACCCTAAAGAGGATGTACCATTTGTGCTTAAAACTGGACTAATCCATTTGTTGCCCAAGTTTCATGGTTGTGCAGGTGAGGATCCATACAAGCATCTCAAGAAGTTCCATATAGTCTGCTCCACCATGAAGCCACAAAATGTTCCTGAAGATCACATATACCTGAAGGCTTTTCCTTTCTCTTTGGAGGATCTTGCCAAAGACTGGTTGTACTACTTAGCTCCTGGTCCCATAACGAGCTGGGATGATCTGAAGAGAGTCTTTCTAGAGAAAATTTTCCCTGCTTCCAGGACCACTGCCATCAGGAAGGATATATCAGGTATCAGGCAACAGATGGGAGAGAGCTTATACGACTATTGGGAGAGGTTCAAGAGACTTTGTGCAAGTTGCCCTCACCACCAAATATCAGAACAGCTACTGCTACAGTACTTTTATGAGGGGATGAACACACTGGATAGGAGTATGATAGATGCAGCTAGTGGAGGAGCTTTAGGAGACATGACACCTGCTGCTGCTAGAGGTTTAATTGAGAAGATGACATCCAATTCCCAACAATTTAACATGAGGAGTGATGCCATAGTCCTTAGAGGTGTACATGATGTGGGTTCATCAGATTTAGTGGAGAAGAAGCTAGAAAGTAAGATTGATGCCCTCACCACCCTAGTCTCCCAACTTGCTGCAAATCAGAGACCTGCACATCCTGCAAGGGTTTGTGGCATTTGTACTTCAATTGAGCATCCCACTGATTGCTGCCAATTATTACATGAGTCTACAGGTTCTGGAGCTCCACAAGCTTATGCAACAAACATTTTCTATAATAGGGCTCCAAACCAACAACATAATTCTGACCTCTCAAGCAATAGGTACAATCCAGGGTGGAGGAATCACCCAAATCTGAGATGGTCCAATCAGCAACACCAACAGCAGCAGAATCCTTTGCCACCACCACCATTTCAGAATTCTGCTAGTCCAAGAAGACCTTATATGCCTCCACCAATGCAACAACAATATCAGAGGCAGCAAAATGAAGCACCAGCTCCTCAACCTTCTTCACCTTCATTAGAGGAATTGGTCAAACAAATGGCTGAGATGAACATACAGTACCAACAGAAAAATGATGCCTCCATTCAGAGTTTAACCAACCAGATTGGTCAACTAGCTACTGCTGTGAATCAATTGCAAAATCAAAATTCAGACAAGCTCCCTGCACAGACTGTGGTTAATCCTAAGAATGTGAGTGCCATCACATTGAGGTCAGGGAAACAGATTGACATACCCACTGCAACACCTCCACCCTCATCTGTAGCTGCCTCAGTTCCTGCACCTGAGCAACCAGTTGGTAGCCGAAAATTGCATATAGATGGACCTTCTTCCAGCCCCAGTTCTGACCTGCAACAGCCTCCTATCCCTCTTCCATTCCCTCCCAAAGCAATTCCAAGCAAAAAGATGGAAGAGGTCGATAAAGAGATTCTAGAGACCTTCAGGAAAGTTGAGGTGAACATACCTCTGCTTGATGCCATCAAGCAAATTCCCAGATATGCTAAATTCCTGAAGGAGCTGTGCACCCACAAGAGGAAGATGAAGGGCAGTGAGACAATCAGCATGGGCAGAAATGTGTCTGCTTTGATAGGTAAATCTGTTCCTTACATTCCTGAGAAATGTAAGGACCCAGGTACATTCTGCATACCTTGTATTATTGGCAATAATAAATTTGAGAATGCCATGCTTGATTTGGGTGCTTCAATTAATGTTATGCCTTTGTCCATTTTTAATTCTTTATCTCTTGGACCTCTACAACCTACGGGTGTGGTGATACAACTGGAAAATAGAAGTGTAGCCCACCCTATAGGTTTCATTGAGGATGTCTTAGTTCGGGTTGGTGAACTCATTTTTCCTGCTGATTTCTATGTGCTTGATATGGAGGAGGGATTCTCCCATGGATCTGTCCCAATCATTTTAGGTAGACCATTTTTGAAAATAGCCCGAACCAAGATTGATGTGTATGATGGTACATTGTCCATGGAATTTGGTGATATTATTGTCCATTTTAATATTCTGGATGCCATGAAACATCCATCTGAGTGTCATTCTATTTTTCGTGTTGAGATCATTGATGATGTTATTGATGAGTATGTTTCTGATTTTCATTCCTTACATGCTAGGAAACATTGTTTTCTTTCTGATCTGTATACTTCTTTTGCATGCACCGAATCCGAATCTGATTTTGATATTGACATTGATCTTCATTCTAATCTTGAGTTATATTCTGAATTTAAATCTGATCATATGTCTGATGTTTTGGGTGTTGTACCTCCTATGGATATAAGTTCTTTAGAGTCAGAATGCACTAACCATGTTGCAGGAAGTATACATGAATCTGACTTGCAGGTCGAGGTACAGGCTGTGGAACCCATTCTTCTTCCCTCTCTGGTTCCTTCTGTTCAGCCAGCACCCACTCCAGAACTAAAGACTTTACCAGAAAACCTCAAGTATGCTTATTTGGAGGATGATGAGAAGTTTCCAGTGATCATTTCCACCTCCCTTGATGTTGTTCAAGAGGAGAAACTGTTGCATGTTCTGAAAAGGCATAAGAAAGCCATCGGCTGGACCCTGGCGGACATTCCTGGTATCAGCCCATCCACATGCATGCATAGGATATTATTGGAGGATGGAGCCAAACCAGTGAGACAGCCACAGAGACGACTCAACCCCGTGATTTTGGATGTTGTGAAGAAGGAGGTGACCAAGCTTCTTCAGGCTGGGATCATCTATCCTATATCAGATAGTCAGTGGGTGAGTCCAGTCCAGGTGGTCCCCAAGAAGACAGGCCTCACTGTTGTGAAGAATGAGAGGGATGAGCTCATTCCCACCAGAATACAAAACAGTTGGAGGGTCTGTATCGACTACCGAAGGCTCAATCAGGCAACACGGAAGGATCATTTTCCACTGCCTTTCATTGACCAGATGCTTGAGCGTCTGGCAGGTAAATCTCATTACTGCTTTCTGGATGGTTTCTCTGGTTATTTTCAGATCCATATTGCTCCTGAGGATCAGGAGAAAACCACATTCACCTGCCCCTTTGGCACTTTTGCCTATAGGAGAATGCCTTTTGGCCTATGCAATGCCCCTGGTACCTTCCAGCGATGTATGCTTAGTATCTTTTCAGATTTCCTTGAAAATTGTATAGAGGTGTTTATGGATGATTTCACTGTGTATGGATCCTCGTTTGATGCATGCTTAGATAATTTGGATAGAGTGCTTAATAGATGCATTGAAACTAATCTTGTTCTAAATTTTGAAAAAAGTCACTTCATGGTAGAACAGGGTATAGTTTTAGGGCATATCATTTCTAGTAAGGGCATAGAAGTGGATCCTGCAAAAATCTCTGTTATTTCACAATTGCCTTACCCCTCTTGCGTGCGAGAGGTTCGATCTTTTCTTGGCCATGCAGGTTTCTACAAGCGGTTCATTAGAGACTTCAGTAAGAAGGCCCTTCCACTATCCAATCTGCTTCAGAAAGATATTGAATTTGATTTTGATGACAGGTGCAAAAAGGCGTTTGACTGCCTCAAGGAAGCATTGACCACCACTCCTATCATCCAGGCACCTGACTAGACAGTCCCATTTGAGTTGATGTGTGATGCATCTAATTATGCATTGGGGGCTGTCCTAGCACAGAGAGTTGATAAGCTGCCTCGGGTAATATATTATGCTTCCAGGACTTTAGATGTTGCCCAAGCAAACTATACCACCACTGAGAAAGAGCTTCTTGCCATTGTGTTTGCTCTTGATAAATTTAGATCATATTTGATTGGTTCTCGTGTTATTGTGTTCACTGACCATGCAGCTTTGAAGTACCTACTAAAGAAGGCTGAGTCAAAGCCTCGATTGATCAGGTGGATGCTCTGGCTCCAAGAATTTGATTTGGAGATCCGTGATAGGAGTGGAGCACAAAATTTGGTTGCAGACCATTTGAGCAGAATAGAGAGGTGTGCTGATGATACTTCACCAATCCGGGATGACTTTCCCGACGAGGGTTTGTTTGCACTTTCTGATTCTTTTCCAACACCTTGGTTTGCAAACATTGTTAATTATCTTGTAGCTTCTGTTTTTCCTCCCTTAGCATCCAGAGCTCAATGTGATAAACTTAAGAGCGATGCTAAGTATTATATTTAGGATGACCCGTATTTGTGGAAGTTGAGCAGTGATCAGGTTACCAGGAGATGCATTCCAGACCATGAGATTGACTCGGTCCTACAATTTTGTCATTCTTCTGCAACCGGTGGTCATCTTGGCATTCAGAGGACAACTCGCAAGGTGCTTGACTGTGGTTTCTATTGGCCCACCATCTTCAAGGTTGCGTTGAGAATTTGCAGCACTTGTGAGTAGTGTCGAGAGCAGGGAGGGTCCCTTACATGGAGACAGCGAGATGCCCCAACAACCCATGTTGTTTTGTGAGGTGTTTGATGTCCGGGGTATCGATTTCATGGGTCCCTTCCCTGTTTCTTTTGGTTTTTATTATATTCTCCTTGCTGTTGATTATGTTTCAAAATGGGTGGAAGCCAAAGCCACCAGGACTAATGATGCTCGGGTTGTTGTGGATTTTGTTAGATCTAACATCTTTTGCAGATTTGGAGTACCCAGAGCCATTGTTAGTGATCAAGGCACCCATTTCTGTAACAGGTCCATGCAGGCCTTGCTCAAGAAGTATGGGGTTGTTCACAAAGTCTCTACACCTTACCACCCCCAAACTAATGGGCAGGCTGAAATCTCAAATAGGGAGATAAAGAGGATTGTAGAGAAGATTGTCCAGCCTAACAGAAAGGATTGGAGCAACAGACTGGAGGATGCTCTTTGGGCGCATAGGACTGCTTACAAGGCACCTATAGGGATGTCTCCCTATCGGGTTGTCTTTGGTAAACCATGCCACCTACCAGTGGAGATAGAGCACCGAGCATATTGGGCTGTGAAATCATGCAACTTCTCACTTGATGAAGCTGGAGAGGAAAGGAAGCCACAGATAAATGAATTGGATGAGATCCGTTTGGAAGCTTATGAGAACTCCATGTTCTACAAAGAGAAAACTAAGAGATTTCATGATAGCTCCATAGCTAGGAAGGAGTTCTTTGTTGGTCAGCAAGTGCTATTGTACAATTCCAGATTGGGTCTCATGAGTGGTAAGTTGCGTTCAAAGTGGATTGGACCTTTTATTGTTACTAATGTTTATCCTTATGGTGCAGTTGAAATTAAAAGTGAATCCACAGAAAAGAGCTTCAAGGTTAATGGCCATCGACTGAAACCATTCCTCAGCAATCCTTCTCTAGTGGATGTAGTTGTGGAGGAGATATCCCTGATTGATCCCACTTACCTTCCACCATGACTTAGGGAGTTCTCTTTTTCCTTCTCTTTACTTTTACTGCACTTCTCCAATTGGTGATTTGATTGCTTGACTTGATGTTATGCTACATTGGGACAATTTGTAGTTTAAGTGTGGGGGAGACTGTTCTTTGTTTAGGATTTTTAGTTTTCTTTGTGTTTCAGGTTCGTGTTTTGTGTACAATTTGCATGTTTCTTTTGGATCTCTGGGTTTTGTTTAGGTTTTGGGCACTTTCTTCACTCTTAGATAGGAGTTGCTTTATGCTTTTTGGATTGAAATCCCTGTTTTTCTCTGCTTGTCAAGTTGGTTATGATGTTTGAGAGGTTGAATTGAAGGCGGCAATCTTACCCTTTGTGAGGAATTTAGCCACTACCTATTCTTTCTTGAGTGTTATGCCTCTTGATTGCTTGCGCAGTAGCCTTGGCTTGACTCTGATTGATACTTCTTGATTCACATGCATGTTTGGAGATGATTAAGGCATTTTTGTTCTGATTAGCCTCTAGCCAAATGAGCCTACCTTGAATTAATTCCTTTGATAGCCCCTTTGAGCCTATGTTTCCCTTTATTTCTTTTGAAGCTCATTAAAAGCCTTAAGTGAAAAACCATGATTACCTTAACCTTAGGGATTTTTGGAGCTTTGAAATTGTTTTGGGAATAAGTTATTGAGTAAGTGTGGGGGTGCATTTTGTATTTCATTGGATGATGTACTGGCTAGTTGGTTATCTCTGTTGTACAGTTTTTGTGTTTTCCTTTCAGTATATTTCATATAGTTAAAAAAAAAAAAGATATATTTAAAAAAAAAAAGAAAAAAAAATAAAGAAGAAGAAAGGAAAGTTGTGGTTGAGGCAAAAGACAATAGAGGAGGTTTGATATTAGAGGTTTGTTAGAGGTTTTTGGGCATGCATCTTGTGCTTATTTTTTTCTTATTCCCCATTGCTCCTCTAGTTCCTCTGGTTCACAGCTACTTATCCCATATGATATCCTCTACCTTGTCCCTACCCCCATTACAACCTAAAAAGACCTTTTGATCTTTTTGTGCATGTGCGTTGGGTGTTGAGTTTAGAGGCTTGCCAAGTCTATCTGTTTTTTGCTTTTCTTGAGTATTTTGAGAGTATACAGTAGCCTAGACACATGAGAGATACAGTGCAATCTTGTGAGGTTTTGTCACTTTGATTCACCTTTTGACCTGATTGACCTCTTGCCAGGTTTTGAAATGCTTGGATGATTTCCATGAGTATCTGGTTCCTCTGACTCTTTGTGTGTTGGATGTTGTCTACTCCTTTCTTTTCCCAGGATTCATTAAGGATTGTGTAAATTTGTTTGTGTTTTGTGTGTCTTCTTGTTCTTGCTCCTTTTTGTTATGTCACTCTCTTCGATGTCTTTGGAATTGCTCCTTGCTTTGCTTCTTGATTTTGTCCGGGAGTGCAAAAGGCTAAGTGTGGGGGAATTTGATGAGTCATTATTTTCCCACATTTTCTTATCTTTATATACTTATCTTAATTGGTGCATTGTGTTTAATTGTCTATTATTAGTGCATTTTCATTGATTGGGCTTCATTGGGCCAATAATTTAGATTTTAATTAATTTGAATCTACTTGATCTAATTTTTACTTATTATTAATTTTAGGACAGTTTAAAGCAATTTTGGACTTGAAAAATTGGGCCAAATGTCATATTTTATTTTATATGGGTACTGACATTAGTTTATTGTTTTATTTATCATTTTTTCTACAGATCTCCAAATAACATCATTCTAAAATAATTATAAACTAGACACATTGAGATTTCCACAGGATCCAAAATCATTCAATTCGGAGCTAAATTGGATTTTAAATAAATTATCCAAAACGGGTCAAGCGCACCAGGCCGGTCCAATGGACATGCTTCAGTAATTTAAGTCTCCTAAATTCATTAGAGCTCCGAAAATAGTAGAAATAGTGGCGTTTTAAAGCCAGCTCAAAAGACTTTCAAAGGAGACCAAAATCGCTTAATTTGGATAAGTATTGAAAATACTGCACGTGTTTGAAGTTTATGGACCTGCACTGAAGCCAATTTATGATGTGTTTCATGGACTAGTTGAGCCCAAACCTCGATTAAGATTAGGGTTAGGGTTATTTATATAAGAGAGACACATCACACGAGAGACACACATCACACAAGGACTACGCAGCCACCACACTTCCACCTTTCATCTTCTGCAATTTATATTCAAGTTTGTTTACTCTTGTGTCATTATTTTTAAATTCTTGTTTCGATTTTAATTATGTTTCTTCTATTGCGTTTTCAACTTTCCATGGATAGCTAAATCTTTGTATTGATTTTCTGAGAAGAATGCAAGTAGATCTTTGAGGTTTTGTTCTTCAATTTCATTTTGTTTGTTCTCTTAACTCTTCATCTTCTAATCTCAGTGTTGAATTATAATCTGTTTATGCTTAATAAACCGAAACTAATATCACAGTTTGCTTAATTCTGTGTTAGAGATGAGATTATGTGATGTATGCAATGCTTAATTGTATAAGGAAAATTTGGGATTAATCTTCGCTTAGTTGGTTAATTTCATATTGGAACAAGGGTTAAAGCTAATTTGAGATTAATCTTCGCTTAGTTGATTAATTTTGAATTAGAATATAATTTGGGATTTATCTTCGCTTAGTTGGTTAATTTCGAATTAATTTCGTAATCTAGGATAAGTGACACTGCATTAGAATCAGGAAATCAATTTCATTTTAATCTGTTTTTAATCCGCATTTTTATAATCTGCTTTTGTTCTGTTTCATCTAATATTTTAATTTTGAAAAACTTCCTTTTTTTTGTTACTGTTCTAATTTTAAAAATTGATAAGCTTTGATAGAAATTCGTGGTCTTTGGGAGATGACCTAGGAAAGCTTCCTAGTACTACATTTATCTATTTTAATTATTTGACCGAGTACGACATCGATCACTTACTCCCCAAAAGTGGCTATGAGACAACTCATGAGAACCCAAACCGCGCTGTCACAGGAAGAGCTCAGAGGAATGTGTTTCTTCGGAGACCCATGCAATGTTGCAAACTCACTTGTCGTATGAAGAGCATGGGAGAAACCAGTCTTTATGAGAGATAGAGAGCTACGCAAAGCTCGGGTGGCTGTTTCCAGTGATTATGAGGAATGGAGGAGAAGCAGATGGATGTCGCAGCCATCCGCCCCACCTACTGCACCATCAGCCAATGGAGAGCTCCAAACCCAAGTCAATTCCTTGACCCAAAGGATAGAAATCATGGGAGCCCAGATGAGGGCTCTTGAGGAGAAAGAACAAGAATCTATACTCACCATTGACGGTCTACAAAGGCAGTGCAAGAAGAAATATCAGGAGATAGAGCGCCTCAAGGACCAATGTGCTGACTCCAGTGAGAAGGTTATCTGAGCATCCAAAGTTGCTAGAATAAACTCGGATAATCAACTCCAAGAGATAACCACCAAATCAGTACACCTTGAGTCTGAATATGCAAAGCAGGCACAGACGATCAAGGGGATTCTACAAGATCTCGCAAAGACTCGGTTTGAAATACGTCAAGGAAGGGAGACCACCCAGAGACTTAACAAAAACCTTACTGAGCTACTCTACAAAGAAAGAGACGGTTTAGCTCAGTACGGCCAGGTTCTACAAGAGAGAGACCAAGCCATCGAGAGAAGCGATGACTTACAAGCCTTGCCCGTCAATCAAGAGACGAAAATAAAAGAAACTCAAAAGTATAGTGAAGATATGAGCCAGGCGGTCCACCAGCAGTCTAAAGCACTCGCTCATTGCGTACGGGAAGCCGAAGAGGAATTGTGTAGAAATCAAAACCAGCCTATGGGTTTCTTTAGGCTTTTCCGTTTCTGTCAAAATGTGTTTCGTAGCATGGTATATGGGAATGTACATCTTCTCTAAATAAATAAAAATACCTTTGGTTTATTCAAATAATTGTCTACTTACATTCATTTCATTCATAAGTCACATACTTGCATATCCCTCCTTCACTTTTAATAAATAAGATAATAAAAAGGAAACGTCTTCCGCAATCAGAGAGATGGAGAGGAAACCGTTTGTAATCAAGCTCTCCCCAATGGTCGATCCACTCCAAGAGGACAATCAGCCTCAGCCGTTGGTCATCAAATTCGATAAAGAAGAGGGGGCAAGGACGCCTTTGAGATTATTTGTGCCTCGTCCTTTCCGCTATGATTCAAATAAAGTTGTACCATGGAGATATGGGGAATCTTCACCCATTAAGGAGAAAATCTCCAATATAGCTGGCATTGGGGGCATGACAAGAAGTGGAAGAATCTACTCCCCCAAAGAGTCACAAGAAGATGTCCCCAAGAATAAAGGAAAGAATAAACAAACCAAAGAAAAAGAAAATAAAGAATCCAAGGAGGAGACTGATGAGCTGCTCCAGTTTATAAGCAAAAGCGAGTATTCCATCATTGATCAACTCAATCACACACCTGCAAAGATAACTTTGTTATCACTAATGATGAGTTCGGAATCGCATAGAAACGCCCTAATGAAGGTCTTGGGCGAAGCACATGTACCTCATACAATATCCCGAGAAAAAGTTGAGAGGATCGTCAACTACATCACAACCAACGATCACCTCGCCATGTCGTGAAGAGCGAGACCGTCGTCTCGCCATGTCGTGAAGAGCGAGACTGTCGTCTCGACATTCCATATGGCAGTCTCGAACCCCAAAAAATCGAGATGGTCATCCCGAATCCCAAATGGCGGTCCCAACCCTAAATTTTTTTCTATATATAGGGTCTTTTGGGTCATTTACAAAGCATCTAATTCCTGCACCTTCTCATACATCTTCATACATACTTGAGTGTCTTTGAGAAAAATGCAACAAGGCGAGTCTTCCAAGCCCCGGAAGAGAGGTCGGGGATCCGGCCAGGGCACTCCGGCACCACAGGCCCCGCCAAATTCGACTTAGCTCATACCGCAACACCATGCCAGGCTTGATCATAATAGGAGCTACTCCTGGCACCCCCTGCTGCGCTTGGATTTCAGCATCCTGACCGAGTTCGATTGGGACGAGGATGTTTGAGGATACATCCACAGTATTGGGTGGGACTTCCTCCTCCAGGACCCTTTGTCACCGCCGTCAAAAGAGGCAGTCGGAGTGACGCGATGGTTTCATTTGACTCGTGTTTTGTTAAAAGTGTGGTTCAATGCCTTTAGGTTTTCCGATAGCTGGAGTGGACCTAAAGGCGAGGTTTTCGAAGGGTTCGAGTAGTCGCCACCAATGTTTTTACCAGAAACATTGGAAAAGGAAGAAAAAAGAAGGCATTGGTTTAGAAAAACCAACTTTAGCCATTACAACCAAAGTTGGGTAAGGGAGTTAGTTACGTGTAGGAAAGGTATTAGCTTCCCTACAATGCCCCTTTCGGGTTCCCTATGATGGACTGTTTATATATGAAGAAATAAAAACTATAAATTGCCCTTTTACCCTTTATTTATTTATTGCAAAAATAAAATATTGACTACATGACCCTAAGTAATTAATGCACAACAATACTATCTAAAAAGCAGTAAAGTGGAGAAGAGAGTGTATAGGAACCTTCGAAACAAGCTTTTATATGAATTCTTTGAAATAGGGTGCTTGTTGGCAATCCCATGCTCTATAATGTTGATCGCTCTTCCACGCAACACTACATAACGCTTTCTAAGAATACTAAGAAACTTTGGAAATGCTTCAGAGGGATCCTAGGAGAGTAATTTGAAGAAAGTTCAAAAGAGAAAGTGGAAGAATGTTGTGAAAAGGATGAGGACGCCCCCCCCCCCCTTTTATAGAAATTTGCGCCTGTTAGGTCAGGACCGGCGTCTCGCCAAATGGGATGGCGGTCTCACCTTCGGCAAGTGGCGAGACGACTATCTTGTCAAACGAGACGACGGTCTCATCATTAGAGATTGGCGAGACGGCGGTCTCGCTAAACGAGATGGCAGTCTCGCCATTAGCAAGTGGCGAGACGGCAGTCTCGCCAAACCAGACGACGGTCTCAGCCCTTTAGGTGGAATTTCTTATTTTTCGCATACAAAAGTCCTTCCTATTCTAATATGGGTCCTATTGATCAATCCTCGTGACCTTTTAGGCCTTGCCCATCTTCGAACGAAAGTCTTGTGCTATTTATGTTGAGGTTGGGCAAGATTTGGGGTCTACAACTGCCCTCCCCCCCCTTCACCTAACTAGCCGACTATTGGCTCAACATGCCAAAAGGATCGGCTGGAGGGTGAAGGAGTTAACCCTCTTGCCCGGTTGTCCTTCGGTTGCTTTCCTGGTTGTGGTAGCCGACCTTCTGGACGCTAAATATGATCCTCCGGGTTGCTCCTTTGATACGGTAGCTGACCCCTTCGGTTGATGAGTACGAACCCCCATCCGATTTAAGCCCCGTTTTGTAAGGCCTGATGAGTACGCACCCCCATCTGTTTTGACGAGTATGAACCCGCGTCCAGTAAGCCCCCTTTTGTAAGGCCCGTTGAGTACGCACCCCCATCTAGTTTTGACGACTATCAACCCTTGTCTAGTAAGCCCCTTTTGTAAGGCCCAATGAGTACACACCCCCAGCTGGTTTTGACGAGTATGAACCCCCGTCTGGTAAGCCCCCTTTTGTAAGGCCCGATGAGTATACACCTCCATCTGGTGGTAAAGTCCACTTTGTAGGACTAGTTGCGACTTACTGCTCTGCCTCATGCGCAGGTTTTGCCTGTGTGCAGGTCTTTATCTTCGGGACCTTCCTTGTCCTGAAGTGGTGGTGGCGGCTTACTGCTCTAGCTCATGTGCCGACTCCACGGGGAGTGATCTTTGTTTGAAATTGCTTTTGATTTTTGTAGTCGTCCGGTGTGCCGGGGATTCTTTGATTTTTGGCTTTTCCTAATAGTCATCCAGCTTGTTGATTGTTGGGGATTCTGGTAATTTTGGGTAACACCTCTGAGCAGGTGGGCATTTTTTTAGGTTATGGTAATGCCTCTGAGTAGGCAGATGCTTCATCGGAAGTGAAGGCTTTCGGTTCGTGTTGTTTTCTTGAGGCGAGCTTCATTTGGAGGCTTGCTTTTAAGGGCTTCCTGTTTTCAAATGCAAACAGGGAGCTAGTCTCCTTATATGCATGAATGAATTTCGTTTTCTGTTATTTATCTGAAGCATTTTTTTCGATTTTGACAAAGTCGTTTTGTGCGACTATTTGTGCGGATGCCTTAAATGCAATCTACTTTTATTTGATGCATCTAGAAAGTGACTGGTATTCTTCTATTGAACATTCATTATTACGTTGATGGGATCTCCTTTATTTTCTTTTTATTAAGCCCTATCTTTTGCCTAGACCACCCTTTCGGGGTTTTCGATCTAGTGGGATGCCTTAGTTTTTGCCTAGGATATCTTAGCGGGTTTTTTCCTTTTTATGGGTGCCTTAACTTTTGCCTAAACCACCCTTTGCGGGTTTTCGATCTAGCAGAATGCCCTAAATTTTGCCTAAGAATCTCCTAGTAGGCATCATTCTTTTTTATTTTTCCTTTTCTTTTCCTTTCTTATGCTTTTTTGCATTGGTTCTTTATGCACACTCATGTTTCATTCATACAAAGGAATTTTCATAAATTGGTCAAGAGAAAAGGAGTAAAAGATAACTTTATTGATATAAACAAATGGTTCAATTTTTACAGAAGAATTTACAAAGGGATTTAGAAGCATGGCTGGCCAAGGTTGGCTATACTGTATAAGCTATAACAATCATGTCCCAAACATCTGTCTCTCTGTTTCTCCTGGTCGCTTCAGTTGAGATGCTCAAGCCTGGAGTGAAGACTATGTAAAGCCTGATTGCTTCTAGAAGGACATTACCTTAGCCGCCTTGCGGTTTTCGGCTAAGGTAATCATTTCTCTTTGTTTTTGTTTGTTGTTTTTTTGGTAACCTCTAAATTTTGCCTAGGACATGTCCTAGCGAGGAATATGGGCCCTATATTTTTCCCAGGATGCTCTTTGCGAGTTTTCGTCCTGACGGGTCATGAGCAATGTCTTCAAGCGTAGTACTTTTTTACTGCGTCTGAGTTGACCAGGTGCTGAAGCTCTTCTCTGTCCATGTTAGTGAGGATAAGGGCTCCTCTTGAGAAAGCTCGCTTGACCACAAAGGGTCCTTCATAGTTTGTTGCCCATTTTCCAAGTTTGTCCTTTTAGGCGGGAAGCAGTTTCTTTATTACTAAATACCCTTCTTGGAAAGTGCGGGGATTGACTTTCTTATCGTAGGCCTTCTTGATCTTCTTTTGATAGGCCTGCCCATGACATATGGCGTCCAACCATTTTTCTTTGTTCAGGTTAAGCTGGTCATACCGATTCTGGACCCATTTTGCTTCGGTTAGATTTGCTTCCATAATAACTCTTAGGGAGGGTATTTCAACTTCTATTGGCAATATAGCCTCCATGCCGTATATGAGGGAGAACGGGGTGGCCCCGGTGGAGGTCCGTACGGAAGTTCAATATCCATGCAAGGCGAAGGGTAGCATTTCATGCCAATCTTTGTATGTTATCACCATCTTCTGGATGATCTTTTTGATGTTTTTGTTGGCTGCCTCCACTACACCGTTCATTTTGGGTCGGTATGGAGAAGAATTGTGATGTTGAATCTTGAAATCCTGGCATAATTCTTCCATCATCTTGTTGTTTAGATTGGTACTGTTGTCAGTAATGATGAGGGATACCATACCGACATAGAATATTCCTCTTGATGAAGGTGGTCACCACTTTTCTAGACACGTGTGTGTATGATGCCGCCTCTACCCATTTGGTAAAATAGTCAATGGCCACCAAGATAAAACGGTGACCATTAGATGCTTTGGGCTCAATGGGTCCGATGACGTCCATGCCCCACATGGAGAATGGCCATGGTGTAGCCAGGGTGTTGAGAGGTGCAAGCGGAACGTGAACATTATCGGCATAGACTTGGCACTTGTGACATCTTTTAGCATATTGGTGATAGTTGCCTTCCATTGTGGACCAGAAATACCCTGCCCTTAGGATCTTCTTTACCATGACATGCCCAGGTGCGTGGGTCCCGAAAGCTCCTTTATGAATCTCCTTTATCAAGGTTTGAGCCTCCTTATGATCCACACACCTTAACAAAGTGGAGTCAAAATTCTTTTTATAAAGGGTTTCTCCAATCAGTGCAAACCCCGTGGCCCTCTTCCAGATGGTCCGGGATATTCACCCTTCGTGAGGTATTGCTTAATGTCATGATACCAAGAGTTTCTGTCTTGTTCGCTATTTATTGTCATGCAAAAAGCTTGTTTGTCATGCAGCTTGATTTGAATAGTCGGCATCTCATGCTCTTGGTCTAAAGAGAACATGGATGATAAAGTAGCGAGGGTGTCTGCAAATTGATTGTCTTCCCGAGGGATATACTTGAAGGTAACACTTTCCAGCCTTGAAATCAAATCGCGAAAATGCTCTAGATATGTGATTAATTTGGAATTTCGGGTTTCCCATTCACCCTTGAGTTGATATATGACAAGGGATGAATTTCCGAAAACTCTAAGTTTGGTCACCCCATGATCTAGAGCTGCTTGGATTCCCAATGCGCAGGCTTCATATTCGACCATATTATTTGTATAGTCAAAATTTAACCTGGCCGTTAAAGAGATATATTTCATTTCTGGGGATATCAAGATGGCTCTGATTCTGTGTCCAAGCATGTTCGAGGCTCCATCGAAAAACATAGTCCATGCATCTTCTTTGGTCTCTTCGTCTCCAATGTGCATGATATGTTCATCGGGAAAGTCGTCTTGCAGGGATTGGTACTCATTCGTCGATCCATGTGCTAGATAGTCCGCTAGGGGAATACCTTTAATAACTTTCTAGGTGACATGAATGATATCAAATTCTGAGAGGAGCACTTGCCACCTAGCTATTCTTCCGGTTAAGATAGGATTTTCGAAGAGATACTTGATTGGGTCCATTTTGGAGACCAACCATGTTGTGTGTCGAGCCATGTATTGTCGGAGACGTTGAGTTGCCCACACCAATGCACAACATGTTTTTTCGAATGGCGTATAATGGGTCTAGTCTAGGAACTTTTTGCCGAGATAATATATGGCTCACTCTTTTTTCCCTATTTCATCTTGCTGACCGAGAACACATCCCATGGAACCTTCGAGTATTGACAAATATAAGATCAAAGGTTTTTCTTCAACGGGTGGCACCAATACTGGTGGATTGGTCAAGCATATTTTGATATTATCAAACGCTTGTTGACATTCTTCATTCCGCACCGTTGGCTGGTTTTTACACAACATCTTGAAGATGGGTATACATTTGTCTGTTAGCTGTGCGATGAACCTGGCAATATAGTTGATTCGACCCAAAAATCCTCTGACCTCTTTTTTTGTTCTTGGTGGGGGCATTTCCAAGATTGTCTTTGTTTTGTCAGGGTCTACCTCAATTCCCTTTTGGCTGACGATGAACGCTAGGAGTTTTCCTAATCGTACTCCGAAAGTACATTTTGTTGGGTTTAGTTTAAGCTGATATTTTTGATGTCAATCAAACAACTTCTTAAGATATTGAATATGGTCCACCTTGTTTCTAGACTTGGCAATCATGTCATCCACGTATACTTCTATTTCTTTATGGATCATGTCGTGGAATAATGTGACCATAGCCCTCTAATAGGTAGCCCCTGCATTTTTTAGCCCAAAAGGAATTACCCTATAGCAAAAGGTACCCCACGGTGTGATGAAGGAGGTTTTTTCCCTATCTTCGACGACCAACTTGATTTGATTATATCCCACATATCCGTCCATGAAGGAATAAAGTGTGTTTGTAGCGGTGTGATCCACTAATGTGTCAATGTGTGGTAGGGGGAAGTCATCCTTTGGACTTGCTCGATTTAGGTCCCTATAGTCCACACATACTCTGATTTTACCGCTTTTCTTGATGACGAGCACTATGTTTGCTAGCCATTCGGGGTATTTGGACACTATTAGGAAGTTGGTGTCTAGTTGTCTTTGTACTTCCTCCTTAATCATCAAGGACTAATCCAACTTGATTCTCCTGAGCTTTTGTTTCATAGGCCGAAATCCCTCTTTTAAAGGTAGACGATGCTCCACTATGCTTGTATCGAGTCCAGGCATGTCATGATAAGACCAAGCAAAATCGTCCATGTATTCTTTCAAAAGATGTATCAATCCCTCCCTAATGTCATTATCAATCTGGGTGCCGATATTTATCTCTTTCTTATCGTCACTTTGTCCCAAATTGATAGTTTCCGTTTCCTCTTGATGCGGTTGTATGATGCGAGTTTCTTTCTCTAACATTCTCTACATGTCCGGGGAAATGGTCCCCTGCTCACTATCTGACTCGATCCATTTGCCTTCGGCTTCCGGGTCCCATAGACATGATTGTTTTTTAGGTTCTATTTTAGTCACAGATTTTATTATTCAATTATTTTTGGAGGAATAATAAATAGAAGAGGGAAAAGAATGAGAATGAATATGAAAAAAAATGCCTCGTGTATTAAAAAAAGATGTATATATATGCCCTTTTAATCAATGTTCCCATGGCCACGGGCGGCGACTGCGGGAAGTACAAGAAGAAGCTTAAAAAAAAAGGAAAAAGAGCCCTAATAGCTGATCCTCCTAATCTGACCCTCTTCTACTCTGGTTTTGTTAGAGGTTTGACATCTACATCGGTGGTGGGAGCGTCAAAGGTTATCCACCCGGTGTCTATTAGCTCTTGGACCTTATATTTCAAGGTCAAGTAGTTATCCGTTGAGTGCTCGGCTACATCCGAGTGGTAGTTACATTTTTCATTAGGCTTATACCACTCGGGGTAAGGAGGCTCCATTTTCTTGGGGGGAACACGTGTCAAGAGGTTAGCTTCCAACAATTGGGGCAGCAATTTCCCATAGGAGGTCGAAAGAGGGGTGAATTTTCTTTCCCTTCTTCGTGGCAGCCGGGTTGTTTAAGGAGCGGAGGAAGGAGTAGCAAAATTGATGGTATGCACAACCTCTTCCTTCTTTTTAAAGGGCTTTTTGAATGAGATGTTGGAAGAGGAAGATTGCAATATCTTCCCGCTTCTTAACCCTTGTTCTACTCTCTCCTCCACGGTGACTATGTCCAAAAAAAGGTTGGATGTACTGGCTATCACCTTATCATAGTAAGCTCCTGTCAATGAATCTAAGAACATAGTCACCGTCTCCTTGCCTGTCAGTGGGGGCTCTATCTGGGCAACCATTTCCCTCCACCTCTAGGTGTATGCCTTGAAGGACTCATCGTTCTTCTTGCTTAAAGTCTTAAGATCTGAACTATCTAGGGTCAGATCAATGTTATACTGGTAACAACGGAGGAAGGCATATGCCAGCTGCTTCCAATTTTGGACTTGACCTTTCTCCAGCTGCATGTACCAGTTGAGGGATGAGTCATCCAGGCTCTCCTGGAAACAGTGGATCAGGAGTTTTTCATTTTCAGCGTGTGCAACCATCTTACAACAGTACATCGTAAGATGATTCTTAGGCCAAGTCAGTCCAGTATACTTGGGGAAGTCTGGGACCTTGAATTTTGGCGGGAACTGGATGTTCTTGACCAGACACATGTCTGTTGCCTCCTTGACGTCGAAGCTATGTCCCTCGACTACCTTCAGCCTTTCCTCCAAGGCAGAGATCTGTTGCTTGGACACATCAGGGGTGTGAATGTGCATTTCCCTGGCGTCAGACTGCCCAGGGGCTTTTTGTTCAAAGAAGAACTCCTCTTCTTCTTCTTCCTCATGGCGGGAGGCACGATCGCCATGAATTTCCCCTTTGTTGAGGTTTTTCTGGCGCATGACCTCCATTAATTGCGTCATTTGCTCTCGGAGGGCGCTAACCTCAGTAGTAAGTTTGCGATTCTGTTCCTCCAGATGCTCCATAGCTCTAGCCTTTTGTGCATGAGTTCGGATGGGAAGAGGACCAACCACTTTCTAAGATGCCTAAGAATGAATTTTATTAATAGAAATGATAGGTGTGGGATTAGTATCTTCTAAGATAATGACTTAGGTATCGTCCTTAAAGCTTACGCTTTGCGGAGTACCATACCCACTTTGGTGTAATGGTTCCTTCCCCGTCATGGCTTTTGACAAGTATAACGAAGGTCACCATATACCTTAGTACATTTGTCCCTTCCTTGTGGATGGTTACAAATGTGCTTGGGGCCTCTTTCGTCTTAGTCTTAGAGATATCTAATGCCCCCTAGCATGAATGCGTTTATGCATGAGAGATGATTCTTATGCGTACTTTCCTTATTTATTTTCTCTCTTGGTTTTTCCACTTATGACATGATGCGATATGAATGTTTCGACTTTGTCAAAAATCATTTTATTCATTTTATGAGTTTAATGTTTATGAACAAGGTCCATTTTTTTATTTATTCAGTTTTTATTTGTTTTATTTGATTTTTATAACCTTTTATCTCTTCTGTTGAACTATGTGGCTACTTAGCTTACAAAGAACCTGAAACCAGGCTAGTTAAAAGGCAGACTGTCCGAGATAAAAATAGTTTATTGCGAAAGAATAGTTTTAGCGTCCCTTATCTCTTCCGTCGAACTGCGTGGTTACTTAGCTTAAAAAGAACCTGAAACCAGGCTAGCTAAAAGGCAGACTTGTTAGAATCGCGCAGCGGAATGTTCGCGTGGTCGGACAAAAACCAAGAAGGGGGGTGAATTGGTTTCTTAATAAAAATTAGGTTTTCAAAATTTTCCCCAAATTTTACAGATTAAAAACTGTGTAAATGTAAATAGAGAAGAGAAGAGAATCTTACACATGAAATTTATACTGGTTCGGATCAAAAGACCCTACGTCCAGTTGCTAATCACTCAACAGAGGATTAATGTTGTCACTATAATCAAGTTGTTACAAGCAAATTACAATTGAAAAGATAAAGATAAGAAAACACCTCTCTTGAAATCCACAAGAGATGATGAACAACTTTCCCTAGAGACGGCACAACACACAATCTACTAAGAACTCCACTTAGTGATTCTTTTCGCTTCTAGCCCACACCAGGTCCAAAATCACCTTTTTCTTGCAACAAACAATTCTCTGGCACTACAACACTTAACTTTTGTATGAAAAAGGTTGTTCTACTTTTCTGAGTGCCATAGAGAAGCTTAAGTAGAGAAATTAGGGTTTGGGAATTGGGAATTTCAGAATTAGGGTTCTTGGAAATAGGGTTTTCGAAAATAGAGTTGATTTGAAGTTAAAATCAAAATCTGACTGAAATAATCGATTAAATAAAGTGTTAATCGATTATTATGGAGCCAAAATTAACAGAACCCCAAAACTCTTTGTTTTAATCGATTAAAAGGGTTGTTAATCGATTAACAGGCCTGTTAATCGATTAACAGGTGTTTTAATCAATTAAACCAGTGAGCAGATACAGAAAATGATTTTTCTCACTGTTTTAATCGATTATTTCCCTATTTAATCGATTAAAGTCGAGCCTGGATGATAAATTTGAGCTTTTTGAAACTTCTAAGGTGCAGACTATGTACCGGCTATCTTAAACTCTAATATTACAGACTCAATCTAATTGAAACAGAGTTATTACAATACAAAACAAGTCTTCAACACTCTAAGTCTTTGAGTTCTTGAATCATCATCAAAATCAACAATCTTCATGTCCATCAAGTGCAACATCAAGTCCTTGAATGTTCAACAAGACTGTCCGAGATAAGGGTGTTTATTGCGAAAACATTTTTTTTAAGATTTTTTCTATTTTTATCTGTTGTATGTTTATGCTATGCAACAATCAAATGCAGCAAAAATATGAACACACAATTCACTCATCCGCGAACAAGTAGGACGACGTTTTTTTAATCACGAGGTAGGGTTTTCCTGTAGAAGAGTGCATATTCAGGGTAGTTCTAAATTTCCTCACCAAGACCAGGCCCCCAAGGTGCCCCCATTATAGGGTCCCCACTCTCCCAGCCTTCTTACCATGCATGGCCTATGGCCTTATTCAGTCTTTGGGCCAAGAAAGGAAGGTTATCACCTTGAGTGGTGGTTTCCGACCATACTGGTGGGCTCATGACCCTCACTACGGCAAATCGTACTTGTCACCCACTCCCTATGGATATCCCACTTGCCCCCGGGTATAGGGGGAACTCTTGTGTGCAAGGGTTTGTGTACAGTTTGTATTTCAAACAATTGCATAAAATAAACAAACAATTATTAAAGCCAAGCAATTAAAGCATATTATAAAATAAGGAAGGGTAAAGGCGCAATTTTAAGTTTTATTTCTTAAAACTAGTCCATCACTAAATGGGATCAACTCTTTAGCTTCCCCAGTGGAGTCGCCATCTGTCGCTGCCATCAAAAGAGGCAGTCGGAGCGACGCTATGGTTTCGTTCGACCCACGCTTTTTTAAAAGTGTGGTTCAACGCCTTTAGGTTGTCCGATAATCGGGCTGACCTAAAGGCGAGGTTTTCGAAGTGTTCAAGGAGTCGCCACCAATGTTTTTACCGGAAACATTGGAAAAGGAAGAAAAAAGAAGGCATTGGTTTAGAAAAACCAACTTTGGCCATTACAACCAGAGTCGGGTAAGGGAGTTAGTTACATCTAGGAAAGGTATTTGCTTCCCTACGACGCCCCTTTCGGGTTCCCTATGATGGACTGTTTGTATATGAAGAAATAAAAACTATAAATTGGGCTTTTACCCTTTATTTATTTATTGCAAAAATTAAAATATTGACTACATGACCCTAAGTAATTAATACACAACAATACTATCTAAAAAGCAGTAAAGTGGAGAAGAGAGTGTATAGGAACCTTTGAAGCAAACTTTTATATGAATTCTTTGAAATATGGTGCTTTTTGGCAATCCCATGCTCTACAATGTTGATCGCTCTTCCTCACAACACTACAGAACGCTTTCCAAGAATACTAAGAAACTCTGGAAATGCTTCAGAGGGATCCTAGGAGAGTAATTTGAAGAAAGTGCAGAATAGAAAGTGGAAGAATGTTGTGAAAAGGATGAGGACACCCCCAATTTTATAGAAATTCGCACCTATCAGCTTAGGACCGTTGTCTCACCTGACAAGGTCAGGACCATCGTCTCGCCAAATGGGACCGCTGTCTCGCCAAACGAGACGGCGGTCTCGCCTTCGGCAAGTGGCGACACGGAGGTCTCGCCAAATGAGATGGCGGTCTCGCCATTGGCGATTGGCGAGACGGCGGTCTTGGCCCTTTAGGTGGAATTTCTTATTTTTTGTGTACAAAAGTCTTTCCTATTCTAATATGGGGCCTATTGATCAATCCTAGGGACCTTTTAGGCCTTGCCCATCTTCGAACAATAGTCTTCTGCTCTTTATTTTGAGGTCGGGCAAGATTTGGGGTCTACACCCTCCTACCTGCATCTACCGTGAGGCTGTGATGGAGTTCCTCGCCTCCGTCACGATGGTGGATATGCCAACCATGTTCCCTGGTGTCCCTCTGACAAGGATGGTCTCATACTACATGAATGAGACCTACATGAAGATGACGTTGGATGAGTTCAACGTTACCATGGACTTCAATCAGCCCGCGGACACCCTGACTCTGGAGTACCAGGGAGCTATTTGTGAGCGGCCAGCTGCCCTCACAACCGGTGAGATTTGGGAGGACCTCATCGAGTCGCAGATCCTGCCGGCACTGATGAAAGGGTCGACCCTCAACCCTCCTCTCCACATATGCCACAAGCTGCTGGTAGGGACGATGCACACACGGAAGGAGAGTTAGGGTAAGATCACTCAGCCTTATCTGTTCGTCCTGCACTGCATGTTCCACGAGTGCCGGTGTAATCCTAACTACCTTTTCCTGAAGGCACTGAATGACTTCGGGAGCCGCCCTTGTAGGAGCCATCCTCATGGTTCCCCTCATAACCCCGTTGGCCGAGAGATGGAGATGCGCCAATGGGGAGGACATATCCTCTACCCTCCGAACCAAGCCTATTAGCAGGTTCATGCTCGTCAGCATGGGCATGCTCATTAGGCAGGGGTCTGAGTTAACACTCCACCCGGCGCTCGCCATGACCTTGAACATCCAGGACCTGAATATGTCGGCGGAGATCCCCATGCCCCCAGAGTTTGAGCAGCAACAACAGTATGGGGATGACATTCTCGGTGTCCACCGCCACATGGACGACATTCGCCAGTAGCTGGACCAGATGTCCATGAGGCAGGACGTCTTCGAGACACAGTTGGAGACTATCAGCTAGAGGCAGGAAGGAGTGATACAGAGCTTGGACATGATCAACCAGCATGTGCTCGGCATGATCCAGAGCCAATAGGAGTTTCAGAGGCATATGCTCCGATAGTTTCCTCCTCCAGAGCCGTCTTCAGCCTCGCAGTCGAGTCTGCCACCTCCTTAGGAACATTGTTGTTTATATTTGTTGTACAAAAACTCCTGATATATAATTAAAATCTTTTGGTTAAGATATTTCCATTTACTCTTTTAAAAAAAAGTCAGCGTACTAAAAAAAGACTAAAAAGTAAAAAGGCTTACGCACTATCCTGAAAAAGCCAAAATTCAAAATCGTGAGAAAAAATATAAACCGCGAAAAAAGGCAAAACTTTTTAGTTTCCACCATTCTCCCATCAAAGAGAGAAGGCAAACAAGTAAAACGAACCCTGCTCAGAGGCGTTACCAAAATCAACAAATCCCCAGCAGATTCCTGCCTATGTAAAAGGTGTTCACCAAAAATCCCCGACATCTAACAAAGTTGGATGACTATTATAAAAGCTCGAAAAACAAAAGAGTCCTCAACATCCAACTAGCTAGAGGAACACCAATGAATCCGTAGCACACCAGAAGACTTGATCAACAAAGTCAAAAACAAATTATCAAGCCAAAAAACACTCCCCACAGAGACGGCGCATGAGCCAGAGCAGTAAGTCGTCACCACAACTTCGTGACAAGGAAGGTCCTGAAGACAAAGACCAGCACACAGGAAAGATCATTGCGCATGAACAAAATCAGTAAGTTGCACCAGTCCTACAAAGTGGACTTCCAAACTAGACGGGGGTTCGTACTTGCCAAACCGGATGAGGGTTCATACTCATCAACCAAGGGGTCAACTACCGCATCAAAGGAGCATCCCAAGGCTACAATAACCAGACGGGGGTTCATACTCGCCAAACCAGATGAGGGTGAATACTCATCAAGTCTTATGAAGTGGGCTGCAAGTTTTACAACAACCAGACGGGGGTTCGTACTCGTCAAAACAAGGTGGGGGTGTGTACTCATCAAGCCTTACAAAAGGGGGCTTAAACTGAATCTCATAACCAAAGGGGTTAGTTACCGCATCAAAGGAGCATCCCAGAGGATCACATTCAACATTCAGAATTTCGGCTACCACGATGAGGGAAGCAACCGAAGGACAACCAAACAAGAGGGTCAACTCCTTCACCCTTAAGTCGATCTTTTTGGCATATTGAGCCAACAATCGGCTAGTCAAGTGAATAGGGGGTAACTATAGACCCGAAATCTTGCCCGACCTCAAAATAAAGAGCAGAAGACTTTCGTTCGAAGATGGGCAAGGCCTTAAAGGTCCCTAGGATTAATCAATAGGTCCCATATTAGAATAGGAAAACTTTTTGTACACAGAAAATAAAAAATTCCACCCAAAGGGTCGAGACTACTGTCTCGTTTGGCGAGACCGCCGTCTCGCCACTTGCCAAAGGCGAGACCGCCATCTCGCCACTTGCCAAAGGCGAGATCGCCGTCTCGCCATTTGCCAAAGGTGAGACAGTGGTCCCGAAAGTCGAGACGGTGGTCCCGACCTGACAAGTGTGAATTTATATAAAAAGGAGGCCTTCTCCTTGTTTTCAACAACTTCTTCAACTGAATATACCTCAAAATACTCTTCTAGAGTCCCTCTGAAGCATTTCCAGAGTCTTAGAGTTCTTATAAAGCATTCTAAAGTGCTTCCAGAGAAGAGTGAGCTGCATTGTAGAGCTTGGGGTTTGCCAAAAAGTGCCCTTTTCAAGAGCATTTTATAAAAAAGCTTGCTTCGAAGGTTCTTTCATATCCCTCACTCTATTTTATCGCTTTTATTTGTTACTATCTCTGTGCATTAGTTATCAAGGGTCATGTAGTCGATAATTTAAATTTTGCAATGAATAAATAAGGGTAAAAGCATAGTTTTATTATTCTTATTTCTTTATAAAAATAGTCCATCATAGGGAACCCAAAAGGTGCATCATGGGGAAGCTAATACCTTCCCCACACGTAACTAACTCCCTTACCTAACTCTGGTTGTAATGACAAAAGTTGGTTTTTCTTAAAAACCATCGCCTTCTTTTCCTTTTCCAATGTTTTTGGTAAAAATATTGGTGGCGACTCCAGAACCCATTTATGAAAACCTCATCTTTAAGATAGTTCGGTTATCGCACATCTTAAGGGTGATGACCACACTTTAAAAAACGTGAGTCATTAAAACCATCGCGTCGCTCCGACCGCGTCTTTTGACGACGACAACATTCAACGATTAAGATGCTTGTAAAGTAAATAGATAAGGGAAAGAAGATTACAAAAGTGATTTATACTGGTTCGGATCAAAAGACCCTATGTCTAGTTGTTAATCACTCTAAAAGAGGCTTAATATTGTCACTATAATCACAGTTTAAAACAGATTAAAAATTACAAAAGATAAGGATTAGAAAAAACCTCTCTTGAGTCACACAAGAGAACACCTCCTTTGAATCCACAAAGGATGACGACAACTTTTCCTAGAGACGACACAACACACAATCCACCAAGAAACCCACTCAGTGATTCTTATCGCTTCTAGCCCACACTAGGTTTCAAAAGCTCCTTTTTCTTCCATACACAAAGTTCTCTAGCAATCACATCTCTTAACTTTTGTATGAAAAGTGTTATTTATTCAGAGAGCCTTAGAGAACCTTAAGTAGAGAGATTTAGGGTCTGGGGAATAGAAGTTTTCAAAAATAGGAGTATTGGAAACAGGTGCATCGAAAATAGGTCGAAATTCAAAATTCAAAAATCATAACAGACGTAGATAATCAATTATCTTAAGTGATAATTGTTGACTATACATGAGTATGATGCCTGAAGATTTTTATGATGATTGTAGAGCAAAGGACTTGAAGTCTTGAAGACTTATAAGCATTTGTATTTACTTGTAATAACTCTGTTTTATACTTTTGAGTCTGTAAAATTAGAGTCCAAGATAGCCAGCACATAGTTCATCCTTTGAAAGTTCATTTTTATCAAAACCACTCTATAATAATTTATTATCACTCAAGATAATTGATTATCATGCTTTGAAACCTATTTTCTAAAAAACCTTGTTGGAATAATCGATTATCTGGGTTGATAATCAATTATCCCAGTTTGAAAGTTCTGGAATAATTAATTATCAAGCCAGATAATAGATTATCTTGGTTCTGTTTTACTCCAATGCTTAAATGGTTCTGTAATAATCGATTATCACTTAAAATAATCGATTATATACATCTGTTATGAGTTTTGCATTTCAAATTTGGATCAATTTTAGAGAAATATTTTTCCAATGCTTCAAGTTTCAAAATCCTTTATTTCCCATACCCTATTCTCTCTACTTAAGGTTCTCTAAGGCTCTCTGCAAAATAACAAACCTTTTTCATACAAAAGTTAAGAGCTTTGATTGCTAGAGAACTTTCTGTAGGGAAAAAAAGGGGCTTTTGAAACCTAGTGTGGGCTTGAAGCGATAAGAATCACTGAGTGGGGCTCTTGGTGGATTGTGTGTTGTGTCGTCTCTAGGAAAAGTTGTTATTCATCCTTTGTGGTTTCAAAGGAGGTGCTCATCTCTTGTGTGACTCAAGAGAGGTGTTTTCTAATCTTTATCCTTGTATTTGTAATATGTTTGAACAGTGATTATAGTGACAACGTTAATCCTCTTTTAGAGTGATTACCAACTGGATGCAGGGTCTTTTGATCTGGACCAGTATAAAACACTTGTATAATCTTCTTATCCTTTCTCTCTTTACTTTACAAGTATTTTAAACACAAGTTGATATAACATGTACAACATATAAAATAGATATTTTATTTAATTTGAGCAAAACAATACAACATATAAATAGAAATTCCTCTTTCTTTAGAGGACCAGCCAGAAGTTGTCTGCCAATCTCCATGGCAGGATTACGGAGGAACGAATGATATGCCAGAATTCTGTTGAATTCTTCAAGATCAGCAAGAACGTTGACAACATCATCTCTAATAGGAAAATGAGCAACATTCTCCCAAATGTCATCATCAAGAATGATGGTAACCCCCTTTACTCTGGAAATGGTGACATTATCTCTGAAATTGAAACGAGAATAGAAAACTCTGGCCAAATCAGGATAGTAGGTGCCCTGCATTTCAATGAAGGTCAGAACTCCTTGTTGTTCAAGTAGATTTGGGAAATTGAAGCCCCTATCAATGAAATGATCACCAATAAGATACTTAGGAGATATAATACTCCTTTACATCAAAAAATTTAGATATTCTTGTCTTCCTTCATCATCAGATATCCACCCTTCAATAGAGTTAGGGCGAGGATGAGATGTAGGAGCAGATCTTCTCTTAGATAGAATCTTACGCCTAGAAAAGGAAGCCATTTGGGATGAATTTAAGGTTGGAAAGATGAAAGTTTATGAAACTTGGAGAAAAGAAAGAGCTTGGAGGGATACAAGAAGGCAAGAAAAGCTTGAAATCTATGTAAAATCCTTGGAAGTGAGGCAATAGGGTGTGATGATTCGAAAATGAGTTCATCTATATATAGGAACTATCCCCAACGGCTATATTTCCACGAATCCATGCAAAAAGAGTTGTTGCTAATGGCTAGAATATCTCTAACGATGTCAAATAATCGATTATCACATATGATAATCGATTATTTCTTCATCTTTTACCCAGAAATATGCATGAATAATCGATTATCAGCTGAGATAATTGATTATCCTAGAGAGAATTTACTGAATTGGCACATTGAATTACAGATAATTGATTATTACACAAATATTTTTCATGAATTACACATTGAAGCTTCAATAATCAATTATTACACAAGATAATCGATTATTCCAGTACAAAAAGAAAAAATTTTACAGTTAAGCAGAGTTTATGCTATTTCTAATATTCCTAAGTCTCTCTGAAGTTCATAGAATCTATCCTTGGGAAGAAGTTTGGTAAAAATGTCTGCTAACTTATGCTTTGTGTCTATATATTCAATTTTACAATTTCCTTTAGAAATGTGATCTCTTAAAAATTGATGCCTAATCTCAATGTGTTTAGTTCTAGAATGCATAATAAGATTCTTTGTGAGAATAATTGCTCTTGTATTATCACACATTAAAGGAATGTCACTTAGAAAAATATTATAATTATCTAGTTGTTGCTTCATCCATAGAATTTGAGCACAACAATTTCCAGCTGCAATATATTCAGCCTCGGTTGTGGATAAAGCAACACATGCTTATTTATTAGAATGCCATGAAACTAAGGATGATCCTAATAGATGATAGGTACCACTAGTTCTTTTTCTATCTACTTTACAACCTCCATAATCAGCATCAAAATAACCTAATAAGCTAGGAGAAGCTTCAGATGGGTACCATAAACCAAATCCTGTAGTTCCTTTTAAATATTTTAATATTCTTTTTACTACAGTTAAATGAGATTCTTTTGGACATGCATGAAATCTGGCAGACACGCATACAAATTGCATGATATCAGGTCTAATTGCAATTAAGTATAATAGTGAACTTATCATACCTCTATACATAGATTGATTTATTTCCAAACCTGATTTGTCCTTATCTAGATAGAAGGACTTTCCCATTGGAGTGTGTGCAACTTCTGCAGTATCCATTTCAAATTTCTTGAGAATCTCTTTGTAGTATTTGGTTTGTGACACAGAAGTGTCATCTTCAAGTTGCTTAATTTTAAGTCCAAGAAAGAAGTTTAATTCTCCCATCATTGACATTTCAAATTCACCCTGCATTATCTTAGCAAATCCTTCACACAGGGAATTATCATTTGATCCAAAGATAATATCAACAACATATACTTGAACTAACAAAATATGTTCTTTTACTTTCTTAATAAACAAAGTGGAATCAATTTGTCCTCTAGAAAAATCATTTGAAATTAGAAAATTACTTAACCTTTCATACCATGACCGAGGAGCTTGTTTCAAACCATAAAGAGCTTTCTTTAATTTAAAAATATGATCAGAATATTTAAAATCTTCAAATCCAGGGGGTTCTTCCACATATACTTCCTCTTTGATAAACCCATTTAAAAATACACTTTTAACATCCATTTGATATATTTTAAATTTCTTCAATGAAGCATAAGCAAGAAGTAGGCGTATAGCCTCTAACCTGACAATAGGAGCATAGGTTTCATCATAATCAATACCTTCCTCTTGATAGTATCCTTTGGCAACAAGTCTGGTTTTGTTCTTTGTTATATTTCCATCTTCATCAAGTATGTTTCTAAATACCCATTTCGTTCTAATTACTTGATGGGATTCTTTTCTTGGAATTAATTCCCAGACTTGATTTCTTTCAAATTGATTTAGTTCTTCTTGCATTGCAATGCACCATTGATAATCTTTGAGCGCTTCCTCAACACTTTTGGGTTCAATCTGTGAAACAAAAGCTTAAATCCTTTATCACAAAGTTGGCTTATACTTAGGAGATTGTGCTTTAGCCCATCAATAAGGAGCACATCCTTTATCTCCAAAGTATTTGCACCACTAATATTTTCGGTTCCGAGGATTCTTCCTTTGTTGTTGTCCCCATAGGTTACATATCCTTGTTCCTTTGCGTTGAAACTCAAATTTCTTTTTAACTCCAGTCATGTGTCTTGAATACCCACTGTCAAGATACCACATAGAATTTTTGGATTTGGAAGTTTCCTCACAGTCAGAAGAATTTCTGTCATTTTCCATCAAGCAAAGATTTACTTCAACATCTCAATCACTTGACTCTGAAATCGAATCACTATCATCCCAAGCTATGTAGGCTTTCTTTTTATAAGATTTTATTCCTTTAAGATCATCACTCTTCTTGTTGGGACATTCAGATTTCACATGTCCTGTTTCACCACAACCATAACATTTGAAACTTAAAGAAGAACTTTCTTTTACCTTTCCCTTACCTTTGAAAGGTTGCTTCCCTTTAGCTTTCATGATCTTTGTAAATTTTTTTATCATAAGACTCAAATTTTCATCTTCTTCATTTTCAGAGTCTTCTTCCTCCTTCTTGTTCTTGCTTTTTGAAATCTCGGTTTTGAAGGCAATGTTTCTTTTGACACTTTGGCCTTCCTCATCATTTAGTTTTCCAAGTTCAAGTTCATGCTCTCTCAACTTTCCAAAGAGAGCTACCATTGACATAGTGGCAAGATTTTGTGATTCCATGATGGCAGTCACCTTTGGTTTCCATTTCCTGTCTAAAGATTTCAAAATTTTGACATTTAATTTGTCAGTATCAAAAATCTTACCAAGCCTAGTGAGATGGTTGACAATATGAGTGAAACACTTTTGAACGTCAAAGATCGTTTCTCCTTGTTGCATTCGGAACATCTCATATTCTTGAATCAAGGAATTTTTCCATGCTCTTTTAACATCATTGGTACCTTCATGGGTTACTCTTAACATTTCCCACATTTCTTGAGCACTCTTGCAAACTAAAATTCTATAAAATTCATCAAGACTTAAAGCAGATGAAATAATATTCCTAGCCCTAATATCATATTGAGCTTTTCTATTTTCTTCTGCAGTCCAACTAGAAAATGGTTTAGGTATCTCTACTTCATTTTTACTCATTATTAGAATAAACGAACCATTTACAACAACATCCCAAACACCCCTGTATACAAACTCTAAAAATATTTGCATTCTAACTTTCCAAAAGGGATAATTTTATCCTGCAAAAAGTGGGAGTCTGTTGATAAAAGCACCCTCGACAAAAGTTTGATTTTGTCCGACCATTTTTGAAAATTTTGAAGAACTATCAAAGCAAGTTCTGATACCACTTGTTGTTATCGCGCAACAGAATGTTTGCGTGTAGGGACAAAAACCAAGAGGGGGGGATGAATTGGTTTCTGTAGACCCCAAATCTTGCCCGACCTCATAATAAAGACAATAAGACCTCCTTTTTGAAGATGGATGAAGCCTAAGAAGCCATTAGGAGACTATTAGGTCCCATATTAGAATAGGAGGGATTTTCTGCATGTAAATAAGGATTTTCGCCTTTTAGGGTCGAGACCGCCGTCTCGTATTCGGGACCGTCGTCTTGCCTTGCGCAAGTGGCGAGACCGTCGTCTCATTTGGCAAAACGGCCATCTCATCACTTGCGAATGGCGAGACGGCCGTCTCGTCACTTGTGAATGGCGAGACGGCCGTCTCGTCACTTGCGAATGGTGAGACGGCCGTCTCGACCTTGTCAGACAAGACGACCGTCTCGACCTGACAGGCGCGAATCCCTATAAATAGTCGCGCCATTCCCCTCATTTCACACATTTCTTCCATTCTCTCTCTTGTCACTTCATAAAATTCTCTTCCTAGAACCCCTCCGAAGCATTTCCAGAGTTTTCTGAGAGTTTCTAAGAGTTTTTATAGCGTTTTCAAGAGTTTTCCGGTGTTGTTGAGAGTGAAGGGCTGCCAAAAAGCACCCTAGTTTTCAGAAAATTAATATAAAGCTTCCTCGGAGGTTTTACATTCTCCCTCTCTCTTTTACTGTTTTATTTTAATTATGCAATAGATATTAGGGCCATGTAGTCATAACTTTAAATTTCGCAAATAAAGGGTAAAAGCGTATTTTCACCGGTTTACTTATTTAAATAGTTGGCTTATCATAGGGAACCCGGAAGGGGCGTCGTAAGGGAACTAACACTTCCCTTACACATAACTAACTCCCTTACCCAACTCTGGTTCTAATGACCAAAGTTGGTTTTTTGAAAACCAACGCCTTTTTACTCCTTTTTCGATGTTTCCGGTAAAAACATCAGTGGCGACTCCAGAAGAACCCTTCAAAATTAGTTCTTGGGTTATCCCGGTTATCGGACAATCCAAGAGTGCCTTTTCGAAAACCTCGCCCCTAGGTTTAGCCCGGTTATCGAACAACCTAAAGACGTTCTAACCACACCAATAAAAATGCGAAAATTGGAAAGTCGAAATCATCGCGTCGCTCTGACCGCCTCGTTTTGACGGCGGTGACATTTTCTTATAAAAATTAAGGTTTTAAAATTTTTTCCCAAATTTCACTGATTAAAATGCTTGTAAAGTAAAGAGATAAGGGAAAGAAGATTACACAAGTAATTTATATTGGTTCGAATCAAAAGACCCTACGTCCAGTTGTTAATCACTCTAAAAGAGGATTAATGTTGTCACTATAATCATAGTTTAAAACAAATTACAAAAGATAAGGATTAGAAAACACCTCTCTTGAGTTACACAAGAGATGAACACCTCCTTTGAATCCACAAAGGATGACGACAATTTTTCCTAGAGACGGCACAACACACAATCCACCAAGAAACCCACTCAATGATTCTTATCACTTTTAACCCACACTAGGTTTCAAAAGCCCCTTTTTCTTCCCTACACAAAGTTCTCTAGAAATCACAACTCTTAACTTTTGTATGAAAAAGGTTATTTGTTCAGAGAGCCTTAGAGAACCTTAAGTAGAGAGATTTAGGGTCTGCGGAATAGAAGTTTTCGAAAATAGGAGTATTGGAAACAGGCGCATCGAAAATAGGTCCAAATTCAAAAATCATAATAGGCGTAGATAATCGATTATCTTAAGTGATAATCGATTATCACAGAGCCATTTTCACAGAGGAATAAACTGGACCAGGATAATCGATTATCCTCTGAGATAATGGATTATTCCAGAGTTTTCAAAAACCAAAAATAATTGGGATAATCGATTATTCCGGCAAGTTTTCCAAAAACAGGTTTCAAGCAGGATAATCGATTATCATGGGTGATAATCGATTATCTAAGTGTGGTTTTGATAAAAATGAACTTTCAAAGGATGGACTATGTGTTGGCTATCTTGGACTCTAATGTTGCAGACTCAAAAAGACAAAACAAAGTTATTACAAGTAAATACAAATGATTATAAGTCTTTAAGTCTTTAAGTCCTTTGTTCTTGAATCATCATCAAAATCTTCAAGCATCATATCCTTGTATGTTCAACAATTCACACCACTTTTAATTTCCCTTTCCTTTCCTCATGCTTTGCATTTATCATCTCAACTTAGCCACAATATTTATGTTGTTCTTTTCCCTTTTTGCTCTACTCAACCTTCTTTTGTTTTTTTTTTTAAGAATACCCATAGGAAAAACAATAACATTTATAATCATTTCAATTCTCAAATATAAGAAGGTGGATAAACATTGTTTAGGCTTGGGGATTCTGTTTCAAGCAACAATGTTGTTTTTGGCTCAAATGGGGTTCAAATGGAATTTCTATACTTAATGCATGGTTGACTATTTGGCTCTAGCTTATATCTACTTTCACTACACAAGAAAAAAAATGCTTTTATCATTTTCAAGTCTCGCTAACATGCAATCACATCAAAGAATCAATGAATACCAGTTATCATCATAGAGTGTTGACACTCAATTTATCTGTTTTTGGTTCACTCCTCTCTTGGGTTTCACCTAGCTTCTCCAATTAAGCTAATTCCTAGTTCTCCTCATCAATTCCTTTTTCACTATCATAATCATCATCCTAAAATCACTTGTTGTTGGAAACAATAAAAAACATTTTAATTCTCCTCATTAAGTTCTAGATTTGAATTAGACAATAAGCAATGGTTTCCTGTATAACTCTAAAACAAAATGTGGGACAAGAAGGGAATTCAAAATTTAAAACAAAGCAATTAAAAACATTAAATTAAAAATGTTCAAAACAAAGGAATTAAAAACATTAAAACCAAAGTCAGTTTCCTCCCTCATTTTATTCACTTCTCATCTCCTCCTCATCTTGTGCCTCAGCCTCAGCTGTAGACTTTCTCACCCCCTCCCGGAAAAGTTGGATTGTTCCCAAGCCATTGAAGTAAGGCTTCAAAGTCTTGAGGAGAAGTCCACTATGTACCTGGAGCAATCTTACAAAGAAAGAACCTAAGGAAGAAAAATGCACAAAAAACTTAAAATGAAAAAAAAAAAACAAATTCAAAACACTTGGTTTCCTCCCAAGAGCGCTTGGTTAATGTCATTAGCTCGACGCTTGTTTGCTTTATGGTTCATGCAGGTGAGTGATCAAGGTGAGCTATACGCATTCTCCATCCCTTGACTGTCCTTGTGGGAGTGAATTTATTCTTTTCATTGCGAATAACTATCATCCCACCTTTCTTAGGAACAACCTATACAGGACTCACCTTGCTACTATCAGAGATGGGGTAAATCATATCTGCTTCAAGAGGTTTCAGTACCTCTTTTTGAACAACTTCCTTCATAGTCAGATTGAGATGTCTTTGGGGTTGTGCAACAAGCTTGTAATCATGTTTTTTTGCTAAGATGAGTAACTCCTCCAAAGTATCTATTTTGAGGCAATCTTTCTTGTCTTTCGGTTGTTGTACAACTTCAAACAGATTAAAATTAACTTCATTATCTCCACTTCTAATTTTCAACTTGCCCTTGTCAACATCTATAATTACTTTGGCAGTCTTCATAAATGGCCTTCCCAGGATCAATGGGACTTCCACATTTTCCTCCATGTCCATAATCACAAAATCAACAGGAAATATGAATTTTTCCACTCTAACTAAAACATCTTCTACTACTCCATAAGGAGTCTTTGTTGATCGGTCAGCTAGTTGTAGAGTCATTTTAGTTGGTCTAACATCCAAATCTCCTATTCTTTTGAGCATAGATAATGGCATGAGGTTTATGCTGGCCCCTAAATCAAGTAATGCTTTTTTCACCGGTAATGCACCAATTGTGAATGGTATAGTGAAGCTTCCAGGGTCCTTGGACTTTTGAGGCAATGATTTATGGAATATAGCACTACACCCTGCCTCTAACTCCATTGTTTCATCAATAAATCTTCTTTTCTTAGTTAAGAGCTCTTTCATGAATTTGGCGTATGTTGGCATTTGCTCCATAGCTTCCACTAAGGGTATATTGATCTGCACCCTTTTGAATATGTCCATAAACTTGGTGAATTGTCTTTCTTTGTCTATTTGTGAGGGAACCTTGGGATATGGTAACTTCTCTACAAATAGTTTTTGACTCCCTCCTTTTTCTATCCTTTGTTTTTCCTCTCCCTCTTCGTTTTTCTTATTAGGGATATGTCTTTCTTTATTATTCTCCTCTTCTTCTCCACCTTCAATTTCTCCTTCTTCATCTTCTTTTCTCAAAACCTCTTCTTCAACAACTAGATTATCACTAATCCCCTTACCTACAACTTTTCCACTCCTTGTAGTTATTGAATTGCATTGCTCCTTGGGGTTGGTTTGAGTGTTGGCTGAAAAATGTCCTCGTTGCTGATCAGATAACTAATTACACAAGGAAGCTTGCATGAAATTCTCCAAAGTGTCCTCCAATTTGCCATTTCTCTCATGCACTAGAGGATAATGTTGTTGTTGTTGTTGATATGGAGGTTGCTTATATGACTGTTGTTGATATGGAGGTTGTCTATTAGATGGACCAGCATCTTGTTTCCATCCAAAGTTCTGATTTTGATTCTAATTCTCTCTCCATCCTTGTGCAAAATCGTCCTTGGCCACTACCACCTTGAGCACCCATATAATGAGCTTCTTTTGCTTGTAAGTTGCCTTGATAAGAACAATGTCCATTTAAATGGTCACCTCCACAAAAGTCACATTTTGTGAATTGTTGTTGACTAGGAGAAGATTGGACAACATATAATTGTTGAGGTAGTTTTGCCATCTGCTGGGTCAATACTTCAATCTGTTGAGTCAGAATTTTATTTTGAGCTAAGATAGCATCTGAGGTGCTAAGCTCAAGTACTCCTTTCCTCTGAACTGAATGTCTATCATGTTGGGCCTACTGGTCTATAGAGGCTAGTGCATCAATAATTTTTGTGGCATGTTCAGCATCGACAAACATCATGGTTCCTCCTACTACACCACCTAAGAGCATCTTTGTGTCAGGTTTCAGGCCAATGCAGAATATGTTCAACTGGGCAATGTCTTCAAATTCATGATTTGGGCATGTTAGATATTGTTTAGATATAGTTTGATATTGTTAGATATTGTTAACCATAATATCAAACAATATCTTCTGTTTATTCTATTTACTTTCAGTTACTCTTTTAGTTGTACCTCTCTATTATAAATAGATTACCCTATATGTGATTTATACACAAGGGAGATTAATTTCAAACCCTATTTCCTCTATATTCAACATGGTAGCTAGAGCTTAAGGTTATCTTGAAATTTTTTTTCCGCCTTTTGTCCACTGCTGGAGCCGCCCCACCGCTGCTAGTAAACTGATCCTCCACATCAGAAAAAGAATTATCTTTGTTACTGAATTTTATTTGGTAGTGTGAAAGTGCATGTCTAGGAAAGTTATGGCAAGGAAAGACTTGGTATTTAAGTGTGTCCATTAGTGACCCACCTCTCTTTCCTGGGAACTTACCTGGTGTACTGGTTCACGTTGCTATCACCGCTGCTGCTGGAGCAGTCACCTGGTCTGTAGTTGCTGGATAATTCAACAGAGTTTCATTTTTATGACCGGTGACATGATTTTTCTTGTCTCGGTCAGGTGACCACCGTGCCGTTGAGATCACCATTATCGGAGTTGGTCATCGCGTTGTGTCCTGCGTCGTTTAGTCTTGGCGAACTTTATTTTTAGTATTCTCATTTTGAATTTGTGCTTCGTGGGTTGATTTGATCACTTTGGATTGTTTTAGGGTTTGTTCTCCCACTCTTCATGACTTCTTCCACTTCTTCTACTATTTCCAATTTTGTTAATGATTCTTTTGTCTTGACATCCCATCGTGATGACCAGACTGACCCTCGCAAATAGGGAAAAGGGCATCCTAAGTGTGAACATTGTGGCAAGCTAGGTCACAAGATTAACAACTTGCACACTTTTAATTCATGGAGAGGTTCCTCAACATTTTTGGGGTGATGCTCTTCTTACTGCATGTTATCTCATTAATCGCATGCCTTCTTCGGTTTTAGATAATAAAATAACTCATTCCATTTTATTCCCTCATGAACCACTTCATCCTTTACCTCTGAGAGTTTTCGGGTCTACATGTTTTGTTCATAATTTCAGTTCTGGTCTTGACAAGCTTTCTCCTAGATCACATAAATGTGTTTTCTTAGGGTTTACAAAGTCACAAAAAGGATACAAATGTTTTTCTCCCCTCTCTTAACCGTTATTTTGTGTCTGCAGATGTCACTTTTGATGAGTTGTCTCTTTATTTTAAAAGTTAATCTTCACCTCTGTCTCCATCCAATCTTGTCAACACTCCTAGTACATTTAATGTTCCTGTTTTTTGTGACCCTCTAACTATGTCTTCTATAAGAATTAATGGTTGAGTTCAAGAGGGGGGGTGAATTGAACTTTAGAAATCTTTTTCGAAAAACACTCTTTCTTTGTCGAAGAATGACTAATCTTTATCCAATCTTTTATTAGGCAGATTTGGTTTTAAACAAAGCAAGAATATAAACCAAAAATCAAAAGAGATAAAAGCAGAAATACAACACAAGAGTTTATACTAGTTCACTCTTCCCAAGAGCTACATCCAGTTCTTGACAAATCTGCCAAGTTCCACTAATACCAAGTGAAAATACAAACCAGTAGATATACACCAATCTACCCCAAGAACTACCTTACAACACCACAAGATAGACTCTTGAAAAACCTCCCAGCAACCAAACCCAGTTACTGTAACCAGTGCAGATTCAAACCCAATCTACACAATTAGAATTCGTACAAGTATATGAAAAGAATAAACCTGGACTGCAGCTTTTACAATATCGAAGTCCATAAGCAATTTTTCTAACTTAGAACTTTCTCTCTTGAAGATCTTTCAACAATCTTGATCAAGACGCCTTATGATATGAAATGTTTATGAATGCTCAGATAAAAACACGAATATGGGAGCTACAAGATTACATTCAATCATTTTCCAAATTGTATATTTGAAAGAGAAATCAAAACTGTATTTATAGAGTAAAAGAGAGGGACTGATAGATTCAATCAATTTAAAATGATGTTTCAATCGATTGATTTCATTTAAAACTCTTTCAATTGGTTAATTCGAGCTTTCAATGGATTGAAACAGTTAGAAGAAAAATGGTAGCTCTCTGTTTCAACAGATTAAAACATATTTCAACATATTGAAATTCTAAGATACCTTAAAATGAAAAATGATATCTCTCTGTTTCAACAAATTAAAATTTATTTCAACAGATTGAAATTCTGAGATACTTTAAAATGAAAAATGACATCTCTCTGTTTCAACAGATTGAACTTGATTTTAACAGATTAAATTTCTGAGATACTTTTGAAATGAAAAATGACTAGAACATTTTAATCTATTGATTTCTCAATTCAACAGATTAATACTGCGAACCCCTTAATATGGAAAAACCATCAAGAACATTTTAACCTGTTGATTCTACGATTCAATCAATTAAAATTTTGACTGTATATATACATGTCGCCGCCGTCAAAAAGAGGCGGTCGGAGCGACGCGATGGTCTTTCCAATTTTTGCGTTTTTTGTTGGTGGTTACAACGCCTTTAGATTGTCCGATAATCGGGCTGAACCTAAGGGCGAGGTTTTCGAAAAGGCGCTCTTGGATTGTCCAATTACTGGGCTAATCCAAAATCTAGTTTTGAAAGGTTTTGTGGAGTCGCCACCGATGTTTTTACCAGAAACATCGAAAAAGGGATTAAAAGGCGTTGGTTTTCGAAAAACAAACTTTGGTCATTAGAACCAGAGTTGGGTAAAGGAGTTAGTTACGTGCAAAGGAAGTATTAGTTCCTTTACGACGCCCCTTTCGGGTTCCCTATGATAGGCCAACTATTTAAAAATATTTAAACCGGTGAAAATTATGCTTTTGCCCTTTTATTTGCGAAATTAAAATTATGACTACGTGGCCCTAGCTTCTATTGCATAATGAAGATTGAAGCAGTAAAGTAGAGAGAGAGTGTAGAAAACTCTGAGGCAAGCTTTTCTATTTAATTTTGGATAACTTGGGTGCTTTTTGGCAGCCCTTCACTCTACACAGCTTCGTAAACCTCTCGAAACGCTCAAAAATACTCTTAGAGATGCTCAGAAACTCCGTAAATGCTTCGGAGGGGTTCTAGAGAGAGAAATTCTAGAGAGAAGGAGGAGAAACTGTGTGGGAATGAGGGAATGGAGGCCCCTATTTATAGTTTTTCGCGCCTGACAGGTCGAGACCGCCGTCTCGTTTGACAGGGTCGAGATCATTGTCTCGTCAAACGAGACCGTCGTCTCGCCATGCCAAAATGGCGAGACCGCCGTCTTGCCAAACGAGACCGCCGTCTCGACTTCGCAGGTGGCGAGACCACCGTCCCGCCAAACGAGACGGCGGTCTCGCCACTTACGTGAGGTGAGATGGCGGTCTCGATTTCGAGACGGCGGTCTCGTCCCCTAAAAGGCGAGAAACCTTATTTCGTGCCGAAAATCCCTCCTATCCTAGTATGGGGCCTAATAGTCTCTCCTAGTGGCTTGTTAGGCTTCGTCCATCTTTGAATAGGAGGTCTTCTGCTCTTTATTTGGAGGTCAGGCAAGATTTGGGGTCTACAATACATTTCCTATTTTAAGTGATTTTAACAGATTGAAACTTCTGTTTAACAGATTGAAAAACTCAGTTTTTTCTTTCAATGCTTAAAGATTGGTTTTTCATGCAGTAAGATAAGTTCTATGAAATGCAACATTTATAGGCGCTTATCACAAGATCTACTAAAACTATCAAGAGATTAAATTCTAAACCTATAACCTATCCACCTACACACCCACAAAATAAACTTTATAAACTCTATATGTCTTCATCAAATCCAACAAGTACTTCATCTTCTTCACCATTAGTTCCTGCTCCGCAGTCAGCTTTTTCTCCACTGCCTCTTCAGATTTATAGTTGTCGAAACCAATCACAACTACCACCATGTGACTCCACTCAAGTGTCAACTACTCTGTCTCCTCCGGATCTGACACATGACTCTGACCTTCCCATTGCCCTATGAAAAGGTATTCATTCTACACGTAATCCCTCTCCCCATTATATTGCTTTGAGTTATCATCAATTGTCATTACCTTTTTATACATGTCTTTCCTCTATTTCTTCTATGACCATTCCAAAAAACTGTCTGTGAAGCTTTAGCTCATCCTGGTTGGCGTCAGGCCATGTTAGATGAACTAAGTGCTCTTCATAATAGTGGAACTTGGGAATTGGTCCCGTTACCATCTGGGAAATCTGTTATTGGTTGCAGGTGGGTGTTTGCTATCAAAGTTGGACCTGATAGTACTATTGATCGCCTCAAAGCTCGTCTTGTGGCCAAAGGTTATACTCAAATTTTTGGGTTGGATTATGGAGATACTTTTTCCCCTGTGGCAAAGATGACTTTTGTTTGTTTATTTATCGCCATGGCCACTCTTCAATAATGGCCTCTTTATCAACTGGATGTGTATACTTGATAGTATATGTTAATGACATCGTTCTTACAAGTAGTGACAACCATGGCATCTCTCAGTTAAAACAACATCTCTGTCACCATTTTCAGACCAAAGATCTTGGCAAACTTAGATATTTCTTGGGTATTGAGGTGGCACAGTCCAATGATGGTATTGTTATATCTCAGAGGAAGTATGCCATAAATATTTTAGAGGAAACTGGATTGATGAGTTCAAAGTCTGTTGATACACCCATGGATCCCAATACTAAACTTCTACCAAATCAGGGGGGAGCCTATATTTGATCCTGAGCAGTATAGAAGATTGGTTAGAAAATAGAATTATCTTACAATTACTCATCCTGACATTTCCTTTATAGTCAGTGTGGTAAGTCAATTTCTTAACTCACCATGTGAAGATCATTGGAATGCAGTCATTCGTATCTTGAAGTATATTAAAGGATCTCTTGGAAAATGATTGTTATATGGTTCTAATAACCATACAAGAGTTGTTTGCTACTCAGATGCTGATTGGGCAGGATCTCCTTCGGATAGAAGATCTACATCTGGATATTGTGTCTCCATTGGTGGTAACTTGATATCATGGAAAAGTAAGAAACAAAGTGTTGTGGAAAGATCCAATGCAGAAGCAGAATATAGAGCTATGGCCTCAGCTGCCTATGAACTTGTTTGGCTCAAGCAATTGCTTAGAGAGTTACAATTTGGAGATGTCACTAAAATGACACTTGTGTGTGACAATCAGGCTTCTCTTCATATTAGTTCTAATCTTGTATTTCATGAGAGGACCAAACACATTAAGATTGACTGTCATTTCATTCGAGAAAAGATTACGTCTGGAGATATCAAGACTGAGTTTGTTAACTCAAGTGATCAGTTAGCAGATATTTTCACTAAGTCTTTACGGGGGACCTACAATTGGTTATATTTATAACAAGCTTGGCACATACGATTTGTATGCTCCAACCTTAGGGGAAGTGTTAGATATTGTTTAGATATAGTTTGATATTGTTAAGATGTTGTTAGATATTGTTAACCACAATATCAAACAATATCTTCTGTTTATTCTGTTTACTTTCGGTTACTCTTTTAGTTGTACCTCTCTATTATAAATAGATTACCCTATGTGTGATTTATACACAAGAGATATTAATTTCAAACCCTATTTCCTCTATATTCAACAGGGCACCTCCTTAATAGTGATTTAAATCTCTCCCATGCTTCACAAAAAGGTTCATCTTCTCCTTGTATAAAAGTATAAATGTTAGATTTTGCTTTGATGTAGCGGGATGGTGGAAAAAGTTTGTTCAAGAACTTCTCTTTTACATTATCCCAACTAGTCCAACTCTTATGAGGATGTTCTTTTAACCACTCCTTTGCCCTGCCAGCAAATGAAAAAGGAAACAATCTCAAGTATGAAGATTCAATATCTCCTTCTTTAAATCCCATGGTACCATTCAGCTCATAAAATGTAGAAAAATGAATATAGGGATCTTCATAATCCATTCTAGTGAATTGATGAGCACTAATCAAGCTTAAGAAGGTTGGCTTCATCTCCAAGGACTGGTTGGTTGGTATTGCAATGCTGGAGAAGTGTCTCGGACCTTGTTGCATAACATAATCTCCAATTGTTCTTTTAGGTGGGTCTTCTCCTTCACCCTCCATGTCTTCTATGATCGGACCTGGTAAGTTGAGTGCGGGCGAAGAGTTAATTGATTCTCCTATTGCTTGTTCTTGAGTTTCTCTTCTTCTTCTACCACGGTTCCTCCGAGCATCCTGTGTCAAAATTGAAGAGTTAACTAATTTTTCTTGTGTCAAAATTCGACATCTAATCTCTGTTAGAATCGCGCAGCGGAATGTTCGCGTGGTCGGACAAAAACCAAGAGGGGGGGTGAATTGGTTTCTTAATAAAAATTAGGTTTTCAAAATTTTCCCCCAATTTTACCGATTAAAAACTGTGTAAATGTAAATAGAGAAAGGGATAGAGTCTTACACAGGAAATTTATACTAGTTCGGATCAAAAGACCCTACGTCCAGTTGCTAATCACTCAAACAGAGGATTAACGCTGTCACTATAAACAAAGTTATTACAAACAAGTTACAATGGAAGAGATAAAGTAAAGATAACACCTCTCTTGAAATCCACAAGAGATGAAGAACATATTTCCCCAGAGACGGCATAATACACAATCCACTAAGAACTCCACTTAGTGATTCTTATCGCTTCTAGCCCACACCAGGTTCCAAAAGCCCCTTTTTCTTGCAACAAACAGTTCTCTAGCACTACAACACTTAAATTTTGTACGAAAAAGGTTGTTCTACTTTTCTGAGTGCCATAGAAGAGTTTAAGTAGAGAAATTAGGGTTTAGGAATTGGGGATTTCGAAACTAGGGTTCTTGGAAATAGGGTTTTCGAAAATAGGTTTGATTTGAAGTTAAAAATCAAAATCTGACTGAAATAATTGATTAACAGAAGTATTAATCGATTAAAACACAGCCAAATATCAACAGAACCCAAACCTCTCTGTTTTAATTGATTAAAAGGTGATTTAATCGATTAAACCGCCTGATAATCGATTAAAAATTGGTTTAATCGATTAAAGAGTGAGTTGTTACAGAAAATGATTTTTCTCACTGTTTTAATCAATTAAAGCCGAGCCTGGATGATAAACTTGAGCTTTTTGAAGCTTCTAAGGTTCAGACTATGTACTGACTATCTCAAACACTAAAATTACAGACTCAATCTAATTAAAACAGAGTTATTACACTACAAAACAAGTCTTCAACTCTCTAAGTTCTTGAGTTCTTGAATCATCATCAAAATCAACAATCTTCATGTCCATCAAGTGCAACATCAAGTCCTTGAATGTTCAACAATCTCCCCCTTTTTGATGATGATCAAAATTATCTTTTAAAGCCTTGTAATAACCTGTTTTATCTGTCATACTAACAAACACATTAAACATACCAGATAATATTTAAATGCAATTCATGAGAGGCTTTAAATATTTCTCCCCCTATTTTGATTATAATAAAAAATAACTCTGCAAATAACAATCATAAGGGCTCCCCCTCAAAATATGCATAAGTTGGAGATAACTCCCCCTCAATCAAAGCATCAAGGAAACATCATATTTTATTGCAGAACCAATCATTCATTACAATAACAAGAGAAAATGACAAAAAGAAAATAATCAACAAAATTTAAAATTTTGCATTATCATCATCATTAAAGTGTGCATCAAATCTATTTTCTAAATGGCACATTTTATCATCTACATCAGATATACGACGAATTAATTCCTCATGCCGTACTCCAGAAAGAGTGAAGAATGATTGCATCCTCTGATTCATGTCAGATAACATGTCTTCCATGGATTGTCGGGTTTCATGATGAGTAGAGGAAGTTCCAACACTTTGGATTTGGTCAGAGGGAGACTCAGCAGCTTCAGGCAGAATCTTCATTAGCATCACCTTGATTAGGAACGTCATCTTTGTGAACATAAATATCATTGACACGCACCATTTGGAGTTGAATCAATGTGTTGTCCAGCATGCGGTTCAAGTTATTTGTTCTAACTGCTTGTTCACCTTCAACATTCACTCCTTTATATTCAAGAATATGAGAGACAAGTAAAGCATATGAAATTTTGAATGTGGGATGACGTTTTGCTTTTAACATGGTCATTGTGACAAGAACGCCCCAATCTAAAGGTTCATTATTCATTATGGCATGAATAATTCTAAGATCAATTGAAGAACATTGGGCATGATTTGTAGCTCGAGGACATAGGATCCATACAATTAGATGTAGAATCATGCGTTCCTCCTTCTTTAAAGGTCCAGCAAGAAGGAGACGTCCAATCTCCATGGAGGGATTTTGCAGAAAAGAACGGTAAGCTAAGAACCTGTCAAAATCATCTAACTCACCATAAATGTTAATAGCATCGTCTCTAATTGGAAAGTGAGCGACGTTTTCCCAAATATCATCGTCAAGAATAATTGTGACACCTTTTACTCTAGAGGTAGCAATTTGATCTCTAAATTTAAATCTAGAGTAAAATACCCTAACAAGGTCAGGATAATACGTACCTTGCATTTGGATGAAGGGATGAACTCCTTGAATTTCAAGAAGGTTGGGAAAATTGAATCCCCTATTGATGAATTGATCACCAATAAGAAACTTGGGAGAAATAATAGCCCTTTCCTTCCAGTAGGTCAGAAATTCTTGTTGGCCATCTGTATCAGAAATCCATCCTTCTACAGAATTAGGACGGGGTCGAGATGAGGGTGAAGATCTTCTTCTAGTAGGGATCTTAGCACGAGAAGATGAGGCCATTTGAAGGATTAAGAGAATAACAAGAAGATTTAGGAGGGCAAGGTAAGTTAGAAGTAAGCAAGATTGCAATAATAAGACAAGATAGCTTGATTTCAAGAGATAGAAGTGAGTAGAAGTAAAATAGAGATCCCTATATATAGCCAAGCATGTCTAACGGTCATATGGAAGTGAATAGAGGCCAAAAGAGTCGTTGGCAACGGCTAGAACCCATACTTCCCAGGTTTAATCGATTAACACTCAGAATAATCGATTAAACCAGTTCCAGTCGCATTTAATCGATTATTTCGAGCTGATAATCGATTATCGGAAGGTTTTAATCGATTAATTAACGAATTAATCGATTATTCCGAAGAGGAATACACTTGTTTTGAGTGTTTTGGATGCAAATAATCGATTATACCTCCAATTAATCGATTATTCCGAGAGGAATGCCCTGTTTTGAGTGTTTTAACACATGATAACCTATGAACATCCTTCAAAATGCATTATAACATTACAACCATCCAAAAACAGTCAAATTAAGCAGAATTTAAGCTATTTCTAATATCCCTAAGTCTCTTCTAAGATCATAGAATCTATCCTTGGGTAGAGGCTTAGTAAAAATATCTGCTAATTTACGTTTGGTATCTACATACTCTATTTTACAGTTTCCTTTGTTGATATGGTCTCTCAAAAAGTGATGTCTTATTTCTATATGTTTAGTCCTAGAGTGCATTACTGGATTCTTAGTAAGATTTATTGCACTCGTATTATCACACATCAACGGAATTCCATTTAAAAAGATATTATAATCTTCTAACTGTTGTTTCATCCACAGAATTTGAGCACAACAACTACCAGCTGCAATATATTCAGCTTCAGTGGTAGATAAAGCAACACATGCCTGTTTCTTAGAATGCCAAGATATTAAGGATGATCCTAACAAATGACAAGTCCCACTAGTACTTTTCCTATCAATTTTACATCCACCATAATCAACATCAGAATATCCTATTAAACTCATACAAGCATCAGACGGATACCACAAACCAAAACCAGTAGTTCCTTTTAAGTATTTTAAAATATGTTTCACTGCAATTAGATGAGATTCTTTAGGACAAGCCTGAAATCTAGCACACACACAGACAGAATGCATAATATCAGGTCTACTTGTAGTTAAGTATAACAGTGATCCTATCATACCTCCATACATAGTTTGATTAACTTCCAAACCTGATTCATCCTTGTCTAGATGGCATGAAGTTCCCATGGGTGTGTTAGCTTCCTTTGAGGTGTCCATTCCAAACTTTTTAAGGATCTCTTTGCAGTATTTGGTTTGAGAGATGAAAATGCCATCTTTAAGTTGCTTGATTTGTAGTCCAAGGAAGAATGTCAATTCTCCCATCATAGACATTTCAAACTCTCCCTGCATTATCTTAGCAAATTCTACACATAACGAATTATCAGTTGATCCAAAAATAATATCATCAACATACACCTGGACTAATAAGATATGTTCTTTAACTTTCTTTATAAACAGTGTAGAATCAATTTTTCTTCTAGAAAAATCATTTGATGTTAGGAAACTACTTAACCTTTCATACCAAGATCTAGGAGCTTGTTTCAACCCTATAAAGCTTTCTTTAATTTAAAAACATGATTAGGAAAACTAAAATCCTCAAAACCAGGGGGTTGCTCCACATAAACTTCTTCTTTAATAAAACCATTCAAAAATGCACTTTTAACATCCATTTGATATAGTTTAAATTTCATTAAAGATGCATAGGCAAGAAGTAGGCGTATAGCCTCTAACCTGGCAACAGGAGCATAAGTTTCATCATAATCTATACCTTCCTCCTGACAATAGCCTTTTGCAACAAGTCTGGCTTTATTCTTTTATGTTCCCATCTTCATCGAGTTTGTTTCTAAACACCCATTTGGTTCCAATAACTTGATGTGACTCTTCTCTTGGGATTAATTCCTAGACTTGATTTCTTTCAAATTGGTTAAGTTCTTCTTGCATGGCTATGCACCATTGGTCATCTTTAAGTGCTTCCTCAACATTCTTGGGTTCAATCTGTGACACAAAAGCTACAGACATACAAAAATTAGTCATGTTTCTAGTTCTTACCCCTTTTGAGATATCACCAATGATATTGTCCATTGAGAGTCCTCTAGGTGATTGCCATTCTTTTGCTAATTCAGGCGTTTGAGAAGGCTCATTTTCTTCCAAATATAATTCATCAAGAGCCTCTCTTATATATTCATCATCACCTGCAATTTCTTTATTTGACTCAAGAGGATTTCCCCCAAGGTCTACAATCTCATCAAAGGTAACATGTATAGATTCTTCTATATTTAAAGTTCTTCTATTAAATACCCTTTAAGCCTTGCTAGTTAACGAATAACCTAAGAAAATGCCCTCATCAGCTTTAGAGTCAAATTTTCCTAAGTTATCCTTTCCATTATTTAACACAAAACACTTACATCCAAAGATTTTCAAATGAGCAACATTAGGCTTTCTACCATTTAACAATTCATAGGGAGTTGATTTTATACTTGGCCTAATGAGCATCCTATTCAAAACATACTAAATGATCAATTTTCTTTCAATAAATACAAGAGACAAACAATTCATTTAACTATAGGAACCCAAATATATTTTCCTTTAGGAACACCAAAATGCTTAATTTTACATCTATTTGAAGTATGACCATGTTTCATACAATAAAAGCATGCATTTGATGTAACTTTTGAATATGATGAATCTTTAACCATAGATGTTCTAGTTCCTTTTTCTACCCATACTCTTTTATTTTTCCTTTTAGGCTTTTTCAAAGGAACTTGATAATTTACACTATTTTGAGTTACAACAACTTTATTATTATTACTCAATTCCTTTTTGGCTTTATCAAGTAGATGATTAAGTATATCTATGTCATACTCATACTCTTTACAAGATGCACATACTATATTCTTATCATTATTCTCATCTATGCATACAATTTTTGTTTCTAAGGTTTTCTTTTCCTCTAAACATGCAATTTTCGTTTTTAATGACTCATTTTCCTCTAAACATATAATTTTCGCTTTTAAGGACTCTACCTCCTTTTCGAAACTACTTAAACTCTTTTTCACAGATTTGTATTCATTTTTCAAGTCCTTAAAGGCACTAAACAATTCATTATATGCATTTTGTAATTCATCAAAATCATTTTCATCATCACTTGAGGATGAGTCGGAATCACTAACCTCAAAGTCGGAAGAAATATTATCTTTTGCCAACAAGCAAATGTTAGCTTCTAATTCCAAATCACTTGACTCCGAAATCGAGTCACTATCATCGGTTCCTTCATAAGTTACTCTTAGTTTTTCCCACATCTCTTGAGCACTTTTACAAACAGAGATCCTGTAAAACTCATCAAGCGTTAAAGCAGATGAAATTATATTTCTAGCCCTAACGTCAAATTGTGCTTTTCTGTTTTCTTGTGCAGTCCACCTAGAAAAAGGTTTAAGAACGTCAACACCGTTCTCAGTAATTTTAGGAACAAATGGATCGTTTAAAATAGCATCCCAAACGCCTCTATCAACAGACTCTAAAAAGATTTGCATTCGTACCTTCCAAAAAGGATAATTTTGACCCGCAAAAAGTGGGGGTCTGTTGATAGACGCACCTTTGGCAAAAGTTTGATTTTGTCCGGCCATTTTCGAAAATTTGAATGACTATCAAAGCAAGCTCTGATACCACGTGTTAGAATCGCGCAGCGGAATGTTTGCGTGGTCGGACAAAAACCAAGAGGGGGGGGGGGGTGAATTGGTTTCTTAATAAAAATTAGGCTTTCAAAATTTTCCCCAAATTTTACCGATTAAAAACTGTGTAAATGTAAATAGAGAAAGGGATAGAGTCTTACACAGGAAATTTATACTGGTTCGGATCAAAAGACCCTACGTCCAGTTGCTAATCACTCAAATAGAGGATTAATGCTGTCACTATAAACAAAGTTATTACAAACAAGTTACAATGGAAGAGATAAAGTAAAGATAACACCTCTCTTGAAATCCACAAGAGATGAAGAACAGCTTTCCCCAGAGACGGCACAATACACAATCCACTAAGAACTCCACTTAGTGATTCTTATCGCTTCTAGCCCACACCAGGTTCCAAAAGCTCCTTTTTCTTGCAACAAACAGTTCTCTGGCACTACAACACTTAACTTTTGTATGAAAAAGGTTGTTCTACTTTTCTGAGTGCCATAGAAGAGTTTAAGTAGAGAAATTAGGGTTTAGGAATTGGGGATTTCGAAACTAGGGTTCTTGGAAATAGGGTTTTCGAAAATAGGTTTGATTTGAAGTTAAAAATCAAAATCTGACTGAAATAATCGATTAACAGAAGTATTAATCGATTAAAATAGAGCCAAATATCAACAGAACCTAAACCTCTCTGTTTTAATCGATTAAAAGGTGATTTAATCGATTAAACCGCCTGATAATCGATTAAAAATTGGTTTAATCGATTAAACAGTGAGTTGTTACAGAAAATGATTTTTCTCACTGTTTTAATCGATTAAAGCCGAGCCTGGATGATAAACTTGAGCATTTTGAAGCTTCTAAGGTTCAAACTATGTACCGGCTATCTCAAACACTAAAATTACAGACTCAATCTAATTAAAACAGAGTTATTACACTACAAAACAAGTCTTCAACTCTCTAAGTTCTTGAGTTCTTGAATCATCATCAAAATCAACAATCTTCATGTCCATCAAGTGCAACATCAAGTCCTTGAATGTTCAACAATCTCTATGCCCAATCATGTGAATGGAGCATCCTGTGTCAAGAAACCAACTTTCAGCGACAAATTCCTCTTTACTAGTTGTAACTATCAACACTACAGGCTCTTCTTTTGACTTATCTTGAGCAATGTTTGATTCACCTTCAGTAGATTCTTTCTTCTGCTTACATTTTCCATGCCAACAATCAACAACATAGTGGCCCTGTAAACCCCGAATCTTGCCCGACTCCCCAATAAAGCCGAAGATAACCCATTTCGAAGATGGTCAAAACTTTGTTAAGTCCATAATATCTTTTTCTAGGTTCCATTTAAGATAGAAAGGGTTTTCAGAGCCATTAAAATTTGGAAAATCCGTGGAAGACAGCAGATGGCCTTCTAGGATAGTCAGTGATGAGCCATTATTTTCTCGCATTTTCTTATCTTTATGCACTTATCTTCATTGGTGCATTGTGTTTAATTGTCTACTATTAGTGCATTCTCATTTATTAGGCTTCATTGGGCCAATAATTTAGATTTTAATTAATTTGTATCTATTTGATCTAATTTTTACTCATTATTAATTTTAGGACAGTTTAAAGCAATTTTGGGCTTGGAAAATTGGGCCAAATGTCATATTTTATTTTATACGGGTACTAACATTGGTTTACTGTTTTATTTATCATTTTTTCTATACATCTTCAAATAACATGATTCTAAAAGCATTATAAACTAGACACATTCATCTTTCCACAAAATTCAAAATCATTCAATTGGGAGCTAAATTGGATTTTACATAAATTATCCAAAACGGGTCAAGCGCACCAGGCTGGCCGAAAGCACATTCTTCAGTAATTTAAGTCTCCTAAATTAATTAGTCCTCTGAAAATAGTAGAAACAGTGGCGTTTTAAAGCTAACTCAAAAGGCTTTCAAAGGAGACCAAAATCGCTTAATTTGGATAAGTATTGAAAATACTGCACGTGTTTGAAGTTCATGGACCTGCACTGAAGACAACTTATGATATGTTTCATGGACCAATTGAGCCCAAACTTCGATTAAGATTAGGGTTAGGGTTATTTAGATAAGAGAGGCACATCACACATCAGACATCACATGACAAACAACACACAAAGACTGCACAACCACCACACAACCGCCTTTCATCTTCTGCAATTTATATTCAAGTTTGTTTACTCTTCTGTCATTATTTTTAAATTCTTGTTTCGATTTTAATTATGTTTCTTCTATTGCATTTTCAAATTTCCATGGATAGCTAAATCTTTGTATTGATTTTCTGAGAAGAATGCAAGTAGATCTTTGAGGTTTTGTTCTTCAATTTCATTTTGTTTGTTCTCTTAACTCTTCATTTTCTAATCTCCGTGTTGAATTATAATCTGTTTATGCTTAATAAACCGAAACTAATATCACAGTTTGTTTAATTCTGTGTTAGAGATGAGATTATGTGATGTATGCAATGCTTAATTGTATAAGGATAATTTGGGGTTAATCTTCGCTTAATTGGCTAATTTCATGTTGGAATAAGGGTTAAGGAAAATTTGGGATTAATCTTCGCTTAGTTGGTTAATTTCATATTGGAACAAGGGTTAAAGCTAATTTGAGATTAATCTTCGCTTAGTTGATTAATTTCGAATTAGAATATAATTTGGGATTTATCTTCGCTTAGTTGGTTAATTTCGAATTCATTTCGTAATCTAGGATAAGTGACACTACATTAGAATCAGGAAATTAATTGCATTTTAATCTGTTTTTAATCCGCATTTTTATAATATGCTTTTGTTCTGTTTCATCTAATATTTTAATTTTGAAAAACTCCCCTTTTTTTGTTACTGTTCTAATTTTAAAAAATGATAAGCTTTGATAGAAATTCATGGTCTTTGGGAGACGACCTAGGAAAGCTTCCTAGTACTACATTTATCTGTTTTAATTATTTGACCGAGTATGACATCGATCAGTCAGACGGCCGTCCATGGCAACTTTTGGCCACGGACGACCGTTCACACTACATTGATAGCCGTCCATGGCCACTTTTTTCCATGGATGGTTGTCCACTAAGTCCAAACGGCCGTCCACCTTTTCCTGGCGCGGTTCCCTATAAATAGGCCCTCATTTCTCACTTTTCCACACACCTGTCCACTCCTACACTCTCTAGGAAGCCTTTTGGTACTTTAGAGTGACTCTGAGCATTATTCCAGAGTTCGAGTGAGCTTTCTGATTTCCGTTTAAGGTAGAAATCGGTTAAGGAAGTCTCATTTTGAGGCGTCCGACCCTCGGTAGGGTGGTGGTACTCTTATTTTTTGTTCGAGGGAGGAGTGAATCTGTAGAGTGCAGGGACTGCCAAAAAGGGTCCTCAAGTTCGAGATTTATAAAAGCTCGCTTTGGAGGTTCTCTTTCATATCTCTTATCTTTTACTGCTTTCCTTGTATGCATTAGATATTAGGATAATGTAGACATTTAAATTCTGCTAGTAGATCAAATAATAGGGTAAAAGCATAGTTTCTTTAAGTATTTATTTTAAAAACTAGTCCATCATAGGGAACTCGAAAGGGGCGTTGTGGGGTGCTAACACCTTCCCCACACGTAACTAACTCCCTTACCCAACTCTGGTTGTAATAGCCAAAGTTGGTTTTTTCTAAAACCAATGACTTCTTTTTTTTACCTTGTTTAGTGTTTAAGGTTAAAACACTAGTGGCGACTCCTTGAACCCTTTCGAAAACCTCGCCTTTAGGTCCATCCCAGTTATCGGACAACCTAAAGGTGTTGAACCATTTCTTTCAGAAAACGCGAGTTAATCAAAACCATCGCATCGCTCCGACCGCCTCTTCTAACAGCGGCAACACATGCTGACTCCACTGGGGAAGCTAGAAAGTTAATACCATTTAGTGATGGACTAGTTTAAGAAATAAAAACTAGAAATTATGCTTTTACCCTTTCTTGCTTTATAACATGCTTTATTGTTTGTCTTTAATAATTGTTGTATGCTTATTTTCTACAATTGTCTGAAATAAACTGTACACAAACCCTTGCATACAATAGTCCCTCTATACTCGGGGGCAAGAGAGAATACACATAGAGAGTAGGTGGCAGGTACGACCAACCATGGTAATGGCCTTAGTGCCAGCAGGTCGTTGTCAGAAACCACCACTCAAGGTGATAAACTTCTTCTCTTGGTCTAAGAACGTTGACAAGGCCTTTTTGCCATACATGGTCCAAAGACTGAGGGATTGAAGGGTCCCTCTAATGGGGGCACCTTGGGGGCCTGGCCTTGGTGTGAACAGTTAGAACCTACCTTTTCCAATGCACTTTTCTGCAGGAAACCCCTACTTTGTAATTAAACGTCACTCTGTTCGCGGATGAGTGAATTGTTTGTGCATTTGTTTGTTGCATTTGATTGTTGCATAACATAATCATACAACAGCAAAAAAAAAATATAAAAAAAAATCTCAAAAATCTTTTCACAATAAACACCTTTATCTCGAATAGTCTACCTTTTAGCTAGCCTGGTTTCAGGTTCTTTGTAAGCTAAGTAGTCACACAGTCTGATAGAAGAGATAAGGGATGCTAAAACCATTGTTTCGCAATAACCATTTTTATCTCGAACAGTCTGCCTTTTAGCTAGCCTGGTTCCAGGTTCTTTGTAAGCTAAGTAGCCACGCAGTCTGACAGAAGAGATAAAAGGTTAAAATTTTAAAATATATATAATAACCAAATTAAAACATCAATAACAAGAATTTTGACAAAGTCGCATCATCTCATGAGTGCTAAAACAAGGAGAGAAAATAAATGCATAAGGAAAGTACGCATATGCATCATCTTAAAAAATCCCTCATCACTAGTGCAAAATGGGTTTTAATGAGTCTTAAGAGCTTTTTTTGGGAAAATTGTTCGGCCAAATCCCCTTTGGTGCCACCTGTTCTTCACTTCATCCTCTTCGTTTTGATATGTTGTGCGTCTAAATCTAACATCTCGGTCAAAAGTTATCCTACTTTGAACATCTGTCACCTTTTTGTACTAGTACATGCATAAACATATTCATGCTAGGGGGCATTAGATATCCCTAAGACAAAGGCGAAAGAGGCCCCGAGCACATTTGTAACCATCAACAAGGAAGGGACAAGTGTACTAAGGTATATGGTAACCTTCGTTATACTAGTCAAAACAATGATGGGGAAGGAACCATTATACCGAAGTGGGTATGGTGCTCCATGAAGCGTAAAGCTTTAAGGATGATACTAAAGTCATTGTCTTAAGGTGTATCTATCCTACACCAAACATTCATTTTAAGTAATAAAATTCATTTTTTGCATCCTAGAAAGTGACTGGTCTTTCTGTGGTCTGAACCCGTGCACAAAAGGCTAAAGCGATGGAGCAGCTAGAAGAGTAGAACCGTAAACTCACTGTTGAGGTTAACTCCTTAAGAGAACAAATGGCGCAAATGATGGAGTTAATGTGCCAGTAGAATCTCAATAAGGGCGATACTCATGGTGATTGCGCATCTCACCATGAGGAAGAAGAAGAGGAATTCTTCTACGAGCAAAAGGCCCCTATGCAGTCCGAAGCAAGGGCGGTGCTCATCCAACCCTCTGAAGTCTCCAAGCAACAAATCTCTGCTCTGAAGAGAGACTTAGGGCCATGGAGGGGCATAGCTTTGACGTGAAGGAGGCAGCTGATATGTGCCTTGTTAAGAACATTCATTTCCCTCCAAAGTTCAAGGTCCCAGACTTCCCAAATTACATGGGAATGACTTGCCCAAGGGGTCATCTTACTATGTACTGTCGCAAGATGGCTCCCCACGCTGACAACGAAGAACTCCTAATACACTACTTTCAGGAGAGCCTGACTGATTCAGCTCTGAATTGGTACATGCAGCTGGAGAAGGGACAAGTCCAGAACTAGAAGCAACTGGCAGACGCCTTTCTTCATTGCTATAAGTACAACATCGATCTAATCCCCAATTGGTCAGATCTCCAAACATTGAGCAAGAGAGGCGAAGAATCCTTTAAGGCGTATGCCTAGCGATGGAGGGAACTGGCCGCCCAAGTGGAGCCTCTGCTATCGGACAAGGAGACCGTGTCTATGTTCATCAACTCGTTGACTGGACCCTATTACGATAAAATGATAGGGAACATGTCAACCGTCTTTACAGATGTGGTCACCATAGGCGAGAGGGTGGAGCAGGGATTGATGAGTGGAAAGATAGCGTGACCTTCCTCCTCCAACGCATCATTCAAGAAATCCCTGGGCAGGAAGAAGGAGGAGAATGTAAACTCCATCAGCCTCACCACTCCTTCTTCTTCTTCGAAGCCAGCTAGGCAATCCCAGAGGCAGGAAAGGAAGTTCACTCCCATTCCAACCTCTTATGGGAGTTTACTACCGAAGCTGGTGGAGGCTAAGCTCCTGGCATACATCCTGCCAAGAAAGGTGGACCCACCTTACCCTGAGTGGCATAAGCCTAATGAGAAATGTGCTTACGACTCAGGCGCTCCTGCCGGGCCTTAAAATATAAGGTCTAGGAGTTAATAGACACCGGATGGGTCACCTTTGATGCTCCCTCTCCCAGCATAGAAGTCAAGCCTCTATTGCAACCAGAGTGATAGGGTTGGATAGGGAGGACCAGCTGTTAGGGTTATTGCTCTTTTTAAAAGCTTTCTTTGTATTTCTTGCGGTCCCAGCTTGTGGCCTTGAGACCATCGATTAAAAAGGAATTTTGTACCTTTTCCTTTATTTTAATACATGAGGCATTTTTCATCCATATTCACATTTATTCATTTTTTATTCTTTCAAAATAACTGAATAATAAAATCTATTCCTAAAATAGAACCCTTAAAACAATTATGTCTATGTGTGATTGATGAATCTCTGTGGGATCTGGAAGCCGAAGGCAAATGGGTCGAATCCGACAGTGAGCAGGAGACCATTTCTCTGGACATGCAAAGATTGTTGGAAAGAGAAGCTCGCTCCATACAACCTTATCAGGAAGAGATAGAGACCATCAATTTAGGACAGAAGGATAATATGAAGGAAGTAAGTATCGGTACCCAAATTGATAGTGACATCAGGGAAGGGTTGATATAGTTATTGGAAGAATACATGGATGTATTCGCTTGGTCTTACCATGACATGCCAAGATCTCAAAATCCAAAACCATAAGCCCTCTCTCTATCAATCTAATTTGAATGATGTAGTAAGGGGCAGCCAATAAGAACATTAAGACGATCATCCAGAACATGGTCTAAACCTACAAGGATCGTTATCCTCTGCCCTTCATAAGATATCTAACGTCTGTAAGAATCCCCAACAATCAAACAAGCTAGATGACAAATGGAAAATTTCAATCCCTAGTAGTGAAGAAGCTGGATGGCTAAAGGAAAAGCCAAAAGCAAAGAACACCCAGTAGTTAAGAAGCTGGATGGCTAAACAAAAAGCCAAAAGCAAATAATTCCTGGCATACCGGATGACTACAACAAAAAGTCAAGCAAAAAATCTTCAAACAAAAATTACTCCCCATGGAGTCAGCGCATGAACAAGATCAGTAAGTTGTTATTACATTAGTTCAAACCAAGTCTTTCAAAAGAGGACTTCAAACCGGATGAGGGTTTATACTCATCGAGTCTTACAGAAGGGAACTCCGATCAAGTCTTTCAGAAGAGGACTTTAAACAGGATGGGGCTCATCGAGTCTTACAGAAGGGGGCTCCAACCAAGTCTTTCAGAAGAGGACTTCAAACCGATGGGGGTTCATACCCATTAACCACACATCTATCGTCTGAAGGGTTAGCTTCCGCAGCATGGAAGTATCCTGAAGTCAAAAACTCCATATGCACTTACATTAGGCAAAGGGTCAGCTACCGCGTCAAAGGAGCATCACAACCATCAAAGGGGTCAGCTACCACACCAAAGGAGCATCCCGAGGGAAAAACGTCATTCGCCAGCCGAAGGGTCAACTACCGTATCAAAGGAGCATCTTGAAGCTTCACACATATCAGCCAAAGGGTCAGCTACAACATCAGAGGAGCATCCTTAAGCTTCACTCGTATCATCCGAAGGGTCAGCCTCCATAGCAAGGAAGCATCCTGAAGACAACACCACACTACACTCATGGTCTCGAGGGTCAGCTACTACAACAAGAGGAGCATCTAGAGGACAATCAGGCAAGAGGGTTAACTCCTTCACCCGACAATCGACCTTATGGTACGTTAGCCCATAGTCAATTGGTCGAGTGAAGGGGAGGCAGCTGTAGACCCCGAATCTTGCCCGACTCCCCAATAAAGTCGAAGATAACTCGTTTCGAAGATGGTCAAGACTTTGTTAAGTCCCTAGTAGTTTTTTCTAGGTTCCATTTAAGATAGGAAGGGTTTTCAGAGGCAATAAAATTCAAAAAATCCGCCGGAGACAGCAGATGGTGGTCCATGCCAACTTTAAGGCTATGGACAGCCGTCAACTTAGCTTGGACGACCGTCCATGGCAACTTTTGGCCATGGACGGCCGTCCACTAAGTCCCGACGGTCGTCCACCTTTTCCTGATGCGGTTCCCTATAAATAGGCCCTCATTTCTCACTTTTCCACACACCTCTCCCCTCCTACACTCTCTAGGAAGCCTTTTGGCACTTTAAAGTGACTCTGAGCATTATTCCAGAGTTCGAGTGAGCTTTCTGATTCCGTTTAAGGTAGAAATTGGTTAAGGAAGTATCCTTTTGAGACGTCCGGCCCTCGGTAGGGTGGTACTCTTATTTTTTGTTCGAGGGAGGAGTGACTTTGTAGAGTGCGGGGACTGCCAAAAAGCTTCCTCAAGTTCGAGATTTATAAAAGCTCACTTCGGAGGTTCTCTTTCATATCTCTTATCTTTTATTGCTTTCTTTTACTACTTTCCTTGTATGCATTAGATATTAGGATAATGTAGACATTTAAATTCTGCTAGTAGATCAAATAATAAGGTAAAAGCATAGTTTCTTTAAGTATTTATTTTATAAACTAGTCCATCATAGGGAACCCAAAAGGGGTGTTGTGGGGTGCTAACACCTTCCCTACACGTAACTAACTCCCTTACCCGACTCTGGTTGTAATGGCCAAAGTTGGTTTTTTCTAAAACCAATGCCTTCTTTTTTTACCTTTTTCAGTGTTTAAGGTTAAAACACTGGTGGCGACTCCTCGAACCCTTTCAAAAACCTCACCTTTGGGTCCAACTTGGTTATCGGACAACCTAAAGGTGTTGAACCAATTCATTCAAAAAATGCAAGTCAATCAAAATTATCGCGTCGCTCCAACCGCCTCTTCTAACGGCAGTGATAGGTCCCACGTCTCACAATTGTAACACTATATCTTTCTGCAATCTTGAATTTTCTTTCCTCCTCTACCTCTACCAAAACTGCTTTTGGCTGACCTTGTATGTTTTGTGTGCTCACCAGAACCTTGTTCTTGATTCAAATAACTGTAATCTTTGTTAAATTGACCACTTGACTTGTTCTTCTTCCATTTGCCTCAAGAAAAACGTCCTTTCTTTGTAGCTTGAGCCTTCAAATCTTGTTCTTCACTGGCCTTGCGTGATAAAAGCTTCAAATTGTAACCGGGGTGATTGTCAAATTGTACGAAAACTTGCATTCTGAAAAATGCTACGAACTGGGAGCAAGCATTTTTAATGGGGTTCTTTGCAATTTGGATTGCCATTTCATTGATTTCCTTTATCAATTTCTATTTTATCCTTGGTAATGAGTTAAATTTATCTTTCTGTTACTTATTTTCTTCGCACATTTACTTTTTAGCAATTTACTTCTATTATTCTTTACTATTCATGGAATTTACTTTAAATGTTTCAAATCGTATTGGAAATGACAATTGAATGTGATCGATCTTGATTGAAATATATTGTGTTAAATTTTGAATATATTGAGATAACGAACCCACATGGTGTTTGAGTGATTCATTGCATGATTTATAGAGTTATGTTTAATTAAATCTAACGGTGAATCACCTACACTAGAAACAAATTGACATGCACAGTGGGACTTGTCGCTGCCATCAAAAAGAGGCGGTCGAAGCGACGCGATGGTTCCGACTTTCCAATTTTTTGCGTTTTATGGGTGATGTTACAACACCTTTAGGTTGTCCGATAACCGGGCTGAACCTAGAGGCGAGGTTTTCGAAAAGGTGTTCTTGGGTTGTCCGATAACTGGGCTAACCAAGAACTAATTTGAAAGGGTTCTTATGTGAAAGAATTAATGGTTGAGTTCAAGAGGGGGGGTGAATTGAACTTTAAAACTTTTTATCAAAACTTACTTTCTTTTGGAAGAATGAGTTATCTTTATTCAATCTTTGCGAAGGTAGTTTGGTTTAAACACAACAAGTTAATTGACAGAAAATAAAAGAGATGAAAGAAGAATATTAACACACAAATTTATACTGGTTCACTCTAATCCAGAGCTACATCCAGTTCTTGACAAACCAGTCAAGTTTCACTAATACCAAGTGAAAATTTACAACCAGGTAGATACTCACCAATCTACCCCAAGAACTATCTTGCAAACCCACAAGACAGAATCTTGAAAACCACCCGAGTAACCAAACCCGATTCATCGTACCAAGTGCAGATCACAATCCAACCTGCACAATCACACTTTTACAAAAGAGTATGAAAAGAAAAAACCTGGACTTGAAGTTCTAATTGTCCAGAACAAATTCTAACAGCACTTTCTCTCTTTGATTGACCACAATTCTGATCACAGCACCTTATGATATGAAAAAGATTCTTGAATGCAGAGAAAGTCATGTATGAAAGTTTCACAGATTAATTTCACAAGTTTTCTCAAGTAGTGTATTGTTTGTGTGTCATTCAAAAGATAGATCAATTATGTATATATAGAGTAAAGCATAGAATCAGAATGTTCCAACTGTCAAAAACTGTTTTAGAGAGTCAAAAGATCGATTAGATTGAAGTAAAACAGTTTAGAAGAGACTCTGATCGATTAGAACTGAAGTATGATCGATCAGACCGAGTTATGATTGATCAGAATGAAACTATGATCGATCAGACCGAGTTATGATCGATCAAAATAAAACTATGATCGATCAGAATATATTTCAATCGATTAAAATATCAATTCAATCGATTGATTTCATTTAAAGCTCCATTCAATCGATTGATTCGAGTTTTTAATGGATTGAAACAACTTTATGAAAAATGACAGCTCTCTGTTTCAATCGATTGAAAATCATTTCAACAGATTAAATTCCTGCAAACACTTAGTTAAAAAATAGTCTCTCTGTTTCAACAGATTGAAAAATATTTCAACAGATTGATTTTCTAAAAACTCTTAGACTGAAAAAAAAATCTTTCTGTTTTAACAGATTTAAAATTTATTTCAACAGATTGAAAATGCGAAACTTTGATATTGAAAAATTCATTGAGTTATTTTAACTTGTTGATTCCGCGAATCAATCAATTGAATTTTCGAATATGTATGACCATTTATTATGTTAAGTGATTTTAACAGATTGAAAATCCTTTTCAACAGATTGAAAAAACTTAGTTTATTCTTTTAATACTTAAACGTAAGTTTTTCATGCAGAAAAATGATTTTCAATGATATGCAATATTTTAAGGTGCATATCACAAAATATAATGGCCTATCAAGAGATTAAGTGCTTAAACTTAAAAACCTAATCATTTACACACCCACAACCTAAGTTATATCTATTTCTTCATCAAATCCACCAAGTGCTTCATTATGGAGTCGCCACCGATGTTTTTACCGGAAACATCGAAAAAGGGGTAAAAAGGCATTGGCTTTCGTAAAACCAACTTTGGTCGTTAAAACCAGAGTTAGGTAAGGGAGTTAGTTACGTGTAGGAGAAGTGTTAGTTCCCGTACGATGCCCCTTTCGGGTTCCCTATGATAGGCCAGCTATTTTATAAATAAACTTTTGAAAAAACGCTTTTACCCTTTTATTTATGGAAGTAAAATAACGACTACATGGTCCTAATGTCTATTATGTAATTTAATAATAAAAATAAAGACAGTAAAAGAGAGGGAGAGAATGAAGAAACCTCTGAGGCAAGCTTTTTGATTAATTTTCTTGAAAGTAGGGTGCATTTTGGCAGCCCTTCGCTCTTTACAACGCCGAAAAAACTCTCTTGAAACGTTAAAAAAGCTTTCTAAAACTCTCAAAAACTCCGGAAATGCTTCGGAGGGACTCTAGGAAGAGAATTTGAAGAAAGTGTAGAAGGGAAAGTGGAAGAACTCTGTGAAATGAACGGGGGAGCACTCACTATTTATAAGGATTCGCGCCTGTCAGGTCGAGACGGTCGTCTCGTTTGACAAGGTCGAGACGACCGTCTCGCCATTCGGGACGATGGTCTCGACTTGTAAAAGTGGCAAGACCGTCGTCTCGTTTGGCGAGACGGCGGTATCGACCTTCCCAGAGATGAGAGGGCCTTCTCACCAAATGGGAGGGGGGTCTCCCCATTCGCAAGTGGCAAGATGGTCGTCTCGCCAAACGAGACAGTGGTCTCTACTTGTAGAAATGGCGAGACGGCAGTCCCGGAAAGTGAGACGGCGGTCTCAACCCCTGAAGGCGAAAATCCTTATTTTTATACAGAAAACCCTTCCTATCCTAACATGGGGCCTAATAGTCTCATCTAGTGGCTTCTTAGGCTTCGTCCATCATCGAATAGGAGGTCTTCTACTCTTATTTTGAGGTCGGGCAAGATTTGGGGTCTACAGGACTACTATATAGTGTATGATATTAAGAAGTGGTAGAATAATTATGACGACCCCAAATTTTGGCACAATGAATAATCAAAGTCAAAACCAATTAAGACTAGGAAATTGATGGAAATATTCAGCCCCTTTCCACCATAGATGACTCTGAAAACCTCACATCTTGAGCACCCAAGTTGAACCAAAATTCTTTCCCAAGTTTTTAAAAGAACTTGGCAATAACTCCTCCAAGGAAGGTTCATTGTTAGGAGAATAGGAGAATGAAATGTCCAAAGACACTTGAAAAGTAAATTTGGGGTACAAGCAAAATATGCACGTTCCACACACAAGTTTTGACTTCATTCAAATGTGATTTAAAAAGCTACACAAGGGGTTATATATATAGTTGTTCCCCTCTCATTCAATCACTCACCTAAGGAATGTGGGACTAATTTTTCCTTATACAAGTGATGCCCGAAGTTCCAAGCTTCAAGTCCCACCTAGACCACTTTTAATTACATTTATGAGATTATATACCAAAAAACTCTCAAATGTTGTAACTAATATTTGAACCTTGGATGGTACTCCATTAGACCCTCCCTCTTGAGAAGGATCTGACCTCATTCAAATCTTCCTTGTAAAAGAAAACAATTTATTAAAAGTGTGAGATCTAATCTAGGTATTTATTAAAAGTGGGAGATCTAATCTAGGTATAACACAAGGACTGAGGCTCTCCTTGATCCCAACCCTTCTTCAGAAAATCACTTACTTGATTTTATATCTCAAGGGGTCCATTCAATGTTCTATTCCCTAAAAGTGGAAGTCCATAAGGTACTTCTTTTGAGAAATAGATCATTATTTTCAAAATTATGTTATACCCCATTGTCGTCGACCTCCATAGGTCCGTTGATTTTAAGAAAAACCAAACTTGGCCATTATAACCAGAGTCGGGTAAGGGATTTAGTTACCCGTAGGGAAGGTATTAGCACCCCCACGACGCCCCTTACGGGTTCCCTATCATGGATTAACTTATAAAATAAAGATTATAAGAGATTACGCCATTACCCTATTTTATTATCCAGTATTAAGATGGTTATCTACATGATCCTATTTCTATTGCACATAGGAAAGCAATAAATAAAGCAATAAAAGGGAAGAGTGATGAAAATAACCTCTGAAGCAAGCTTTATTACAAATCTTTAACTCTAAGGACACTTTTTGGCAGTCCTTTCGCACTAGAAGCACTCTTATCTCCAAAATACAAAGAAAAACTCTTAAACTATGAGTGTATTAGAGAGTAGAGAGAGGTAGGAGTGAATACCTACGACTCTGGTGTGTTTTGGTGTGAAGAAGTGTCCCTATTTATAGTTTCACAGTATCAGGACACCAGGACGGTCGCCCCAACTCCTGATAGGTGGGACGACCATCTGGACATTTGGGACGACCGTCCCAAAGTGTAAAAATGGTTCGATGGCCGTCTGGAATTTGGGACCGCCATCCCAAGTGTTTCCTCAAATTTTCACTATTTATTTCTTCATTAAAACACTCCTTTCTTTAAACTGAAGCTAGTTGATACTACTAGGTGCCCAATGGAGCTTTACCTATCTTCAGAAAGGAAGTCTTCTGATCTTTATTGAGAAGCCGGGCAAGATTTGGGGTCTTTAGCTGCCCCCACTCTTCACCTGGCTAACTGGTTGATGGCTCAATATGCCTACGAGATTGGTTGGCAGGTGAAGGAGTTAACCCTCTTGCCCAGTCATCCTTCGGATGCTCCTTTGTTGTAGTCGTTGATCCTCTGAACGATGAATAGTTTGATAGGTACGGACCCCTATCTGGTTTGATGAGTACCAAGTCCCATCTGGTCTGAACCCCCTTTTTTAAGGTTCTTGTGAGTACCAACCCCTACTAGGTCTAAACCCCCTTTTATAAGGTTTGTCGCCGCCGTCAAAATGAGGCGATCGGAGCGACGTGATTGTTTCGACTTTCCCATTTTCGTGTTTTTATTGGTGTGGTTACAACGCCTTTAGGTTCTCCGATAACCGGGGTGAACCTAGGGGCAGGGTTTTCGAAAAGGGGCTCTTGGATTGTCCGATAACCAGGCTAACCCAAGAACTAATTTTGAAGGGTTCTTCTGGAGTCGCCACCGATGTTTTTACTGGAAACATCGGAAAAGGAGTAAAAAGGCGTTGGTTTTCGAAAAACCAACTTTGGTCATTAGAACCAGAGTTGGGTAAGGGAGTTAGTTACGTGTAAGGGAAGTGTTAGCTCCCTTACGAAGCCCCTTTTGGGTTCCCTATGATAGGCTAGCTACTTTAAATAAATAAACCGGTGAAAATACGCTTTTACCCTTTATTTGTGGAATTTAAAATTACGACTACATGGCCCTAATATCTATTGCATAAAAATAAAGCGATAAAGGAGAGAGAGAGATAGTGTAAAAACCTTTGAGGCAAGCTTTCTATTAGTTTCTTGAAAACTAGGGTGCTTTTTGGCAGCCCTTCACTCTTTACAGTGCCAGAATCTCTCGAAAACGCTATAAAAACACTAAAATAGCTCTCAGAAACTCCAAAAATGCTTCGGAGGGATTCTAGAAAGAGAATTTGAGGAGGTGACTAGAAAGAGGATGGAAGAACTGTGTGAAATGAGGGGAATGGCGCGACTATTTATAGGGATTCGCGCCTATCAGGTTGAGACAACTGTCTCGTCTGACAAGGTCGAGACAGCCGTCTCGCCAAATGAGACGGTGGTCTCGCCACTTTCGCGAAGCGAGACGGCGGTCCCGAATCCGAGACGACGGTCTCGACCCTAAAAGGTGAAAATCCTTATTTTTATGCCGAAAATCCCTCCTATCCTAGTATGGGGCCTAGTAGTCTCTCCTAGTGGCTTCTTAGTCTTCATCCATCTTCGAATAGAAGGTCTTCTGGTCTTTATCATGAGGTCGGGCAAGATTTGGGGTCTACAACTTCCCCCCCTTTACCTGACTGGTCGGTTGTTGGCCTGTTGTGCCAAGAGGAACGACTGGAAGGTAAAAGAGTTGACCCTCTTGCCCGGTTGCCCTTCAGATGTTCCATCTTGCGGCGGTTGATCTTCTGGGGAAAATTTGTGTTGTGCACCTCCAGGATACTCCTTCTGACGGTAGCCGATCCCTTCGGTTGACACATGGTAGAACCTCAGGATACTCCTTCTGACGGTAGCCGATCCTTTGGTTGATGAGTATAAACCCCCATCAGGCTGGTAGTCGCAGTCCGCTGTGTGTTGGACTGGATGAGTATGAACCCCCCATCAGGCTGGTAGTTGCGACTTACTGATCCGACTTGAGCGCATATCAGGCGCACTTGCGTGCGCAGGTTGATAGGTATAAACCCCCTATCAGGCTGGTACAGTCCACTGCGTAGGACTGGTGGTGGTGGCAGCTTACTGCTCGGGTGGCTCATGCGCCCGGTACTGAGATGCATTCTCTTGTCTTTTCTTTTTCTTTTCATCCAGCTTATTGGTTGCTGGGGATTCTTTTAGTTTGATTTTTTGGTGGTGGTCATCCGAATTTGTTGGTTGTCGGGGATTTTTTATGAGTGCCTCTTGGGTAGGTAGGAATCCTTTGGGGATTTGTTGATCTTGGTGAGGCCTCTTGAGTAGGTAGATATCCATTGAAAAATTTGTTGATTTTGATGGTTCCTCTGAGCAGGCAGATACTCCATTGAGTTTCTAGTAATGCCTCTGAGTAGGCAGATGCTTCATCAGAATTGAAGACTTTTGGCTGCATTTGTTTTGCCTCTGACTAGGTTGATATGGGGATGCTGGCTCTTGCTTGCTAGGTCTTGCCTATGCATAGGCAAATGACATTTTGAGGATGAATATGAAGTTTTTCCTTTGCACTAGGCTCACTGGGGATGATCTTTCTCTTTTTAGTGATCGACCGGGGAATTGATTGCCTTCCCGGGGATCTAATTTTGATTTCCCCCTTGAGGGAATGGAGTTTTGACTCCTTGTTGGATGTTGTTGGTATGAGATGGCTTTGCTGATACTCTTGTTTCATTGAGATTTCCGATTCCTTCTTTTTCATTGATTTTCCCTTTTTTGAGGTGACCCACTTAGGAATTTTATTGATTGCCTAAAAGTTAGGATTGATTTCGCCTTTTTTCGCGATTTATCTCTTTTTTATCGCGATTTTGAAATCTGGCTTTTTTATGGGGATAATGCGTAAGCCTTTTTACTTTTTAGTCTCTTTTTATTACGCTGGCTTTCCCTTCTTTTTGGGGAGGTCCACTAGTGAGGAAGTTTTCTTTCTTTGGTGATCCGCTAGGGAATTAGTTGACTTCCTGGGGATATGATTTTTCTTTTTTAGGGACGGAGTCTTGGTTCCTTGATTGATGTTGATGCGAGCTAAACTTGTGAAGATCTTATTCCACTGGGGGATGAGAATTTCTGATTCTTTTTTGTAGACTTTTTAGGAGATCCACTTGAGGATTTTTATTCGGCCTTCTCTGTTGCGGCCCTTTCTTTTGGATATCCGCTGGGGATGCAAGGGTTTTCTTCTTTTCTCTCTTTTTGTTGAGCCTTTGATGGTATGGAGATTGGACTCTTTTGATTGTTGATGATGATGGGCTCTTGGAGCCTTTATTCTCCATTGGGGAGTGTGGAGGAGACTTTGGGTGAGTGTGCTCGATGGCTCATGTAGTGGTAATGCTGGGCCGTGAGGAGTGTTTTTGTTTTGCCTTCGGAGTAGGAAGGGATCCTCTTGGGGATGACTAAGCCTTTCCGTCAGCTTTTCTTTTATGATGTCTGATGATTGTGACCTCTTTTATTGGGTGATGATTGGAGCTTTGACTTCTGGAAGCTTCTTATGACAACTGGCTCTTCTTTCTTGAGGGAGAGCAATGTTTGGAGACTTATTACTTTCTTGTGCCTTCTTTTCTGGGTAGCTGAAGCTCTTGATTTTCAGAAGCTCTTATTCTGCTGAGTTGTTTGTTTGACGACTTGCTCTGTTTTCTTGAGGGCATTATTTGGAGACTCGGTCTTGGTGATCCTGTTTTCAATCACAAACACGGAGCTAGTCTCCTTATATGAATGAATGCTTTTCGTTTTTTTTGTTTTTTATCTGAAGTAATTTTTATTTCTTTCATTTTTTATCTTGACAAAGTCGTTTTGTGCGACTACTTGTGTGTGGATGCCCTAAATGCAATCTATCTTTTTTTATCGATGCATCTGGAAAAGTGACTGGCATTCTCCTACTGGACTTTCATGATTATGATGAAGGACCCCTCTCTTTTATTCATTTTTTGGTTTAGCCCTATCTGTAGACCCCAAATCTTGCCCCGCCTCCAAATAAAGAGTAGAAGACCTCCTATTCGAAGATGGACGAAGCCTAAAAAGCCACTAGGAGAGACTATTAGGCCCCATACTAGGATAGGAAGGATTTTCGGCAAAAAAATAAGGTTTCTCGCCTTTTTGGGACGAGACCGCCGTCTCGAAATCGAGATCGCCGTCTCGCCTCATGCAAATGGCGAGACCGCCGTCTCACCAAACGAGACGGCGGTCTCGCCACCTGCGAATGGCGAGACAGCGGTCTCGCTTTCCCAGACGGCGGTCTCGCCACTTTGGCATGGCAAGACGGCGGTCTCGTTTGGCAAAACAACGGTCTCGACCCTGTCAGACGAGAACGGCGTCTCGCCATTGTCAGGCGCGAAAAACTATAAATAGGGGCTCCCTCCCCTCATTTCCACACACCACACAACTTTTGCTCTCCCTTCTCTCTAGAATCCCTCCGACGCATTTTCGGAGCTTCTGAGTGCCTTTGTGAGCGGTTTTCGGCATCTAGAAGAGTTTCCAGCGTCATGTAGAGTGAAGGGCTGCCAAAAAGCACCCTCTTTTTTTAAAGAAATAAAAAGAAAGTTTGCTTCGTAGGTTTAAATTCTCCCTCTCTACTTTTACTGCTTTAATTTTAAATTATGCAATAGATTAGGGCCATGTAGTCATAATTTTAAATTCTGCAAAATAAAAAGGGCAAAAGCGTATTTTTCCGGTTTATTTATTAACAAAGTAGCTGGCCTATCATAGGGAACCCGAAAGGGGCGTAGTAAAGGAACTAATATTTCCTTTACACGTAACTAACTCCCTTACCCAACTCTGGTTCTAATGACCAAAGTTGGTTTTCGAAAACCAACGCCTTTTAAAACCCCTTTTCCGATGTTTCCGGTAAAAACATCGGTGGCGACTCCACAAAACCCTACAAAATTAGTCCTTGGGTTAGCCCGGTTATCGGACAACCCAAGGACGCCCTTTCGAAAACCTCGCCCCTAGGTTAGCCCGGTTATCGGACAACCTAAAGGCGTTGTAACCACCCATAAAAAAATGCGAAAATCAAGAGGGTCGAAACCATCGCGTCGCTCCGACCGCCATCTCCTTTTTTGATGGCAGCGACAGATGGTGACTTCACTGGGGAAGCCTCGAGAGTTGATCCCATTTAGTGATGGGCCGGCTTAAAAATAAATAAACCAAGAAAATAACGCTTTTGCCCTTAACTTGTATTATAACATGTTTTACGGTTTGGCTTTAATAACTGTTGCTTGTTTATACTTACGCAATTGTGTGAAATACAAACTGTACACAAACCCTTGCACACTACAGTTCCCTCTATACCCGGGGGCAAGTGAGAAATCCATAGGGAGTGGGTGGCAGGTACGGTTCGCTGTAGTGAGGGCCTTGAGCCCACCAGTGTGATCGGAAACCACCACTCAAGGTGATAACCTTCCTTTTTTGGCAACAAGACTGACTATGGCCTTAGTGCTAAGCATGGTCAGACGGTTGGAGAGTGGGGACCCTATAATGGGGGAACCTTGGGGGCCTTAGCCTGGTGAGAACAGTTAGAACCAACCCTTGTCAATGCACTTTTCTGCAGGAAAACCCTACCTCGTGATAAAAATGAATTCTCGCCTGTTCGCGGATGACTGAGTTGTGTGTGCATATGTTTGTTGCATTTGTCTGTTGCATAGCATAAACAAACAACAAAACAAAAATCACCAAAAATATTTTCACAAATAAACACCCTTATCTCGGACAGTCTGCCTTTTAGCTAGCCTGGTTTCACGTTCTTTGTAAGCTAAGTAGTCACGCAGTTCCGACAGAAGAGATAAGGGACGCTAAATATTCTTTCGCATAAAGCCGCATTTTATCTCGGACAGTCTGCCTTTTAGCTAGCCTGGTTTCAGGTTCTTTGTAAGCTAAGTAGCCACGCAGTTCCGACAGAAGAGATAAAAGGCTATAAAATAAACAAATAAACATCAAATGAAGAATCAAAATAAAAATCCGTTTCCAAAATAAGACCTGGTCCAAAATATATTACACTCATAAAACATTCATATAGATAGTTTATTCTTCAAAAATATACGCAATTACCATACATCATATAGAAAAACATGATAAATAAGAAAATAAACACTTACATAAGCATCCTTTTCATCAAACATGCATTTTGGTTTTAGAAATGGAGGGGACAAGTAGACAGCCAAAGAAGGTGGATATTCCCCGTTTCCATACTAAGAGGTTGGAACGGCTGAGCGCGGCAATGCCATCAGAGGTCCGCGCTGACTTTGAAAAATCCTATGGACGAATTTTAGACCTTCTAATCCACTTCTGGAATTCAAATCTGCGGTGTTTCGAATTTCCGCAGTTCAACTTGGTGCCCACCCTAGAGGAGTATCAGACCATGTTGAAATGGCCCAAATCAGCCGGGGTCCATGTCCGCCACGAGGCATACACTCCTGCAGCACCAGTCGCTGCCCTTATTCAACTACCATTCCGGCAGAGTACCCTGATAAGGAAGGGGAACGCCCAGGGTTGGAAAGTGTCAATGTTAGAAGACCACCTGTCCTACCTGGCTGAAAGGGCAGAGTGGGTCGCCTTCAACAAAACCCTGGCACTAATAATTTTTGGAACGGTCTTATTCCCCTTCCACTTCGACACAGTAGATCAGGCCGTCATGGACGCCTTCTTCGCCTAGGACGTGAACTCGAAGAGTCCCCTGCCTGCAATCCTTGCTGACACCTTGCTCTCAGTGGAATTCTGCCACCAAAAGCAAGGAAAAACACTTCGTTGCTGCTCTTCATTACTATTTGTGTGGAACGCCACGCACCTTTACGCCTCCAGCCACATGGGGATATTCCCCGACCCTTTAAGGAGCTTCTCCAAGATCCCCCTCCAACGACGCCTGACTTCAGAATGGAGGGACGAGTGGGAACGAAAGGACGCCAACAGTTTATCCTGGGTCTGCCCTTGGTTCCGACCCGGACCAGTTCTCATCAGATGCGGGGACTATCCGAGCATACCCTTGATAGGACTCAGGGGTTGCATAGCCTACTCACCTAGGGTAGCTATGAGGCAGCTCATGAGGACCCAAACTACTGTCTCTCGGGGAGAACTCGGAGGACTGTGCTTCTTTGGAGACCCGTGCACAATCGCCAACTCACTAGCTGTGAGAAAAGCATGGGAGAGGCCAGTCTATATGGGGGACAGAGAGCTAGGAAAAGCTCGGGTGGCTGTCACCAGTGACTACGAGGCGTGGAGAAAGAAAAGAGGGATGGCTCAACCATCCACCACACCCACTACAAGCGCCAATAATGAAGAGCTGCAGGCTCAAATTAATGCCTTGACCCAGAGGATGGAAATCATGGGAGCCCAGATGAGGGCCCTTGAGGAAAGAGAGCAAGCATCCATCCTCACAATAGATGGTCTGCAAAGGCAAGGCAAGAAAAAGGATCATGAAATAGAGCACCTCAAGGACCAGTGTGCTGACTCCAACGAGCAAGCTATCCGAGCATCCAAAACTGCCAGAACCAGTTCGGATAGCTGACTTCAAGAAATAACTGCTAAGTCAGCACGCCTTGAGGCCGAATCATCAAAGCAGGCTCAAACGATCAAGGAGTTGTCGCAAGAGCTCACCAGGACTCAGTTAGATATCCGCCAAGAGCGAGAGGCCAACCGGAGACTAAACAAAAGTCTCGCTGAGCTACGCTGCAAAGAAAGAGATGGGCTAGCTCAGTACGGCCAGCTACTACAAGAGAAAGACCGAGCCGTTGAAAAGCTCGATCAACTACAAGCCTTGGTCGTTCATCAAGAGGCGAAGATCAAAGAGGCTCAGAAGTACAGTGAGGACATGAGCCAGGCGGTCCGCAAGCAAAGCGAAGCACTTGCTCGTCACGTCCGGGAAGCTGAGAGAGAACTACAGAGGGATCAAGACCCGCCTGTGGGTTTCTTTAAAGTTTTTCGCTTTTGCCAAAAGTTGCTTCGCAGTTTAGAATAGGGGAATGTACACCTTCTGTCGAATAAATAAAATCTTCTTTATTCAAATGACTGGCTACTTGCATGCATAAACATTCATTTGCATATTTAATTTCCCCTCCTTCACGCTTAATAAATAAGATAATAAAAAGGAAGGATTAACTAACATGTCTTCCAAATCAGAAGAATGGAGAGAAAGCCACTCCTAATAAAGCTTACTCCAACGGTCGACTCACCGCAAGAGGAAAATAAGCCTCGGCCGTTGGTCCTTAAGAACAAAGAAGAGGGGGCAAGGACACCAGTGCGACTATTTATGCCACGTCCTTTCCCCTACAAATCAAATAAAGTTGTATCATGGAGATATGGGGAATCTTCACCAATAAAAGAAGAAATAACAAATATAGCCGGCATTGGGGGCACGACTAGAAGTGGAAGAGTCTACTCCCCCAAGGACACACAGGAAGATGTCCTCAAAAATAAAAGAAAAAATAAAAAGACCGAAGAAGAAAAAGAAAATAAAGAATCAAAGGAGGAGACAGAGGAATTACTCCATTTTATAAGGTAAAGCGAGTATTCCATTATAGACCAGCTCAATCGCACACCTGCAAAGATAACATTGTTATCTCTGATAATGAGCTCGGAACCGCACAGAAACGCCCTGCTGAAGGTCTTGATCGAGACGCATGTACCTCATACTATATCCCAAGAAAAGGTTGAGAGGATCGTCGGTCACATTACGGCAAGCGATCACCTCACCTTCACAGAGGAAGAACTCCCCCTCGAGGGGTCAAACCACAACAGGCCCTTGCACAGAGGAAGAACTCCCCCTCGATCAGAATACAATTATGACCGATCAGAATCAGATATGATCGATCAGAATTGAATTATGACCGATCAGAATCAGTTATGATCGATCAGAATTCAGTTATGACCGATCAGAACTCTTTTAATCGATTAAATCTCGTTTCAATCGATTAAAACAACTTAGAAAATTTCTACACAGCGTTTTAATCGATTAAAACTTATTTTTATCAGTTAAAATAACTTGACAAGTTTTACAGGAAAGTTTTGCAGTATTTCAATCGATTGAATCGCGAAACAATCGATTAAATCAACTTAGAAGATTTTTTGTAAAGTGTTTTAATTGATACAAACGTTGTCGTATCAGTTAAAACAAATTTGTTAAAGAATCAAGAACGTATTAATGGATTAAAAGAAGTTTTAACGGATTAAAACTGCACTTTTAACAGATTAAAAGAATCTTTTAACAGATTAATTAAACCAGCAATTTTGAAAATCTTCTATAAAAACAGTTTGGCTTAAACTTTTTAAACAGACATTGAACATCAGTTTTTACACATCCTTGAGCAATCAATCAAGCAAACTTTAGCACTCTTTTCAAGAAAGATTCGCATCAGTTTTTGAGAAGTTCTTTGAAAATCTTTCTTGAGGCAACTTGATTTGTTTTGAAGAAGAAACACTTACAGCAGAATTGCATAAACTGGTTTGAGCATTCTAGTTTCTTCTTTTTCATTTCTTTACATTCTTTTTTGTATTGTTTGGTGCCTGGAATTTGGGCACTTGGTTTCTCTGCAGCTGGAATTTGGTTGTAGAGGTTATCAAGAACTAGAATTTGGTTCTTGGTGAGAGGTTGAGTGCAGGAAGCTGGAATTTGGTTCTTGTGGTAGATTAAGTGTAAGATTGTAAATGCGTAAAACATTTGATCTAGTGGAATCCAGCTGGAATTTGGCTGGAGACTGGACGTAGCCCTGGTATTGGGTGAACCAGTATAAAACACCGGTGATATCTTTCTTAACCTTTCTCTATTTTAATTCTGTCGCTGCATTTATATTGATTAATTGCTTTGTAATTCAAGAACAGATCTGGAATCTTAATTTTTGAATTAGATAATCTGTTATTTGTGAAAAACTTTTAAAGATCAATTCACCCCCCCTCTTGATCTCAACCTACTTTTCTAACAATTGGTATCAGAGCGAGGTGCTTGAAAGTTATTCAAGTTCTTCGATCCATGGTTGGAAACAAATTTTCTGAGGGTGCTTGTATTGATAGACCTCCACTATTTTGTGGAACAGATTATCCTTTTTGGAAAATTAGGATGATGATCTTTATTGAATCTGTTAGTATAAATGTTTGGAATATAATTGAACAAGAAACTGATATCGTTAACAAAGATTGGTCTAGCTTAAATGACTATGAAAATAAATTAATCCAGGATGATTGTATTGCCAAAAATATTATCATTTCTGCACTTAACAGAAACGATTTTTTCAGGATAGCACACTGTCAGACTGCTACACAAATGTGGAAGATTCTTGAAAAGACCTATGAAGAAATAACAGAGACATGCCTAATGGTCAACTCGGATTCACCAAAAACCGAGTGTAAGTTCCGACTCTATGAATTATAGCTCATTACAAGATGCTTTTTATGAAATACATGCAGTAGCAAAAAAATTAGAAACTGAAAACAAAAGATTAAAAAGCATGAATAGGTTATTAGAAAACAAGATCACTATTCTTGAAAAGAAAATAGTTGATGAAGAAACCAAGAATGAAAATCTGGAATTAGATAATAATTCTGATTGCATGTGTAATATTAACGATTGCAAAAATTGTCCTAAGTTACAAAAACAAGTATCATACTTAGTAAAAGCTGCGAGCTAAACTAGCACAAGGAAAGACTAGTCTTGATATGATACTTAATTCTCGGAAATTAGTTGTTGACCAGTGGTGGCATAGGTTTTACACCGTCTATTGGAAAGAAAACCAGAGCATTTAAAAATTATTTTGTATATAGTAAATCTGTTTCGTCTCCGTTTGTCAAATGTTTTTACTTGTATGAAAAAAGGGCATTCTGTTAAATATTGTAGAATTAAGAAATATGCCATACCTAAAGGTAGAATGAAGTGGATTCCCAAAAATTCACTTCATATAACATAATTGGACCCGAGTAATTAAAAGGGGTACCAGAAATATGCCTAATCTGTTTTGCAGGAACAAAATCTGGAAGCCCCTGTGTATCAAATCAGTGAATTCCGTCTCGGATTCTCGGATCGAGTATTTTAATTGATACAAAACTATTTTAATCGGTTAAAATCACTTACAAAGAATACCAGAAAAACTATCCGTACAGTTTTAATCGGTTAAAATACGAATTAATCGATTAAAATGTTCTTTGGAATATAGTTTAACTGTTTTAATCGATTAAAATGGTTTCATATCAGTTAAAATCATTAACAGAATAAAATTAACCGATTATTCCCTGTTTAAATCGATTATTATTCGATACATTCTCTCCAGAACTTGATTAATCGATTGAGTATCAAATAAATCGATTAAAATTATTCTTCCAGTGCAGAATTAATTGTTTATTTCAACACTTGTATCATTTTGTACTTGCAACTATACAAATTTCATTTCAGTGCAAGACAAAATGAAGATCTCTGGTACCTTGACAGTGGCTGTTCCAAACACATGACAGGTGATATTACAAAATTTTGCAATCTAAAACTAAAGAATGGCGGGACTGTTGTCTATGGTGCTAATAATAAAGGAAGAATTCTTGGAATAGGTGACATCAAATGTGCAGAATCAGGTATGATTAATAATGTTTTATATGTTGAAGGTCTAAAACATAATTTGATTAGTATTAGCCAGCTGTGTGATAAAGGACACAAAGTTATCTTTGGGAAAAATGAATGTCAAATTATCAAATCAGACTCAGAACAGGTAATGATTACTGGTAAGAGGATCAACAATATTTACATGTTAGATACTAATTCTGCTAAGAACTGTTGCTTAATTTCTAAAGAGAATGATTCCTGGTTATGGCATAGGAGGTTAGCTCATATTCATATGAATCATCTAAACAAATTGATTTCTAGAGATCTTGTAATTGGCTTACCTAAACTCAAGTTTGTGAAAGACAAAGTATGTGATGCATGTCAAAAGGGGAAACAAGTCAAAAACTCTTTTTCACGAGAAAAATATTGTTTCAACATCTAGACCTCTTGAACTTTTGCACATGGATCTCTTTGGTCCTTCTAGAACTATGAGCTTAGGAGGAAATCTATATGCACTTGGTTATTGTGGATGATTACTCAAGATTTACTTGGACATTGTTTTTGAAATTAAAATCGATACTTTCCATTTGTTTAAGAAATTTGCAAAACAAATTCAAAATGAAAAAGGCTATTTTATCTCTTGTATTCAAAGTGATCATGGGGAGAATTTTCTAACGAAAATTTTGATAAATTTTGTGATAAACATGGTATCAAACATAACTTTTACTGCTCCTAGAACTCCTCAACGAGAATGGTGTAGTTGAAAGGAAAAATCGTTCCCTTGAAGAACTTGCTAGGACAATGCTTAATGAGAAAGCACTACCAAAATATTTTTGGGCGAATGCTGTTAGCTGCTTGCTTGCCATGTATTAAACCGTGTTTTAATTAGACCTTTTCTTAAGAAAACCCCTTATGAATTATTCAAAGGTAAAAAGCCAAACATTAACTATTTTAGAGTATTTGGAAGTAAAGTTTTCATCTTAAACAATGGAAAAGAAAATCTTGGAAAGTTTGATTCCAAATTTGATGAAGGTATATTCTTGGGGTACTCATTAAATAGCCATGCTTATAGAATCTTTAATAAAAGGCTAAATACTGTAGAAGAATCTGTCCATGTTATATTTGATGAGACTAACCCGAATATGCAGAAAATTTCTGAATATAGTACAGAGGAAGACATTTTAAGCGATAAAATGTATCGGTTAAAAGCTGCCAGAACCAACGAGTTTCTCAAAAACAGATTGAAGAAATTGAAGAAAGCTGAAGAGGAACTGCCCAAGGAATGGAAAACTCCAAGAAACCTTTCAATTGACAACATCATTGGTGAAATAAATCGGGGAGTTTCCACTAGAAGATCTCTAAATAAGTTTTGCAATCACATGGCATTTGTATCTCAAATTGAACCTAAAAACATATCTGATGCATTAAAGGATAATAAGCTGGATTAATGCTATGCATGATGAATTAAATCAATTTACAAGAAATGAGGTATGGGAATTAATTCCAAAACCAGATAATGCCAATATTGTAGGAACAAAAATGGGTTTTTAGGAATAAAATGGATGAAAACGGCATAATAACTAGAAACAAGGCCAGATTAGTTGCTAAAGGGTATAATCGGCAAGAAGGAATTGATTTTGATGAAACATATGCTCCAGTTGCTAGATTAGAAGTCTGTTAGACTATTACTTGCCTATGCTTCAATTAAAAATTTCGAGGTTATTTCAAATGGATGTCAAAAGCGCTTTCTTGAATGGCTACTTGAATGAAGAAGTTTTTGTTACCCAACCACACGGGTTTGAAGATCATATTCATCCAGAATATGTTTATAGATTGAAGAAAGCTCTGTATGGTCTCAAACAAGCCCCAAGACAATGGTATGAAAGGTTAAGTAACTTTCTTATTTCAAAGGGCTATCAAAGAGGTTTGGTTGACAAAACTTTATTTCTAAAGAAATTGAATAATGATGTAATTCGGTTCAAGTATACGTTGATGACATCATATTTGGAGCTACTAATGAGTCTTTATGTAAAGATTTCATCAAAGATATGCGGGGGGAGTTTGAGATGTCTATGATGGGGGAACTTAACTACTTTCTTGGATTACAAGTTAAACAACTTCAAGAAGGAAGCTTTCTTCATCAATCCAAATACTGCACGAGAACTCTTAAAGAAATTTGAGATGGAACACCTGCAAGGAGGCATCAACACCTATGTCCACAAATTGTTATCTTGACTCGATGAAAAAGGAAAATCTGTTGATGAAACTAAATATAGAGGGCTTATTGGTTCTTTGCTATATTTAACGACAAGCAGACTGACATTATGTTCGGTGTTTGTATGTGTGCCAGGTTCCAATCGCACCAAAAGAGTCTCATCTTACTGCTGCAAAAAGGATCCTCAAATATCTCAAAGGAACCTTAAATGTTGGGTTATGGTATCCAGGTGAGTCAAAACTAAATCTAGTTGGATACTCGACTCAGATTTTGCGAGGTTGTAAGCTTGACAGGAAAAGCACCGGTGGCACTTGTCATCTCCTTGGAAGCGATCTAATTTCATGGCACGATGAAAAGCGAGTCATGTGTTGCTCTTTCTACAGTTGAAGCGAGAATACATTGCAGCTAGGAGTTGTTGTGCTCAATCTCTTTGGATCAAACAACAACTTGAGGATTATGGTTTAATTCTCAGAAAAATTCCTCTCTTGTGTGATAATACTAGTGCTATTATGTTAACAAAAAATCTAATCCAACATTCTAGGACAAAGCACATAGAAATAAGACATCAGTTCATTAGAGATCATGTTTTGAAAGGTGATTGCGAAATCTTCTTTATAGAAACTGAAAAACAACTAGCGAGATATTTTTACAAAACCTCTTGCTCGTGATCGGTTTTTCAAAATTCGCACTTGAATTAGGCATTTTAGATGCATCAAACATTACTTAGATTTCAAAAGCTGGTTGTTTTAATCAATAAAAAATCTTTTAAATCGATTAAAAGAATTTATACAACAATTTTCCTTCTTGTTTTAATCGATTAAATGTCGAAATAATCGATTAAATGCACTTATGTTTTATATTTCAAAATCCTTCACTGTTTTAATCGATTAAACCTTTATTTCAATCGATTAAAATCATTAAACATGAACTTTTTAATCGATTTTATCCTGTTTTTAATCGATTTTTATTACGGAAAGAAAAATTAAAGGCTTTAGTTAATGGTTGTTCTTGTAACATGCTACTAAAGCGTGATTCCCTTATCTTTACACGTGTTAATTGTATTCATTACAAACGTGTTAATGAAGATAAGTTTGAATCAACTTTGATTGATCTTTACATGAGTAAAGTATCGTATTCTTCATTTTTTCTATTTTCAAAATCTTTTCAATACATACCTATGCATTGTTTCTCTTCTATTCCCTATTTTTTTTATGAAGTCAAAAGGGGAGAAATAGTTGCTTTTACTTTTGATCAATTTAAAGGGAGAAATAACTCTAAATTTAGGGGGAGCAACAATTTAGGGGAGAAATAGGAAGATAATTCATTTTTGATTACTCACTAATCTGTATTATCAAGTGACTTCTTTTGCGAGTTTTGTTTTCAAAAGTGGTGTTTGTCTTCATCAAATAGGGGAGACTGAAAGTGATGAAGATCTCATTGAAATACTTTGGCAAAGATCTCATTGATTTGATGAAGTCAAAGATGAAGTCAAAAGCAACTTTGCGAGTGGACAAAAGTCACTAAGATAAAAGAGTAGAAGAGTTAGTGTGTCTTCGGCTATGCTTAGGTATAATCATTTTATCTTTTACTGCTGCATGAGGTTTCTTCACTTAAAAGATTTTGCAAAATGCCTCTAAAAATGTTTTTAACAATTAAAAACAAAGTATTTTGACAAAAGCTTTCTTAAACAAGTTTTTAAGCGATACAGACTTTGATAGAACCGATTAAAATTACTTAGAATGTTCGAGAGAAGTGTTTTTACGAGTATTTTAATCGATACAACTTGATTTTAATCGGTTAAAACCACTTGGAGTTCAGGATGATCGATCAGAATACAATTATGACCGATCAGAATCGAATATGATCGATCAGAATTGAATTATGACCGATCAGAATCAGTTATGATCGATCATAATTTAGTTATGACCGATCAGAACTCTTTTAATCGATTAAATCTCATTTCAATCGATTAAAACAAACTTAGAAAATTTATACACAGCGTTTTAATCGATTAAAACTTATTTTTATCAGTTAAAATAACTTGAAAGGTTTTACAAGAAAGTTTTGCAGTATTTCAATCGATTGAATCGCGAAACAATCGATTAAATCAACTTAGAAGATTTTTTGTAAAGTGTTTTAATTGATACAAACGTTGTCGTATCAGTTAAAACAAATCTGTTAAAGAATCAAGAACGTATTAATGGATTAAAAGAAGTTTTAACAGATTAAAACTGCACTTTATGATTAAAAGAATCTTTTAACAGATTAATTAAACCAGCGATTTTGAAAATCTTCTATAAAAACGAGTTTGGCTTAAACTTTTTAAACAGACATTGAACATCGGTTTTACACATCCTTGAGCAATCAATCAAGCAAACTTTAGCACTCTTTTCAAGAAAGATTCGCATCGAGTTTTTGAGAAGTTCTTTGAAAATCTTTCTTGAGGCAACTTGATTTCTTTTGAAGAAGAAACACTTACGAGAATTGCATAAAGCTGGTTTGAGCATTCTAGTTTCTTCTTTTTCATTTCTTTACATTCTTTTTGTATTGTTTGGTGCCTGGAATTTGGGCACTTGGTTTCTCTGCAGCTGGAATTTGGTTGTAGAGGTTATCAAGAACTAGAATTTGGTTCTTGGTGAGAGGTTGAGTGCAGGAAGCTGGAATTTGGTTCTTGTGGTAGATTAAGTGTAAGATTGTAAATCTGTAAAACATTTGATCTAGTGGAACCCAGCTGGAATTTGGCTGGAGACTGGACGTAGCCCTGGTATTGGGTGAACCAGTATAAAACACCAGTGATATCTTTCTTAACCTTTCTCTATTTTAATTCTGTCGCTGCATTTATATTGATTAATTGCTTTGTAATTCAAGAACAGATCTAGAATCTTAATTTTTGAATTAGATAATCTGTTATTTGCGAAAAACTTTTAAAGATCAATTCACCCCCCTCTTGATCTCAACCTACTTTTCTAATAGCGGTTACTTCTTGGAGTTGATTATCCGAGTTTAATCTGGCAAATTTGGATGCTCGGATAACCTGCTCACTGGAATAAGCACATTGGTCCATGAGGCGCTCTATCTCTTGATCTTTCTTCTTGCACTGCCTTTGTAGACCGTTTATAGTGAGGATAGATTCTTGCTCTTTTTCCTCAAGGGCCCTCATCTGGGATCCCATGATTTTTAACCTCTGGGTCAAGGCATCGACTTGGCTTTGGAACTCTTTACTGGCTGAAGCCGCAGTAGGTGGGGTGGATGGTTGTGACATCCCTCTGGTTTTCCTCCACTTCTCATAGTCACTGGAAACAGCTACTCGAGCTTTGCCTAGCTCTCTTTCTCCCATGAATACTGGTTTCTCCCATGCTCTCTGTACAATAAGTGAGTTCGCAACATTGCATGGGTCTCTGAAGAAACATAGTCCTCCGAGCTCTTCCCGTGATAATGTAGTTTGGGTTCTCATGAGTTGTCTCATAGCCACTTTTGGAGAATAAGCTATGCAACCTCTGAGACATACTAACGGTACGCTCAGATAATCTCCACATCTAATGAGGATAAGGCCAGGTCGGAACCAAGCATGCCCAGGATAAGTGGTTGGCATCCCGTTGTTCCAACTCGACCTTCTACTCCATGGTTAGACGTCGGTGGAGAGGGATTCTTGAGAAGCTCTTCAAAGGGTCGGGGAACATCCCCATGTGACTAGAGGCATAGAAATGTGTGATACCCCACACGAATAATAGTGAAGAGCAGCATCTGAGTGTTCTCCCTTGCTTTTGGTGACAGAATTCGACTGAAAGCAAGGTGTCGGCAAGAAGTGTAGGCAAGGGACTCTTCGAGTGCACATCCCAGGCGAAGAAGGCATCCACGACGGCTTGATCCACTGTGTCGAGGTGAAAAGGAAACAACATAGTCCCAAACACGATCAGAGCCAGGGTTTTGTTAAAAGCGAACACGTCTGCCTTTTCAGCCAAAGAGGGTAGATGGTCTTCTAACATTGTGACTTTCTAACCCTGGATATTTCCTTTTTCTATCAGGGCAGTCTGCTGAGGTAGCAATCGGATGATGGCATTGACTTTGGCTGCAGGAATATAAGCTTTGTGGCGAATATGGACCCCAGCTGACTTGGGCCATCTTAACATAATCTCATACTCCTCCAGAGTGGGTACCATATCAAACTGCGGAAACTCGAAGCAATGCAGACTGGAGTTCCAAAAATGAACCAAAATCGTGACGAAAATAAGGTCAACACAGATCTTCAATAAGTCAAGAATCCGCCCAAAGGATTTTTCAAAGTTGGAGCGGACCTCTGGTGGCATCAATGCACATAGTCGTTCTATCTTCTCCACATGGTATCGGGGAATATCCACTTTCTTCAACTGTCTACTAGCCCCCTCCATTTTCTAGAAACTAAAAATGCATGCTATGAATATGATGTTAATGCAAGAATGCATGTAAGTGTTTATTTTTCCTAAATATTATCATGTTTTATTTTCTACATGATGCATGATAGTGTTTGGTTTTTCGTATTTTTTCAAAAGAAAGATAAACTACCTATATGGATGTTCATGAGTTTAATGTTTATGAACAAGATCCCATTTTTTGATTTATTGGATTGATGTGGTTTATTTTATTTATTTGATTTTTATAACCTTTTATCTCTTCTGTCGGACTATCCGCAAATAGTGGGACGGTGTTTTTTAATCACGAGGTAGGGGTATCCTGCAAAAGAGTGCATATTCAGGGTAGTTCTAAATTTCCTCACCAAGGCCAGGCCCCCAAGGTGCCCCCATTATAGGGTCCCCACTCTCCCAGCCTTCAGACCATGCATGGCACTAAGGCCTTAGTCAGTCTTTGAGCCAAAAGAGGAAGGTTATCACCTTGAGTGGTGGTTTCCGACTATACCGGTGGGCTCATGGCCCTCACTACGACAAATTGTACAATGCCACTCACTCCTTATGGATATCCCACTTGCCCCCAGGTATAGGGGGAACTATTGTGTGCAAGGGTTTGTGTACAGTTTTTATTTCAAACAATTTTCATAAAATAAACATACAACAGTTATTAAAGTCAAGCAATTAAAACATGTTATAAAACAAGAAAGGGTATGTCGCCGCCGTCTCAAAAGAGAGAGAAGGTCATTCGGAGCGACGCGATGGTTTTTTTTTACCCTCTTTGTTTTTTGCGTTTTTTATGGGTGGTTACAACGCCTTTATGTTGTCCGATAACCGGGCTAACCTAGGGGTGAGGTTTTCGAAAGGTGTCCTTGGGTTGTCCGATAACCGGGCTAACCCAAGGACTTATTTATTTTGGGTTCTGTGGAGTCGCCACCGACGTTTTTACCGGAAACATCGGAAAAGATTTTTTAAAAGGCATTGGTTTTCGAAAACCAACTTTGGTCATTAGAACCAGAGTTGGGTAAGGGAGTTAGTTACGTGGTAAAGGAAGTATTAGTTCCTTTACTACGCCTCTTTCGGGTTCCCTATGACAGGCCAACTTTTTATGTTAATAAATAAACCGAAAAACACTCTTTTGCCCTTTTTATTGTGCGGAATTTAAAGTGATGACTACATGGCCCTAATCTATTGCATAATTAAAATTAAAGCGTTAAAAGTAGAGAGGGAGAAATTAAACCTCCGAAGCAAGCTTTGTTTGGTATTTCTCTTTGAAAAGAGGGTGCTTTTTGGCAGCCCTTCACTCTACAAGACGTCAGAAACTCTTCTAGACGCCGAAAAAAGCTCTCAAAGACACTCAGAAACTCCGGAAATGCGTCAGAGGGATTCTAGAGAGAAGTTTTTAGAGAGAAGGCAGAGCTAATGCTTGAGGTGTGTGGAAATGAGGGGGGGAGAGCCCCTATTTATAGGTTTTCGCGCTGTCAGGTGGCGAGACCGCCGTTCTCGTCTGACAGGGTTGAGACCGCCGTCTCGTCCAACGAGACTGCCGTCTCGACCTGTCAAACGCGGCGAGACCGCTGTCTGGGGAAACGAGACTGCCGTCTCGTCCTTCGCATGTGGCGAGACCGCCATCTCGTAAAGTGAGACGACGGTCTCGCCACTTGCATGAGGCGAGACGGCGGTCTGGGAAGTCCAGACGGCGGTCTCGTCCCAACAAGGCGAGAAAACTTATTTTTTGGTACAGAAACTCCCTCCTATGCTTGTATAGGGCCTAATAGTCTCTCGTAATGGCTTGTTAGGCTTCTTCCATCTTCAAATAGGAGGTCTTTTGGTCTTTATTTTGAGGCCGGGCAAGATTTGGGGTCTACAGCTGCCCCCCCTTTACCCGATCAGTCGAATGCCGACCTTTTGTGCCAAGGTGATCGACTGGAGGGTAAAGGAGTTGACCCTCTTGCCCGGTTGCCCTTCAGATACTCCGTCTTTGCGGCGGGTGATCCTCTGGGGAAATGTTGTGTTGTGCGCTTCTGGGATGCTCCTTTGACGCGGTAGCTGACCCCTTCAACTGATGAGTACGAACCCTCATTTGGTTTGACGAGTATGAACCCCCGCCCGGTGAGCCCCCTTTTGTAAGGCCCGATGAGTATACACCCCCATCCGGTGTTTGACGAGTATGAACCCCGTCCGGTAAGCCCCCTTTTGTAAGGTCCGATGAGTACACACCCCCATCTGGTGTTAAGCCTCCGGATACTCCATCTTGCGGTAGGCGATCCTTTGGGCGTGGTGGCGGCTTACGATTCTCGATCACGCGCCGATGTGAAACCTCGGGATGCTCCTTTGACGCGGTAGGCCGACCCCTTGGTCGACGAGTATGAACCCTCGTCCGGTTATGTGCCTCCGGATGCCCCTTCTTGCGGTGGCTGACCCTTTGGCGATGGTGGTGGCTTACTGATTCTGACCATGCACCGGCTCCTTGGGGAGTGTTTTCTGGGTAGATTGTGTTTGGACCTCTTGAATGGTCACCCGGGCTGCGCGGGGGATTTAGTTGGTGTTTCTTCCAGCTTTGTTGATTGCTGGGGATTCTTTGTTTTTTGTTCTTTTGATGATGATTATCCGATCCTTGCTGGTTGGTCGGATGGGTCTTGGTTTTGTTCGACTCTTGCTTGGTAGTCGAAATTTTGTTGGTTGAGGTGATGGCTTAATCCTGCCTTTTTCTCGCGGTTTAGGATTTTGGCTTTTTTTCTTGAGCATATGCCTTTTTTTTTTGTTACGCTGGCTTTTGCAAGAGATGGCAAAAAGATGCATGAAATAAAATTTTATTTATGGGGAAATTTTATTACAACCCTATTTTTTTGGAGTCACTATCCCTAGGGGCTATCCTCTGGACCCGATCCCTGTGGAGGGAAATGCTGGTACATATGATACCGGAAGTCCTCCTGCTCTTGGACTTCATCCGGGTATCTTTGCTGGAATGTTGTCCAATCGTGGCGCATGTCCTGTTGGTGCTGGTACATTTCTCCTAGCCGGGTGTCAAAGGCATCTTGCCTTTGGGATAATTGCTCTTGCCTCTGGGATATCTGCTCTTGCCTCATAGTCATATGGTTGAACTGCTGGCATAGATCGCTCATGTGGCAGTGCATGCCAGCGAAGTCGTCCGCATACTAGGGCGGTTGCTGCTGCTGCTGCTGTTGGAAGTCGGGAGATGTAGGCAGATCATGCATTGCATCCTGGAGTTCCAATGCAAAATCCAGTGTGGGATGGAGGGCCAGCTGGGTCCCTCTGCGAATCAGCATTCCCATGCTGACCAAGATTGACCCGCCGATGGATTCGGGTCGCAGGTTGTGGGCCAGCTCTTCCCGGCCAGGGCACCCTAAACTTTCTGCCAGGGGGGTGATGAGTGGAGCCATGAGGACGGCCCCGTGGATCCGTGCCCGAAGTCCTTGAGGGCTTTCAGGAAGAAGTACCCGGGGTTGCGGCGCCGCTTCGGCTCATGCAATACGGTACGAAGAGGTCAGGGAGGGATATTTTGCCCTGACTCTCCTTCCTCCCATGTATGGTTCCTGCCAACAGCTTGTGGCAGTTACGGAGTGCTGGGGGAAGAGCGGATCCCCTCATCAGCATGGGCAGTGTGGTGGCTCCCGTGAGCTCATGCCACATCTCGGCGGCGGTAAGGTTGGTGGGCCGCGAGCATATGGCCTCACGGTACTCCTGGGTCGTGGCGTCCTCGGGCCGGACGAACCCGATGGTTACGTTGAATTCTTTGAGGGTGGAGGTCTGGTATTGCCCACCCATAAAATAGGTCACCATCCTGGTGGGCGGTAGGCCCGGGACCGTGGAGGGGACCTCAGAGTAGGAGACAGAGGCTAGGAACTCCAGTACCGCTTGCGGGTACACATGTGTAGGTGGTGGTTGCAGCAGGAAGCCCCACCCGATGCTATCTAGATGGGCCCGGACGTCGTCCTCCCATCCAAATTTAGCTAGGATGTTGAAATCCAGCTTGAGCATTGGATGCCACTGGTAGGTCCGGATGTTTTCTAGGCGGGTCTGGTGCTGTGGCGACAGTTGAGAAGGGTCCTGGGATGGCGGTGCTGCAGAACTACTACCACCGGTAGTGTTCCTTCTCTTCCTGGAAGCGCTTCTGCTAAACATTCTGACCAGAGGGTACTAGGGAGTGCAGGAGTTGAGAGAAAGGAAGTTCTGGAGGCAAGGGGAGTTGTGAGGAAGTCCCCAAGCGCGCCCCCTATATATAGGGAATTTTGCAAAATCGAGACCGCCGTCTGGTTGGGCGAGACGGCGGTCTCGTGTCTCCTCCAAGTCGAGACGGCGGTCTAGTCCATCAAGACCGCCGTCTCGACGTTCGGCTTAATCGAGACGACAGTCTCATTGATCGAGACGGCGGTCTCGTTTTTGCCTATGTTGAGACGGCAGTCTGGTTGGTCCAGACGGCGGTCTTGTCTTGCTGGGTAACCGAGACGGCGGTCTGGTTGGCCCAGACGGCGGTCTCGAATTACGGAAGAGATTTTTTATTTTAGTATTTTTTTGTTGCTTTTTTGTTATTTTTTGAAAGAGGTAATAGGACCTGGTCTAAAAAACATTTTATGCATGCAATGTTTTTATATTTCGATGTCCTATAATGCCTATTTTGGTTAAGTTTTCAGAAGGATTTAACCAACGTGTCTTGTTGCGCTGAAAGCCTTCTGATTTGCTGCGTTTACTCTTGGTTGTACCATGCCAAACTTCTTGTGACCGAAGGGTAATTTCTTTCTTTCTCTATTATTCTCTTCTTCTTTTTTTTATTTTGTTTTTTTGTTTTTTGTAGAGCACTTTTGTCATGTAGTGTCCCTTTTTCCTTGCTTTAGGGATTTCAATCCTCTTGTTGACTATGCACCTCCATACTCCCAAATTAATTATTAGAATATTGTTGTGAGGGTCAAGAGAAAAGAAGCAAAGAGGTAAAAATCAATGGTTTGTGTTTTAGAGGGTTGATTTTTATTGATAAAAGGATTTTGTAAGAATGGCTGGTTAGGGTTAAGCTTTAGGTGTCTAGGCTTTGTCTAAGCAAACATTTTTCCTTTCTTTTTGTATTTGCGCTCTTTGGTTTCATCTCCCTTGCTTTTAAATGGCTAGCTGATTTCCCTAGATCGCCCTTTAGGTTTTCGAACTAGGATACTGTGTTTTTGGCCCTAACTTTTGTCTAGGTTCCTTCTTTTGTAAAATTTTGGAGAAATCCTAGCGGACCTTTATTTGTAACCCTAACTTTTGCCTAGGCTACCCTTTATTGTTGTTTGGGTATCCTACCGGGTCGACCCTATCTTTTGTGTAGCCCCCTTAGTGGGTTTCCTACCGGGTAATTTGCCCTTTTCTTTTGGCCTTTGGCTTCTCTGGGCTTTTTCTTTTGTGGATTTATTTTTTGTTCACAGTATTGGCGAAGCAGGACTTTCTTTAAGGATGAGGTGAAGTCTTATTTTGATGTGCTTCTAATCAACTAACTTGATGGTGATAGCGATGGTAGATGTTGATTATCTGGAAGTGCTTTTTATTCTTCTTCTTTTTTATGTTTACTTAGACAGGGTTATTTGCGTGGTCCAGTCAGACGTAGAAAGAAGAGAAGCAGATAGAAAGAATCACTCTTTATTAATTAATGAGGGAATATGTGCCCTGAAATGCCCGGGGGTCGGGCTCGCCCCAGGGGATAATCTCTAACAATCATGGGGTTTACATCCCTTAAACAAAGAAAAAGATTTCCTAATGACTAGAGTGGCCCTTGACGCTTGTACCCCTCCACTTCGGAAAATTTGTTTGAGTGTGCGGAGGGGAGACTTCCCTTTTCTCATTTCTGCTCGTCCCTTAGTAGGGTCATATCCTAGGCCATACTTGCAAGGATTGTCTTTGAATTCTGGGGGTTCCCTCATGCCTTGGGAATCTGCCCCCAGTCCTTGGCCAGGATGGAAGCCATGCTTCAACATCATACGGGCTACCTTTGTGTTTCTGGGAAATCGCTCTATACTGGCAATTTCGAGCGCTTGAAAAGATGTTTCAAGGGCCTCTTCAGCCGCATCCACATAAGGTTGGGTGGACGGTCCACCGATCGAGATATCGTCTTCTCGCTTGGACCGTGACCAGCTTGTCGTCCACTATGAACTTGACTTTCCGGTGGAGAGTTGAAGGTACCGCCTTAGCGTCATGAATCCAAGGCCTCGCGAGGAGACAACTGTATGTCGGAGTAATGTCCATTACATGGAAATCGATGTTGAAGGTAGTGGGTCCAACTTGGATTGGCAAATTGACCTCTCCCACTACTTCTCGTTTTGATCCGTCGAAGGCTCGAACGATGGTGCTGCTTGGGCGCAGACAGGTTCCTTGGATAGTCAACTTATCCAGTGTGCACTTGGGCATCACATTCAAGGATGACCCGTTATCCACAAGAACTTTGGCGATGAGGTACTCCTTGCATTTAACCGAGATATGCAAGGGCTTGTTATGGTTTGACCCCTCCAGGGAGAGTTCTTCCTCTGTGAAGGTGAGGTGATCGTTTGCCATGATGTGACCGACGATCCTCTCGACCTTTTCTTGGGATATTGTGTGAGGTACATGCGCCTCGCTCAAGACCTTCAGCAGGGCGTTTCTATGCGGTTCAGAGCTCATTATCAAAGATAGCAACGTGATCTTTGCAGGCGTACGGTTGAGCTAGTCTATAATGGAATACTCACTTTGCCTTATAAACTGGAGTAATTCCTCTATCTCCTCCTTGGATTCTTTATTTTCTTTTTCTTCTTCTTTGGTCTTTTTATTTTTTCCTTTATTCTGGAGGACATCTTCTTGTGTGTCCTTGGGGGAGTAGATTCTTCCACTTCTAGTTGTGCCCCCAATGCCAGCTATGTTCGTTATTTCTTCTTTTATCGGTGAAGATTCCCCATATCTCCACGGTACAACTTTATTTGACTCGTAGGGGAAAGGACGTGGCATAAATAGTCGCACTGGCGTCCTTGCCCCCTCTTCTTTCCTCTTGAGGACCAACGGTCGGGGCTTATTTTCCTCTTGCGATGATTCGACCGTTGGGGTGAGCTTTATTAGGAGTGGCTTTCTCTCCATTCTTCTGAGTTGGAAGACGTATTAGTTAATCCTTCCTTTTTATTATCTTTTTTATTAAGCGTGAAGGAGGGGAAATTTTAAATATGCGAATGAATGCTCATGCATGCAAGTAGACAGTCATTGAACAAAAAGAGGATTTTATTTATTCAATAGGAGGTGTACATTCCCCTATTCTATACTGCGAAGCAACTTTTGGCAAAAGCGGAAAACTTTAAAGAAACCCACAGGAGGGTCTTGATTCCTTTGTAGTTCCCTCTCAGCTTCCCGGACATGGCGAGCAAGTGCTTCGCTTTGCTTGTGGACCGCTTGGCTCATATCTTCACTGTACTTTTGAGCCTCTTTGATCTTCACCTCTTGATGAACGACCAAGGCTTGTAGTTCATCGAGCTTTTCAACGACTCGGTCTTTCTCTTGAAGTACTTGGCTATACTGAGCTAGCCCTTCTTTTTCTTTGTGGCATAGCTCAGAGAGACTTTTGGTGAGTCTCCTGTTGGCCTCTCGCTCTTGGCCGATGTCTAACTGAGCCTTGAGGAGCCCTTCCGACAACTCCTTGATCGTTTGAGCCTGCTTAGCTGATTCAGCCTCAAGGTGTGCCGTTTTGGCGGTTATCTCTTGCAGTTGGCTATCCGAACTGGTTCTGGCAGTTTTGGATGTTCGGATAGCTTGTTCGTTAGCGTCAGCACATTGGTCCTTGAGGCGCTCTATTTCATGATCCTTTTTCTTGCCTTGCCTTCGCAGACCATCAATCGTGAGGATAGATTCTTGCTCTTTTTCTTCAAGGGCCCTCATCTGGGCTCCCATAATCTCTATCCTCTGGGTCAAGGCGTCGATTTGAGCCTGCAGACCTTCATTTTTGGCGCTCGTGGTGGGTGCGGTGGATGATTGAGCCACCCCTCTTCTATTCCTCCATGCCTCATAGTCACTGGTGACAGCCACCCGAGCTTTTCCTAGCTCTCTATCTCCCATGTAGACTAGCCTCTCCCATGCTTTTCTCATAGCTAGCGAGTTGGCGATGGTGCATGGGTCTCCAAGGAAGCACAGTCCTCCGAGCTCCCCTCGGGAGATGGTAGTTTGGGTCCTCATGAGCTACCTCATAGCTACTTTTGGTGAGTAGGCTATGCAGCCCCTGAGTCCTATCAAGGGAACACTCGGGTAGTCCCCACATCTGATGAGAACTGGGCCAGGTCGGAACCAAGGACAGACCCAGGATATACTGTTGGCATCCTTGCGTTCCCACTCATCCCTCCATTCCGAGGTCGACGACGCTGGAGGGGGATCTTGGAGAAACTTCTCAAAGGGTCTGGGGAATATCCCCATGTGACCGGAGGCGTATAGGTGAGTGGCGCTCCACACAAATAGCAATGAAGAGCAACAGCGGAGTATTTTGCCCCGCTTCGGTGACGGAATTCCACCGAGAGCAGTGGTGTCGGCAAGAATTGTAGGCAGGGGACTTTTCGAATTCACGTCCCAGGCGAAGAAGGCGTCCATGACAGCCTGATCTACTGTGTCGAAATGGAAGGGGAACAAGACTGTTCCAAAAATTATGAGTGTCAGGGTTTTGTTAAAGGCAACCCATTCTGTCCGTTCAGCTAGGTAGGACAGGTGGTCTTCTAACATCGTTACTTTCCAACCCTGGGTGTTCCCCTTCTTTATCAGGGCACTCTGCCGGAATGGCAACTGGATAAGGGCAGCGACTGGTGCTGCAGGAGTATATGCTTCATGGCGAACGTGGACCCCGACTGATTTGGGCCACCTCAACATGGTCTCATACTCCTCTAGGGTGGGCACCAAGTCGAACTGCGGAAACTCGAAACATCACAGATTTGGATTCCATTAGTGGATTAGTGCCCTTAAGAACACCTGATCGACACATATATTTAGGAGGTCTAAAATCTGTCCGTAGGATTTTTCGAAGTCGGCGCGGACCTCCGATGGCATTACCGTGCTCAGCCGTTCCAACCTCTCAGTATGGAAACGGGGAATGTCCACCTTCTTTGTCTGCCTACTTGTCCCCTCCATTTCTAAAACCAAAATGCATTTTTGATGAAATGGATGCTTATTTGAATGTATGTGAGTGTTTATTTTCTATTTATCATGTTTTTCTACAAGATGTTTGCGTATTTTTATTTTGGAAGAATAAACTATCTATATGAATGTTTTATGAGTATAACATTTGTGGACCAGGTCTTTATTTATGAATTTTGAAAAAAATGGATTTTATTTTTATCTTTATTTGTTTATTTTATAGCCTTTTATCTCTTCCGTCGGAACTGCGTGGCTACTTAGCTTGCAAAGAACCTGAAACCAGGCTAGCTAAAAGGCAGACTGTCCGAGATAAAATATGGCTTTATGTGAAAGAATATTTAGCGTCCCTTATCTCTTCTGTCAGAACTGCGTGGCTACTTAGCTTACAAAGAACCTGAAACCAGGCTAGCTAAAAGGTAGACTGTCCGAGATAAGGGTCTTTATTTGCGAAAAATATTTTTTGGTTTTTGTTTTGTTGTTTGTTTATGCTATGCAACATACAAATGCAACAATCATATGCACACACAATTCGATCATCCCCGAACAGGCGAGATTTCGTTTTTATCACGAGCTAGGGTTTTCCTGCAGAAAAGTGCATTGGCAAGGGTTGGTTCTAACTGTTCTCACCAGGCTAAGGCCCCCAAGGTGCCCCCATTATAGGGTCCCCACTCTCCAGCCGTCCGACCATGCTTAGCACTAAGGCCATAGTCAGTCTTATTGCCAAAAGAGGAAGGTTATCACCTTGAGTGGTGGTTTCCGATCACACTGGTGGGCTCAAGGCCCTCACTATAGCGAACCGTACCTGCCACCCACTCCCTATGGTTATCTCACTTGCCCCCGGGTATAGGGGGAACTGTTGTGTGCAAAGGATTGTGTGCAGTTTATATTTCAAGCAATTGCATAATTATAAACAAACAACAGTTATTAAAGCCAAGCAATAAAACATGTTATAATACAAGTTAAGGGCAAAAGTGTTATTTTCTTGGTCTATTTATTAATTTAGGCCGGCCCATCACTAAATGGGATCAACTCTCAAGGCTTCCCCAGTGGAGTCGCCATCTGTCGCCGCCGTCTCAAAAGAGAGAGAAGGTCGATCGGAGCGACGCGATGGTTTTTTTTTACCCTCTTTGGGTTTCGCGTTTTTAATGGGTGGTTACAACGCCTTTAGGTTGTCCGATAACCGGGCTAACCCAAGGACTTATTTATTTTGGGTTCTGTGGAGTCGCCACCGACGTTTTTACCGGAAACATCGGAAAAGGTTTTTAAAAGGTGTTGGTTTTCGAAAACCAACTTTGGTCATTAGAACCAGAGTTGGGTAAGGGAGTTAGTTACGTGGTAAAGGAAGTATTAGTTCCTTTACTACGCCCCTTTCGGGTTCCCTATGACAGACCAGCTTTTTATGTTAATAAATAAACCAGAAAACACTCTTTTTCCCTTTTTATTGTGCGGAATTTAAAGTGATGACTACATGGCCCTAATCTATTTCATAATTAAAATTAAAGCGTTAAAAGTAGAGAGGGAGAAATTAAAGAGTGAGAAAGTCCCCCCTTTTATAAGAATTCGACCTGTCAGGTCGGGACCGCCATCTCGCCTGGCAAGGTCGAGACTGCCGTTTCGCCAAATGGGACGGCGGTCTCACCTTCGTCAAGTGGCGAGACGGGCGTCTCACCAAATGAGAAGGTGGTCCTGACCCTTTGGGTGAAATTTCTTATTTTTCTTGAACAAAAATCCTTCCTATTCTAATATGGGGCCTATTGATCAATCCTAGGGACCTTTTAGGCCTTGCCCATCTTCGATTGGAAGTCTTCTGCTCTTTATTTTGAGGTCGGGCAAGATTTGGGGTCTATACCAGTGTTCAAGACAGTGGGATGGCCATATGGGATTTCGAGACGGTCGTCTGGGATTTAAGGAAAAATGGGATGCCCATCTAGGAAAGTGAGACGGTCGTCGCGAGCTTCTAACAGATTTGAAAGTGATGAAGATCTTATTGAATCACTTAAACAAAGATCTTGTTGATTTGATGAAGTCAAAATGAAGTCAAAGGCTACTTTGTTGCAGTCAAAGATCACTTAGATAAAATGGTAGAGTGATTAGTGAGTGTCGCCACCGTCAAAACGAGGGCGATCGGAGTGACGTGATGGTTCCGACTTTCCATTTTTCGCGTTTTTATTGGTGGTTACAACGCCTTTAGGTTGTCCGATAACCGGGCTGAACCTAGGGGTGAGGTTTTCGAAAAGGCGTTCTTGGATTGTTCGATAACCGGGCTAAACGAAGAACCAGTTTTTGAAGGGTTCTTTTGGAGTCGCCACCGACGTTTTTACCAGAAACATCGGAAAAGGAGTTAAAAGGCATTGGTTTTCGAAAAACCAACTTTGGTCATTAGAACCAGAGTTGGGTAAGGGAGTTAGTTACGTGTAAGGGAAGTTTTAGTTCCCTTACGACGCCCCTTTCGGGTTCACTATGATGGGCTAGCTACTTTGGATAAATAAACCGATGAAAAATACGCTTTTACCCTTTATTTTGCGGAATTTAAAGTTATGACTACATGACCCTAGTTTCTATTACGTAATTAAAATTAAAGCGGTAAAGTAGATGTCACCGCCGTCAGAAGAGGTGGTCAGAGCGACGCAATGGTTTTTATATGACTCGCGTTTTCTTTGAAAGAAACGGTTCAACGCCTTTAGGTCGTCCGATAATCGGGCTAGACCTAAAGGTGAGGTTTTCGAATAGGTTCGAGGAGTCGCCATCAGTGTTTTAACCTTAAACACTGAAAAAGGTAAAAAAGAAAAAGGCAGTGGTTTTAGAAAAAACCAACTTTGGCCATTACAACCAGAGTCGGGTAAGGGAGTTAGTTACGTGTGGGGAAGGTGTTAGCACCCCCACAACGCTCCTTTCGGGTTCCCTATGATGGACTAAATTAGAAAATAAACACTTAAAGAAATTACATTTTTACCCTATTATTTGATCTACTTGCAGAATTTAAATATCTACATGGCTCTATTATCTAATGCACACGAAGAAAGCGATAAAGAAAGCAGTAAAAAAAAAAGACAGAGAATAGAGAAGGAACCTCCGAAGCGAGCTTTGTATTAACTCTTCAAAAACGTGAGGACGCTTTTTGGTAGTCCCCACACTCTACAAGCACGCTCCTCCCGCAAAATAAAGACAAATCACTATACCGAGGGTCGGATGCCTCAAAAAGAGACTTCCTTAACCGATTTCAACCTTAACGGAAATCGGAAAGCTCCCTCAAACCCCGGAATAATGCTCAGGGTCACTCTCAAGTGCCAAAAAGCTTCCAAGAGAGTGGAGGAGTGGAAAAGGTGTGAAAATTCGGATGAATGAGGCCCCTATTTATAGGGATTCGGGCCTGGAAAAGGTGGACAGCCGTCTAGACAAAGCAGACGGCCGTCCATGGTCTTAAAGTTGCCATGGACGGCTGTCTGCTTGTCATGGACGACCGTATGGACGACCGTCTGCCTGCTCTGGACGACCATCCGCCTGTTCTGGACGACCATCCGCCTGTTCTGGACGACCATCTACTGTCTCTAGCGGATTTCCCGATTTTTAATGCCTCTAAAAACCCTTCCTATCCTAAACGGAACCTAGAACAAGCTACTAGGGACTTGATAAAGTCTTAACCATCTTCGGAATGGGCGATCTTCAGCTTTATTAAGGGTCCGGGCAAGATTTGGGGTCTATAGTAGAGATAGAGAGTATGAACCTCCGAAGCAAGCTGTCTATTTAATTCTTTGAAAAAATAGTGTGCTTTTTGGCAGCCCTTCACTCTTTACAGCACCGAAATCTCTCAAAAACGCTCTAAAAACACTCTAGAAAACTCTCAGAAACTCCAGAAATGCTTCGGAGGGGTTCTAGAAAGAGAATTTGATGAAAAGTCTAGAGAGCGAATGGAAGAACTGTGTGAAATGAGGGGAATGGCGCTCCTATTTATAGGGATTCACGCTTGTCAAGTCGAAACGGGTCGTCTCGTCTGACAAGGTCGAGACGACCGTCTCGCCAAATGAGACAGCGGTCTCGCCTTGCAGGAATGGCGAGACGGTCGTCTCGCCATTTGCGCAAGGCGAGATGGCAGTCTCGAATCTGAGATGGCGGTCTCGACCTTAAAAGGCAAAAATCCTTATTTTTGGGCAAAAAATCCCTCCTATCCTAGTATAGGGCCTAATAGTCTCTCCTAGTGGCTTCTTAGGCTTCATCCATCTTCGAATAGAAGGTCTTCTGATCTTTATTATGAGGCTGGGCAAGATTAGGGGTCTACAGCTGCCCCCCCTTTACTGACCAGTCGGCTGTTGCCCTGTTGTGCCAAGAAGAATGACTGGAAGGTAAAGGAGTTGACCCTCTTGCCCGGTTACCCTTCGGATGTTCCGTCTTGCGGCGGTTGATCTTCTGGGGAAAGTTTGTGTTGTGCACCTCCAGGATACTCCTTCTGACGGTAGCCGATCCCTTTGGTTGGCACGTGGTAGAACCTTAGGATACTCCTTCTGACGGTAGTCGATCCTTCGTTTGATGGGTATAAATCCCCCATCAGGCTGGTAGTTACAGTCCGCTGTGTGTTGGACTGGATGAGTATGAACCCCCCATCAGGCTGGTAGTTTGTAGTCCACTGTGTGTTGGACTAGATGAGTATGAACCCCCCATCAGGCTGGTAGTTTGCAGTCCACTGTGTGTTGGACTGGATGAGTATGAACCCCCCATCAGGTTGGTACAGTCTGTTGTGTAGGACTGATGGTGGCGGCGGCTTACTGCTTAGGTCGCTCATGCACCGTAAGCGTTGTCCTGTCTTTGTTTGAGAGTAATCGTCCAGTCTGTGGTGGAGATTCTGTTGGTGTTCATCCAGCCTTGTCGGTTGCTGGGGATTCTTTGTTTTTTATCTCTTTTTTTTTTGGGGTGATCACCCGACTGTTGCTGGTTGGTCGGGTGGGCTTTGTTTTTGTTCGACTCTTGCTTGGTTGTCGAAAAATTTGTTGGTCATGGTGGTTTGACTTTGTTTTAATCCTGCCTTTTTTTCGCGATTTTATCTCTTTTTTCTCGCGATTTTGGATTTTGGCTTTTTTTCTTGAGCGTAAGTCTTTTGACTCTTTATCTTCTTTTGATTACGCTGACTTTTGGAAGGGATAAAAAGATGCATGGAATAAAATTCTTATTTATGAAAGGTTTTATTACAGCAGCCCTATTCTATAAGTGTTATCCCTAAGACTATGGGCTATCGTCTGGAGACGATCCGTAGGAGGGGAATTGCTGGTACATATGCCTCCAGAACTCTGCTTGGTCCCGGGCTTCATCGCGGTACTCTTGCTGGAATGTTGCCCAGTCTTGCCTCATCCCTTCCTGATACTGGTATATCGTCTCCAGTCTGGTGTCGAAGGCTTCTTGTCTTCGGGATATCTGTTCTTGCCTTACAGACATCTGCTCGAATTGCTGGCGCAGATCGTGGATATTGCGGTTTACGCCAGCAAAGTCGTCTGTATACTATTGTTGATGCTGTTGTTGTTGTTGCTGTTGGAAGTCGGGAGGTGTAGGGAGATCGTGCATTGCCACGATGTCCTGGAGGTCCAAGGCGAAATCCAGCGATGGGTGGAGGACCAGCTGGGTTCCGCGGCGCATGAGCATCCCCATGCTGACCAGTATCGACTCATTGATAGATTCGGGTTGTTGACTGGAGGCCAGTTCTTCCCGGCCACTGCACCCCCATTTTTCTGCCAGGGGGGTGATGAGGGGGGCCATGAAGACAGCTCCCATTGGTCTACTCCCGAAGTCCTTGAGGGCCTTCAGGAAGAAGTAGCCAGGGTTGCATCGGCGCCTCTGGCACATGCAGTAAAGGACAAAGAGGTCGGGGAGCGTTACCTTTCCCTAACTCTCCTTCCTACCATGGATGGTCCCTGCCAGCAGCTTGTGGCAAATGTGGAGGGTCAGGGGGAGTGTTGAGCCCTTCATTAGCATGGGCAGAGTGGGGGCCCTGGTGAGTTCCTCCCATATCTCGCCAGCGATGAGGTTGGTGCGGTGTGCTCAGATGACCTCCTGGTACTCCCGGGTTAGCACGTCTTCGGGCCGAACGAATCCAATAGACACGTTGAATTCCTCTAGGGTGGTGGTCCGATACATCCCACCCATAAAGTATGTCACCATCTTTGTCGGTGACAGGCCTGGGATCATGGCGGGAGTTTCGGTGTAGGAGATGGAGGCCAGAAACTCCATCACTGCTTGAGGATACACATGGGTGGGAGGAGTCTATAGGAGGAAGCCCCATCCGATGTTGTCGATGTTGGCCTGGACGTCATCCTCCCATCCAAATTCGGCGAGGATGCCGAAGTCTAACTTGAGCATGGGGTGCCATGTGTATCCCCTTATGTGCTCTAGGCGAGCTTGGTGTAGCGGTGAGAGCCGTGCGGGGTCTTGAGGAGCAGGCGCTGAGGAACTGCTAGGGCCAGCAGGTCCTCTTCTCTTCCTTGACTGACTTCCACGGAACATTTTGTCAAGAAGGTGCTTGGAAGTGATAGATCTGAGAGTTGGAGTGCCAGAGAGTTGTGAGGAGCTCCAGGACGCCTCCCCTATTTATAGGGGAAAATTCAATCCGGGACCGCCGTCTGGGAAGTCAAGATGGCGGTCTCATTTTTGAGCAAGTCGAGACGGCGGTCTCGACTTTGGCCTTAAACGAGACGGTCGTCTCACCAAGCGGGACGACGGTCTCGTTTTTAGCTAAGTCGAGACGGCGGTCTCGATGGTCGAGACGGTAGTCTCGTTTTTCTTGGAGACCGAGACGACGGTTTGGGAATTCTGGACGGTCGTCTCGAATTTCAAGGTTTTTTTTTTTTTTAAAGCAAATAAGACCTGGTTCAAAAACATTTTATGCATGCAATGTTTTTATGTTTGATGTCCTATAATGCCTATTTCAATTAGTTTTTTAGAAGGATTTATCTGACGTGTCTTGTCGCGCTGGATGTCCTCTGATCTGGGTTTTTGTGTTTGGTTGTACCATGCCAGACTTCTTATGACCGAAGGGTAGCTTATTTTTCCTTTTTCTTTGTAGAGCACTCTTTTGTAGTGTCCCTTTTTCTCCATTCTAGGGGTTTCAATCCTCTTGTTGACTATACGCCTCCATATTCCCAAATTAATTATTAGAATATTGTTGTGAGGGTCAAGAGAAGAGAAGTAAAGGGGTAAATTCAATGGCTTGTGTTTTAGAAGGTTAATTTTATTTAGAAAGAGGTTTTGTAAGAACGGCTGCCCAGGGTTAGGCTTAGATGTTTAAGCTTTTCGTCTAAGCAAGCGTTTTCCTTTCTTTTTTGTATTCGCGCCTTAGTTTTATTTCCATTGCTTTTCTATGGCTAATTGATTTCCCTAGGTCGCCCTTTGGGTTTTCGAACTAGGATATTGTGCTTTGGTCCTATCTTTTGTCTAGGTTCCTTTTTTTGTTTTTAGGGAATTCTAGCGGACCTTATTTTGTAACCCTAACTTTTGCCTAGGCTACCGTTTATTTTTGTTCGGGTATCCTACCAGGTTGACCCTATTTTTTGCGTAGCCCCCTTGGTGGGTTTCCTACCGGGCATTTTTCTTGGCCTTTAGCTTCTATGGTTTTTTTTTCTCTTTTTTTTGTGTATTTATTTTTTGTTCACAATATTGGCGAAGCAGGACTTTTTTTATGGTGAAGTAAAGTCTTATTTGGTGCTCCTAATCAACTAGCTTGATTGTAATGGCAATGGTCAATTTTTGGTTATTTGGATGCGCTTTTTATTCTTCTTTTTCTTTTCCGTTTACTTAGATAGGGTTATTGGGAGGTCTAGTCAGAAATAGTGAGAAAAGAAGCAGATAGTAAGAAGCATTCTTTATTAATTAATAAGGAAATATATGCCCTAAAATGCCCGGAGGTCGGGCTAGCCCCGGGGGATAATCTCTAACAATCATGGGGTTTACATCCCTTGAATGAAGAAAAAGATTTCCTAATCACTAGGGTAGCTCTTGATGCTTGCACCCCTCCACTTCGGAAAATTTGCTTGAGTGTGTGGAGGGGAGACTTCCCTTTCCCTCTTTCTGCTCGGCCCTTAGTAGGGTCATATCCTAGGCCATGCTTGAAAGGATTATCTTGGAATTCTGGGGGTTCCCTTATGCCTTGGGAGTCTGCCCCCAGTCCTTGGCCAGGATGGTAGCCATGCTTCATCATCATGCGGGCTACCTTTGTGTTTTTGGGAAGTCTTTCTATACTAGAAATTTCGAGCTTGAAAAGATGTTTCAAGGTCCTCTTCAGTCGCATCCACATAAGGTTGGGTGGACGGTCCACTGATCAGGATATCATCTTCTGCTTGGACCGTGACCAATTTGTCGTCCACTATGAACTTGACTTTTTGGTGGAGCGTTAAAGGTACTGCCTTAGCATCATGAATCCAAGGCCTGTCGAGGAGACAACTATATGCTGGAGTAATATCCATTACGTGGAAATTGACGTTGAAGATAGTGGGTCCAACTTGGATTGGCAAATTAACTTCTCCCACCACTTCTCGCTTTGATCCGTCGAAGGCTTGAACGATAGTGCTGCTTGGGCGCAGACGGGTTCCTTGGATAGTCAACTTTTCTAGTGTGCATTTGGGCATCACGTTCAAGGATGACCCGTTATCCACAAGAACTTTGGCGATGAGGTACTCCTTGCGCTTGATCGAGATGTGCAAGGGCTTATTGTGGTTCGACCCCTCGAGGGGTAGTTCTTCCTCTGTAAAGGTGAGGTGATCGCTTGCTGTAATGTGACCGATGATCCTCTCAACCTTTTCTTGGGATATAGTGTGGGGTACATGCGCTTCGCTCAAGACCTTCAGCAGGGCGTTTCTGTGCGGTTTCGAGCTCATTATTAGAGATAACAATGTTATCTTTGCAGGTGTACGATTGAGCTGGTCTATAATGGAATACTCGCTTTGCCTTATGAACTGGAGTAATTCCTCTGTCTCCTCCTTGGATTCCTTTTTTTCCTCTTCGGTCTTTTTTTTTTCCTTTATTTTTGGGGACATCTTCCTGTGAGTCCTTGGGGGAGTAAACTCTTCCACTTCTAGTCATGCCCCCAATGCCGGCTATATTCGTGATGTCCTCTTTTATTGATGAAGATTCCCCATATCTCCACGGTATAGATTTATTTGATTCGTAGGGGAAAGGACGTGGCATAAATAGTCACACTGGTGTCCTTGCCCCCTCTTCCTTATTCTTGAGGACCAACGGTCGAGGCTTATTTTCCTCTCGTGATGAGTCGACCGTTGGAGAAAGCTTGATTAGGAGTGGCTTTCTTTCCATTCTTCTGATTTGGAAGACGTGTCAGTTAATCCTTCCTTTTTATTATCTTATTTATTAAGCGTGAAAGGAGGGGAAATTAGATATGCAGATGAATGATATGCATGCAAGTAGACAATTGTTGAATAAAGGAAAATTTCATTTATCCGTTAGAAGGTGTACATTCCCCTATTCCATACTACGAAGCAACTTTTGGAAAAAACGGAAAAGCCTAAAGAAACCCACAGGCGGGTCTTGATCTCTATGTAATTCTCTTTCGGCTTCCTGAACGTGACGAGCGAGTGCTTCGCTTTTATTTTGGACTTTCTGGCTCATATCTTCGCTATACTTTTGAGCCTCTTTGATCTTCGCCTCTTGATGGACGACCAAGGCTTGTAGTTCATCGAGTTTTGCAAGGTCTCGGTCCTTATCTTGTAGTACTTGGCCGTACTGAGCTAGCCCATCTCTTTCTTTACAGCGTAGCTCAGTGAGACTTCCGTTGAGTCTCCGATCGGCGTCCCGCTCTCGGCGTATTTCTGACCGAGTCTTGGTGAGTTCTTGCGACAACTCCTTGATCGTCTGAGCCTGTTTTTCTTATTCGGCCTCAAGGCGTGCTGTCTTGGCGGTTATCTCCTGAAGTTGGCTATCTGAGCTAGTTCTGGCAGTTTTGGATGCTCGGATAGCTTGCTCATTAGAGTCAACACACTGGTCCTTGAGGCGCTCTATTTCATGATCCTTTTTCTTGCATTGCCTTTGCAGACCATCAATGGTGAGGATAGATTCCTGCTCTCTCTCTTCAAGGGCCCTCATCTGGGCTCCCATGATTTCTATCCTCTGGGTCAAGGCGTCGACTTGAGCCTGCAACTCTTCACTACTGGCGCTTGTAATGAGTGAGGTGGATGGTTGAGACATCCATCTTCTTTTTCTCCACACCTCATAGTCACAGGAGACAGCCACTTGAGCTTTTCCTAGCTCTCTATCTCCCATAAAGAAAGGTTTCTCCCATGCTTTTCTCACGGCTAGTGAGTTGGCGATTGTGCATGGGTCTCCGAAGAAACATAGTCCTCCGAGTTCTCCTCGAGAAATGGTAGTTTGGGTTCTCATGAGATGCCTCATAACTACTCTAGGTGAGTAGGCCATGCAACCCCTGAGTTCGAAGCAGCGCAGACTGGAGTTCCAGAAATGAACTAATACCCTGACGAAAACTTGGTCGACACAGATCTTTAACAGGTCGAGAATCCGTCCATAGGATTTTTCGAAGTCGGAGCGGACCTCTGGTGGCACTACCAAGCAAAGCCGTTCCAATTTTTCAGTATGGTATCGGGGAATGTCCACCTTCTTCAATTGTCTACTAGTCCCCTCCATTTTCTAAAACCAAAATGCATGTTTCATGAAAATGATGCTTATTGAATGAATGCGAGTGCTTATTTTTATTTATCATGTTTTGTATGATGCATTTTTTTTTAGAAATAAACTACTTATATGGGGTAATATTTTTTAATCGGGTACCATTTATTGTTTTGGAATCGGATTTTTTTTTGTTTTATCTTTATTTTTATTTTATAGCCTTTTATCTCTTCTGTCGGACTACGTGGCTACTTAGCTTACAAAGAACTTGAACCCAGGCTAGCTAAAAGGCAGACTGTCTGAGATAAAAAATGGCTTTATGCGAAAGAGTAGTTTACGTCCCTTATATCTTCTGTCGGACTGCGTGGCTACTTAGCTTATAAAGAACCTGAAACCAGGCTAGCTAAAAGGCAGGCTGTCCGAGATAAGAGTGTTTATTGCAAAAGAATTTTTTTGATTTTTGTGATTTTGTTGTTATTTGGTTATGCTATGCAACAGACAAATGCAACAAACAGATGCACACACAATTCGAACATCCACGAACAGGCAAGAAGTCGTTTTAATCATGAGGTAGGGTTCTCCTGCAGAAAAATGCATTGGCGAAGGTAGGTTCTAACTGTTCTCACCAAGGTTTAAGGCCCCCAAGGTGCCCCCATTATAGGGTCCCCACTCTCCAGCCTTCCGACCATGCTTAGCACTAAGGCCATAGTCAGTCTTTGTGCCAAAAGAGGAAGGTTATCACCTTGAGTGGTGGTTTCCGATCACACTGGTGGGCACAAGGCCATCACTACAGCGAACCGTACCTGCCACCCACTCCCTATGGATTTCTCACTTGCCCCCGGGTATAGAGGGAACTGTTGTGTGCAAGGGTTTGTGTACAGTTTCTATTTCAAACAATTGCGTAAATATAAACAAACAACAATTATTAAAGGCAAGCATTAAAACATGTTATAATACAAGGTAGGGTAAAAGCGTTATTTTCTTGGTTTATTTATTTTTAGTTGGCCCATCACTAAATGGGATCAACTCTCTAGGCTTCCCCAGTGGAGTCGCCATCTGTCGCCGCCGTCAAAACGAGGGCGGTCGGAGTGACGCGATGGTTCTGACTTTCCATTTTTTGCGTTTTTATTGGTGGTTACAACACCTTTAGGTTGTCCGATAACCGGGCTGAACCTAGGGGCGAGGTTTTCGAAAAGGCGTTCTTGGATTGTCTGCTAACCAGGCTAAACCAAGAACTAGTTTTTGAAGGGTTCTTCTGGAGTCGCCACCGACGTTTTTACTGGAAACATCGAAAAAGGAGTTAAAAGGCATTGGTTTTCGAAAAACCAACTTTGGTCAGTAGAACCAGAGTTGGGTAACGGAGTTAGTTACGTGTAAGGGAAGTGTTAGTTCCCTTACGACGCCCCTTTCGGGTTCCCTATGATAGGCTAGCTACTTTGGATAAATAAACCGATGAAAAATACGCTTTTACCCTTTATTTTGCGGAATTTAAAGTTATGACTACATGGCCCTAATTTCTATTGCGTAATTAAAATTAAAGCGGTAAAGTAGAGATAGAGAGTATGAACCTCCGAAGCAAGCTTTCTATTTAATTCTTTGCAAAAATAGGGTGCTTTTTGGCAACCCTTCACTCTATACAGCGCCGAAATCTCTAAAAAACGCTCTAAAAACACTCTAGAAAACTCTCAGAAACTCCGAAAATGCTTTAGTGGGGTTCTAGAAAGAGAATTTGATGAAAAGTCTAGAGAGAGAATGGAAGAACTGTGAGAAATGAGGGGAATGGCGCTCCTATTTATAGGGATTCGCGCCTGTTAGGTCGAGACGGGCTGTCTCGTCTGACAAGGTCGAGACGGCTGTCTCGCCAAACGAGACGGCAGTCTCGCCATTCGCTAGATGGCGGTCTCGCCATTCGCGAGTGGCGAGACGGCCGTCTTGCCAAACGAGATGGCGGTCTCGTCATTTGCGCAAGGCGAGACGGCGGTCTCGACCTTAAAAGGCGAAAATCCTTATTTTTGGGCCAAAAATCCCTCCTATCCTAGTATGGGGCCTAATAGTCTCTCCTAGTGGCTTCTTAGGCTTCATCCATCTTCGAATAGAAGGTCTTCTGATCTTTATTATGAGGCCGGGCAAGATTAGGGGTCTACAGTGAGTCTGCATCTTTACTTAGGTATAATCATGTTTATCTCTCTGCTGCATGAGGTTTCTTCATTTAAAAGATTTTGCAAAAGCCTCTAAAACGTGTTTAATCTGTTAAAAACAAAGTATTTTGTTAAATGGTTTTTAAGTAACTATTTTAACTAATAGTATATGAGCTTTATCAGCTAAAATGTTCTTAACACTTTTGTAATAGGTTTTTAACTGATATGTTTTCAAAATAATCGATTGTTTTCATTAGAAGGAATTTTGAAAACCTTCTGCCAATATTTTAACAGATATAGAATTGATATAATCGATTAAAATGACTTAGAATATTTTGAAAAGTGTTCTGACAGAATTTTAATCGATACAAACTCGAAATAATTGATTAAAATAACTTAAAGTCTTTTGAAAGTTGTTCTGTCAGTATTTTAATCGATACAAATGCAAAAAAATCGATTAAAACAACTAAGAGGTTTTTCCAGAATGTTTTAATTGATTAAAACAAGTATATTATCAGTTAAAATAACTTAGAAAGTTTTATGAAATCTTTTGGCAGGATTCTAATCGATTAAAATGCGATTCAATTGATTAAAATAACTAAGTGAACTTTTTTCAAAGTATTTTAATCGATTAAAACAAATTGTTATCAGTTAAAATCACTTAGAAAGTTTTATGAAAACCTTTAGCAGTATTTTAATTGATTAAAAGACGGAACAATCGATTAAAACAATTTGAAAGATTTTTTACGAAGAGTTTTAATTGATATAAACATTGTCGTATCAGTTAAAACAAATCTGGAAAATAATCAAGAACATTTTAATAGTTTAAAAGAAGTTTTAACATATTAAAATAAGGCTTTTAACAGATTAAAATATTATTTTAACAGATTAAATAAACCAGCAGTTTAGAAAATCTTCGATATAAATAGAATTGCTTGAACATTTTACATACATCTTTTGGCAATCAATCAAGCAATCATAAGTGCTACTTTCAAGAGAGAATCACGCTAGTTTTGTGAAGTTCTTAGAAGTTCTTTCTTGAGGAAATATTTGCATTCTTTTGGTGAAGAAACTCATTCTGCAGAGCTGCATAAACCTGGTTTGGGTGTTCTAGTTTCTTCTCTTTGTTTCTTTACTTTTTCTTTTCTGTATTGTGTGTGCCTGGAAGTGTAGACACTGGTTTCTGTGGCTGGAATTTGGTTGTAGGGTTGTTCAAGAACTGGAAATTGGTTCTTGGTGAAGGTTTAGCTGCAAGGACTGGAATTTTGATTCTTGTGGTAGATTGAGTGTGTGATTGAAGTTGTAATCGGTAAAACATTCAATCTAGTGGAACCCAACTGGAATTTGGCTGGAAACTGGACGTAGCCCTAGGATTGGGTGAACCAGTATAAATCTTGGTTGTATCTTTCTAAACCTTTCTCTCTTTAATTATGTCACTGCCTTTACTTTGATTGTTTGCTGTGTTTCATTCAATAACTGGTCAGAATTCTCAATCTTTGAAATAGATAATCTGTAAATTGCGAAAATATTTCAAAAATCAATTCACCCCTCCTCTTGATCTCAGCCTACATTTCTAACAATTGGTATCAAGAGCAAGGGTCTTGGAAAATACTCAAGACTTTCGGTCCAAAACTTTCTTGGCTGAAAACAAATTACCTTTTTTCTGAGGGAGCTTCTATTAATAGACCTCCACTGTTTTGTGGTACAGATTATCCATTTGGGAAGATTAGGATGAAGATCTTTATTGAATCTATTGATAGAAATGTTTGGGATGTAATTGTCAATGTCCATTAATTACAGAAAAAGAATGGTCTAGTTTAAATGATGAAGAAAAAAAAAGTTCAAAGTGATTGTACTGCTAAAAACATAATTACTTCTTCACTAAATATGGATGAGTTTTTCAGGGTCTCCCAATGCAAATCTACCAAGGAAATGTGGGAAGTTCTTGAGGTTACTCATGAGGGAACAACTGATGTAAAGAGAGCCAAAAAGCATACTCTTATAAGAGAATATGAGTTGTTTACAATGCAAACTGGAGAAAGTATTGCAGATGTGCAGAAGCGCTTCACTCAGATCATCAATCATCTAATGGGCTTAGGTAAAACTTTTGATAAAAAGGAATTAAATATTAAAGTTTTGAAATGTCTTGACAGGTCATGGCAGCCTAAGGTCACAACAATCTCAGAATCAAAAGACTTATCCGTCATAACAACAACCTCCTTATTTGGCAAACTCAGAGAACATGAAATGGAAATTAACAGATTCAATGAGCAAGAAGTCTCTAAGAAAAAAGGTAGAAGCATAACACTCAAAGTTGAAGAAAGAAATCAAGAATCAGAGGAGGAAAGTGAAAATCTTGGACTACTTGTCAGAAAGTTCAACAAGTTTCTCAAGAAAAAGACTCAAGATAAAGAAAAACACAAAAGGTATGAAAAGAAATATGATTCTTTTAACTTTAAATGCTATGGTTGTGGTAAGCAGGGTCATGTAAGAATGGAGTGCCCAGAAAAGAACAAATACAATGATAAGAAAGAAGAAAAGATCAAAAGAAGAGCTTATGTAGCATGGGATGACAATGATACTTCATCAACAGAAAATTCTGATAATGAAAAAGCTAACTTGTATCTAATGGCTAATCAGAATTATCAAACCAGCAATGTAAGTTCTAATTCTTCTTCAAATTTAGTGAATTAAAATTTATTACAAGAGGCATTTAATGAAATGCATGAAGAAACCAAGAAACTTCAAAAAGAAAATGATAGGCTAAAAGGCATGAATAATTGGTTAGTAAATAGAGTTGATTCTCTTGAAAAGAAAATTCTTGAAGATGAAACTGATCTTGATTTCTTAAAATTAATCAATGATAATTATGATTATGTATGTAATAAACCATGTAATAATTGTCCAGAATTACAAAAGAAGATTGATTTTTTATCACAGATTGTTTCTAAATTTAAACAAGGTCAAGCTAATCTTGATGTTCTTCTTGGGTCACAAAAACTTATTTTTGACAAATCTGGTATTGGATTTAAATCTAGCAAGAAATTCAGAAAAACAAATGTAAATAGAAAATCATACTCATCATCTGTTATTAAATGATTTTACTATATGAAAAAAGGTCATTCTATGAAATTTTATAGAATCAAGAAGTATGCTATTCCTAGAGGTAGAATGAAGTGGATTCCCAAAAATTCATATCAAATAACCTGATTGGACCTGGTGATTATAAAAGGGTACCAGAAATATGCTAAATTTGTTTTGCAGGAACAAAATCTGGAAATCCCTTGGTGTCAAAACAGCAAATTCGATTCTGATTCATGAACTGAATATTTTATTTTGATATAAAACAGTTTTAATCGATTAAATTCACTTATAGAGAATACTAGAAAAGTTGTCTGTACAATTTTAATCGATTAAAATACGAATTAATCGATTAAAATGTTCTCAGGAATTTTAGTTTAGTTGTTTTAATCGATTAAAAAGGATTTATATCAGTTAAAATCACTAAGAGGCCAAATTTAATCGATTCTTCTTCGTTTTAATCGATTAAAATTATGTTATCATTTTATTAATTTCTTCCAGTACAGAAATAATCGATTCTTTTATGTATTAATCGATTATTTCACTATTTCATTTTCAAACCTAATATTAAAAATCAAATTAATAGGTTAATTTGTTGATTAATTTGTTCCTAAAAATTATTTTAACAACAGCCAATTGAAAATTGGTCAGCTAATCAAAGTCAAATTTCCAAGTTTTTGTGTTCATCAAAATCTGCATAATGCATTTACTGCATCTGTTGACCAAGTCAAACACTTATCAAAGAACAAAATAGTTGATGTACCCACTGTCCAGAAACTTGCACCTCTGTCTTTAGTCAAGGGGACAAATGCATTTAAAGCTGAAACATTGCAGTTTTGTCTTTTTGGATTTCAAAAATTTGAAATCTGATCTTCATCAAACCAGGTTCTGTACTTACTCAACCATTTCTCAACTTATCATCTTTCTTCTGTTTTCATATTTTCAAAATCTCCTCTCAAATTTCTGCTACAAACATGTTCAAAAGATCAAAATCAAGGAAGAAACAAAAGGGAGAATCTTCCTCTGCTGGAAATCAAGGTGGTCATCTTGAAAATTAGTTCAGTGGTGATATAGAGAAGATGAATAATTTCATCACTCACTTCAGTCAAAATCAACTTGTAATTCCCAAATTCATAAGGTTTGCTTGGCTGGATGAAGAAGGGTTCACTTTGTTAAGAAGAAAACTGAAGAATAAAAAATTGAAGAATTTTCTGGAATATACTGGCAACATTCAACCAGATTTGGTAAGAGTGTTTTATTCTGATCTCACTGTCAATGACTCTACATTAAGATATCAGGTAAAAGGAGTTAATATGGTCATTACTCCTGATATATGGGATGAAGTTGCTGGCCTCAAAGATGTTGGTGTAAAAGTCTCTAGAGGTAATATTGTTGAATTGCCAGAGTTTAACAAAATTCAATTTTTTCGTACCTGTCTCAAAGATCAAGATGATTTGGTAAGAATTTTCAATGCTGGAAAGATGAGGCTTGAATCAAGAATTCTTGCCTTCATTATTGCATGGATGCTTACTCCAAGGGGGAGTAATCATGCTATACTCAATGAGGGTGATTTAGCTCTCATGTATTGCATTGAAATAGGATTCGTGTTAACTGAGTCTATGTTATTAAAGATCACATGATAAAAGCCAAGAGGATTGCTGATTATAAATTGCCTTATGACTTGTTAATCAACAAATTCTTTAGACATTTTGCAGTATATTTAGAAGGGGAGTATGTGGAAACTCCTAAAGCATCTAACGAGATTGATGATTCAACTTTACGGAAAATGGGGTTTATTAAAATTGATGATGAGTGGATCTCTAAATTGATGCTGGGATGTCTGAAGATGAGGAAGAAGATGAAGAAGAAGATGAGCAAGGTCAAATTCCTTCCTCTCCAGCTGCTGCAGAGGTTCCTGAATCTACTAGTGGTCAAGCTTCATATGAGAATATGGAGATCATACCCTATATTGAGCAGCCTGACCGGGGGACTCCACTCTCTCAATTTGAAAGGTCTATGCTTTCTCAAATGACCACAATGCAAGAAAATCAAAGGAAGCATATGCAAATGACCTATCAACACTTTCAGCAGACCAACACACAGTTCACAAATCTGAGAAATCAGATCGCGAATATCTATACCAAACTAGAAGATATGCAGCTCAATCAAGGGAATTGGGATGATTGGGTTTTGACAACAAGGGTCCCTTTCTATCATAATCCTTTTTTTCTTTCCTTATGTCTTATTTCTTTTACTGCTAATTTTCATTTTGGACTATAATATTACCTGGTTTTAAACCAGAAACAATATTTTAACTTTGCTCAATATGATGTAGGTTTTCATTTGAATTAAGAGAGCCTAGATAGAATCAAAAATACTTTTCTGATAATTTTAGCTAATACAAAGTCGATCCAATCAATTAAAACAATTAAAAGAAACATTTACATAGGAAATTCGCACCAATATAATCGACTAATTTGCGTATTAATCGATTAAAAGTTGTATGTCATGTATTTGTATCAACTAAAACTAGTTTACATCAGTTAAATCAACTAGATAAGATACTATTCTGATTTCACTAGATCTATTGGTTAAAACTTAATCAATCTAGTTGATATTATCTTAAAACATTTTCCTAATAATCGATTTTACAAAATCCGAACTGAATTAGGCATTTTAGATGCATCAAATAACACTTAGTTTTTCAAAACTGATTGTTTTAATTGATAAAAACAAACTTCAATCGATTAAAAGCACTTATACAAAATTTTTCATACTATTTTAATCGATTAAATGTCGATTTAATCGATTAAATGAACTTAAGTTTCTAGATTTCTAATTTCATCACTGTTTTAATCGATTAAAACAATATTTTAATCGATTAAAACTAGTAACAGGAACATTTTAATCGATTTTGTCCTGTTTTTAATCGATTATTACTCTGTAAAGAAAAATTAAAGGCTTTAGTTAATGGCTGTTCTTGTAACATGCTACTAAAGAATGGTTCCCTTATCTTTACACGTGTCAATTGTATTCATTACAAACGTGTTAATGAAGATAAGTTTGAATCAAATTTGATTGGTCTTTATATGAGTAATGTATCTTGTTCAATTTTTTTTACTGTTTTCAAAAACAAAATTTTGATACATACCATGCATAGTATTTGTTTTGTTCCTCTCTTCCCTATTTTTGATGAAGTCAAAAAGGGGAGAAATAATTACTTTACGTTTGATAATGATTTTCTTTATTTTAGGGGGAGTAGTAATATAGGGGGAGAAATGGGAAAAATGATTAATTTTTGAATACTCACTAATCTATATATTCAAGTGACTTCTTCTGCAGAAATATTATTCAAAGAGGTGTTTCTCTTCATCAAATAGGGGGAGACTGAAAGTGATGAAGATCTTATTTAATCACTTAAACAAAGATCTTGTTGATTTGATGAAGTCAAAATGAAGTCAAAGGCTACTTTGTTGCAGTCAAAGGTCACTTAGATAAAAGGGTAGAGTGATTAGTGAGTCTGCATCTTTACTTAGGTATAATCATTTTTATCTCTCTGCTGCATGAGGTTTCTTCATTTAAAAGATTTTGCAAAAGCCTCTAAAATGTGTTTAATCTGTTAAAAACAAAGTATTTTGTTAAATGGTTTTTAAGTAACTATTTTAACTAATAGTATATGACCTTTATCAGCTAAAATGTTCTTAACACTTTTGTAATAGGTTTTTAACTTATATGTTTTCGAAATAATCGATTGTTTTCATTAGAAGGAATTTTGAAAACCTTCTGCTAGTATTTTAACTGATATAGAATTGATATAATCGATTAAAATGACTTAGAATATTTTGAAAAGTGTTCTGGCAGAATTTTAATCGATACAAACTCGAAATAATTGATTAAAATAACTTGAAGTGTTTTGAAAGTTGTTATGTCAGTATTTTAATCGATACAAATGTGAAATAATCGATTAAAACAACTAAGAGGTTTTTCCAGAATGTTTTAATCGATTAAAACAAGTATGGTATAAGTTAAAATAACTTAGAAAGTTTTATGAAATCTTTTGGCAGAATTCTAATCGATTAAAATGTGATTCAATCGATTAAATAACTAAGTGAACTTTTTCCAAAGTATTTTAATCGATTAAAACAGATTGTTGTCAGTTAAAATCACTTAGAAAGTTTTATGAAAACCTTTAGCAGTATTTTAATCGATTAATATACGGAATAATCGATTAAAACAATTTGAAAGATTTTTTACAAAGAGTTTTAATTGATATAAACGTTGTCGTATCATTTAAAACAAATCTGGAAAATAATCAAGAACATTTTAATAGATTAAAAGAAGTTTTAACAGATTAAAACAAGGCTTTTAACATATTAAAAGATTATTTTAACAGATTAAATAAACCAGTAGTTTAGAAAATCTTCTATATAAACAGAATTGCTTGAACATTTTACATACATCTTTTGGCAATCAATCAAGCAATCATAAGTGCTACTTTCAAGAGAGAATTGTGCTAGTTTTGTGAAGTTCTTAGAAGTTCTTTCTTGAGGCAATATTTGCATTCTTTTGGTGAAGAAACTCATTCTGCAGAGTTGCATAAACATGGTTTGGGTGTTCTAGTTTCTTCTCTTTGTTTCTTTACTTTTTCTTTTCTGTATTGTGTGTACCTGGAAGTGTAGACACTGGTTTCTGTGGCTGGAATTTGGCTGCAGGGTTGTTCAAGAACTGGAAATTGGTTCTTGGTGAAGGTTTAGGTGCGTGGACTAGAATTTTGGTTCTTGTGGTAGATTAAGTGTGTGATTAAAGTTGTAATCTGTAAAACGTTCAATCTAGTGGAACCCAGCTGGAATTTGGCTGGAAACTGGATGTAGCCCTGGGATTGGGTGAACCAGTATAAATCTTGGTTGTATCTTTCTAAACCTTTCTCTCTTTAATTCTGTCACTGTCTTTACTTTGATTGTTTGCTGTGTTTGATTCAAGAACTGGTCAGAATTCTTAATCTTTGAAATAGATAATCTATAAATTGCGAAAATCTTTCAAAGATCAATTCACCCCCCTCTTGATCTCAACCTACATTTCTAACAAGATTTTCCTTTGTTTTTTCTTATTTTTTGCGTACAAAAATCCCTCCTATCCTTACATGGAGCCTAGTGAACATGACTAGGGGCCCAATGAAGCCTTGTCCATCTTTGAACGGAGGATTTCTGGCTTTATTTGTGTAGTCGTGCAAGATTTGGGGTGTACAGTTGCCCCCCCTTCACCAGACCAATTGACTATGGGCTAATGTGTCATAAGATTGATTGGCGGGTGAAGGAGTTAACCCTTGTGCCCGGTTGTCGTTCGAATGCTCCTCTTAACATGGTAGCTGACCCTCTGGACGATGAATGCGATCTGATGTTGTCTTTAGGATGTTTCCTTGTCGTAGAAGCTGACCCTTCGAACATCGGTATGTAAATTTTGCCACTAGGATACTCCTTTGTTGCGGAGATGATCCTTCTGATGGTGGATATGAAGATATTGTCTTCGGGATACTCCTTTTCAACGAAGTTGATCCTTCGAATGATGTATGTAAGTCATACCATTAGGATACCCCTTTGCTGCGGAGCTGATCCTTCCGATGGTGGATATGAAGATATTGTCTTTAGGATATTCCTTTGTAATGGAGTTGATCCTTCGGACGATGTATGAGTTTGATCTCAAGATGCTCCTTCGATGAGGTAGTCGATCCTTCGATTTGCAAGATGCTCCTTTGGTGAGGTAGCCGATCCTTCGATTTGCAGGATGCTCCTTTGGTGAGGTAGCCGATCTTCGACTAATGAGTACGAAACTTTGTCTTCCGGGAACCCCTTTTGCTATGGTGGCTGACCCTTTAGACAAAGAAAGTGGTGGCGGCTGTCATCACCGTCAAAAGAGGTGGCCAGAGCGATTCGATGCTTTCGTTCGACTTGCATTTTTAAAAGTATGGTTCAACACTTTTTAGGTTGTCCGATAACTGGGCTGGACCTAAAAGTGAGGTTCTCAAAATGTTCGAGGAGTCGCCACCAATGTTTTTACCAAAATCATTGGAAAAGGAAAAAGAAGGCAGTGGTTTTTTAAAGAAAAATCAACTTTGGTCATTACAACCAGAGTTAGGTAAGGGAGTTAGTTACGTGTAGGGAAGGTATTAGCTTCCCTATGATGCCCCTTTTGGGTTCCCTATGATGGACCATTTTCATGAAGAAATAATAACTCTAAAATTGCTCTTTTACCCTTATTTATTCATGACAAAAATTAAGTTATTGACTACATGGCCCTAAATGACTAATGCACAACAATATTATCTAAAAAGCGATAAAATAGACAAGGGAGTGTATAGGAACCTCTGAAGCAAGCTTTTATAGTATGTTCTTGAAAGAGGGTGATTTTTGGCAATCCCCACGCTCTACAATGATGATCGCTCTTTCTCGCAACACTATAAAACACTTTCTAAGAACTTTAAGAAACTCTAGAAATGCTTCAGAGGGGTCCTAGGAGAGTAATTCGAAGATATTACAGAAGGGAAAGTGGTAGAATGGTGTGTAAAGAGTGAGGAAGTCCCCCCCTTTTATAGGAATTTGCACCTATCAGGTCGGGACCGCTGTCTCGCCAAAAGAGATGGCGGTCTCGCCTTCGGCAAGTGGAGAGACAGTCGTCTCGCCAAACGAGATGGTAGTCTTGCCATTCGCGAGTGGCGAGACAGCGGTCTCGCCAAACAAGACGACGGTCTCACCATTGGCGAGTGGCGAGACTGCGGTCTCGCCCTTAGCCAACGGCGAGACGGCAGTCTCGGCCCTTTTGGTGAAATTTCTTATTTTTCTTGTACAAAAGTCCTTCCTATTCTAATATGGGGCCTATTGATCAATCCGAGGGACCTTTTAGGTCTTGCCCATCTTCAAATGAAAGTCTTCTACTCTTTATTTTGAGGCCGGGCAAGATTTGGGGTCTACAACTGCTTATTGATCCTGATCATGCGCCGACTCCATGGGGAGTATTTTTGCTTGAATTTTTTTTTATCTTTTCTGAGTATTCATCCGGTGCGCCGGGGATTCTTCTTTTTGGCTTTTACAATAGCCATCCATCTTCTTGGTTGCTGGGGATTCTCAGGTTTTTGGGCTTTTTCCATAGCCATCCGGCTGTGTTTATTGTCGGGGATTCTTTCTAACTGCCTCTTAGGTAGGCAGGAATCCACTGGGGATTTGTTTATTCTCTATAATGCCTCTGAGTATATAGATGCTTCAACGTAAGTGAAGACATAGTGTTTGCACTATTGTGGCTCTGAATAAGCTGATGTCTCATTTTGGGGATTCTGGCTCTTGCTTGCCAGGTCTTGCCTATGCGTAAACAAATGAATCTCTGAGGATGTGAGTCTTGAAATTTTCCTTTACAGTAGGCTCATTGGGGATATACTTCTCTTTTTGTTGATCCACCAGGGAATTGGTTGATTTCCTAGGGATTTCGTTTTGGTTGCCCTTTGGGGGATGGAGTCTTGGCTCTTGGTTTGATGTTGACGGGAAATGGCTTTGTGAAGCTCTTATTCTGTTGGGGGAATGGAATTTTTGATTCCTTGCTTTGGGTGATTTATTCCTCTTCTTCCTTTTTGAGGTGACCCGATTGGGGATTTATTTGATTACCTAAAAGTTAAGATTTTTATTTAATTTCACCTTTTTCCACGATTTATCTCTTTTTTTTCATGATTTTGAAATTTGGCTTCCTTGGGATGATGTGTGTGCCTTTTTACTTTTTAGTTTCTTTTATGCACACATGCTTTTTCTTCTCCTTTCTTTTTTCTTTTTGTGGCCAACTTGGGGTTTATTGGCCTTCCTTTGTCATGGCCTTTTCTTTTTGGGCACCCGCAGGGGATGAAGGGTTTTCTTTTCCTTTCTTTTTTTTTTCTTTTTCTTGAGCCCTTGGGGGGAATGGAAGTTTGTCTAGTGTATTGCTTGATGATGGATGTAACACATTTATTCTTCCATTGGGGAATGTGGCAGAGATTTGGTTGAGTACGCTTGATGACTTGTAGATCCCAAATCTTGCCCGACTCCCTAATAAAGCCGAAGATAACCCATTTCGAAAATGGTCAAGACTTTGTTAAGTCCCTAGTAGCTTTTTCTAGGTTCCATTTAAGATAGGAAGGGTTTTTAGAGGCAATAAAATTTGGAAAATCCGCCAGAAAAAATAGATGGTCATCCAGGACAGTCAGATGGTCATCCATGCCAACTTTAAGGCAATGGACGGTCGTCCAATTAGTTGGACGGCCGTCCATGGCAACTTTTGGCCTTGGATGGCCGTCCATAGCCACTTTTTGCCATGGACGGCCGTCCACTTTTTCCTAGCACAGTTCCCTATAAATAGGCCCTCATTTCTCACTTTTCAACACACCTCTCCACTCCTACACTCTCTAGGAAGCCTTTTGGCACTTTAGAGTGACTCTGAGTATTATTCTAGAGTTCGAGTGAGCTTTTCGATTTTCGTTTAAGGTAGAAATCGGTTAAGGAAGTCTCCTTTTGAGATGTCTGACCCTTGGTAGAGTGGTACTCTTATTTTTTGTTTGAGGGAGGAGTGACTCTATAGAGTGCGGGGACTGCCAAAAAGCGTCCTCAAGTTCGAGATTTATAAAAGCTCGCTTCAGAGGTTCTCTTTCATATCTCTTATCTTTTACTGCTTTCTTTATCGCTTTCTTTGTATGCATTAGATAATAGGGCCATGTAGACATTTAAATTCTGCAAGTAGATAGAATAATACGGTAAAAGCATAATTTCTTTAAGTATTTATTTTTCTAAACTAGTCCATCATAGGAAACCCGAAAGGGGCGTTGTGGGGTGCTAACACCTTCCCCACACGTAACTAACTCCCTTACCCGACTCTGGTTGTAATGGCCAAAGTTGGTTTTTTCTAAAACCACTTCCTTCTTCTTTTTCTTTACCTTTTTCAGTGTTTAAGGTTAAAACACTGATTGCGACTCCTCGAACCTTTTTGAAAACCTCATCTTTAGGTCCAACCCGGTTATCGGACAACCTAAATGCGTTGAACCATTTCGTTCAAAAAACGCGAGTCAATCCAAAACCATCGCGTCGCTCTGACTGCCTCTTTTGACGGCGGCGACAGATGGCGACTCCGCTGGGGAAGCTAGAGTTGATCCCATTTAGCGATGGACTAGTTTAAGAAATAAACACTAGAAATTACGCTTTTACCATTTCTTGTTTTATAACATGCTTTACTCTTTGGCTTTAATAATTGTTGCATGCTCATTTTCTGCAATTGTCTAAAATAAACTATACACAAACCCTTGCACACAATAGTCCCTCTATACCCGGGGGACAAGAGAGAATACACATAGGGAGTGGGTGGCAGGTACGAGTGACCATGGTAATGGCCTTAATGCCAGTAGGTCGTTGTCAGAAACCACCACTCAAGGTGATAACCTTCTTCTCTTGGTCTAAGAATGTCGACAAGGCCTTTTTGCCATGCATGGTTCAAAGACTAAGAGACTGAAGGGTCCCTATAATGGGGGCACCTTGAGGGCCTGACCTTTGTGAGAACAGTTAGAACCTACCTTTGCCAATGCACTTTTCTACAGGAAACCCGTACCTCGTAATTAAACGTCACTCTTATTCACGGATGAATGAATTGTTTGTGCATTTGATTGTTCCATAGCATAATCATACTACAACAAAAATATATATAAAACAAAATCTCAAAAATATTTTCACAATAAACACCCTTATCTCAGACAGTCTGCCTTTTAGCTAACCTGGTTTCAGGTTCTTTGTAAGCTAAGTAGCCACGCAGTCTGATAGAAGAGATAAGGGATGCTAAGACCATTCTTTCGCAATAACCATTTTTATCTCGGACAGTCTTCCTTTTAGCTAGTCTGGTTTCAGGTTCTTTGTAAGCTAAGTAGCTACGCAATCCGACAGAAGAGATAAAAGGGTAAAAAATTGATAATAATAATAATAATAAAAAAATCAAAACATTTATAAAAAGAATTTTGACAAAGTCAAATCATTCATATCGCATCATTTCATAAGTGGAAAAACCAAGAGAGAAAATAAATGCATAAGGAAAGTATGCATACGCATCATCTTAAAAATTCATAAAAAATGGGTCTTAGGAGCATTTTTTGGGAAAATTGTTGGGCCAAATCCCCATTTGGCCATTTTCGTCCTATTCTTCACCTTTTTCTCTTCGTTTTGCTATGTTGTGCATCCAAATCCGTCGTCCCAGTCAAAATTTATCCCACTTTGAACATTTGCCGCCTTTTTTGTACTAGTGCATGCATAAACACACCCATGCTAGGGGACATTAGATATCCTTAAGACAAAGGCGAAAGAGACCCAAGTGCACTTGTAATCTTCCATAAGGAAGGGAAAAGTGTGCTAAGGTATATGGTCACCTTCGTTATATTTGTCAAATCCATGATGGGGAAGGAACCATTATACCGAAGTGGGTATGGCACTCTGCAGAGCGTAAGCTTTAGGGATGATACCAAAGTCATTGTCTTAAGGCACATATATCCCACACCAATCATTCATTTTTAATAAAAGCCCTAATTCATTATGCATTCTAGAAAGTGGTTGGTCTTCTTCCTGTCCTCACTCACGCGCAAAAAGCCAAGAGGATGGAACAATTAGAAGAGAAAAATCGCAAGCTCACCGCTGAGCTTAACTCTATGAAAGAACAAATGGCGTAGCTAATGGAGTTAATGCGTCAGCAGAACTTACACAAGTAGAACACCTCACATCATGAGGAAGAAGGGGGTTCTGACCATGAGCGTGAGCAGGGAGCTCACGTACAGCCCGAAGTGAGGGCAGTAATCATCCAAACTCCTGAAGTTTCCAAGCAACAGATTTCTGCCCTCGGAGAGAGGTTAAGGGCTATGGAGGGGCATAATTTTGATGTTAAAGAAGCGGCCGACATGTGCCTCATTAAGAATATCAAATTCCCCCCGCCCCCCCCCCCAAATTCAAGGTTCCAGATTTCCCAAAGTACATGGGAATGACTTGCGCCAAGAGCCATCTTACAATGTACTGCCGTAAGATGGCTCCATATGTCGATAATGAGGAGCTCTTGATCCATTGTTTTCAGGAGAGCTTGGCCGATTCATCCTTGAACTAGTATATGCAATTAGAGGGGGGACAAGTCCAAAACTGGAAACAGCTGGCAGACACCTTCCTTTGTCGCTACAAATATAATATCGATCTGGCCCCAGATAGGTCAGATCTACAAGCTTTGAGTAAGAAAAACGACGAACCCTTCAAGATATATGCTCAGCGTTGGAGGGAGATGGTCGTCCAAGTAGAGCTTCTGCTATTAGATAAGAAAACCATATCCCTGTTCATCAATTCGTTAACGGGTCCCTATTATGATAAGATGATAGGGAGCACGTCGACTCTTTTTACGGATGTGGTAACCATCGGCGAGAGAGTGGAGCAAGGACTGAAGAGTGGGAGGATCGCACAACCTTCCTCATCCAATACCCCGTTCAAAAAGTTCCTTACCAAGAGGGAGGAGAAAAGCGTGAATGTCATCAACCTTGCTACTCCTTCTTCCTCTTCACAACTAGCTAGGCAGTCAAGGAATCAAGAGAGAAAATTTAATCCCCTTCCAACATCCTATGGGAGTCTGCTGACAAAGCTGGTATGGGCCAACCTCCTAGTACGTGTCCCTCCAAAAAGGATGGATCCACCCTACCCTGATTGGTACAGGCCGAACGAAAAATGTGATTACCACTCAGGCGCTCCTGGGCATTCCATGGAGAATTGTATGACCCTGAAGTATAAGGTCCAAAAGTTGTTGGATGCTGGGTGGATCACCTTCGATGCTCCCAATGTGGATACCATGCCTCTATCACAACTAGAATAGTGGGGTGGGATAAGAGAAGGCTAGCCGATTAGGGCTAGCTGATTAGTCCCTGCCCGTGGTCGCGAGATCTTTGATTAAAAGGGCTTTGTAAATATTTTGTTTTCATCAATACAATGAAGCATTTGTATAAACATTCATATTTTTTTCTCCCTCATTATTATTTCAAAAAAAATGATGAAAAAATCTAAGCCTAAACAGAACCAAATAAAAACAATCATGTTTGTGATGGATGACTCTTTGGGGATCCAAAAGCCGAAGGCGAATGGACCAAGTCAGACAGTGAGAAGGGGATCGCCTCCCCAAACATACAAAGGATGTTTAAAAAGAGAAAAGAAAAAAGAAGCTCAATCTATATGGCCCATTTAGGAAGAAACCGAGGCCCTCGATTTGGGGGCAAGGAAACGATAAGAAGAATAATACCCAAATCGACAATAATGTGAGGGAAGGATTGGTACAATTGCCAAGAGAGTATGTGGATGCATGTGTATGACATGCCAAGATCTCAAAATCCAAAACCATAAACCCTCTCTCCATCGACCTAAACTGAACGATGCAGTAAGGGGCAGTCAATAAGAACATTAAGACAATCATCCGGAACATGGTCTAAACCTACAAGGATCGTTATCCTCTGCCTTTCATAAGATATCTAACGTCTGTACGAACTTCCACGAGAGTTACTCCATTCTCCCTTACATATGGCATGGAGGTCGTACTCCCAAAAGAGGTCGAGATACCTTCCTTGACGAGTTACCATGGAAGCAAAACTGACAAAAGCTTAGTGGGTCCAAAGCTGACGCAACCACTCAAACCTAATCGAAGAAGAACGGTTAGATGCCATATGTTGAGGACAAGCCCACCAAGAGAAGATCGAAGGGCTTACAACAAAACAAGGTCAACCCCCATATTTACCATGAGGGGGAATTTAATGGTAAACAAATTGCTTCTGGCCCAAAAACAGAAAATAGGAAAATGGGCGACAAATTGCAATTAAACGAGTTTTCTCAGGAAGAACTCTTACCCTCACCGACATGCATAAAAAAGGAACTTCGACACCCGGTCAACTTCGATACAGTGAAGAAGTATTATGCTTGAAGGGCATTGCTCATGACCCGCCAGGATGAAAACCCGCAAAGGGCATCCTGGGCAAAAGTTAGGGTCCACTCGCCTCGTTAGGATACGTCCTAGGCAAAATTTAGAGGCTTTTCCAAAAAAAAAAGAGGGGAAAAAAAGAAGAAGAATAGGGGAAGAAGAGAAGAAAGAAAAATCCTTTTAGAGCAATGGTTGCCTTAGTCGAAAACCGAATGGCGGCGAAGGTCACACCCTTCCAGAAGCAAGCAGCCTTGTATAGTCTTCACTCCAGGCTCAAGCATCTTAACTAAATCAATTAGGAGAACTAGGGGGGCAGATATCATAAGACATGATTGTTTAAACCCATACAGTATAGCCAACTGTCACCGTCATCCGTTTCGACGTCTAGGGACATCTCAAACGTTTATGTGAGCGGTCGCGAAAAGATGGTTAAGACTCGCGTTTTATGTTAAAATTATGTTCATTGCTTCCGAGGTGCTCAACAACTGAACTATCCTCTAATAAAAGCAAGGTTTTCGAAAAGGGGTTCTTATGGAGTCACCACCAATGTTTTGACCGTAAACATTGGAAAAGGATAAAAAGGCATTGATTTTAATAAAAACCAAACTTGGCCATTATAACCAGAGTTAGGTAAGGGAGTTAGTTACGTGTGGGGAAGGTGTTAGCACCCCACAACGCCCCTTTCTGGTTCCCTATGACGGATTCATTCATTAAGTAAAGATTATGAGAAATTACGCTATTACCCTATTTTATTGCATAATATTAAAAATGGCTATCTACATGACTTTATTTCATATTGCATACATAAAGCAATAAATAAAACAATAAAAGAGAAGAGAAGTTAAAAGAACCTCCCGTAGCAAGCTTTGTATTGCGAATCTTTAATCGTAAGGATGCATTTTGGCAATCCCTCGCTCTACAAATACTCTCCTCTCCAAATACAGGATCGACTCGATTAAATTTTTACAGAAGAATCGAATGCTGGAATACAATTCCTTAACAAATTATTACCTTATTAAGGCAATCAGAGAGTTCATTCGAAGTAGGAAGAGAAGACAAGTACTGGGAGTTGTCTGGGTGTGAAAAAGTGGCAAATGAGCCTCCTATTTATAGTTTTCGCAGCCTGGCATCTTGGGACGGCCGTCCGGGGCTTGGAAATTAGGGATGAGCGTCTGGAGAGGTTGGGACGACCGTCTCAATTGAAAATTTGCCTTTGGGACAACCAACTGAAGAGTGGGACGGCCGTCTCACTTGGGACGCGCGTCTCATTTGAATTTGGCAATTTGGGACGGCCGTCTCACATTTGGGACGGCCGTCTCAACCTGTTTTGGCCAGCTTTTGTGTTCTGGGACCCCCGGGAAGCTTTCCTTTCTTTATTCGGACGTAGATTGAGGCCGATAGATGCCCGTTGAAGCTTTATCTTCATATAGGAAGTCTTCTTGGCCTTTATTGAGATGCCGGGCGAACTTTATCTTGTTATAAGAAGTCTCCTTAGCCTTTATTGAGAGGCCGGGCAAAATTAGGGGTCTACAACTGCCCCCCCTTCACCTGCCTGGCTAATTTGTTGGCTTAATATGCCGACAAAATTAGTTGGTAGGGGAAGGAGTTAACCCTTTTGCCCGGTTATCCTTCAGATGCTCCTTTGCTGATCCTCCGGATGATAAATATTTTTGATAGGTACCAACCCCTATCTGGTTTGAGCCTTACTTTATAAGGCTCTGGTGAGTACTTACCCTCACCAGGTATGAGTCTGTATTTCACTAGACTCTTGTGGGTACCTACCCCCACTAGGTATGAATCTGCTCTTTGCTAGATTCTGAACCATATTCCATAAGGTTCTTGTGGGTACCTACCCCCACTTGGTATGGACCTTGTTCTGCAAGGTTTTGGTGAGTACCTACCCTCACCTGGTACGAGTTTGCATTTTGCTAAACTCTTGTGGGTACTTACTTCCGAGGTGCTCAACACTTGAACTATCCTCTAACAGAAGCAAGGTATTTGCAACCCGTTTTTGTGATGTTCTGGTGAGTATTTTACTCTACCTTATGCATTTTGCTAAGTTTTGATGAGTACCTACCCTCATCCGGTACAAACCTTATTTTATAAGGCTCTGGTAGGTATCTACCCCCACCTAGTACGAATCTACACTTTTGCTATATTCTGATGAGTACCTATCCTCATCCGGTATAAACCTTATTTTATAAGGCTTTGGTGGGTACCTACCCCTACCTGGTACGAATCTGCACTTTTGCTAGATTCTGATGAGTACCTACCCTCATCCGGTATAAACCTTATTTTATAAGGCTTTGGTGGGTACCTACCCCCACCTGGTACGAATCTGCACTTTTGCTAGATTCTAATGAGTACCTACCCTCATCCGGTATAAACCTTATTTTATAAGGCTTTGGTGGGTACCTACCCCCACCTGGTACGAATCTGCACTTTTGCTAGATTCTGATGAGTACCTACCCTCATCCGGTATAAACCTTATTTTATAAGGCTTTTGCTAGTACGAACCCTATTCTATAAGGCTCTTGTGGGTACCTACCCCCACCTGGTACGAACCCTATTCTATAAGGCTCTTGTGGGTACCTACCCCCACCTGGTACGAACCCTGTTCTATAAGGCTCTTGTGGGTACCTACCCCCACCTGGTACGAACCCTATTCTATAAGGCTCTTGTGGGTACCTACCCCCACCTTGTACGAACCCTATTCTATAAGGCTCTTGTGGGTACATACCCCCACCTCGTACGAACCCTATTCTATAAGGCTCTAGTGAGTACCTACCCTCACCCGGTACGAACCATTCTAAAAGGCTCTTGTGGGTACCTACCCCCACCTGGTACGAACCCTATTCTATAAGGCTCTTGTGGGTACCTACCCCCACCTGGTACGAACCCTATTCTATAAGGCTCTGGTGAGTACCTACCCTCACCTGGTACGAACCCTATTCTATAAGGCTCTTGGGATGCTCTTTTTCGGCATTTAGTCTTTTGATTGATGAGTACAAACCCTCATTCGGTTTTTGGAGATGTGTTGGCGGCTTATTGTCTTTGATCATGCGCCTATTCCATGGGGAATGATTGATTTTCTTTTTGACTTTTCTTCTTTTTTTTAGTCATCCGGTTTTACCGGGGATTTCTTTGTTTTTGGCTTTTCTTTTTAGCCATCCGGTCTTTGCCAGGGATTCTTTGTGTTTCGGCTTTTCCTTTTAGCCATCCGGTCTTGCCGGGGATTCTTCGTTTTTGGCTTTTAGCCATCCGGTCTTGCCGGGGATTTCTTATTGGTTGCCTCTTATTTTAGGCAGGAATCTCCTGGGGATTTGTTGATTTCTTGTTAATTGTGCCTCTTGTTTTTAGGCAGATGCTTCAATAGTGGTGAAGGCTTTATACTTGTTGTTTTTCGCCTCTGAATAGGCTGATGTTCCACTTGAGGATATTCACTCTTGATAATACCTCTGAGTAGGCAGATGCTTTATTGGAAGCTTTGTGCTTTGGACTTGTATTACCTCTTATAGGTTGATTTCCATTTCTTGGGGATATCGGCTTTTTACTTGCCTTAGGCAGAGGCTTTCTTGGGAGTGAAGACTTTGCATTTCACTGGGGATATCCATATTGGGCGTTATAGGTGATTAACTCCCTGAGGATATGAATTTGTAGTTTGCCTTTGCTGGTAGGCTCGCTGGGGATATATTTTCCTTTTTGGTGATCCACCAGGGATTTTGATAGTTTTCCGGAGATCTATTTTGAATTACCCCCTAGGGAGGAATGGAGTTTTTGACTCCTTATTGGACGTTGTTGTTTGAGCTGGCTTTGCCTATGCTCTTATTCCTGTTGGGGAATGAGTTTTTACATTTTTCTCGCAATTTGTATCTCTTTTTCGCGATTTGGATTTTACATATGTGCACCTTTTATGCACATTGGCTTTTTCTTTGGATGAAAAGATATCTTTTTTCTCTTTTCTTTTTGGCGATTCCTGGGGAATTTTTTTCTTTACTTTTTGGGGATCCAATCGTTGATTTGATTTAGTCTTGAGCTCCTGACTTTGTGAGGCTCTTTATTGAGCGGAATGAAGAAATTTTCTTCTTTTTTCTTTTTTGGAGATTTTTCTTGATATGCTCTGCTTGGAGATTTTTTATTTGGCCTTTTTTGTTGTGGCCTCTATTAGGGAATGAAAGTTTTTCTTTTCTTTCTTTTTGTTGCCCCCTGGTGATATGGAGGATTTGTCTTCGTATTTTCCTTTGATGGACTCTTGTGTAGTCCTTATTCTCCTTTGGGGAAGTGGCGGAGATTCTGCATGAGTATGCTTGATGACTCATGTGGTGATGTCGTTGAGTCGTGAGGTAGTCTTTTTGTTTTGCCTCTAGAGTAGGCAAGGATCCGCTTGGGGATGATCAAGCCTTTCTGTTGGCTTTTTCTGGTGTACCTTCGTTTATTGGGATTAGAAGGTTAGAGCTAGTTTTCTTGAAGCTCTTTATTCTGCTGAAATAGTTTTGTTGGAATAGTCTTGATTTCGCCTTTTCCTTTCGCGACTTTGATCTTTATCGCAAGTTTATTTGAAATCTGGCGTTTTAATACATCACGTGTGCCTTTTATTTTATAATTTTTGTACACGTGGGCTTTTTGAAATGTAGACAGAAATAACAACGTTTATTTATTACTTCTCTTTTTTGTGATACATTCAAGCATTTTCAAATTACTAGAAAATATCTAAAAAAATCTCCTAATCATCTGCCTCTGGACTGGAATGGGAGGATGGTGCTGGCGAAGGGATGCGGCGGAGTAGGCGGCGCTGGAATCTTGCCTGAGTCTGGACCAGATTCTCTATCTGACGGTCCGTCCTATCTTGCCTCATGGTTAGCTGACTGAACTGCTGCCGTATGAACTGGAATTCTCCTTCCATGTAAGCATGCTCGTCATCTATGCGTCGGTATAAGCCGTCGAAGTCTAGATCATATGACTGCTGCTGAGATTCCGAAGTCGTAGGGATGTCCTGTGGTGTGTCGAAATCGCGCATATCCAGTGAAATCGAGATTATGGGGTTTAAGATAAACCCTGATCCTTGTCGACTAAGGATGCTCATGTGGACCAGCATTCCTCCACTAATTGGCTCTGGTTGGAGGCTAGCTGGGAGGTCTTCTCCGTCAGTGCATCCCCAATATTCAGCTAAAGGGGTGAGAAAGGGAGCTACCATGATGGCTCCTACTGAGCCGCGGGTTCCGTAATCTTTTACGGCTTTCAGGAAGGCATATCCTGGATTGCATCGAAGCCCTTGATGCATACAGTAGACAATGAAAAGGTCAGCCAGCGTTACCTTCCCTTGGCTTTCCTTCCGGCTGTGTACGGTCCCAGCTAGCAATTTATGGCATACACGTAGCGGAGGAGAGAAAGTTGCACCCTTCAGGTGTGACGGCAGAGTATGAGCTCCAGTGATTTCCTTCCACATGCTGGTGGTGGTGAGAGCAGCAGGTTTTTCCAGATATGCAGATCGATATTTTGGTGTTCTTGTGTCTGCTCGTTGGCAGAAGCCCATTATGACATTAAAGTCATCTAGAAAAGTGGTCTGGTAGGCTCCATCCATCCAGTAGGAGACGACTTGAGTAGGTGGCACTCCGGGAGTTGCGGATGGCATTTCCACTAGATTAACAGAAGCAAGGAATTCCAGCGTAGCAGTACGGTGGATCCGAGTAGGTGGCTCACGGAGCAGAAAGTCCCATCCTATGTTGTGGATGAACCTTCTGACATCTTGATCCCAGCCAAATGTAGCTAGGATTTCAAAATCCAACCGCAGCATGGGATGCCAGGAAAATTGTTGGATATTTGCCAGCCGCTGTTGATGTGATTCTGCCAGTAGAGTGTTGGTGATAGGAGTTCTTCTAGCGGAGGTCCTAGTGCGTTTTCTCCTGGATGAGGCTTCTCCATGCTCCATTGTATATAGTATTCACTTAAGGATGCTAGGAGTGTGTAAAAAGGGAAGAAAAGCAAGATAGAATGCTTGGAATGAGGTACCAAAGCCAAAATCCGCGCCTAACATATATAGGATGCGCCAGGAGATTTGGGACGGCCGTCTGGGTTGGGACGGCCGTCTCACTTGAAAATTCTCTATATGGAAAACCAACTGAAGAGTGGGACGGCCGTCTCACTTGCGACACGCGTCTCATTTGAATGTGGCATCTTGGGACGGTCGTCTCGACTTTGGGACGGCCGTCTCGAGCTTTTTGAGTTGATTTTTTTGTTTTTTTGTTGAGAAGGAGGATAGGACTCCATTCATTGATGTTTTTATGCATGTAATGTTTCATGATATGCATCCTATGATCTATTTCAGTTAATATTTCGAAAGTTTTAACTGATGTGCTTTGACTTCGGGCGCATTCTTGGTGTTGTACCTTTCTGTCGTCATGTTTCTTGATTAACAAGCTTGGTTGTACCTGATTTTCCGTCTTGGACTTTTCTTGCTATAGCCGAAGAGCAATCTTTTGTTCGTAGGGCAACTGCCATGTTAATGCCCCCCTTCCTTTCCTTAGGGATTTCAACCTTCCTATTGATCACTATATTTCCACATTCCCCTTTATTACTTGAATGCTTTATAGTGAAATGGTCAAGAGAAGAGAAAGAAAAGGATTTACAACAAGGGCTTGTGTTTTAGAGGGATATTTTTTGTAATAGAGGTTTCTGTAAGAATGGCTAGCCAAGGTTGGTCTATGTTTAGGCTAGTTTAGGTAAACGTTTTGTTCTTATGATGTGGCGTCTTTATTTTACTGACTTGTGGCGCCTTTTTGTGATTGATTAGCTTTCCTAGCCCGCCCTTTCAGGTTTTCAGCCTAGGATGTTATGCTTATGTCCTAACTTTTGTCTAGGTTTCCTTTTTTTGTATTTATTTTTTAGGGATACCTAGCGGACTTTTATAACCCTAATTTTTGTCCAAGTTACCCTTTATTATTGTTCGGGTCTCCTGTCGGGTTTACCCTATCTTTTGCGCAACCCCCTTTTGTGGGTTTCCTGCCGGGTATTTTGCCCTTTTATTTTCTTGTCTTGGCCTTTGGCCTTGACGGGCTCTCCTTTTTGTATATATATATATATATTTTTTTTTTTGCATAACATTGTCGAAACTTGATTTTATCGAGATAAATTTTATCCGTGTTTCTAGTTAATCAATCATATTTGAGTTTGCTTTATGACACTTTGATTGTTCTGACGCATTTGGAACAAAACGTCTATCTAAACCTTGTTTATTAAAAATGGGGTATAGACATATTTAGCAAGAAAAGAAGCAAATAGTAAGAATAGCATTCTTTTGTAATTTCGGGGAAATGTGTGCCCTAGAAATGCTCGGGGGCCGGGCATACCCCGAGGAGTGATCTCTAATAGTCACTAGGTTTACATCCCTTAGAATTGGAAGAAGGACACCTAATGACTAACGCTACCCTTTGCGCTAATATCCCTCCTTTTCGGAGTATCGTCTTTGAGGGATAAGACTTCCCTGTTTTCCGTATGGTTTGATCTTTCGTGGGGTCGTACCCTAAACCATACTTTAAAGGATTATCTTTGAAATCTGGTGGCTCTTTTATTCCTTGAGCATTCTTTCCGAGCCCCTGTCCTGGGCAATACCCGTATCTCTTCATCATATGAGCCACCTTTGTATTATTGGGAAGTCTTTCTATGTTGGCAATTTCGAGTGCTTGAAAAGATGTTTCAAGAGCCTCTTCAGCCGCATCCACATATGGTTGGACAGACGGTTTGCTGATTAGAAAGTCTTCTTCAGCTTGAACTGTGATGAGTTTATCATTTGTCACAAACTTGACTTTCTGGTGGAGCGTTGAAGGTATTGCCTTAGCGCTATGAATCCAAGGTCTACCAAGGAGACAACTATATGCCGACGTGATATCCATCACGTGGAAGTCTATGTTAAAGATAGTAGGGCCAATTTGAATTGGTAGACTAATCTCTCCTACTACTTCACGTCTTGATCCATCAAAGGCTCGAACAATTGTATTACTCGGGCGCATGTGGGTTCCTTGCACTGTTATCTTGTCAAGTGTGCCTTTAGGCATGACGTTTAAGGATGACCCATTATCCACCAGAACTTTGGAAATGAGATATTCCTTGCATTTGACAGAAATATGCAAGGGCTTGTTGTGATTTGACCCTTCTAAAGGGAGTTCTTCATTTGTGAAGGTAAGATGATCATTGGCTGTAATGTTACCAATAATTCCTTCAAATTTGTCCTGAGATATTGCATGCGGGACGAATGATTCATTCAAAACCTTTAATAGTGCATTTTGATGCGGTTCCGAACTCATTATGAGTGATAACAAGGTTATCTTTGCAGGAGTGCGATTGAGTTGATCGATGACGGAGTACTCGCTTTGTCTTATGTACTGGAGTAACTCATCTGTCTCCTCCTTGGATTCTTTTTCCTCTTCGGCCTTATCTTTTGCCTTATCTTTAGGAATATTATCTTGTAATTCCTTGGGGGAATATATTCTTCCGCATCTCGTCATGCCCCCAATACCGGCTATGCTGGAGATGTCTTGATTAACTGGTGATTCTTCTGAGTATCTCCAAGGTACAACTTTATTTGATGAATAAGGGAAAGGATGAGGCATGAATAAACATAAAGGCGTTATTGCCTCTTCCCTTTTATCGATTGGAATAACCAACGGTGCTTGTTTATTATCATCTTTGGGTCTATCGACCGTTGTAGAGATTTTGATGACGAAAGGCTTCTTTTCCATTTATTCTGATTTACGGAAAGCACATCAATTAATCCTTCCTTTTTATTATCTTTGTTATTAAAATGAGGAGGGATGTACGAATGTATGCAACTTATGAATGCAATAGACAGTTTAAGGAAAAAAAATCTTTTATTTCAACTAGAAAGTGTTTATCCTTCTATACAATGCCTTGAAGCAAGTGTTGACAAAAACGAAGAAGCTTGAAGAATCCTATAGGTAAATTAGGTTTTCTTCGTAATTCATCTTCAGATGTTCTCACATGATTTCTGAGCGTCTTGATTTGCTCATGTACCGCCTGGCTCATATCTTCACTATATCGACGAGCCTCTTTTATCTTTTCTTCTTGATGAACGATCAAGGCATGTTGTTGGTCAGACCTCTCTATTACTTGGTCTCTTTCATGAAGTAATTGACCATACTGAGCTAATCCATCTTTTTCTTTATCATGTAGCTCCTCTAGGTCTTCTCTGTATCTTTCAGCGGTTTCCCACCACTTTTGTGCTTCTGACCGAGTTTCTGTTAGGTCATCATGTATTAACTTGATCGTTTTTCCCTGTTCTGCAAGCGCACTCTCAAGATGTGCTATTTCGTCACTCATGTCCCGGAATAGACTATCTTGTTCAAGCCTCGGAATTTTCAGTGCTTGTTTAGTCTCTTCTTGATAATTAGCACAATCATTCTTAAGGCGCTCTATTTCATGGTCCTTCTTTTTACATTGCCTTTTTAGACCATCTATTGTAAGGGTTGCTTCTTGCTCTTTTTCTTCGAAGGCCCTTAGCTAAGCTTCCATGACTTCTACCCTTTTATTTAAGGCATTGACCTACAATTGTAGCTCTTCATTGACTAATGTTGTAGTGAATGTAGTAGATGGTTGGGGTATCCTTCTACTCTTCCTCCATTCTTCATATTCGTGGGATGTAGACACCTGAACCTTTCCAAGTTCTTTATCCCCTATATATACTGGTCTTTCCCATGCTTTCCGGACAGCGGATACTTCTTCAAAGCTATGGGAGTAATGGCATAGACTCAGCCCTCTGAGCTCTTCTTGAGTTGGCACAGTCTGGGTTCTCATGAGTTGTCTCATAGCTATCTTAGGAGAGTAAGCTATACAACCCCTGAGGCCTAGTAGTGGTATGCTTAGGTAATCTCCGCATCGTACAAGAATATAACCGGGTCGGAACCAAGGGCAAACCCATGATACATGCTCTATGTTCCAATTTTCTAACTCGGTTTTCCATTCTAAAGCTTGACGGTGCTGAAGAGGAATTTTTGCAAAACTTCTTAAAGGATCAGGGAATATGCCCATGTAGCTTGAAGCATAGAAGTGAGTGACGCCCCATACATATAGTAATGAAGTGCAACATCTAAGTGTTTTCCCCTGTTTCTGTCGGCAAAAATCTACTAAAAGCAAGGTATCAACAAGAATTGCAGGTATAGGACTCTTAGAGTATACATCCCAGGCAAAGAATGCATCTATTGTAGCATGATCCACAACGTTCACATGAAATGGGAATAATATGATTCCGAACATTGCCAATGCTAGAGTTTTGTTGAAGGTAGACCAATCTTTCTTTTCAGCCAAAGAGATTAAGTGGTCTTCTATTATGGACATTTTCCAACCTCGGATGTTCCCTTTCCCCTCTAGGATGGATTGATGAGGAGGCAGTCGTATGATAGTAGCAACCTTACTCACGGCCACATATACTCCTGAGCAGACATAGACCCCGACTGACTGAGGCCATCTAACCATGAGTTCATATTCTTCTAAGGTTGGTACTAAGTCAAACTGCGAAAACTCAAAGCAGTGTAGATCGGGATTCCAGAAGTGAATCAATGCTCTAACAAAGATTGGATCGATGCTGACTTTCAGGAGGTCAAGAATCCTTCCATAAGATTTCTCAAAGTTAGCACTGACCTCTGGCGGCATATATGTACTCAACTGCCTTAACTTCTCTACACGGCATAGAAGGATTTCCACTTTCTTTAATTGTCTATTACTGGATCCCTCCATTATCTAAAAGAAATGAAAATGCATGATATGAGGATGAGTCCTTGTAAATGCATGCATGTAAGTGTTTGTTTTTCTAAGTATTATCATGTTTTATTCTTAATATGATACATGGTAATACTTGGTTTTTTTCTTAAAAGGAAAACTATCTATATGGATGTTTATGGATTTTGATGAAGAGAGTCCTATTTTCTTCTCTTATTATTTTTATGAACAAAGGTTGTATGAATTATAAGACTTTTATCAAGAATCTTTTTATTTTATAAAGGGTATTTTTATGGCTTTTAATTATTTTTATATTTTTTATGACCCTTTATCTCTTCTATCGGTCAACGTGGCTACTTAGCTTACAAAGAACCTGAAACCAGACTAGCTTAACTGAAGACTGTCCAAGATAAAGTTGTTTATCTTATCACTTTTATGATTTTTAGGGTTTTTCACTATTTTGTTTGTTGTATGATTACCCTATACTAATGCATCAATACAAATGCAGCAAACGAATGCACACACAATTCATTCATCCACGAGCAGAGCCACGCTTATTTAATCACGAGGTAGGGTTTTCCTGTAGAAACGTGCTTGGTTTAGGTGGTTCTAAACTGTTTTCACCAAGGCCAAAGGTCCCCAAGGTGCCCCCATTATAGGGACCTCTCAATCTCTCAGTCCTCGGGTCATGCACGGAACTCCGTGTTGACATCCTTAAACCAAAAGAAGAGAGTTATCACCTTGAGTTGGTGGTTTCCGACAATGGTTGTAGCCCCGTGTGCCAACAAGCTGGTCGTATCTGCCACCCACTCCCTATAGGTATTCACTCTTTCCCCCGGGTATAGAGGGACTGTTGTGTGCAAGGGTTTTTTGAGTGCAATTTATATTTCAAACAATTTGCAGAAAATAATCATACAGCAATTATTAAAGCCATACAATAAAACATATGGAAGAGGGTAAAGGCGTAATTTCAAATCTTCACTTAGTTTGAATTTTATCCGTCACTAAATGGGATCAACTCTCTAGCTTCCCCAGTGGAGTCGCCATCTGTCGCTGCCGTCCGTTCCGACGTCTAGGGACATCTCGAACGTTTATGTGAGCGGTCGCGAAAAGATGGGTAAGACTCGCGTTTTATGTTAAAATTATGTTCATTGCTTCCGAGGTGCTCAACAACTGAACTATCCTCAAATAAAAGCAAGGTTTTCGAAAAGGGGTTCTTATGGAGTCGCCACCAATGTTTTGACCGTAAACATTGGAAAAGGATAAAAAGGCGTTGATTTATATAAAAACCAAACTTGGCCATTATAACTAGAGTTAGGTAAGGGAGTTAGTTACGTGTGGGGAAGGTGTTAGCACCCCACAACGCCCCTTTTGGGTTCCCTATGACGGATTCATTCATTAAGTAAAGATTATGAGAAATTATGCTATTACCCTCTTTTATTGCATAATATTAAAAATGGCTATCTACATGACTTTATTTCATATTGCATACATAAAGCAATAAATAAAACAATAAAAGAGAAGAGAAATGAAAATAACCTCCGTAGCAATCTTTGTATTGCGAATCTTTAATCGTAAGGATGCATTTTGGCAATCCCTCGCTCTACAAAGACTCTCCTCTCCGAATACAAGATCGACTCGACTAAATTTTTACAGAAGAATCGAATGCTGGAATACAATTCCTTAACTGATTGTTACCTTATTAAGGCAATCAGAGAGTTCATTCGAAGTAGGAAGAGAAGACAAGTACTGGGAGTTGTCTGGGGTGTGAAAAAGTGGCAAATGAGCCTCCTATTTATAGTTTTCGCAGCCTGGCAGCTTGGGACGGCCGTCCGGGGCTTGGAAATCAGGGATGAGCATCTGGAGAGGTTGGGACAGCCGTTTGGGTTGGGACGGCCGTCTCAATTGAAAATTTGCCTTTGGGACAACCAACTGAAGAGTGGGACGGCCATCTCACTTGGGACGTGCGTCTCATTTGAATTTGGCAATTTGGGACGGCCGTCTCACATTTGGGACGGTCGTCTCAACCTGTTTTGGCCAGCTTTTGTGTTCTGGGACCCCCGGGAAGCTTTCCTTTCTTTATTCGGACGTAGATTGATGTCGATAGATGCCCATTGAAGCTTTATCTTCATATAGGAAGTCTTCTTGGCCTTTATTGAGATGCTGGGCAAACTTTATCTTGTTATAGGAAGTCTCCTTAGCCTTTATTAAGAGGCCGGGAAAAATTAGGGGTCTACACCAACCTGGGCCAGTCGTTCTTCTAAATTCCATTTGTAATCCTTCTGTGAAAATAATAAACCTTTTCTCATACATATCAATAAAATTCTCGTTCATTTCTCTTGACCAGTTTATGAAATTGCCTCTACATTGATAAATCATAAATATGTGCAAAGTCATTTTGTCAAGGTCTTTTCGTGCATCATAAACAAGGAAGCATTGAAAAAGAAAAAGAAAACTAAAGATAAAAAAAATGATTCCTGCTAGGAGGTTCTTAGGCAAAATTTAGGGCAACCTCCGAGATCGAAAACCCGCAAAGGGCGGGGTAGGTAAAAGTTAAGACACTCATAAAAAGGAAAAAGCCCGCTAAGATATCCTAGGCAAAATTAAGTCAGTCCGCTAGATCGAAAACCTCAAAAGGGCGGTCTAGGCAAAAGATAGGGCTTAATAAAAAGAAAATGAATAAAAGAAGAGCCTATCAACGTAATCATGAAGGTCCAGCAGGAGAATGACAATCACTTTTCTAGATGCATCAAATAAAAATAGATTGCATTTAAGGCATCCACACAAGACTCCATCCCCCAGGGGGCAAACCAAAATCAGATCCTCGGGAAGGCAATCAATCCCCGGTGGATCATCAAAAAAGAGAAAACATCATCCCCAGTGAGCCTACTACAAAGGCAATTTACAAATTCACATCTTTAGAGAGTCGCTTGCCTGCACATAGGCAAGACTTGGCAGGCAAAGAGCCAACCCCAAGTGGAATATCAGTGGAATATCAGCCTATTTAGAGACAAAATAGTGCAAACATTAAAGTCCTCAATTCAAATGAAGCATCAACCTACTCAAGAGGCATCTTCAAGATTAATAAATCCCCAATGGATTCCTGCCTACCTAAGAGGCATTCATCAAGAATCCCCAGCAATCAAACAAGCTGGATGACAGTCGAAAAAATCCAATCCCCAGTAGTCAAGAAGCTGGATGGCTAAAGAAAAAGCCAAAAGCGAAGAATCTCTGGCATACCGGATGACTACAACAAAAAGTCAAGCGAAAAATATTCAAAAATTACCCCCCCCCATGGATTCAGCACATGAACAAGATCAGCAAGCCGCTATTACATCAGTTCCAACCAAGTCTTTCAGAAGAAGACTTCAAAACTGGATGGGGGTTTCTACTTATCGAGTCTTACAGAAGGGGACTCCGACCAAGTCTTTCAGAAGAGGACTTCAAACAAAGATTATGTAGTCCCTATAGTATGAGTTTCTTCACACAAAAATGCAAAAAATGCATCAAGAAAGAACTTTCAAATACACCATAAAACTTGTGCAATTCTTTCTTGAAAAACTTCACTTATGATTGCTTGATTGATTGCTCAAAGGTATATTTTAAAAGACTGAAGCAATCCTGTGTATATAGAGATTTGTTCTAACTACTGGTTTAATTAATCTGTTAAAACAATATTTTAATCTGTTAAAAGTCTTGAATTAGTCTGTTAAAACTTCTTTTAATCTGTTAAAATGTTCTTGATCATTTTCCAGATTTGTTTTAACTGATACGACAACGTTTCAATCGATTAAAACACTTTGTGAAAAATCCCTTAAGTTGTTTTAATCGATTAATTCGCAATTTAATCCCTTAAAATTCTCCCAAATATTTTCATAAAACTTTATAAGTGATTTTAACTGATAACAACCAGTTTTAATCGATTAAAACAATTAGCAAAAAGTTCCTTAGTGAGTATTCAATATGAATTATTTCTCCCCCTAGATTAGTGAGTATTTAAAGAATTAATCATTTCTCCCCCTTTGACTTCATCAAAAATAGGGAAGAGAGGGATAAAACAAGCATTATGCATAGCATGTAATGATAACAAAACAACATTATAATCAGAAAGAAAAAGAATAAAATTTTATGATACCAATGAGATGTATTATTCATTTAAGAATCAATTAAAGTTGATTCAAACTTATCTTCGTTAACACGTTTGTAATTAATACAATAGACACATGTAAATATAAGGGAACATTGCTTTAGTAGCATGTTACAAGAACAACCATTAACTAAAGCCTTTAATTTCCTTTGCAGAATAATAATCAATTAAAAACAGGACATAATCGATTAAATTGATCATGTTAATGATTTTAATTGACACAGATAACCTTTTAATCGATTAAAATAGGAATGACAGATGCACATTAAAATCCTGATAGAATTTAATCGATTAAATCAAAATCAAATCAATTAAAACTGTACGAACAGTAGTATTATAAATGAAATTAATCAATTAAGGCTAGTTTATATCAATTAAAATAATCAAAATTGAGAACTAAGTGATGTTTGATGCATCTAAACTACTTAACTCAGTTCGAATTTTATAAAATCGATCACGAGCAAGAGGTTTTGTGAATATATCAGCTAATTGTTTTAATTCTTATGAAGAAAGATTAAGAATCATGCAGATGAGTATTGATAAAGTAAGAGTTAAGCTATAGCTGAAAAAGTAGCATAAAACCAGAATGTAACAACTTTGTTAGTGAATTTAATTGATGTAGATCATTTTTAATCGATGCAGATCCATAACCTAGATCTTTTAATCGATTAATTTGAAAAATAATTGATTAAAAACATCCATATAGTCTAGGTGATTCTTTCTGTAAATTAATTTAATCGATTAATGTTCTATTTAATCGATTAAAAAGGTATGTAATGTTATTGTGAATATGTTTATGAATGAAATTAATCGATTAAAATGATTTCTTTATCAACTAAAACTATCAGAATGTGTTATCTAGGATCTCTAATTCAATTCTAATCTCAAGTTAACATACCTACATTATATTCAAGGGAGTTCATAGATTGTTTCTGATCATATACTAGTTAATATTACAGACCAACAAAGCAAAAAATATATAACAGATAAAAGCAGCGATAAAGGAGAAGCAAAAAAAATAGAAAGGAACCTTGTTGATGAGACTTCATCTTCCCAATTTCCCTGATTGAGTTGCATGTCCTCCATCTTAGTATAAAGATCCGCAATCTGGTTTCCTAGGTTGGTGAATTGAGTATTGGATTGTTGAAAGTGTTGGTAGGTCATCTGCATATGTCTCCTTTGATTCTCTTGTAGTGAGGACATTTGGGAGAGCATGGTCCTTTCAAACTGGGAGATGATCAACTTCTTCTTCATCTTCATCCTCATCTTCGGAAATCCCAGCCTCAGCTTTGGAGATCCATTCATCATCAATTTTGATGAAACCCATTTTTCGTAGAGTGGAATCATCAATCTCGTTTGATGCTTTAGGGGTTTCCACATTTTCTCCTACAAGGTCTACTTCAAAATATCTAAAGAAATTGTTAACTAACATGGCACATGGCAATTTATAATCGGATAATCTCTTTACTTTCAACATGTGATCCTTGATCACATATGCCCAGTTGACTCAAATACTATTTGAAATGCAATACATGAGAGTGAGGTCACCTTCATTTAGCAATGCATGATTGCTCCCCCTGGGAGTTAGTATCCATGCAACAATGAAGGCTAGTAGCCTTGGTTCAAGCATCAACTTTCCAGCATTTAAACCCCTTACCGAATCATTTGGATCTTTGAGGCAGGATCTGAAATATTGTATCTTGTTGAACTCAGGTAAGTCAGATACATTCCCTCTAAATACTTTAACACCAGAGTCTTTGATACCAGCAACTTGCTCCCAAACAGAAGGAGTGATTTCAATATTAACTCCTTTTACCTGAGATTTTATGGTAGATCCATTTACGGTCAGATTGGAATAGAAAACATGAACCAAATCAGGTTGAATATTTCTAGTATACTCCATGAAGGTTTTTAGCTTCTGTCTTTTCAATTGCCTTCTTAAAGCTGTAAATCCTTCTTCATCTAGCCAATTGAACTTTATAAACATGGGAATTACAATTTGCTTCTGACTAAATTCAGCAATGAAGGTATTCATTCTGCCAATGTCACCATCGAACCAAGCTTTTAAATGTCCACCAGGATTGGAAGCGGAGGAAGATTCCCCTTTATGTTTCTTCCTTGATTTTAATCTTTTAAACATGTTTAAAGCAAAAATTCAAGAATAAATTTGGAAAAAATATGAAAACAAGAGAAAGAGGAGAAGCTGGGAAATAAATGAGTTTATGCAGAACCTGATTTCTTAAATGAAGATTGGATTTAAAATTTTTGAAATCCGAATGTCAGAACTGTAATGTTTCAGCTTTAATTAATTGTGTTCCCTTGACAGAGTGCAGAATCATTTGCTTTAGGCAGTGGGTACATCAACTAATTTGTTAATTGGATAGACATTGACTTGGTCAAACAAACACAGTAAATGCTTTTTACAGAAGTGATAAGCACGAATCTTGAAAAACTAATTTTTGATTTGCTGAAAATTCTATAATTAAACCATATTATAGTGATTTCCAAGAGCGAATTAATCGATTAATTATCAAATCAATGAATTAATTTGATTTGGAATCTTAGGTCAGAAGTAGCAACAGTGTAATAATCGATTAACACAGAAAAGAATCGATTAAATTTGTGCTAAATATGTTTAATGAAATGATCACAAAATTTTAATCGATTAAACCGAAAAAGAATCGATTAAATTTAACTCTTTAATGATTTTAACTGATGTAAATCCTTTTTAATCGATTAAAACAGAGAGGATAAAACTATACTAAAATCTTGAGAACGTTTTAATCGATTAAATCGTAGAATAATCGATTAAAAATGTACAGAAAACTTTTCTGGTATTCTCTGTAAGTGAAATTAATCGATTAAAGCAGTTTTATATCAATTAAAATACTCAGTCCATGAATCCAGAATCAATATTTGCTGATCAAGTACCAAAGAATTTCTAGATTTTGTTCCTATAAAACAGATTTAGCATATATCTGGTACCCTTTTTATAATTATTGGGTCCAATCAGTTTATATGAAATGAATCCTTGGGAATCCACTTCATTCTTCCTCTTGGAATAGCATATTTCTTTATTCTAAAAAACTTAACAGAATGGCCTCTTTTCATTCAGTAAAAGCATTTAATGAATGGTGACGAAATAGATTTACTGTATGCAAAATAGTTTTTAAATTCTCTAGTTTTCTTTCCAACAAGAGGTGTGAAACCAATACCACCACGATCAATAACCAATTTTTGAGAATCAAGTATAACATCAAGACTGGTTTTTCCTTGTGCAAGTTTAGATACAGTTTTTAATAGATATGCTAATTTCTTTTGTAACTCAGGACAATTTTCACAATCTTTTTGATCATTACACATGTAATCAGAATTATTATCACCTATTTTCAAATTTTCATCCTTAGTTTCTTCATCAATAATTTTCTTTTCAAGAAGGATGCTTTTGTTTTCTAATCTACTGTTCATGCTCTTTAATCTTTTATTTTCAAATTCTAATCTTTTTGCTACTGCATGCATTTCATAGAAAGCATTTTGTAATGAACTATAATTCATAGTACTTGTTGAAGAGTCAGAACTTACACTAGATGTTGGGGAATTCAAATTAGCCATCAAACATATTTCTGGAGTTTCTTCATAAGCCATCTCAAGAGTTTCCCACATTTGTTTGGCAGTTTGGTAGTGTGATATCCTGAAAAATTCATTTTTGTTAAGTGCATATGTAATAATATTCTTGCCAATGCAATCATCTTGAATTTGTTTCTTTTCATGATCATACAAGTTGGACCATTCTCTATTGAAAACAGAAGATCCTTGTTCAATAATATTCCAAACATGTATATCAATAGATTCAATAAAGATTTTCATCCTTATCTTCCAAAATGAATCATTTGTACCACAAAACAGTGGAGGTCTATTAATACAAGCACCCTCAGAAAAAGAAACTTTATTTTCAGCCATTTGGATTGAAAGACTTGAGTAATTTTTAAGAACCTTGCTCTTGATACCAATTGTTAGAAAAAGAGACTGAGATCAAGAGGGGGGTGAATTGATCTTTGAAAGATTTTGCAATTTACAGATTATCTATTTCAAAGATTAAGATTTCTGACCAATTCTTGAATCAAGAAAAACAAGCAATTAAAATAAAGGCAACAGTAGAAGTAAAGAGAGTAAGGTTTAGAGAAATACAACCAAGATTTATACTGGATCACCCAATCCCAGGGCTACTTCCAGTTCTCAGCCAAATTCCAGTTGAGTTCCACTAGATTGAATGTTTTACAAATTACAGATTCCAATCACACACCCAATCTACCACAAGAACCGAATTTCCAGTCCTTGCACCTAAACCTTCACCAAGAACCAACTTCCAGTTCTTGAACCAACCTCCAGCCATAGAAACCGTGCCTAACAATTCCAGGCACTCACAATACAACAAAGAATGAAAGAAAACGAAAGAGAAGAAACCAGAACAATTTAACCCGAATTATGCAGTCCCTGCAGTATGAATTTCTTCACAAAAAAATGCAAAAAATGTCTCAAGAAAGAACTTTCAAAAACACCACAAAACTTGTGCAATTCTTTCTTGAAAAACTTCACTTATGATTGCTTGATTGATTGGTCAAAGGTATATTTTAAAAAACTGAAGCAATCCTGTTTATATAGAGATTTGTTCTTACTGCTGGTTTAATTAATCTGTTAAAAAAATCTTTTAATCTGTTAATAGTCTTGAATTAATTTGTTAAAAATTCTTTTAATCTGTTAAAATGTTCTTGATCATTTTCCAGATTTGTTTTAACTGATACGACAATGTTTCAATCGATTAAAACACTTTGTAAAAAATCCCTTAAGTTGTTTTAATCAATTAATTCGCATTTTAATCGATTAAAATTGGGCCAAATATTTTCATAAAACTTTCTAAGTGATTTTAACTGATAACAACCAGTTTTAATCGATTTAAACAATAAGCAAAAAGTTCCTTAAGTTGTTTTAATCGATTAAATCACAGTTTAATCGATTAAAATTATTCTGATCGATCATATATGAGATTTAATCGGTTAAAACTTATTCTGATCGATCATATATGGGATTACATCGATTAAGAAGTACTTCAAGTGGTTTTAATCGATTATTTAGAAGTTATATCGATTAAAATACTGCCAGAACACTTTTCAAAACATCTTAAGTGATTTTAATCGATTATTTCGAATCTATATCAGTTAAACATTGGCAGAAGATTTTCAAAAACTCTTTTAATAAAAATAACTGATTATTTCGAAAGCATATCAGTTAAAAATCTATAATGTAAGTCTTAAAAATATTTTAATTGATAAAGCTCATATAATATCAGTTAAAACAATTTCTTAAAAACCATTTAACCGATTACTTTGGTTTTTAACAGATTAAACATATTTAGAGGCATTTTCAAATTATTTTAAATGATGAAACCTCATGCAGCAGAGAGATATGAATGATTATACCTATGTATAGATGCAGACTCACTAATCACTCTACCCTTTTAACCCAAGCAACCTTTGACTTCATCAGATTAGCCTTTGCCTTCATCAAATCAACAAGATCTTGGTTTTATCAAATGATTCAATAAGATCTTCATCACTTTCAGGTCTCGCCCTTAGCCAACGGCGAGACGGCGGTCTCGCCAAACGAGACGGCGATCTCGACCCTTTGGGTGAAATTTCTTATTTTTCATGTACAAAAATCCTTCCTATTCTAGTATGGCGCCGATTGATCAATTTTAGGGACCTTTTAGGCCTTGCCCATCTTCAAACGGAAGTCTTTTGCTCTTTATTTTGAGGCTGGGCAAGATTTGGGGTCTACAGCTACCCCCCCCCTTCACCTGACTAGTTGAATGTCGGCTCAACATGCAAAAAAGATCGGCTGGAGGATGAAGGAGTTAACCCTCTTGCCCGGTTGTCCTTCAGTTGCTTAGTTACGTGTGGGGTAGGTGTTAGCACCCCATGATGCCCCTTTTGGGTTCCCTATGATGGACTAATTCATAAAATAAAGACTAAAAGAAACTATGCTTTTACCATATTTATTTATCTACTATCAGAATTTAAATGTCTACATGGCCCTAGTATCTAATGCATACAAGGAAAGCAATAAAAGAGAGAGAATAGAGAAAGGAACCTCTGAAGCGAGCTTTCTATTAATTCTTCAAAATTGAGGACGCTTTTTTGGCAATCCCCTCGCTCTACAAGCACACTTCTCACCAGCAAAAGAGAAAATACCTCTCCACCGAGTGTCAGATGTCTCAAAAGGAGACTTCCTTAACCAATTCTTACCTTAAACGGAAATCGGAAAGCTTACTCAAACTCTGGAAATTGCTCAGAGTTATCCCGAAGTCTTAGGAGAGCTTCTAGGATGAGATAAGGGTGTGAGAGTGTGTGAAATGAGGTGATGGGAGGCTCTTATTTATAGGAAATCATGCCAGACAGGTCGGGACGGCCGTCTGGACTTCTTATAGGTGAGACAACCGTCTGGGATTTTGAGATGGCCATCTCATGCCCAGAGAAAAGTGGGACGGTCATCGGGAAAAGTGGGATGGTGGTCCCAGTGTTCAAGAAAGTGGGACGCCCATATGGGATTTCGAGACAGCCGTTTGGGTTTTAAAGAAAAATGGGATGGCCGTCTGCGAAAGTGGGACGACCATCTCGAGCCTCTAACAGATTTTCCTTTATTTTTTCTTATTTTTTGCGTACAGAAAGCCCTCCTATCCTTACATGGAGCCTAGTGAACACGACTAGGGGCCCAATGAAGCCTTTTCCATCTTCGAACGGAGGATTTCTGGCTTTATTTGCGGAGCCGGGCAAGATTTGGGGTCTACATAATTGATAATAGTTATTCTTATCACTAGATGCAGAGGTACTTACACTAAATTTTCTTTATGTTTTTGTATCTGCCATTAAATAAAGATTTGCTTCTTCATTTGTGTTTCCACTTGACTCACTAGAAGTGCTTGAACCATTGTCTTCCCAAGCAATGTATGCCTTCTTCTTTTTTGAATTATTGGTTTTCTTTCTTTCTTCTAGTTTCTGCTTCATCTTGAATATTGCACAATCTGGCTTGATGTGTTTAGGTTTCCCGCATTCATAACATGTAGGGATATTCCCCTATTCTTGTTTCTTGAATGGTTTGACAATAGATTTGTTAGAAGATTTGTTTTTGTAGTTCAAAAATTTAGGAAACCTCTTTACCAACTTATTCAAGTTTTCACTATTAGAATCTTCATCTTCATTTCCCTGCATAAGATCACTTTTCTTTATAGCAATCGTTAATGCAATAGTGTGTCTTCTTTCACTTTCTTCTTCTTATTTGAGTCTTCCAAGTTCCAACTCATGTTCCCTTGGTTTCCCAAACAGTGTAGCCATATTCATTATTGTAAGATCTCTTGATTTTTAAATAGCAGTCAACTTAGGTTGTTAGTTTCTTCCTAAACAAACTCTTTAAGATATTGATATTCAATTCTTCTTTATCAAAGATCTTTCCAAGAGCCATCAAATTATTTACTATATGAGTAAATATTTTATGAACATCATAGATGTTTTCTCTAGTCCTCATTCTAAACATTTCATACTCTTGAATAAGATTATTCTTTCTTGCTCTCTTTACCTTTTCAGTTCCTTCATGAGTGACTTCAAGAACACTCCACATTTCTTTAATTGTTTCACACACAGAGATTCTAAAGAATTCATCAAGTGTTTATGCAAAAGAAATAATATTCCTAGCTCTAACATCATAGTGAGATCTTTTATTTTGATCAGGAGTCCAATCAATAAAATCTTTAATAATTGTTATAACATCCTTGTACTCTCCAAATCTTGCCCAACCTCAAAATAAAGAGCAGAAGACTTCAATTCGAAGATGGGCAAGGCCTAAAAGGTCCCTAGGATTGATCAATAGGCCCCATATTAGAATAGGAAGGATTTTTGTACATGAAAAATAAGAAATTCCACCCAAAGGGTCGAGACCATCGTCTCGTTTGGCGAGACCAACGTCTCGCCACTTGCTAAAGGCGAGACCGTCGTCCCGTTTGGCGAGACGGCGGTCCCGACCTGACAGGTGCGAATTTCTATAAAAGGGGGGGGGACTTTCTCACTCTTTACATACAATTCTACAATTTTCTCTACTGTACTACTCTCAAATTACTCTCCTAGGACCCCTCAAGCATTTCCAGAGTTCTTAGAGTTCTTAGAAAGTGTTCTAGAGTGTTGCGAGAAAGATCGATCATCATTGTAGAGCGTGGAGATTGCCAAAAAGCATCATCTTTCAAGAACATACTATAAAAGCTTGCTTTGAAGGTTCCTATATACTCCTTTCTCTATTTTATTGCTTTTTTTGATAATATCATTATGCATTAGTCATTTAGGGCCATGTAGTCAATAACTTAATTTTCGCAATGAATAAATAAGGGTAAAAGCGTAATTTTATTATTATTATTTCTTTATAAAAATGGTCCATCATAGGGAACCCGAAAGGGGCATCGTAGGGAAGCTAATATCTTCCCTACATGTAACTAACTCCCTTACCTAACTCTATTTGCAATGACCAAAGTTGGTTTTTCTTAAAAAACCACTGCCTTCTTTTTTCCTTTTCCGATGTTTTAGGTAAAAACATTGGTGGCGACTCCTCGAACCTTTCGAAAACCTTGCCCTTAGGTCTAGCTTGGTTATCGGACAACCTAAAAGCGTTGAACCACACTTTTAAAAACGCGAGTCAAACAAAACCATCGCGTCACTCCGACCACTTCTTCTAACGATAGCGACAATCCTTAATCTTGGTCTGTTGAAAAGGACCATTAACAACAACATCCCAAACACCTTTATCAATATATTCAAGAAAAACCTTCATTCTTATTTTCCATAATGGATAATTTTCTACAAAAAAATAAAGGAGGTTTGTTTATAGATGCCTGTTGCCGCCGTCAAAAGAGGCGGTCGGAGCGAGACGATGGTTTTGATGACTCGCGTTTTCTAAAGAAGTGGTCAACGCTTTTAGGTTTTTCGATAACCAGGCTGAACCTAGAAGCGAGGTTTTCGTAAAGGGTTCTACGAAGTCGCCACCAATGTTTTTACCATAAACATCAGAAAAGGAAGAAAAGAAGACGTTGGTTTAGAAAAACCAACTTTGGCCGTTACAACCAGAGTTGGGTAAGGGAGTTAGTTACGTGTGGGGAAGGTGTTAGCACCCCACAATGCCCCTTTCGGGTTCCCTATGATTGACCAATTCATATAATAAAGACTAAGAAAAATTATGCTTCTACCCTATTTATTTACTTTGAAGGATTTTAAATATCTACATGGCCCTAGTATCTAATGTATACAAGAAAAGCAGTAAAAGAAAGTAGTAAAAGAGAGAGAATAGAGAAAGGAACCTCCAAAGCGGGCTTTCTATTGTCTCTTCAAACTTGAGGACACTTTTTGGCAATCTCCTTGCTCTACAAGCACGCTCCTCACCAGCAAAAGAGAAAATACCTCCCCACCGAGTGCCGGAAGTCTCAAAAGGAGACTTCCTTAACCGATTTCTACTTTAAATGTGAATCAGAAAGCTTACTCGAACTCTGGAAAGTGCTCAGAGTTATCCCGAAGTCTTAGGAGAGCTTCTAGGATGAGAGAAGGGTGTGAGAGTGTGTGGAATGAGGGAATGGGGGCCCTATTTATAGGGAGCCGAGCAAGAAAAATTGGACGACCGTCCATGGCCAAAAATGAGCACGGACGACCGTCTATTTAACATGGACGGTCATCCATGGCTAAAAATAGGCATGAATGGTCATCTGGTCCAAATGGACGGTCGTCCATTGCCTGAAAAATAGGCATGGATGACCTTTTGGTTAGCCTAGACGACCATCCGATGTTCCCGACAAAATTTCCAATTTTTTATTTTCTCACAAAACCCTCCTTATCTTAAATGGAACCTAGAAAAAGCTACTAGGGACTTATCAAAGTCTTGACCATCTTTGAAACGGATGATTTTTGAATTTATTGCTAGGCCGAGCAAGATTTGGGGTCTACAGTTGCCCCTTTCACCTGACTGACCGGTGTCACCACCGTCCGTTCCGACGTCCAGGGACATCTCGAACGTTTATGCAAGCGGTCGCGAAAAGATGGTTAAGACTCGCATTTTTTGTTTAAAATATGTTCATTGCTTCCGAGGTGCTCAACAACTGAACTATCCTCTAATAAAAGCAAGGTTTTTGAAAAAGGGTTCTTTTGGAGTCGCCACCAATGTTTTGACCATAAACATTGGAAAAGGATAAAAAGGCATTGATTTTAATAAAAACCAAACTTGGCCATTATAAGCAGAGTTAGGTAAGGGAGTTAGTTACGTGTGGGGAAGGTGTTAGCACCCCACAACGCCCCTTTTGGGTTCCTTATGACGGATTAATTCATTTAAGTGAAGATTACAAGAAATTACGCGATTACCCTATTTTATAATATTAAAAATGGCTATCTACATGATTTTAGTTTACATTGCATACAGAAAGCAATAAATAAAGCAGTAAAAGAGAAGAGAATTGAAAAGAACCTCTGTAGCAAGCTTTGTATTGCGAATCTTTTGACTATGAGGATGCGTTTTGGCAATCCCCCGCTCTACAAAGACTCTCCTCTCCGAATACAACACTGACTCTACTAAATTTTACAGAAGAATCGAATGCTGGAATATGATTCCTTAACTGATTGTTACCTTATTAAGGCAATCAGAGAGTTCATTCGAAGAGGGAAGAGAATAGACAAGTACTAGGAGTTGTCTGGTGTCTGAAACAGTGGCAAATGAGCCTCCTATTTATAGTTTTTCCGCTGCCTGCACATTTGGGACGCCCTCTGGGTTGGGACGGTCGTCTGGGTTGGGACAACCGTCCCAATTGCCTCTTTTACAAAGGCTGAGACCACCTGAAACCTGGGACTGGTAGTCCCACTTGGGACGGCCATCCCACTTGGCCAGGGAAGGTTGGGACGGCCGTCTCGACTTGTTTTGGCCAGCCTTTGTGTTCTGGGACCCCTGGGAAGCTTTCCTTTCTTTATTCGGACGTCGTTTGATGCCGATAAACGCCCGTTAAAGCTTTATCTTCATATAGGAAGTCTTCTTGGCCTTTATTGAGATGTCAGGCGAGCTTTGTCTTTGTTGTAGGAAGTCTCTTTAGCCTTTATTGAGAGATCGGGCAAAATTAGGGGTCTACAGCTGCCCCCCCTTCACCTGCCTGACTAATCTGTTGGCTTATCATGCCGACAAAATTAGTTGGTAGGGGAAAGAGTTAACCCTTTTGCCCGGTTATCCTTCAGACACTTCTTTGTTGATCCTCCGGATGATAAATATTTTTGATAGGTACCAACCCCTATCTGGTTTGAGCCTTACTTTATAAGGCTCTGGTGAGTACTTACCCTCACCCGGTATGAGTCTGTATTTCACTGGACTCTTGTGGGTACCTACCCCCACTAGGTATGAACCTTGTTTTTGCAAGGTTTTGGTGAGTACCTACCCTCACCCGGTATGAGTTCGCATTTTGCTAAACTCTTATGGGTACTTACTTCCGAGGTGCTCAACACTGAACTATCCTCTAATAGAAGTAAGGTCTTTGCAACCCGTTTTTTGTAATGTTTAGCTGAGTATTTTACTTCACCTAATACATTCTGCTAATTTTTGATGAGTACCTACCCTCATCCGGTACAAACCTTATTTTATAAGGCTCTGGTGGGCACCTAACCACACCTGGTACGAATCAGCGTTTTGCTAGATTCTGATGAGTACCTACCCTCATCCGGTATAAACCTTATTTTATAAGGCTTTGGTGGGTACCTACCCCCACCTGGTATGAATCTGCATTTTTGCTAGATTCTAATGAGTACCTACCCTCATCCGGTATAAACCTTATTTTATAAGGCTTTGGTGGGTACCTACCCCCACCTGGTACGAATCCTTATTCTATAAGGCTCTGATGGGTACCTGCCCCCACCCGGTACGAACCTGCGTCTTGCAAGGCTCTGATGGGTACCTACCCCCACCTGGTACGAACCCTATTCTGATGGGTACCTACCCCCACCTGGTACGAACCCTATTCTATAAGGCTCTGATGATGGGTACCTACCCCCACTTGGTACGAACATTATTCTATAAGGCTCTGATGGGTACCTACCCCCACCCGGTACGAACCTGCGTCTTGCAAGGCTCTGATGGGTACCTACCCCCACCTGGTACGAACCTGCGTCTTGCAAGGCTCTGATGGGTACCTACCCCCACCTGGTACGAACCTGCGTCTTGCAAGGCTCTGATGGGTACCTACCCCCACCCGGTACGAACCTGCGTCTTGCAAGGCTCTGATGGGTACCTACCCCCACCCGGTACGAACCTGCGTCTTGCAAGGCTCTGATGGGTACCTACCCCCACCTGGTACGAACCTGCGTCTTGCAAGGCTCTGATGGGTACCTACCCCCACCTGGTACGAACCCTATTCTATAAGGCTCTTGGGATGCTCTTTTTTGGCATTCAGTCTTTTGATTGATGAGTACAAACCCTCATCTGGTTTTTGGAGATGTGTTGGCGGCTTATTGTCTTTGATCATGCGCCTATTCCATGGGGAATGATGGATTTTCTTTTTGACATTTCTTTTTTAGTCATTCGGTTTTACCGGGGATTTTGGCTTTTCTTTTTAGCCATCCGGTCTTACCGGGGATTCATTGTTTTTGGCTTTTCTTTTAGCCATCCGGCTTTGCCGGGGGTTCCTTGCTTTTTGGCTTTTCCTTTTAGCCATCCGGTCTTGCCGGGGATTTTTGTTGGTTGCCTCTTATTTAGGCGGGAATCCCTTGGGGATTTGTTGATTTCTTGTTGATTGTGCCTCTTTATTTTTAAGCAGGTGCTTCAATAGTGGTGAAGGCTTTATGTTTTTCGCCTCTGAATAGGCTGATGCTCCTCTTGAGGATATTTGCTCTTGAAAATACCTCTGAGTAGGCAGATGCTTTATTGAAAGCTTTATGCTTTGGACTTGTATTACCTCTTATAGGTTGATTTCCCATTTCTTGGGGATATCGGTTTTTTGCTTGCCTTAAGCAGAGGCTTTCTTGGGAGTGAAGACTTTGCATTTCACTGGGGATATCCATATTGGGTGTTCCAGGTGATTAACTCCCTGAGGATATGAATTTGTAATTTTGCCTTTGCTGGTAGGCTTGCTGGGGATTTTTTTTTTGGTGATCCACCAGGGATTTGATCATTTTTCGCAGATCTATCTTGAATTGCCCCCTAGGGAGGGATGGAGTTTTGACTCCTTTGTTTTGAGCTGGCTTTGCCTATGCTCTTATTCTTGCTGGGGAATGGGTTTTTATGTGCGCCTTTTATGCACATTGGCTTTTTCTTTGGATGAAAAGATATATATTTTTTTTCTCTTTTCTTTTTCTTTGCGATCCCTGGGGGATTTTCTTTTCTTGGGGGATCTAATCCTTGATTTGAATTTTTTATAATGATGGAGTCTTGGCTCCTGACTTTGTGAAGCTTCTTATTTGAGCGGGAAGATGGAAAAAAATTTTGTTTTCCTCTTTTTGTCTTTTTGTAGACTTTTCTTGATATACTCTTCTTGGAGATTTTTATTTGGCCTTTTTCGTTGTGGCCTCTATTGGGGAATGAAAGTTTTTCTTTTCTTTCTTTTTGTTGCCCCCTGGTGATATGGAGGATGTGTCTCCATATTTTCTTTGATGGACTCTTGTGTAGTCCTTATTCTCCTTTGGGGAATGAAGCGGAGATTCTGGATAAGTGTGCTCGATGACTCATGTGGTGATGAAGTTGAGTCGTGAGGTAATCTTTTTGTCTTGCCTCTGGAGTAAGCAAGGATCCTCTTGGGGATGATCAAGCCTTTCCGTTGGATTTTCTACGTTGATGGCTTCCTTCTTTTTAGATGGAAGGATGTTGATTGAGGCTTCAAATGACTGTGGTTGACAACTCATGTGATGATGATGCTGAGTCGTGGAGTAATTTTTTGTTTTGCCTTTGGAGTAGGCAAGGATCCGCTTGGGGATCATCGAGCCTTTCCGTTGGCCTCTTTTTTCGATGTACTTTCTTTTATTGATGTAGAAGGTTAGAGCTAGTTTCCTTGAAGCTCTTTATTCTGCTGAAATGATTTTGATTTCGCCTTTCGCGATTTTGATTTTCATTTAGAAGCTGGATTCTGGCGCCTCCTGTTTTCAATCACAAGTATGGAGACTATCCTGCATGTTTAATATTCTTGTTTGAAGAAAATTATTTTTTCTTGATTTTGACAAAGTCGTATCATACAACTACTTTGTGTGTGGATGTCCTAAATGCAATCTATTGTTTATTTATTTTTTATGCATTTAGAAAGTAACTGGTCTTTTCCCATTGGCTTCTTATGAATACGCTAATGGGCTCCTCCTTTACGACCAAGATGATGGTCTCCTCTTTCATGATGATGGGCTCCTCTTTTATTCATCTTTTGGTTTTAGCCCTATCTTTTGCCTAGACCACCCTTTACGGGTTTTCGATCTAGCGGGCTGCCTTAATTCTTGCCTAGAATATCTTAGGGGGATTTTGCCTTATCTTTTGCCTAGATCGTCTTGTTTGGGGTTTGCGATCTAGCAGGCTACCCTAATTTTTACCTAAGAATATACTAGCAGGCATTTATTATTTTCTTATTTTTTATGCTTCCCTTTTTTAGATGCATGTTTGATCTTTGATTAAAAGTCTTTGCGCATATTTATGATTTATCAATAAAGAGGCATTTCCATAATATTTGGTCAAGAGAAAGGAAATGAAAAGTAATTTTTATTGATAAATGAGCAAAAGTTTATTTCTTTTATAGAAGGATTTCAAAAGGTATTTAGAAGAATGGGTGGTCAGGGTTGGCTATACTGTATAGGCTTAAACAGTCATGTCCATGATATCTGCCCCCTGATTCTCCTAACTGCTTCAGTTGAGATGCCTGAGCTCAGAGTGAAGACTATGCAGACTGCTTGCTTCTGGAAGAATGTTACTTTAGCCGCCTTTTCGGTTTTCGACTAAAGTAACCATTGCTCTTAGTTTCTTCTTTTTTTTTTATTTACTTTTTTTTTACCTCTTCTTTTTGCCTAGGACGTATCCTAGCGAGGGATATACACCCTATCTTTTGCCCAGGGATGCCCTTTGCGGGTTTTCGTTCCTGACGCGTCTTGAGCAATGTCTTCAAGCATAATACTTCTTCACCGCATCAGAATTGATCGGGTGTCGAAGTTCCTCTCCATCCATATTGGCGAGGATAAGAGCCCTTTCCGAGAAAGTTCATTTGACCACAAGGGGTCCTTCGTAGTTCACTGCCCATTTTCCAATTTTATCCTTTTGGGCTGGAAGCAACTTATTTACCATTAAATCCTTCTTATGGTAAATGTGAGGGTTGACCTTTTTTCATAAGCCTTTTTGACTTTCCTTTGATAGGCTTGTCCCGACATATAACATTCAACTGTTTTTCTTAATAAGGTTTAGCTGGTCATATCAGCTTCGAACCCATTCAGCTTCTGATAAGTTTACTTCCATCATCATGTGCTTTTGTCAACATGATTAGCTGTACCGATTTGCCGTCTCGGATCTTTGCTATAACTGAAGAGTAATCCTTTTGAATGTAGAGCAATTGTCATGTCAATGCCCCTCTTCCTTTCCTTTAGGGATTTCAATCCTCCTATTGATCACCATATTTTCACATTTCCCAGTCAATTACTTGAATGCTTTATGATGAAGGGTCAAGAGAATAGAAAGAAAGGGATTTATTGCAAAGGCTTGTGTTTTAGTGAGATTTTTTTTGAAATAATAGTTTCTGTAAGAATAGCTAGCCAAGGTTGGTCGGTGTTTAGGCTAGTTTAAACAAACGTTTTGTTTTAATGAGGTGGCGTCTTCAGCTGATTACTTTATGGGGCCTATTTGTGACTGATTAACTTTCCTAGTCCGCCCTTTTGGGTTTTCAGCCTAGGATGTTGTGATGTGTCTTAACTTTTGTCTAGGTTCCCCTTTTTCATTTTTTGGGATACCAAGCGGACTTTATTTTGTCTATGACGCTTTAATTGTTTTGATACCTTTTGGAACAAAACGTTTGTCTAACACATGGTTATTTAATGGGGTATAGACATGATTAGTGAGAAAAGAAGCAGATAGTAAGAATAACATTCTTTTGTAATTAAAAGGGAAATGCGTGTCCTAAAGATGCTCGGGGGTCGGGCACACCCCGAGGAGTGATCTCTAATAGTCATTGGGTTTACATCCCTTAAAATCGGAAGAAGGACATCTAATGATTAATGCTACCCTTGATGCTAATATCTCTCCTTTTCGAAATATCGTTTTTGAGGTATGAAGGGGAGACTTCTCTTTTCTTTGTACGACTTGATCTTTTATAGGGTCGTACTTTAAAGGATTATCCTTAAAATCTGGTGGCTCTCTTATTCTTTGAGCATCCTTTCCAAGCCCTTGTCTGGGTTGTATCCATATCTCTTCATTATATGGGCCACTTTTAAATTGCTAGGAAGTCGTTCCATATTTTCAAATGTCTTCTTCAGCCGCATCCATTTAAGGTATGGTAGACGGTTCGCTGATTCGAATGTAGTCTTTAACTTGAACCATGATCAATTTGTTGCCTACCATGAATTTGATTTTTCGGTGGAGCATTGAAGAAACTGCCCTAGCACCGTTAATCCAAGGTGTACTTAATCTTCCCCTTGGATTCTTTTTTCCTTTGCCTCTTCGGTTTCTTTATTTTTCCTTTGTTTTTAGGAGCATTATCTTGTAGCTCCTTGGATGAATAAATTTTTTTTGCTTATCATCCTGCCCCCAATGTTGGCTATATTGGAGATATCTTCATTGACGGACAATTCTTTTGTGCATATCCATAGTACAGCTTTATCCGATGTATAAGGGAAAGCACAAGGCATGAATAAGCGCAAAGGTGTTATTGCCTCTTCCCTGATATTATCAATTTGGGTGCTAATGTTTACTTCTTTCTTATTATCTCCTTGTCCCAAATTAATGGCCTCAGTTTTTTCTTATGGGGCTGTATCAATTAAGCTCCTTTTCTCCAACAGTCTTTGCATGTCCGGGAAATGGTCCCCTCATCATCTGTCCGACTCAATCCATTCGCCTTTGGCTTTCGGATCCCACAGAGAGTTTTCAATCACGAGACATGATCTGTTTATATGGTCCTTATTTGGATCTAGATTTTATTCAATTATTTTGGAATGAGAGAGAAAAGAATGAGAAGCATATGAATATTATGAAAAATGCCTCATTGTATTGATGAAAAGAGAAATATATACAGAGTCCCTTTAATCAAAAGATCTCGCGGCCATGAGCACAAACCGCGAGAGATGCATCAGAAGCTTTTTTTATTTTATTTATTATTATTTTTTTTTTTTACCAAAAGATGCACAAAATGAAGAGCCCTAGTTAGCTGGCCTTCTCTACCCAGGCTCACTATTCTGGTTGTGACAGAGGCGTGTCATCCATCTAAGGACCTAAGGGTCGGGAGCATTGAAGGTGATCCACCTAGCATTCAACAAATCTTGGACCTTATACTTCAAGGCCATACAATTCTCCACAGAATGCCCAGGAGCACCTGAATGGTAATCACAGTTCTCATTAGGCTTGAACCATTCTGGGTATGGTGGCTCCATTTTCTTGGGAGGGATGCGCACAAGGAGTTTAGCATCCAACAATTTTAACAGCAGACTTCCATAGGAGGTAGGTATTGGAGTGAATTTCCTTTCCAGTCTGCGTGACTTGGTCTGCTGTGAGGAGGAAGAAGGAGTAGCAATGTTAATTGCATTCACGGTTCCTTCCTTCTTCTTTGCGAAGCTCTTCTTAATGTTTGGAGTAGAGGAATTGAAGGAAGTGTGCTGTGTAATTCTTCCGCTTTTCAGACCTTGCTCTACTCTTTCTCCTATAATTACCACATCCGCAAAAAGTGTTGATGTGTTCCCTATCATTTTGTCATAATAGGGACCAGTTAGAGAATTGATAAACATGGATGTGGTTTCTTTGTCGGACAGAGGAGGTTCTACTTGTGTTGCCAAATCCCTCCATCTTTGGGCATATGCTTTGAAGGATTCATCATTTTTCTTGCTTAGCAATTGTAGATCTGCTCTTCCAGGGGTCAGATCAATATTGTATTTATAGCGACGAAGAAAAGCATCTTCCAGATGTCTCCATGTTTGGACTTGACCCCCTTGCAGCTGCATATACCAGTTTAGGGCTTATTCAGCTAAGCTCTCCTGAAAGTAATGGATCAGGAGCTTCTCGTTGTCAGCATATGCAACCATCTTACGACAGTACATTGTAAGATGGCTTTTGGGGCAAGTTAGTCCCATGTATTTTGGGAAGTCCAGAGTTTTGAATTTATTAGGGAATTGGATATTTTTAACGAGGCACATATCGGCCGCCTCTTTTACATCAAAGTTATGCCCCTCCATGGCTCTCAGCCTCTCTTCAAGAGCAGTAATTTGTTGCTTTGATACTTTCGGAGCATGAATATGTACTGCTCTTGTATCAGATTGGTCATGCTCATCCTGAGGTTCCTCTTCTTCTTCTTGGTGAGAGGCTTGTCCACTTTGAGGACCCTCTTTGTGGAGATTCTGTTGACGCATCATTTCCAACATTTGAGTCATTTGCTCTTTCAGCGTATTAAGCTCGGTGGTGAGCTTTCGGTTTTGTTCCTCTAGCTGTTCCATCTTTTTAGCTTTCTGGGCACGCGTGAGGCGGGCGGAAGACCAGCCACTTTCTAAATGATTTTAACGATTTTTATTATAGCTTTTTATTTCAAATGATTGGTGTGAAATAGATATGCCCTAGACAATAACTTTGGTATTTTCTCAAAAGCCTATGTTTTGAGGGTACCATACCCACCTTAGTGTGTTAACTTCCTTTTTCAAAGGTTGCCAACATACCTTAGCGCACTTATCTCTTCTAGGAAGGTGATAAACACACTTGGGTCTCTTTCGCTATTGTCTAAGGATATCTAATAAATCCTAGAATGAGTGTGTTTATGTATGAGAGACTTTATTATGATGATGTTTATGCATACTTTTCTTAGTGCATTTTTTTTCTCTCTTGGTTTTACCACTTATTGGATGATGTGGTATGAATGATACGACTTTGCCAAGAAACTTTTTATTATAAAAGATATTTTTATGGCTTTAATTTGTTTTTATATATTTTTTATGACCCTTTATCTCTTCTGTCGGTCAACGTGGCTACTTAGCTTACAAAGAACCTGAAACCAGGCTAGCTTAACTGAAGACTGTCCGAGATAAAGTTGGCTTATCTTATCACTTTTTATGATTTTTAGGGTTTTTCACTATTTTTGTTTGTTGTATGATTACCCTATGCTAATGCATCAATACAAATGCAGCAAACGAATGCACACACAATTCATACATCCACGAGCAGAGCCACGCTTATTCAATCACGAGGTAGGGTTTTCCTGCAGAAACGGGCTTGGTTTAGGCGGTTCTAAACTATTCTCACCAAGGCCAAAGGTCCCCAAGGTGCCCCCATTATAAGGACCTCTCAATCTCTCAGTCCTCGGGTCATGCACGGAACTCTGTGTCGACATCCTTAGACCAAAAGAAGAGAGTTATCACCTTGAGTTGGTGGTTTCCGACAACGGTTGTAGCCCCGTGTGCCAACAAGCCAGTCGTATCTGCCACCCACTCCCTATAGGTATTCACTCTTGCCCCCGGGTATAGAGGGATGGTTGTGTGCAAGGGTTTTTGTGTGCAATTTATATTTCAGACAATTTGAAGAAAATAATCATACAGCAATTATTAAAGCCATACAATAAAACATACGGAAGAGGGTAAAGGCATAATTTCAAATCTTTACCTAGTTTGAATTTATCCGTCACTAAATGCGATCAACTCTCTAGCTTCCCCAGCAGAGTCGTCATCTGTCGCCACCGTCCGTTCCGACGTCTAGGGACATCTCAAACGTTTATGCGAGCGGTCGTGAAAAGATGGTTAAGACTCGCGTTTTTTGTTTAAAATATGTTCATTGGTTCCGAGGTGCTCAACAACTGAACTATCCTCTAATAAAAGCAAGGTTTTTGAAAAAGGGTTCTTTTGGAGTCGCCACCAATGTTTTGACCATAAACATTGGAAAAGGATAAAAAGGCGTTGATTTTAATAAAAACCAAACTTGGCCATTATAACCAGAGTTAGGTAAGGGAGTTAGTTACGTGTGGGGAAGGTGTTAGCACCCCACAACGCCCCTTTCGGGTTCCCTATGACGGATTAATTCATTTAAGTGAAGATTACAAGAAATTACGCGATTACCCTATTTTATAATATTAAAAATGGCTATCTACATGATTTTAGTTTACATTGCATACAGAAAGCAATAAATAAAGCAGTAAAAGAGAAGAGAATTGAAAAGAACCTCAGTAGCAAGCTTTGTATTGCGAATCTTTTGACTATGAGGATGCGTTTTGGCAATCCCCCGCTCTACAAAGACTCTCCTCTCCGAATACAACACTGACTCTACTAAATTTTACAGAAGAATCGAATGTTGGAATATGATTCCTTAACTGATTGTTACCTTATTAAGGCAATCGGAGAGTTCATTCGAAGAGGGAAGAGAATAGACAAGTACTAGGAGTTGTCTGGTGTCTGAAACAGTTGCAAAAGAGCCTCCTATTTATAGTTTTTTCGCTGCCTGCACATTTGGGACGCCCTCTGGGTTGGGACGGCCGTCCCAACTGCCTCTTTTACAAAGGCTGAGACCACCTGAAACCTGGGACTGGCAGTCCCACTTGGGACGGCCGTCCCACTTGGCCAGGGAAGGTTGGGACGGCCGTCTCGACCTTGGGACGGCCGTCTCGACTTATTTTGGCCAGCCTTTGTGTTCTGGGACCCCTGGGAAGCTTTCCTTTCTTTATTCGGACGTCGTTTGATGCCGATAAACACCCGTTAAAGCTTTATCTTCATATAGGAAGTCTTCTTGGGCTTTATTGAGATGTCAGGTGTAGACCCCAAATCTTGCCCCGCCTCCAAATAAAGAGAAGAAGACCTCCTATTCGAAGATGGACGAAGCCTAACAAGCCACTAGGAGAGACTATTAGGCCCCATACTAGGATAGGAAGGATTTTCTGTACAAAAATAAGGTTTCTCGCCTTTTGGGGATGAGACCGCCGTCTCGCCTCATGCAAATGGCGAGACCGCCGTCTCGCCAAAACGAGACGGCGGATCTCGCCACTTGCGAATGGCGAGACGGCGGTCTCGCTTTCCCAGACGGCGGTCTCGCCACTTGCGAAGGACGAGATGGCGGTCTCGTTTGGTGAGACGGCGGTCTCGCCACCTGCGCAGGACGAGACGGCAGTCTCGTTTGGCGAGACGGCGGTCTCGACCCTGTCAGACGAGAACAGCGGTCCCGCCACGGCCAGACGCGAAAACCTATAAATAGGGGCTCTCCCCCCCTCATTACCACACACCACACAGCTTTTTGCTCTCCCTTCTCTCTAAAACTTCTCTCTAGAATCCCTCTGACGCATTTCCGGAGCTTCTGAGTTCTTTTTTGAGCGTTTTTTCGACGTCTAGAAGAGTTTCCAGCGTCGTGTAGAGTGAAGGGCTGCCAAAAAGCACCCATTTTTGTTAAAGAAATAAAAAAGAAAGCTTGCTTCGGAGGTTTAAATTCTCCCTCTCTACTTTTACTGCTTTAATTTTAAATTATGTAATAGATTAGGGCCATGTAGTCATAATTTTAAATTCCGCAAAATAAAAAGGGCAAAAGCGTATTTTTCCGGTTTATTTATTAACAAAGTAGTTGGCCTATCATAGGGAACCCGAAAGGGGCGTAGTAAAGGAACTAATACTTCCTTTACACGTAACTAACTCCCTTACCCAACTCTGGTTCTAATGACCAAAGTTGGTTTGCGAAAACCAACGCCTTTTAAAACCCCTTTTTCGATGTTTCCGGTAAAAACATCGGTGGCGACTCCACAGAACCCCATAAAAATTAGTCCTTGGGTTAGCCCGGTTATCGGACAACCCAAGGACGCCCTTTCGAAAACCTCGCCCATAGGTTAGCCCGGTTATCGGACAACCTAAAGGCGTTGTAACCACCCATAAAAAAACGCAAAAAACAAAAGGGTCGAAACCATCGCGTCGCTCCGACCGCCATTCTCTTCTTTTTTAAGACGGCGGCGACTTTGTCGAAAATCTTTTATTATAAAAGGCATTCTTATGCGTTTTATTTGTTTTTATATTTTTATGACCCTTTATCTCTTTTGTCAGTCAACGTGGCTACTTAGCTTACAAAGAACCTGAAACCAGGCTAGCTTAACTGAAGACTGTCTGAGATAAAGTTGGCTTATCTTATCACTTTTTATGATTTTTAGGGTTTTTTCACTATTTTGTTGTATGATTACCCTATGCTAATGCATCAATACAAATGAAGCAAACGAATGTACACACAATTCATACATCCACGAGCAGAGCCACGCTTATTTAATCACGAGGTAGGGTTTTCCTGCAGAAACGTGCTTGGTTTAGGTGGTTCTAAACTGTTCTCACCAAGGCCAAAGGTCCCCAAGGTGCCCCCATTATAGGGACCTCTCAATCTCTCAATCCTTGGGTCATGCACGGAACTCCGTGTCGACATCCTTAGACCAAAAGAAGAGAGTTATCACCTTGAGTTGGTGGTTTCCGACAACGGTTGTAGCCCCGTGTGCCAACAAGCCGGTCGTATCTGCCACCCACTCCCTATAGGTATTCACTCTTGCCCCCGGGTATAGAGGGACTGTTATGTGCAATGATTTTTGTGTGCAATTTATATTTCAGACAATTTGCAGAAAATAATCATACATCATTTATTAAAGCCATACAATAAAAATACGGAATAGGGTAAAGGCGTAATTTCAAATCTTTACTTAGTTTGAGTTTATCCGTCACTAAATGAGATCAACTCTCTAGCTTCCCAACGGAGTTTCCATCTGTCGTCGCCGTCCGTTCCGACGTCCAGGGACATCTCGAACGTTTATGCAAATAAAAGCAAGGTTTTTGAAAAAGGGTTCTTTTGGAGTCGCCACCAATGTTTTGACCATAAACATTGGAAAAGGATAAAAAGGCGTTGATTTTAATAAAAACCAAACTTGGCCATTATAACCAGAGTTAGGTAAGGGAGTTAGTTACGTGTGGGGAAGGTGTTAGCACCCCACAACGCCCCTTTCGGGTTCCCTATGACGAATTAATTCATTTAAGTGAAGATTACAAGAAATTACGCGATTACCCTATTTTATAATATTAAAAATGGCTATCTACATGATTTTAGTTTACATTGCATACAGAAAGCAATAAATAAAGCAGTAAAAGAGAAGAGAATTGAAAAGAACCTCCGTAGCAAGCTTTGTATTGCGAATCTTTTGACTATGAGGATGCGTTTTGACAATCCCCCGCTCTACAAAGACTCTCCTCTCCAAATACAACACTGGCTTTACTAAATTTTACAGAAGAATCGAATGCTGGAATATGATTCCTTAACTGATTGTTACCTTATTAAGGCAATCGGAGAGTTCATTCGAAGAGGGAAGAGAATAGACAAGTAATAGGAGTTGTCTGGTGTCTGAAACAGTTGCAAATGAGCCTCCTATTTATAGTTTTTTCGCTGCCTGCACATTTGGGACGCCCTCTGGGTTGGGACGGCCCTCTGGGTTGGGATGGCCGTCCCAACTGCCTCTTTTACAAAGGCTGAGACCACCTGAAACCTGGGACTGGCAGTCCCACTTGGGACGGCCGTCCCACTTGGCCAGGGAAGGTTGGGACGGCCGTCTCGACCTTGGGACGGCCGTCTCGACTTGTTTTGGCCAGCCTTTGTGTTCTGGGACCCCTGGGAAGCTTTCCTTTCTTTATTCAGACGTCATTTGATGCCGATAAACGCCCGTTAAAGCTTTATCTTCATATAGGAAGTCTTCTTGGCCTTTATTGAGATAGCAGGTGAGCTTTGTCTTTGTTGTAGGAAGTCTCTTTAGCCTTTAGTGAGAGACCGGGCAAAATTAGGGGTCTACAACCGGTCATTTGGCTAGTGTACCAAGAGACTGGCTGGAAGGTGAAGGAGTTAACCCTCTTGCTCGGTTGTCTTTTGAATGCTCCTTTGGTGCGGTAGCTGACCCTCCAGACGATAAATGCAGTCTGATGTTATCTTCAGGTTGCTTCCTTGCTGCGGAGGGTGACCCTTCAGACGATATGTGTGAAGCCTCGGGATCCTCCTTTGATGCAGTAGCTGAACCTTTAGTTGATGAATGGGAAACCCCAGGATGCTCCTTTGAAGAGGTAGCTGACCCCATGGTTTAGGTTTGATGCCTCAAGATGCTCCTTTGATGCGGTAGTTGACCCTTTGGCTGATAAATGTATAGTAGACTTTTGTATTCAGGATGCTCCCATGCCGTGGAAGCTAACTTTTCAGACAGTAAAGGTGGATTGTGTCTTCCAGATACTCCTTTGCTACGGAGCTGAATCTTCAGATAATGTGTGTAAATCCTACCTTCAGGATACTTCTTTGCTGTGGAGCTGATCCTTTTGACGGCGGATATGAAGGTATTGTCTTCAGCATACTCCTTTTCAACGGAGCTAATCCTTCGGATGATGCATGGAATTCTGTCTTCTGGATGCCCCTTTTGTTGTGGTGGCGGATCCTTTCGACAGAGAAAGTGGTGGCGGCTTACTGCTCTTGTTCATGTGGTGACTCCATGGGGAGTGACTCTTTTTTGAAAATATATTTTTGGCTTTCCTATGTAGTCATCCAGTTTGTTGATTTATGGGGATTCTTTATTTTTGGCTTTTTTCGTAGCCATCCAGCTTGCTGGTTGCCGGGGATTTTTTATGAATGCCTCTTAGGTGGGCAAGAATCCACTAGGGATTTCTTGATTTTGATGGTGCCTTTGAGTAAGCAGATGCTTCATCGGAAGTGAAGGCTTTTGGCTTATATTGTTTTACCTATGAGTAGGCTGATATTCCCTTCGGGGAGTAGTGGCTCATGTTTGCCAGTTTTTGCCTATGCATAGGCGAACAACTCACTGAGGATATGTCTTTGAAGATTTACTTTCCGGTAGGCTCACTAGGGTTATTGTCATTTTGGTGATCCGCTAGAGAATTAGTTGATGCCCTAGGGATTTGATTTTTATTTCCTGTTGGGGAATGGAGTTTTGACTCCTTGTTCAGTGCTGACGAGAGCTGACTTTGTCAAGCTCTTATTCTGTTGGAGGAATGGGATTTATAATTTTTGGTTGACCCATTTGGAGGTTTATTGGCCCTCCTCTTTCATGGCCTTTCTATTTTTCATCTGTTGTGGATGAAGTGTTTTTCTCTTTTCCTTCCTTTTCTTTTGTGGAGCCCTTGAGGGCTATGGAGGTTTGCTTTCATGATTGCTTGATGACGGATGCGATGCCTTTATTCTTCCTTGGGGAATGTGGCAGAGACTTGAATGAGTACACTTGATGACTCATTGTGGCGATAATGCTAAGTCATGCAAAGATATTTTTGTTTGCCACTAGAGTAAGCGAGGATCCATTTTAGGGATTGGGCCTTTCTGTTTGTTTTTTTTTTGGTTTAAAAATTGCCTTCTCTTTATTTGGTGGAAGGATGGTTGGAGCTTTGGGTTTCTTGAAGCTCTTATTTTGCTGGAGTTGCTTTATTGTTGGTGACAACTTGCTCTGTTTTCTTGAGGGAGAGCATTATTTAGAGACTGTGTTTGACGCTTCTTGTTTTCAATCACAAACATGAAGCCTAGCCTTCTTATATGAATGATTATTGTTTGTGAAAGAGGTTTATTTTTCATGATTTTGACAAATTTGTTTTTTTGTGACTATTTGTGTGTGGATGCCCTAAATGCAATGCATTTTTTTTTTAAGAAGAAGAAGATTAGGACCCTATTCATCAACATCTATGCATGCAATACTAATGATATGCGTCCTATAATGCTATTTTAGTTAATATTTTAGAAGGATTAATTGATGTGCTTTTGCTGGTGATGCGCTTCTAATGTCATGTTTAATTGTACCGTTCTCGGCTGTTTCAGGATTTCCATGACCGAAGAGGGATTTTACTGGTTATGGAGCGACGGTCATGTCGGCGCACTCCTTCCTTTCCTTAGGAATGTCAATCCTTCTATTGACCACTGTATCTCCATATTTCCCTATTAGTTATTAGAATGTCGTAGTAAAAGGGTCAAGAGAAAAGAAGGAAGATTGTTGAATTCAATGGCTTGTGTTTTTAGAAGGTTTTTATTTTCATCAAAACAGTTTTTGTAAGAACGACTAGTCAGGGTTAGTTGAAGTGTTTAGGCTAGTTTAAACAAACATTTTGTTTATGAGGCAATGTCTTATTTTATGGCGCCTATTATGACTGATTAACTTCCCTAGTTTGCGCTTTTGTGTTTTCAGTCCAGGATGTTGTGCTATGTCTGGAGTTTTGTCTAGGTTTTTTTTCCTTTTTCTTTTTCGTGAGAATCCTAGCGGACTTTATTTATAACCCTAACTTTTGTCTTAACTATCCTTTATTATTGTTCGGGTTTCCTAGCGGGTTTACCCTACTTTTTGCACAGCCCCCCTTTTGGGTTTCCTGCTGGGTATTTTTCCCTTTTCTTTTCTTGTCTTGGCCTTTAGTCTTGACGGGCTTCTTTTTAATTTCTATTTATTTTTTAACAACATTGTCGAAACATGATTTTCTAGAAAAAAAAGCTTTACGTGTTTCTAGTTAATCAATTATTTTGTTCGTGGCGCAGCTTGATTATTTTGACGCTCTTTTTTAGAAAAATGTTTGCTTAACACATGCTTATTAAATGGGGTACAGACATAATAAGCAAGAAGAGAATCAAAGTAGTAAGAATTGCATTCTTATTAATTAAAAGGGAAATATGTGCCCTTAAAGAAAGCTCAGGGGTTGGGCTCTCCCCGAGGAGTAATCTTTATTAGACTAACATCCCTAAAAATTTGAAGAGGAACACTTAATGACTAAAGTTGATCTTGATGCTTAGACCCCTCCGCTTCGAAATATCTGCTTTAAGGTGCAGGAGGAGACTTCCCTTTTTCTGCACGTAAGTCGATCCTTTGTATGGTCAAACCCTAGGCCGTATTTCAAAGGATTATCTTCAAAATTTGGTGGCTCCCTTATTCCTTGAGAGCTTTTACCGAGCCCTTGGCCTGGGTTGTATCTGCATTTTAACATCATATGGCCCACCATCATATTGCTGGGAAGTCTTTCGACATTGATGATTTCAAGCGCTTGAAAATATGTTTCAAGGGCCTCTTCAGCTACGTCCACATAGGTAGGGTAGACGACTTGCTGATCAAGATGTTGTCTTCAGCTTGAACCGTGACCAGTTTGTTTCCTACCACAAATGTGATTTTTTGGTGGAGCATTGAAGGGATCACCTTAGCATCATGAATCCAAGGTCTACCAAGGAGGCAACTATAAGCAGGAGTGATGTCCATCACATGGAAATCCACATTAAAGATAGTGGGGCCTATTTGAATTGGCAGGTTGATTTCCCCCACTACTTCACGTCTTGATCCATCGAACGCTCAAACGACGGTGTTGCTCGGGCGCATATGGGTTCTTTGCACCATTATTTTATTGAGCGTGCACTTAGACATGATGTTCAAGGATGACCCATTATCCATAAGGACTTTGGCGATGAGATATTCTCTACACTTGACAAAGATGTGCAGAGGCTTGTTATGGCTCGACCCTACGGGAGGGAGTTCTTCATCAGTGAAGGTGAGATGATCATTGGCTGTAATGTTGCCAATAATCCCTTCAAACTTGTCTTGGGATATAGTATGTGGAACGTATGCTTCGTTCAACACCTTCAAAAGTGCATTCCGATGTGGTTCCGAACTCATTATTAATGATAATAGAGTTATCTTCGCAGATGTGCAATTGAGTTGGTCTATGATGGAGTACTCACTTTACTTTATAAACTAGAGTAACTCATTAGTCTCCTCCTTGGATTCTTTTTTATTCTCCTCTTCGGCTTCTTTATTTTTCCCGTTATTTTTGGGGGCATCTTCTTGTGACTCATTCGGGGAGTAGATTCGTCCACTTCTTGTCATGCCCCCAATGTCGGATATGTTGGAAACGTCTTCATTTATTGCATATTTCCATGGTACAACTTTATTTGATTTGTAGGGGAAAGGACGAGGCACGAATAATCATAATGGTGTCCTTGCCCCCTCTTCTTTATTGACTTTGATGACCAACGACTGAGGTTTATTATCCTCCTTAGGTGGATCATCCGCTGGGGAGAGCTTGATGATGAGCGGTTTTCTCTCCATCCTTCTGATTATGGAAAACACATCAATTAATCGTTCCTTTTTATTATCTTATTAGTTTAGATGAGGAGGGGTATGTGAATGAATGCAATAGACAATTGTCAATAAAAAGATTTTATTTATCGAGAAAGTGTACATTCCCCTATACCATGCTACGAAGCACATTTTGACAAAAGCGGAAAATCCTAAAGAAACCCACAGGCGGGTTATTATTTCTATGCAGTTCTTCTTTGACTACCTGTACATCATGTGCAAGTGCTTCGGATTGTCGATGGACCGCCTGGCTCATATTTTCACTATATTGTCGAGCCTCTTTTATCTTCGCCTCTTGATGAACGACCAAGGCTTGTAGATTGTCGAATATGTCAATGACTCAGTCTCTTTCTTAAAGAACTTGGCCATAATGAGCTAATCCATCTCTCTCTTTATAGTGTAGCTCAGAAAAGCTTTTGTTAAGTTTTTGGGTGGTTTCCCACCATCATTGTGCTTTAGATCGAGTCGTTGCGAGATCTTGTTGCATCATCTTGGTTGTTTGTGCCTATTTTGCATATTCAGCCACAAGGTGTGCTATTTTGACAATCATCTCTTAGAGTTGATTATCAAGATTGATTCTTGAAAATTTGGATGCTAGGATATTTTTCTCGTTGAAGTCAACACATTTATCCTTGAAGCATTCTATCTCTTGATCTTTCTTCTTGCATTGCCTTTGTAGACCATTGATAATGAGGGTAGATTCCTGCTCTTTTTCCTCAAGGGCCCTTAACTGGGCTCCCATGATCTCTACCCTTTTAGTTAAGGCGTTGACTTGTGCATGCAACCCTTTTCTTGCTGATGGCGAGGCAAGGGGAGCGGATGATTATGGCATCCCTCTGTTCCTTCTCCATTCCTCATAGTCACTGGAAGTAGACACTAGGGTTGTGTCGAGCTCTCTATCTCCCACATGGACTGGTTTCTCCCATGCTTTGAGAATGGAGGGTGCACCCTCAAAGTAACAGGGGTCACAGAAGAAACACATCCCTTCGAGCTCTTCTCGTGATGGCGTGACTTGGGTTCTCATGAGCTTCCTCATAGCTATCTTTAGAGAATAGGCTATGCAGCCCCTAAGGCCCAACAAAGGTATGCTCGGGTAGTCTCCGTATCAGATGAGAATTTGGCCGGGTCGGAACCAAGGACAGACCCATGATATTTGATCTATGCTCCATTGTTCCAACTCGACCTTCCATTCCAAAGCTTGATGACGGGGGAGAGGGATTTTTAAGAAGCTTCTCAAAGGATCGGGGAATGCCCCCATGTGACCTGAGGCATATAAATGGGTGATGCCCCAGACATACAACAACAAAGAACAACATTTGAGTGTTTTTCCTTACTTCCAATGACAGAATTCTACCGAAAGCAAGGTGTCAACAAGAAGTGCAGGCAAGAGACTCTTCGAATGCACGTCCCAGGCAAAAAAGACGTCCATGGCAGTATGATCTACTATGTCGAAGTGGAAGGGAAATAAGATAGTTCCAAACACAATCAATATCAAAGTTTTGTTGAAGGAAGGTCATTCTCCCTTATCGGCCAAGGAAGATAGATGGTCCTCTAGCAATGAGATCCTCTACCCTTAGATACCCCTTTTCCCATAAGGGTAGATTGATGAGGTGGCAATTGGATAAGGGCGGCGACCCTATGCGCAAAAATACGAGTCCCATGGCAAATGTAGACCCCGATCGATTTGGGCCATCTGATCATGAGCTCATATTCTGAAAGTAATGAAGATCTTATTGAATCATTTGATAAAACGAAGATCTTATTGATTTGATGAAGTCAAAGGCTAATCTGATGAAGTCAAAGGTTGCTTGCGTTAAAAGGATAAAGTGATTAGTGAGTCTGCATCTATACATAGGTATAATCATTCATATCTCTCTGCTGCATGAGGTTTCATCATTTGAAAGAATTTGAAAATGCCTCTAAAGATGTTTTTAATGGATTAAAAACAAAAGTAATAGATTAAATTGTTTTTAGGAAATTGTTTTAATTGATATGAGCTTTATCAATTGAAATGTTTTTAAAACTTAGATAACAGAAATTTAACTTATATGCTTTCGAAATAATCGGTTATTTTCATTAAAAGAGTTTTTGAAAATCTTCTACTAGTGTTTTAATTGATATTGATTCAAAATAATCGATTAAACTCACTTAAGATTGTCGCCGCCGTCCGTTCTGACGTCCCGGGGACGTCTCCGAACGTTAATGTGAGCGGTCGCGAAAAGATGGGTGAGACTCACGTTTTTTGTTAAAATTGTGTTCATTGCTTCCGAGGTGCTCAACACTGAACTATCCTCTAATAGAAGCAAGGTTTTCGAAAAGGGGTTCTTTTGGAGTCGCCACCAATGTTTTGACCAGAAACATTGGAAAAGGAAAAAAGGCGTTGATTTTATTAAAAACCAACTTGGCCATTATAACCAGAGTTGGGTAAGGGAGTTAGTTACGTGTGGGGAAGGTGTTAGCACCCCACAACGCCCCTTTCGGGTTCCCTATGACGGATTTATTCATTAAGTGAAGATTATGAGAAATTACACATTTACCCTTATTTTATTCGTACAGTTATTTAGATATGGTTATCTACATGATTTATCTACATTGCGTACAAAAAACAATAAATAAAGCAATAAAGAAGAAGAGAATTGAGAAAAACCTCCGTAGCAAGCTTTATATATCAACTCTGTTACAATAAGGACGCTTTTCGGCAGTCCCTCGCTCTACAATGACTCTTCTCTCGATTACAGACTCGACTCGACTAAATTTCTAGAAGAATCGAATGCCGGAATACAAATTCCTTAACTGATTGTTACCTTTTAAAGGCAATCAGAAAGATCATTCGAGAGAGGGAGAGAAGTAGACAAGTCTTCTGAGTTGTCTGGAGTGTCAGGTGTGTGGAATGAGACAAATGAGGCTCCTATTTATAGCTTTTTCGTTGCCTGGGACTTTGGGACGGCCGTCTGGGTTGGGACGGCCGTCCCAAACGCGTTTTCCACGTTGTGCCAATCTGGGACGGCCAGTCTGGGTTGGGACGGCCGTCCCAAATGCATTTTAACGAAGGCTGAGACCCCCTGGGGTTTGGGACGGTCGTCCCACATTCGGGACGCGCGTCCCAACTGCTTAATTGCAGTTGGGATGGCCGTCTCAACCCTGGGATGGTGGTCTCGACCCGTTTTGTCCAGCCTTTGTATTTTGGGACTCCGGGAAGCTTTCCTTGCCGTTTTCGGACGTGGATTGGTGCCAATATATATCTGTTGAAGCTTTATCTTCATGAAGGAAGTCTTCTTGTCCTTTCACTAAAATGTTTGGCGAGCTTTATCTCTATATAGGAAGTCTCTTTTGCGTTTATCGTGCATACGAGCGAACTCCATGTTGTTGCAGGAGGTTTCCTCGGTTTTGCTGGGGAAGCCGGATGAACTCCATCTTCGGGTGAAGTTCCTCTAGCTTTTATTTTGAAAGGCCGGGCAAAATTAGGGGTCTACAGCTGCCCCCCCTTCACCTGCCTAACTAATTTGTTGGTGTTAGTATGCCGACGAAATTAGTTGGTAGGGGAAGGAGTTAACCCTTTTGCCCGGCTATCCTTCGGATGCTGCTCCTTGCTGATCCTCCGGATGATAAATATTTTGATAGGTACTAACCCCTATCTGGTTTGAGCCTTCTTTTGTAAAGCTCTTGGTGAGTACTTACCCTCACCCGGTATAAGTCTGTATTTTGCTCGACTCTTGTGGGTACCTACCCCCACTAGGTATAAACCTTGTTTTTCAAGGCTTTGGTGAGCACTTACCCTCACCTGGTATGAGTTCGCATTTTGCAGAACTCTTGTCGGTACTTACTTCCGAGGTGTTCAACACCGAACTATCCTCTAATAGAAGAAAGTCTTTGCACCCGTTTTTAGTAATGCTTCAGGTGAGTATTTTTACTCCACCTAATGCATTCTGCTAAGTGTTGATGAGTACCTACCCTCATCCGGTATAAACCTTATTTTATAAGGCTTTGGTGGGTTTATTCTTCCACATGGTACGAATCTGCATCTTGACAGATTCTAGTGGTTTTTACACCCCCACTGGGTACGAACCTGCATCTTGACAAGGTTCTAGTGGTTTTTACACCCCCACTGGGTGCGAACCTATATCTTGGTATAGTTCTAGTGGAATTTTTTTCACCCCCACCGGATGTGAACCTGAATCTTGCTAAGGTTCTAGTGTATTTTTTCACCCCACCGGGTGTGAACCTGGTATCTTGCTAAGGTTCTAGTGTATTTTTTCACCCCACCGGGTGTGAACCTGAATCTTGCTAAGGTTCTAGTGTATTTTTTCACCCCACCGGGTGTGAACCTGAATCTTGCTAAGGTTCTAGTGGAATTTTTTCACCCCCACCGGATGTGAACCTGAATCTTGCTAAGGTTCTAGTGTATTTTTTCACCCCACCGGGTGTGAACCTGAATCTTGCTAAGGTTCTAGTGTATTTTTTCACCCCACCGGGTGTGAACCTGAATCTTGCTAAGGTTCTAGTGTATTTTTTCACCCCACCGGGTGTGAACCTGAATCTTGCTAAGGTTCTAGTGTATTTTTTCACCCCACCGGGTGTGAACCTGGTATCTTGTTAAGGTTCTAGTGTATTTTTTCACCCCACCGGGTGTGAACCTGAATCTTGCTAAGGTTCTAGTGGAATTTTTTCACCCCCACCGGATGTGAACCTGAATCTTGCTAAGGTTCTAGTGTATTTTTTCACCCCACCGGGTGTGAACCTGAATCTTGCTAAGGTTCTAGTGTATTTTTTCACCCCACCGGGTGTGAACCTGGTATCTTGTTAAGGTTCTAGTGTATTTTTTCACCCCACCGGGTGTGAACCTGAATCTTGCTAAGGTTCTAGTGTATTTTTTCACCCCACCGGGTGTGAACCTGAATCTTGCTAAGGTTCTAGTGGAATTTTTTCACCCCCACCGGATGTTAACCTGAATCTTGCTAAGGTTCTAGTGTATTTTTTCACCCCACCGGGTGTGAACCTGAATCTTGCTAAGGTTCTAGTGTATTTTTTCACCCCACCAGGTGTGAACCTGGTGTCTTGCTAAGGTTCTTTTGTCGGTGGCTTATTTTTTTTTATCATGCGCCTCTAGGGAGTAATTGATTTTGACTCTCTTCTTTTTTTTGTTTTAGTCATTCGGCTTTGCCGAGGATTTTCGTTTTTTGGCTTTCTTTTTAGCCATCCGGTCTTGGCCGGGGATTCTTGATTTTGGCTTTTCTTTTAGGCATCCGGTGTTTTGCCGGGGATTCTTTGTTGGTTGCCTCTTGTTTAGGCAGGAATCCTCTGGGGATTTTGAATTCTCTTATTGATTCTGCCTCTTGATTAGGCGAAGATCCACTTGGGGACTTTGTTGATTTTTTATTGTGCCTCTTGATTAGGCGGGTGCTTCAATAGTGGTGAAGACTTTATGTTTTGGATTGCCTCTTGTATAGGTTGATTTCCCGTTTCTTGGGGATATTGGCTTTCTGCTTGCCTATGACTTTTCTTTTCACTGGGAATATCTGTATTTGGGAATTTATACGCGATTCCCTGAGGATATAAACTTGTAGTTTTGCCTTCATTTGGTAGGCTTGTTGGGGAAAAAATTTCTTTTTGCTGATCCACCGGGGGATTTGATTTGCCCCCTAGGGATGAATGGAGTTTTCGACTCCTTGTTGGATGCTGTTATTTGAGCTGGCTTTGCCTATGCTCTTATTCCTGCTGGGGAATGGATTTGTATGTGCGCCTTTTGGCTTTTTTCTTTGGATGAAAAGATTTTTTTTTTCTTTTCTTTTTTGGTGATCCTTGAGGAATTTTTCTTTTCTTTGGGGATCTAATCCTTGATTTGATTTTTCATGATGGTGGGGTTTTGAGCTCCTAGTCTTTTACGAAGCCCTTTATTGAGCGGGACAAAGAGTTTTTCTTACCAAGGAGTTTGTCAGCTTCCTGGGGATCCAATTTCGATGACGGGGTCCTGGCCCTTGGCTTTGTGAAGCTTCTTATTTGAGCTGGAAGATGGAAAAATTTTGTTTTCCTCTTTTTGTAGATTTTCTTGATATATTCTTCTTGGAGATTTTATTTGACCCTTTTTTTGTGGTGGCCTTCGTTAGGGGATGGAAAGTTTTTCTTTCTTTTCCTTCTGTTGCCCCCCTGGTGATGTGGAGGATTTGACTCCGTATGATTGGCTCTTATGTAGTTCTTATTCTCCTTATTCTCCTTATTCTGCTTTGGGGAAGTGACGGAGACTTTTGCATGAGTGTGCTTGATGACTCATGTGGCGATGAAGCTGAGTCGTGTGGTAATCTTTGTTTTGCCTTTGGAGTAGGCAAGGATCCTCTTGGGGATGGTCAAGCCTTTCCATTGGCTCTTCTATTTTTGACGTACCTTCTTTTATTGGTGTAGAAGGTTGATGGTTAGAGCTATTTTCTTTGAAGCTCCTTATTTTGCTAGAATGGTTTTGATTTCGCCTATTGCGATTTTGATTTTCATTTAGAGGCTGATTTACAAGCATGGAGACTATCCTCCTTACATGCATGTTTATTATTCTTGTTTGAAGAAAATTATTTTTTTTCTTTAATTTTGACAAAGTCGTATTATGCAACTACTTTGTGTGTGAATGTCCTAAATGCAATCTAATGTTTATTTATTCTTGATGAATTTAGAAAGTGACTGGCCTTCTCCCGTTGGCTTCTTACGAATGTGCCTATGGGCTCCTCTTTTATGACCTTAATGATGGGCTCATCTTTTACTCATCTTTTGGTTTTGGCCCTATCTTTTGCCTAGACTGCCCTTTACAGGTTTTCGATCTAGCGGGCTGCCTTAATTTTTGCCTAGAATATCTTAGGGGGCTTTTGCCTTATCTTTTGCCTAGACCGTTCTTTTTGGGATTTCTGATCTAGCAGGCTACCCTGGTTTTTACCTAAGAATATACTAGCAGGCCTTTATTATTTTCTTTTTTTTTTTGTTATGCTTCCCTTTTTTAGATGCATGTTTGATCTTTGATTAAAAGTCTTTGCGCATATTTATGATTTATCAATAAAGAGGCATTTCCATAATATTTGGTCAAGAGAAAGGAAATGAAAAGGAATTTTTATTGATAAATGAGCAAAAGTTTATTTCTTTTACAGAAGGATTTCAAAAGGTATTTAGAAGAATGGGTGGTCAGGGTTGGCTGTACTGTATAGGCTTAAACAGTCATGTCCATGATATCTGCCCCCTGGTTCTCCTAATTGCTTCAGTTGAGATGCCTGAGCTCAGAGTGAAGACCATGCAGACTGCTTGCTTCTGGAAGAATGTTACTTTAGCCGCCTTTTCGGTTTTCGACTAAAATAACCATTGCTCTTAGTTTCTTTTTTTTATTTACTTTTTTTTACCTCTTCTTTTTGCCTAGGACGTATCCTAGCGAGGAATATGGACCCTATCTTTTGCCCAGGAATGTCCTTTGCGGATTTTCATTCCTGACGGGTCATGAGCAATGTCTTCAAGCATAATACTTCTTCACCACGTCTGAATTGATTGGGTGTCGAAGTTCTTTTCCATCCATATTGATGAGGATAAGAGCCCCTTCCGAGAAAGCTCTTTTGACCACAAGGGGTCCTTCATAGTTCACTGCCCATTTTCCAATTTTATTCTTCTGGACTGGAAGCAACTTATTTACCATTAAGTCCTTCTTATGGTAAATATGAGGGTTGACCTTTTTTGTAAGCCTTTTTATTTTCCTTTGATAGGCTTGTCCATGACATATCATATTCAGCTGTTTTTCTTCAATAAGGTTCCGCTGGTCATATCGGCTTTGAACTTGTTCGGCTTCTGTTAATTTTGCTTCCATCATCATGTGCTTTTGTCAACATGAATAGCTGTACCGATTTGCCGTCTCGGATCTTTGCTGTAACCGAAGAGTAATCATTTTGAATATAGAGCAATTGTCATATCAATGCCCCTCTTCCTTTCCTTAGGGATTTCAATCCTCCTATTGATCACTATATTTCCACATTTCCCAGTCAATTACTTGAATGCTTTGTGGTGAAGGGTCAAGAGAATAGAAGGAAAGGGATTTATTGCAAAGGCTTGTGTTTTAGTAAGATTTTTTTGTAATAAAGGTTTCTGTAAGAATGGCTAGCCAGGGTTAGTCAGTGTTTAGGCTAGTTTAAACAAACGTTTTGTTTTAATGAGGTAGCGTCTTCAGCTGATTACTTTATGACTGATTAACATTCCTAGTCTGCCTAGGATTTTGCCCTTTTATCTTTTTGTCTTGGTCTTTGACCTTGACGGGCTTCTTTTAATAATAATTTTTTTTCTCAAACATTGTCGAAACACGATTTTCTTATTCGTGTCTCTAGCTAATCAATCATGTTAACTTTGGCTTCTATGACGTTTTGATTATTTTGACGCATTTTGGAACAAAACGTTTGTCTAAACATTGGTTATTTAATGGGGTATAGAAATGTTTAGCAAGAAGAGAAGCAGATAGTAAGAATATCATTCTTTTGTAATCCAAAGGGAAATGCATGCCCTAAAGATGCTCGAGGGTCGGGTACACCCCGAGGAGTGATCTCTAATAGTCATTGGGTTTACATCCCTTAGAATCAGAAGAAGGACATCTAATGACTAATGCTACCCTTGATGCTAATATCCCTCCCTTTTGGAAGATCGTCTTTTTAAGGTACGGAGGGGAGACTTCCCTTTTCATCGTACAACTTGTCCTTTTGTAGGGTTGTTCTTTAAAGGATTTTCCTTAAAATCTGGTGGCTCTCTTATTCTTTGAGAATCCTTTCTAAGCCCTTGTCTGGGCTGTATCCATATCTTTTCATTATATGGGCCACTTTTAAACTACTAGGATGTCTTTCCATATTTTCAAATGTCTTCTTCAGCCGCATCCATTTAAGGTATGGTAGACGGTTCGCTGATTCGAATCTAGTCTTTAACTTGAACCATGATCAATTTGTCACCTACCACGAATTTGATTTTTCGGTGGAACGTTGAAGAAACTGCCTTAGCACTTTGAATCCAAGGTCTGCTCAATCTTCCCCTTGGAATTTTTTTCTCTTCGGTTTCTTAATTTTTTGCCTTTTCTTTAGGAGTATTATCTTGTAATTCCTTGGGGAATAAATTCTTTTGCTTCCCGTCGTGCCCCCAATACCGACTATATTGGAGATATCTTCATTGACGGACAACTTTTCTGTGCATATCCACAGTACAGCTTTTATCCAATGTATAAGTGCAAAGGCGTTATTGCCCCTTCCCTGACATTATCAATTTGGGTACCGACATTTACTTCTTTCTTATTGTCTCCTTGTCCCAAATTGAAGGCCTTTGTTTTTTCCTTATGGGGCTGTATCAATTGAGCTTATTTTTCTAGCAGTCTTTGCATGTCCGAGGAAATGGTCCCCTCCTCACTGTCTGATTCAATCCATTCGTCTTTAGCTTTCAGATCTTCCAGGGAGTTTTCAATCACAGACATGACTGTTTATATGGTCTTTATTTAGGTCTAGATTTTATTTAATTATCTTGGAGTGAGAGAGAAAAGAATGAAAAGCATATGAATATTATGAAAAATGCCTCATTGTATTGATAGAAACAAAATATTTACAAAGCCCTTATTAACCAAAAATCTCGTGATCATGGGCAGGGATCACGAGGAGTACATCGGAAGCTTTTGATATATTTTTTATTTCTTTTAACCAAAAGATACACAAAATGGGGAGCCCTAGTTAGCTGGCCTTCTCTACCCAAGCTCACTATTCTGGTTGTGATAGAGGTTTGATGTTTACGTTTGAGTCGGGAGCATCGAAAGTAATCCACCCGGCATTCAATAATTCTTGAACCCTATATTTCAGGTTGATGCAATTCTCCACGGAATGCCCAGGAGCACCTGAGTGGTAATCACATTTTTCGTTGAGTTTGTACCAACCGGGGTAAGGTGGATCTTTCTTCTTTGGGGAGATACGTGTTAAGAGCTTGGCCTCTAAAAGTCTTGGCAGCAGACTCCCATAAGAGATTGGGATGGGAGTGAATTTCTTCTCTTGTCTGCGTGACTGTCCAGCTGGTTGTGAAGAGGAAGAAAGAGTAGTAAAGTTCATGGCGTTTACACTTCCCTCCTTTTTCTTGCAAAAGGGCTTCTTGAATGATGCGTGAGATTTCTTAAACTTGGGAGGGAATCGAGTATTTTTGATATTGGTTACGTCCCTTATATCAAAGTTATGTCCCTCTAATGCCCTTAATTTTTCTTCTAAGGCAAAAATTCGTTGCTCAGAGACCGTATTGTGGAAGCATTGTTGGTACATTAACTCCGTCAATTGCGCCATTTGTTCCTTTATGGCATTAAGCTCAGCGGTGAGCATACGGTTCTGCTCCTCTAATTTCTCCATCTTCTTTGCTTTCTGAGCACGAGTGAGAACAGGAAGAAGACCAGCCACTTTCTAAATGATTTAAAGATTTTTATTATATTTTTTTTTATTATGAATGATCGGTGTGAAATAGATATGCCTTAGACAATAGCTTTGGTATCTTCTCAAAAGCCTATGTTTTAAGGAGTACCATACCCACTTCAGTGTGATGGTTCCCTTTTTTCAAAAGGTTATCATCATACCTGAGCGCACTTATCTCTTCTAGGAAGGTTATAAACGCACTTGGGTCTCTTTCGCTATTATCTAAAGATATTTAATGCATCCTAGAATGAATGTGCTTTATGCATGCACTACAAAAATATTTTTTATGACAACAAATATTGGAAGTGGCATAACCTTTGACTGGGTTGTCCGATTTGGACGCACAGCATGTCAAAACGAAGAGAAAAGGGTGAAGAACAAGGCTGCAAATGCCGTAGGCGATTTGGCCCAGTAATTTTCCCAAAAAACGCTCCTAAGACCTATTTTTTGGAGGTTTATTAAAATGATGAGCATGCTGCAATTATTTTCTCTCTTAGTTTTACCACTTATTGGATGATATGGTATGAATGATACGACTTTTGTCAAAAATCTTTTTATTATAAAAAGGCATTTTTATGGCTTTCATTCGTTTTTATATTTTTTTATGACCCTTTATCTCTTCTGTCGGTCAACGTGGCTACTTAGCTTACAAAGAACCTGAAACCAGGCTAGCTTAACTGAAGACTGTCCGAGATAAAGGTCTTTTATCTTATCACTTTTTGTGATTTTTAGGGTTTTTCATTTTTTTTGTCTGTTGTATGATTACCCTATGCTAATGCATCAATACAAATGCAGCAAACAAATGCACACACAATTCATACATCCACGACCAGAGCCACGCTTATTTAATCACGAGGTGGGATTTTCCTGCAGAAACGTGCTTGGTTTAGGTGGTTCTAACTGTTCTCACCAAGGCCAAAGGTCCCCAAGGTGCCCCCATTATAGGGACCTCTCAACTCTCAATCCTGGGGTCATGCACGGAACTCCGTGTCGACACCCTTAGACCAAAAGAAGAGAGTTATCACCTTGAGTTGGTGGTTTTCCGACAACGGTAGTAGCCCCGTGTGCCAACTAACCGATCGTATCTGCCACCCACTCCCTATAGGTATTCACTCTTGCCCCCGGGTATAGAGGGACTGTTGTGTGCAAGGGTTTTTGTGTGCAATTTATATTTCAAACAATTGCAGAAATAATCATACAGCAGTTATTTAAAGCCATACAATAAAAACATACAGAAGGGTAAAGGCGTAATTTCAAATCTTTACTTAGTTTGAATTTATCCGTCACTAAATGGGATCAACTCTCTAGCTTCCCCAGTGGAGTCGCCATCTGTCGCCGCCGTCCGTTCTGACGTCCCGAGCCCGTCTCCGAACGTTAATGCGAGCGGTCGCGAAAAGATGGGTGAGACTCACGTTTTTTGTTAAAATTGTGTTCATTGCTTCCGATGTGCTCAACACTGAATTATCCTCTAATAGAAGCAAGGTTTTCGAAAAGGGGTTCTTTTGGAGTCGCCACCAATGTTTTGACCAGAAACATTGGAAAAGGAAAAAAGGCGTTGATTTTATTAAAAACCAACTTGGCCATTATAACCAGAGTTGGGTAAGGGAGTTAGTTACGTGTGGGGAAGGTGTTAGCACCCCACAACGCCCCTTTCGGGTTCCCTATGACGGATTTATTCATTAAGTGAAGATTATGAGAAATTACACATTTACCCTTATTTTATTCGTACAGTTATTTAGATATGGTTATCTACATGATTTATCTACATTGCGTACAGAAAACAATAAATAAAGCAATAAAGAAGAAGAGAATTGAGAAAAACCTCCGTAGCAAGCTTTATATATCAACTCTGTTACAATAAGGACGCTTTTCGGCAGTCCCTCGCTCTACAATGACTCTTCTCTCGATTACAGATTCGACTCGACTAAATTTCTAGAAGAATCGAATGCCGGAATACAAATTCCTTAACTGATTGTTACATTTTAAAGGCAATCAGAAAGATCATTCGAGAGAGGGAGAGAAGTAGACAAGTCTTTTGAGTTGTCTGGAGTGTCAGGTGTGTGGAATGAGACAAATGAGGCTCCTATTTATAGCTTTTTCGCTGCCTGGGACTTTGGGACGACCGTCTGGGTCTTTGGGACGGCCGTCCCAAACGCGTTTTCCACGTTGTGCCAATCTGGGACGGCCAGTCTGGGTTGGGACGGTCGTCCCAAATGCAATTTAACGAAGGCTGAGACCCCCTGGGGTTTGGGACGGTCGTCCCACATTCGGGACGCGCGTCCCAACTGCTTAATTGCAGTTGGGATGGCCGTCCCAACCCTGGGATGGTGGTCTCGACCCGTTTTGTCCAGCCTTTGTATTTTGGGACCTAGGGAAGTTTTCCTTGCCGTTTTCGGACGTGGATTGGTGCCGATATATGTCCGTTGAAGCTTTATCTTCATGAAGGAAGTCTTCTTGGCCTTTCACTAAAATGTTGGGCGAGCTTTATCTCTGTAAAGGAAGTCTCTTTTGCGTTTATCGTGCATACGAGCGAACTCCATGTTGTTGCAGGAGGTTTCCTCGGTTTTGCTGGGGAAGCCGGATGAACTCCATCTTCGGGTGAAGTTCCTCTAGCTTTTATTTTGAGAGGCCGGGCAAAATTAGGGGTCTACAAAGATGTGTTTGAAAAGTGTTCTGGAAGTGTTTTAATCGATTAAACTTCAAAATAATCAATTAAAACCACTTGAAAAGCTTTTTGATCGATGTAATCTCATATATGACCAATCGACAATTATAATCGATGTAATCTCAACTTAATGAACTTTTTGCTAACTGTTTTAATCGATTAAAACTTGTTGTTATTAGTTAAAACCACTTAGAAAGTTTTGTGAAAGTTTTTGACAGAATATTAATCGATTAAATTGCGAATTAATCGATTAAAACAACTTAAGGAATTTTTTGTTAATTGTTTTAATTGATTAAAATGATGTCACATCAGTTAAAATAAATCTGGAAAATAATCAAGAACATTTTAACAGATTAAAAGAAGTTTTAATCGATTAATAAAAAACTTTTAACATATTAAAAGAACGGTTTAACAGATTAATTAAACCAGAAGTTGAAAAACTTTTCTATATAAACAGACTTGATTCAACATTTTAAAATATACATTTGAGAAATCAATCAAGCAATCATAAGAGCTACTTTCAAGAAAGAATCACGCAAGTTTTGTGAAGTTTTTCAAAGTTCTTTCTTGAGGCAATTTTTGCATTCTTTTAGTGAAGAAACTCATTCTGTAGGAGCTGCATAATTCGAGTCTAATTATCCTAGTTTCTTCTCTTCATTTCTTTACATTTCCTTACTATATTGTGGGTGTCTGGAATTGTTGGGCACTGGCTCTATAGCTAGAATTTGGCTGCAGGTTGGTTCAAGAACTGGAGTTTGGTTCTTGGTGAAGGTTTAGGTGCAAGATATGGAATTTGGGTCTTGTGTTAGATTGCGTGTGTGATTGGAATCTGTAATTTGTAAAACATTCAATCTAGTGGAACTCAACTGGAATTTGGCTGAGAACTGGACGTAGCCCTGGGATTGGGTGAACCAGTATAAATCTTGGTTGTATTTCTCTAAACCTTGCTCTCTTTAATTCTGTTGTTGTCTTACTTTGAATAACTTGATTTACTTGGTTCAAGAATTGGTCAAAAACTCTTAATCTTTGAAATAGATAATCTGTATATTGCGAATATTTTTAAGGATCAATTCACCCCCCCCTCTTGATCTCAGCCTCTTTTTCTAACAATTGGTATCAAGGACACGGTCTTGAAAAATACTCAAGACTTTCGATCCAAATCTTTCATGGCTGAAAACAAATTATCTTTTTCTGAGGGTGCTTCTATTAATAGACCTCCATTGTTTTGTGGTACAAATGATTCATTTAGGAAGATAAGGATGAAGATCTTTATTGAATTTATTGATATAAATGTTTGGAATATTTTTGAACAAGGGTTTTATGTTTTCAATAGAGAATGGTCCAGTTTGGATGATCATGAAAAGAAACAAATTCAAGATGATTGCACTACTAAAAATATCATTACATTTGCCCTTAACATTAATGAATTTTTCAGGATATCTCATTGTCAAACTGTCAAATAAATGTGGGAAGTTCTTGAGATGACTTATGGAGAAACAACGAAAATATGTTTGATGGCTATTTCAAATTCTCCAATATCCAGTGTAAGTTCTGATTCTTCAACAAGTACTATGAATTACAGCTCATTACAAGATGCTTTTTATGAAATGCATGCAGTAGCAAAAAGGTTAGAAATTGAAAACAAAAGATTAAAGAGCATGAACAGTAGATTAGAAAATAAAATCATCCTCCTTGAAAAGAAAATTCTTGATGAAGAAACTAATGATAAAAACCTGGAAATGAATGATAACAATTTTGGTTGCATGTGTAATGATAAAAAAGATTGTGAAAATTGTCCTTAGTTACAAAAGAAATTAGCATATCTAATAAAAGCTGCTTCTAAATTTGCACAAGGAAAAACCAATCTTGATGTTATACTTGATTCTCAGAAATTGGTTACTGACCGTGGTGGTATTGGTTTCACACCTCTTATTGGAAAGAAAACTAGAGCATTCAAAAATTATTTTTCATACAGTAAATATGTCTCATCACCATTTATTACATGCTTTTATTGTATGAAAAGATGTCATTCTGTCAAATTTTGTAGAATCAAGAAATATGTCATTCCTAGAGGAAAAATGAAGTGGATTCCCAAGAATGCACTCCATATAACCTGATTGGATCCTATAATTCTAAAAAGGGTACTAGATATATAATAAATCTATTTTGCAGGAACAAAATCTGGAAATTCTTTGGTACTTGATCATCAAATATTGATTCTGGATTCATGGACTGAGTATTTTAATTGATATAAAACTATTTTAATCGATTAATTTCACTTACAGAGAATACCAAAAAAGCTTCCCGTATAGTTTTAATCGATTATTCTACGAATTAATCGATTAAAATGTTTTCAGGATTTTAGTATAATTTTATCCTCTCTGTTTTAATCAATTAAAAAGGATTTACATCAATTAAAATCATTAAAAGACCAAATTTAATCGATTCTTTTTCATTTTAATCGATTAATATTATGATATGAACAAGATTAATCGATTTATTTTTATCTTAATCGATTAAAAATCTGCTTCCAGTACATAATTAATTGGTTACTTCTCCATTTAATAGATTAGTATTGCAACTACACCAATTTCTCTTTCAGGCACAACAAACTGAAGATCTCTGGTACCTTGACAGTGGTTGTTCTAAACACATGACAGGAGATATCACAAAGTTTCACAGTTTAAACTAAATAATGGTGGGACTGTCATCTATGGGGATAATAACAAAGGGAGAATTCTTGGAGTAGGTGACATCAAATGCATAGAAATAGAAAAAATATGGAGTTCAGTGTAGATAATGACTTTTTAACTGATAAAATGTATTAGTTAAAATTACCAAAATCAACTACTTTTCATAATCAGGAGGAGTGTATGGAAGAACCAGAGGAACAACTGCCCAAAGAATGGAAAACTCCAAAGAATCTTTCAATAGACAACATCATTGGTGAAATAAATCAGGGAGTTTCTACTAGAAGATCATTAAAAAGAATTTTTAATCACATGGCATTTGTATCTCAAATTGAACCTAAAACCACATCTGATGCATTAAAAGATAATAACTAGATTAATGTTATGCATGATGAATTAAATCAATTTACAAGAAATGAAGTATGGGAGTTAATTCGAAAGCCAAATGATGATATTATTGCAGGAACCAAATCGGTTTTTAGAAACAAATTGGATGAAAATGGTATCATTACAAGAAACAAGGCAAGATTAGTTGCTAAAGGTTATAATCAGCAAGATGGAATTGATTTTGATGAAACATATGCTCCTGTTGCTAGATTAGAAGTTGTTAGACTTCTACTTGCTTATGCATCAATTAAGAATTTCAGGTTATTTCAAATGGATGTCAAAAGTGCCTTCTTAAATGTCTACTTGAATGAAGAAGTCTATGTTGCTCAGCCCCTGGTTTTGAAGATCATATTCATCAAAATTTGTCTACAAATTAAAGAAAGCATTATATGGTCTAAACAAGCCCCAAGACAATGGTATGAAAGGTTAAGTAATTTTCTCTTATCAAAGGGCTATCAAAGAGGTGTGGTTGATAAAACTTTATTTCTTAAGAAAATAAATAATGAGATTATTCTAGTTCAAGTATATGTTAATGACATTATTGTTAAACATACAAAGATATGAAGCTTGAAGATTTTGACGATGATTCAAGAAAAAAGGACTTAAAGACTTAAAAGACTTAGAATCATGTATATTTTACTTGTAATAACTTTGTTTTATGTTTTTGAGTCTATATAATTAGAGTACAAGATAACCAACACATAGTCCATCATTTGAAAACTCATTTTTATCAAATCCACTCTGTGATAATCGATTATCACTTAGAATAATCGATTATCCTACACTGAAAATTGTTTTTCTAAAAACCTTGCTGTGATAATCGATTATCACTCAGGATAATCAATTACCCCAGCTAGATAATCGATTATTTACACAGATAATCGATTATCCTATTCCTAATTTACTTCTTTACAAAAATGGTTGTAATGATCGATTATCAATCAAGATAATCGATTATCTACGTCTGTTATGAGTTTTGAAATTTAAATCTGGACCAATTTACGAAAACCCTATTCCCAATTCTTATGTTTTTGAAAATCATTATTTTCCAGACCCTATTCTCTCTACTTAAGGTTCTCTAAGGCTCTCTGCAAATTAACAAACTTTTTTCATACATAAGTTAAGAGTTGTGACTACTAGAGAACTTTCTATGTGGAAGAAAAATGGATTTTTGAAAATATAGTGTGGGCTAGAAGCGATAAGAATCACTGAGTGGGTTTCTTGGTGGATTGTGTGGTGTGCCGTCTCTAGGAAAAGTTGTTGTTCATCCTTTGTGGTTTCAAAGGAGGTGTTCATCTCTTGTGTGACTCAAGAGAGGTGTTTTCTATTCCTTATCTTTTTCAATTTGTAATATGTTGTAACTTGTGATTATAGTGACAGCGTTAATCCTATTTTAGAGTGATTAACAACTGAATGTAGGGTCTTTTGATTCGAACCAGTATAAATCATTTGTGTAATCTTCTTTCCCTTATCTCTTTACATTACAAGCATTTTAATCGGTGAAATTTGGGAAAAATTTTCAAAACCCTAATTTTTTTTAAGAAACCAGTTCACCTCCCTCTTGGTTTTTGTCCCTAAACGCGAACATTCCGCTGCACAATTCTAACAATTGGTATCATAGCTTTCTTTGATAGTCATTCAAATTTTGAAAATGGTCGGACAAAACCAAACCTTTGTCGAGGGTGCTTCTATCAATAGACCCCCACTTTTTGCGGGGCAAAATTATCCTTTTTGGAATGTTAGAATGCAAATATTTTTGGAGTCTATTGATACGGGTGTATGGGATGCAATTGTAAATGGTCCTTTTTTTCCTAAAGTTACTGTAAATGATGTAGAAGAACCTAAACCATTTTCTAGATGGATGGCGGAAGAAAATAGGAAAGCCCAATATGATGTTAGGGTTAGGAATATAATTTCATCTACTTTAACCCTTGTTGAGTTTTACAGGATATTTATTTGCAAGAGTGCTCAAGAAATGTGGGAAATGTTAAGAGTATCCCATGAAGGTACCGATGATGTAAAAAGAGCATGGAAGAACTCATTGATTCAAGAGTATGAGATGTTCCGAATGCAACAAGGAGAAACAATCTTTGACGTTCAAAAGTGTTTCACACATATTGTGAACCGTCTCACAGGGCTTGGTAAGATTTTTGATATTGATGAATTAAATGTAAAAATTCTTAAATCTTTAGACAGGAAATGGCAACCAAAGGTGACTTCAATCACAGAGTCACAAAATCTTGCTACCATGACTATGGCAGCTCTCTTTGGAAAGTTGAGAGAGCAAGATCTTTAACTTGGAAGGCTAAACGATGTAGAAGGCCAACATTAAAAGAGAAACCTTGCCTTCAAAACCGAAATTTCAAAGAGTAAAAACAAGAAGGAAGAAGAAGATGAAAACTGTTAGAAAAGTAGGCTGAGATCAAGAGCGGGGGTGAATTGATCTTTGAAAGATTTTCGCAATATACAGATTATCTATTTCAAAGATTAAGAGTCCTGGCCAATTCTTGAATCAAAAAAAGCAAGAAATCAAAAATAAAGACAGCAACAGAATTAAAGAGAGAAAGGTTTAGAAAGATACAACCAAGATTTATATTGGTTCACCCAATCCTAGGGCTAAGTCCAGTTCCCTGCCAAATTCTAGCTGAGTTCCACTAGATTGAATGTCTTACAGATTACATTTCCAATCACACACCCAATCTACCACAAGAACCAAAATTCCAGTTCTTGCACCTAAACCTTCACCAAGAACCAACTTCCAGTTCTTGAACAACCCTGCAGCCAAATTCTAGCACATGAAACCAGTGCCCACACTTCCAGGCACCCACAATACAGTAAAGAAAAGTAAAGAAACAAAGAGAAGAAACTAGAACACCCAAACCAGGTTTATGCAGCTCTGCAGAATGAGTTTCTTCACAAAAAGAAAGCAAAATTTGCCTCAAGAAAGAGCTACAAAAAACTTTACAAAACCTGCGCGATTCTCTCTTGAAAGTAGCACTTATGATTGCTTGATTGATTGCTCAAAGGTGTGTTTTAAAAGACTCAAGCAATCCTGTTTATATAGAGGATTTTTTAAATTGCTGGTTTAATTAATCTGTTAAAACAATCTTTTAATATGTTAAAAGTCTTGAATTAATCTGTTCAAACTTCTTTTAATCTATTAAAATGTTCTTGATCATTTTCCATATTTGTTTTAACCGATACGACAACGTTTATATCAATTAAAACACTTTGTAAAAAAATCCTTCAAATTATTTTAATTGATTATTTCGCCTTTTAATCGATTAAAATTCTACTAAATGTTTTCATAAAACTTTGTAAGTGTTTTTAACTGATAACAATCTGTTTTAATCGATTAAAACACTTTGGAAAAAATCCTCTTAGTTATTTTAATCGATTGATTCGCATTTTAATCGATTATAATTCTGCCAAAAAGTTTCATAAAACTTTCTAAGGTATTTTAACTGATAACAGACTTGTTTTAATCGATTAAAACACTTTTGGAAAAATCTCTTAGTTGTTTTAATCGATTATTTCGTATTTGTATCGATTAAAATACTGCCAGAACACTTTTCAAAACATCTTAAGTCATTTTAATCGATTATTTCAATTCTACATTAGTTAAAATACTGGCAGAAAGTTTTCAAAAATTCTTTTAATGAAAAAAATCGATTATTTCGAAGATATATCAATTAAAACAGTTCCAGTTATGTTTTAAAAGGTTTTAATTGATTTATTTTGAAAACCTATCAGTTAAAAACTTGTTAAGAAAATTTTAACTGATAAAGCTCATATAATATCAGTTAAAATAGTTTACTTAAAATTCATTTAACAAAATACTTTGTTTTTAACAATTTAAACACATTTTAGAGGCATTTGCCAAATCTTTTAAATGAAGAAACCTCATGCAGCAGAGAGATAAGAATGACTATACCTAAGTAAAGATGCAGACTCATTAATCACTCTACCCTTTTATCTAAGTGACCTTTGACTGCAATAGAATAGCCTTTGACTTCATTTTGAATTCATCAAATCAACAAGATGTTCGTTTAAATGATTCAATAAGATCTTCATCACTTTTAGTCTCCCCCTATTTGATGAAGACAAACACCTCTTTGAACAATATCTTTGCAGAAGAAGTCACTTGAATATATAGATTAGTGATTATTCAAAAATTAATCATTTATCCCATTTCTTCCCCTATATTACTACTCCCCCTAAAATAGTGAGTATAAAAAAAATCATTATCAAAAATATAAAAACAATCATTATAAAAAATAATCATTTCTTCCCCTTTGACTTCATCAAAAATAGGGAAGAGAGGAGTAAAACTAATACTATGCATGCTATGTAACAGAATTTATTTTGAAATCAGTATTACAAAAAAAACATAATACCATCTAGATGTATTACTCATTTGAAGACCAATTAAAGTTTATTCAAACTTATCTTCATTAACACGTTTGTAAAGAATACAATAGACACGTGTAAAGATAAGGGAACCATGCCTTAGTAGCATGTTACAAGAACAACCATTAACTAAAGCCTTTAATTTTTCTTTCCAGAGTAATAATCGATTAAAAACAGGGCATAATCGATTAAAATGTTCTTGTAACTGATTTTAATTGATACAGATAATGTTTTAATCGATTAAAACAATGATGAAAGGTGAAATCTAAAAACTTAAGTTGATTTAATCGATTAAATCAACATTTAATCGATTGAAACCGTATGAAAAATTTTGTATAAGTGCTTTTAATCGATTAAAACTTGTTTTTATCAATTAAAACAACCAGATTTGGAAATTAAATGATGTTTTATGCATCTAAAATGCCTAATTCAGTTCAGATTTTATAAAATCGATCACGAGCAAGGGGTTTTTTGAAAATATCAGCTAATTCTTTTTCAGTTTCTATAAAGAAAATTTCACAATCACCTTTCAAAACATGATCTCTAATGAAATGATGTCTAATTTCTATATGTTTTGTCCTAGAATGTTCAATTGGATTTTTTGTTAATATAATGGCACTGGTATTATCACATAAAAGAGGAATTTTACTGAGAATTAAACTATAATCTTCAAGCTATTGTTTGAGCCAAAGAGGTTGAGCACAACAACTTCCAACTGCAATATACTCGACTTCAGCTAAAGAAAGAGCAACACATGCTTGCTTTTTACTATGCCATGAGATTAGACTGCTTCCAAGAAGATGACAAGTGCCACTGGTGCTTTTCCTGTCAAGCATACACCCTGCAAAATTTGAGTCAGAGTATCCAATTAAATTTAGTTTGGACTCACTAGGATACCATAACCCAACATTTAAAGTTCCTTTGAGATATTTGAGGATCCTTTTTGCAGCAGTAAGATGAGATTCTTTTGGTGCAGATTGAAACCTGGCACACATACAAACACTAAACATAATGTCAGGTCTACTTGTTGTGAGATATAGTAAAGAACCAATAAGCCCTCTATATTTAGTTTCATCTACTAATTTTCCTTTTTCATCAGAATCAAGATAGCAATTGGTGGACATTGGCGTTGATGCTTCTTTGCAATGTTGCATCTCAAATTTCTTTAAAAGCTCTGTGCAGTATTTAGATTGATGAAGAAAACTTCCTCCTTGAAGTTGTTTAATTTGTAATCCAAGAAAGTAGTTGAGTTCCCCCATCATAGACATCTCAAATTCCCCCTGCATATCTTTGATAAAATCTTTACATAAAGACTCATTAGTGGCTCCGAAAATGATGTCATCAACGTATACTTGAACTAGAATTATATCATTATTTTTTTTTTTAGAAATAAAGTCTTATCAACCAAACCAAACCATTTAAGAAAGCACTTTTGACATCCATTCGAAATAACTTGAAATTATTTATTGAAGCATAAGCAAGTAGAAGTCTAACAGCCTCTAATCTAGCAACAGGAGCATATGTTTCATCAAAATCAATTCCTTCTTGCTGATTATACCCTTTAGCAACTAATCTAGCCTTGTTTCTAGTAATTATACCATTTTCATCCATTTTATTTCTAAAAACCCATTTAGTTCCTACAATATTGACATCATCTGGTTTTGGAATTAATTCCCATACTTCATTTCTTGTAAATTGATTTAATTCATCATGCATAGAATTAATCCAGTTATTATCCTTTAATGCATCAAATATGGTTTTTGGTTCTATTTTTGATACAAATGCTATGTGATTGCATAATTTATTTAAAGATCTTCTAGTGGAAACTCCCTGATTTATTTCACTAATGATGTTTTCTATTGAAAGATTCCTTGGATTCTTCCATTCTTTAGGCAACTACTCTTCAGTTTCTTCAATAGATTCTTCCTGTTTTTGAAAATTTATTGATTCTAGCAATTTTAACGGATACATTTTATCAGTTAAAACATCATCTTCTGTACTATACTCAGAATTATTCTGCATACTTAGGTTAGTCTCATCAAACACAACATGAACAGATTGTTCTACAGTATTTAGCCTTTTGTTAAAGATTCTATAGGCATGGCTATTCAATGAATAACCCAAGAAGATACCTTCATCTGATTTGGAATCAAACTTTCCAAGATTTTCCTTTCCATTGTTCAAGACAAAAACCTTACATCCAAATACTCTAAAATAGTTTATGTTAGGCTTTTTACCTTTGTATAATTCATAGAGAGTTTTTTTAAGAAAATGTCTAATTAAAACACGATTAAGTACATGACAAACAGTACTAACGGCATCAGCCCAAAAATATTTTGGTAATGCTTTCTCATTAAGCATTGTCCTAGCTAACTCTTCAAGAGAACGAATTTTCCTTTCAACTACACCATTCTGTTGAGGAGTTCTAGGAGCAGAAAAGTTATGCTTAATACCATGTTTATCACAAAACTTATTAAAATTTTCATTTAAAAACTCTCCCCCATGATCACTTTGAATACAAGAGATGAAATAGCCTTTTTCATTTTGAATTTGTTTCGCAAATTTCTTAAACATATGGAAAGTATCAGATTTTAATTTTAAAAATATTGTCCAGGTAAATCTTGAGTAATCATCTACTATAACCAGTGCATATAGATTCCCTCCTAAACTCATAGTTTTAGAAGGACCAAAGAGATCCATGTGCAAAAGTTCAAGAGGTCTTGATGTTGAAACAATATTTTTCTGCGAAAAGGAATTCTTTACTTGCTTGCCCTTTTAACATGCATCACATACTTTGTCTTTCACAAACTTAAGTTTAGGTAAGCTAATTACAAGATCTTTAGAAATTAATTTATTAAGGTGATTCATACGAATATGAGCTAACCTCCTATGCCACAACCATAAATCATTCTCTTTAGAAATTAAACAACAATTTTTAGCAGAATTAGTATCTAACATGTAAATATTGTTAATTCTCTTACCAGTGATCAGTACCTGTTTTGAATCTGATTTGATAATTTGACATTGATCTTGACCAAAGATAACTTTGTGTCCTTTATCACATAGCTGGCTAATACTGATCAAATTATGTTTTAAACCCTCAACATATAATACATTGTTAATAATACCTGATTCTGTGCATTTGATGTCTCCTATTCCAAGAATTCTTCCTTTGTTATTATCCACATAGACAACAATCCCACCATTCTTTGGTTTTATATTGTTAAACTTTGTAATATCACCTGTCATATGTTTAGAACAATCGTTGTCAAGGTACCAGAGATCTTCTGTTTGTTGTGCCTGAAAGAGATATTAGTATAGTTGCAGTATAACTGATATAGAATTGAAACAATCAATTAGTCCTGCACTGAAAGCAAAATATTAATCGATTAATTTGTTATTGAATTGATTAATATTGTTCTGGAAAGAACATATCAGAATAATAATCGATTAAATCGCAAAATAATCGATTAAATTTGGCCTTTAAATGATTTTAGCTAATGTAAATTCTTTTGAATCAATTAGAACAATCATACTAAATATCCTGAGAGCATTTTAATCGATTAATTCGTATTTTAATCGATTAAAATTTTATGGACAACTTTTCTGGTATACTCTGTAAGTGGAATTAATCGATTAAAACAGTTTTATATCAATTAAAATACACAATCCATGAATCTAGAAACAACATTTGTTGATTGGGTACCAAAGAACTTCCAGATTTTGTTCCTGCAAAACAGATTTAACATATATCTGGTACCCTTTTTATAATCATTGGGTCCAATCAGGTTGTTTCAAATGAATTCTTGGGAATCCACTTCATTCTACCTCTTGATATAGCATATTTCTTGATTCTACAAAATTTCACAGAATGACCTATTTTCATACAATAAAAGCATGTAATAAATGGTGACGAAACAGATTTACTATATGCAAAATAGTTTTTAAATGCTCCAGTTTTCTTTCCAACAAGAGGTGTAAAACCAATACCACCATGATCAATAACCAACTTTTGAGAATCAAGTACAACATCAAGACTGGTTTTTCCTTGTGCAAGTTTAGATGCAGTTTTTATTAAATATGTTAATTTCTTTTTTAACTCAGGACAATTTTCACAATCTTTATCATTACACATGCAATTAGAATTATTACCTATTTCCAGATTTTCATACTTAGTTTCTTCATCAACAATTTTATTTTCAAGAAGAGTGATTTTGTTTTCTAATAAACTATTCATGCTTTTTAATCTTTTGTTTTCAATTTCTAATTTCTTAGCTACTGCATGCATTTCATAAAAAGAATCTTGTAATGAACTGTAATTCATAGTAGTTGTTGAATCAGAACTTACACTGGTCATGGGAGAATCCAAATTGACCATCAAACATATCTCTGTTGTTTCTTCATAAGCCATTTCAAGAGTTTTCTACATCTGTGCAGCAGCTTGACAATGAGATATCCTGAAAAAATAATTTCTGTTAAGTGCAGATGTGATGATACTCTTAGCAGTACCATCATCTTGGATTAGTTTCTTTTCACAATCATTTAAACTAGACCATTCTCTGTTAAAAACATAGGAACCTTGTTCAATAATATTCCAAACACTTATATCAATAGATTCAATAAAGATCTTCATTCTTATCTTCCAAAATGAATAATCTGTTCCACAAAACAGTGGAGGTCTATCAATACAAGCACCCTCAGAAAACTTATTTCCAGCCATTTAGATCGAAAACTTGAATAAATCTCAAGAACCTTGCTCTTGATACCAATTGTTAGAAAAGTAGGCTGAGATCAAGAGGGGGGGGGGTGAATTGATCGTTGAAAGATTTTCGCAATATACAGATTATCTATTTCAAAGATTAAGAGTCCTTACCAATTCTTGAATCAAACAAAGCAAGCAATCAAAAATAAAGACAGCAACAGAATTAAAGAGAGAAAAGTTTGTAGACCCCAAATCTTGCCTGACCTCAAAATAAGAACAGAAGACCTCCTATTCGAAGATGGATGAAGCCTAAAAAGCCAATAGGAGAGACTATTAGGCCCCATATTAGAGTAGGAAGGATTTTCTGTATAAAAATAAGGATTTTTGCCTTCAGAAGTCGAGACCGCCGTCTCGCTTTTCGGGACCGCCATCTCGCTGAAGGGAAAGTTGAGACCGCCGTCTCGTTTGGCGAGACCCGTCTTGCCACTTGCCAATGGCGAGACCCCCCTCCCGCTTGGCGAGAAGGCCTTCTCGTCACTTAGCAAGTCGATACCACCGTCTCGCCAAATGAGACCTCCATCTCACCATTGATGCAAGTTGAGACCACTGTCCCGAATGGCGAGACCGCCGTCTCGACCTTGCCAGTCGAGACCACCGTCTCGACCTGATAGGCATGAATCCCTATAAATAGTGAGCGCTCCCCCCTTCATTTCACACAGCTCTTCCACTTTCCCTTCTACACTTTCTTCAAATTCTCCTCCTAGAGTCCCTCCGAAGCATTTCCGGAGTTTCTGAGTGTCTTAGAGAGCTTTTTATAGCGTTTCGAGAGCGATTTTTGGCGTTGTAAGAGCGAAGGGCTGCCAAAATGCACCCTATTTTCAAGAGAATTAATCAAAAAGCTTGCTTTGGAGGTTTCTTCACTCTCTCCCTCTCTTTTACTGTCTTTTATGTATATTAAATTGCATAATGGTTATTAGGGCCATGTAGTCATTATTTTGATTCTGCAAATAAAAAGGGAAAAGCGTCTTTTTTGAAAGTTTATTTATAAAATAATTGGCCTATCATAGGGAACCCGAAAGGGGCGTCGTAAGGGAACTAACACTTCCCTTACATGTAACTAACTCCCTTACCCAACTCTGGTTTTAACGACCGAAGTTGGTTTTAAAAAAACCAACACCTTTTTCCTTTTTTGATGTTTACGGTAAAAACATCGGTGGCGACTCCATAAGAACCTTTTCAAATTTGTCCTTAGGTCAGCCCGGTTATCGGACGATCTAAGAACACCCTTTCAAAAACCTCGCCATTAGGTTCAGCCTGGTTATTGGACAACCTAAAGGCGTTGTAACATCAGCCATAAAAACGCGAAAAATGGAAAATCAGAACCATCGCGTCGCTCTGACCGCCTCTTTTTGACGGTGGCGACAGATGGCGACTCCGCTGGGGAAGCCTAGAGAGTTGATCCCATTTAGTGATGGGCCGGTTTAATAAATAAACTAAGAAATTATGCTTTTACCCTACCTTGTATCATGTTTTAATTGTTTGTCTTTAATAACTGTTGTTTGTTTATTTTTATGCAATTTTTTGAAATATAAATTGTACACAAATATTTGCACACAACAGTTCCCTCTATACTCGGGGGCAAGTGAGAAATACATAGGGAGTGGGTGGCAGGTACGATTCGCCGTAGTGATGGCCCTGAGCCCACCGGTGCGATCGGAAACCACCACTCAAGGTGATAACCTTCCTCTTTTGGCACAAAGACTGACTATGGCCTTAGTGCTAAGCATGGTTGGAAGGCTGGAGAGTGGGGACCCTATAATGGGGGCACCTTGGGGGCCTAAGACTTGGTGAGAACAGTTAGAACCTAGCTTTGCCAATGCACTTTTCTACAAGAAAACCCTATCTCATGATTAAAACGACTTCTCACATGTTCGCGGATGAGTGAATTGTATGTGCATTTGCTTTTTGCATTTGATTGCATAGCATAACAAAACAACAGATAAAAACAACTTTTTTTTACAAAAAACACCCTTATCTCAGATAGTCTGCCTTTTAGCTAGCCTGGTTTCAGGTTCTTTGTAAGCTAAGTAGCCACGCAGTCCGACAGAAGAGATAAGGGACGCTAATATTATTCTTTCGCAAATAAAACCATTTTATCTCAAACAGTCTGCCTTTTAGCTAGCCTAATTTTAGGTTCTTTGTAAGCTAAGTAGCCACGCAGTCCGACAGAAGAGATAAAAGGCTCTAAAAATAAAATAAAACCAAATATAGACCCAACCCAAATAAATGGGACCTTGTTCACAAATATTAAAATTCATAAATCATCCATATAGGTAGTTTATTTTTCCGAAAAAAATAAATACGCAAATACCATCATACATCATGTAGAAATAAAACATGATAAATAGAAAAAATAAACACTTGCATTCATATCCACAATAAGCATCATGTTCATAAAACATGCATTTTGGTTTTTTAGAAAATGGAGGGGACTAGTAAACAATTGAAGAAAGTGGACATTCCCCGGTACCATACTGAGAAACTGGGGTATTACACATTTCCCCGACCCTTTGAGAAGCTTCTCCAAAATCCCTCTCCACCGACGCCTAACCTTAGAGTGGAAGGTCGAGTTGGAACAATGAGACGTCAACCAATTATCCTGGGTTTGCCCTTGGTTCCGACCCAGCCCAGTCCTCATCAGATGTGGGGATTACTCGAGCATACCGTTGATAGGACTCAGGGGTTGCATAGCCTATTCACCGAGAGTAGCTATGAGACAACTCATGAGGACTCAAACTACAATATCCCGAGGGGAGCTCGGAGGACTGTGTTTCTTCGGAGACCCATGCACAATTGCTAACTCACTGGCTGTGAGAAGAGCATGGGAGAAACTAGTCTTGACGGGAGATAGAGAGCTAGGAAAAGCTCGAGTAGCTGTCTCCAGTGACTACGAGGAGTGGAGACAGAAAAGAGGGATGTCGCAACCATCTACCTCACTCGCTACATGTTCAAATAGTGAAGAGCTGCAAAATCAAGTTAATGCCTTGACCCGGATGATAGAAATCATGGGAGCCCAGATGAGGGCCCTTGAAGAAAGAGAGCAGGAATCTATCCTCACCATAGATGGTCTACAGAGGCAATGCAAGAAAAAAGATCATGAAATAGAGCGCCTCAAGGACCAATGTGCTGATTCTAATGAACAAGCTATCCGAGCATCCAAAACTGCTAGAACCAGCTCGGATAGCTAACTTCAAGAAATAACCGCCAAATCAGCACGCCTTGAGGCCGAATCAGCAAAACAGGCTCAGACGATCAAGGACTTGTTACAAGACCTCACAAAGACTCGGTCAGAAATACGCCAAGAGCGAGAGGCCAACTGAAGACTCAACAAAAGTCTCACTGAGCTACGCTGCAAAGAAAGAGATGGGCTAGCTCAGTACGGTCAAGTACTGCGAGAAAAGGACCAAGCTCTCATGAAACTCGACGAGCTGCAAGCCTTGGTCATCCATGAAGAGGGGAAGATCAAAGAGGCTCAAAAATACAGTGAAGATATGAGCCAGGTGGTCCAAAAGCAAAGCGAAGTACTCACTCGTAACGTCCGGGAAGCCAAAAGGGAATTACATAGAGAACAAGACCCGCCTGTGGGTTTCTTTAGGCTTTTCCGTTTCTGTCAAAAGTTGCTTCGTAGTATGGAATAGGGGAATGTACACCTTCTACGAATAAATGAATTGTTCTTTATTCAAACGATTATCTACTTGCATGCATATCATTCATTTGCATATTTAACTTCCCCTCCTTCACTTTTAATAAACAAGATAATAAAAAGGAAGGATTAACTGACACGTTTTTCAAATACAAAAAATGGAGAAAAAGCCGCTTTTAATCAAGCTCTCCCCAACGGTCGATCCACCACAAGAGGATAATAAGCCTCGACCGTTGGTTCTCAAAATCAATAAGGAAGAGGGGGCAAGGACACCCGTGCGACTATTTATGCCACATCCTTTCTCCTACGAATCAAATAAAGTTGTACCGTGGAGATACGAGGAATCTTCACCAATAAAGGAGGATATCTTCAATATAGCCAGGATTGGGGGCATGACTAGAAGTGGAAGGATCTACTCCCCCAAGGACCTACACAAAGATGCCCCCAAAAATAAAGGAAAAAATAAACAGACCGAAGAAAAAGAAAATAAGGAATCCAAGGAGGAGACAGACGAATTACTCCAGTTCATAAGGCAAAGCGAGTATTCCATTATTGACCAGCTCAATCACACACCTGCAAAGATAACGTTGTTATCTCTAATGATGAGCTCGAAAACCACATAGAAACACCCTGATGAAGGTCTTGAGCGAAGCGCATGTACCTCACACCATATCCCAAGAAAAGGTCAAGAGGATCGTCAGTCACATCACGACAAGCGATCACCTCACCTTCACAGAGGAAGAACTCCCCCTCGAGGGGTCAAACCACAACAAACCCTTGCACATTTCCATCAAGTGCAAGGAGTACCTCATTGTCAAAGTTCTTGTGGATAACGGGTCATCCTTGAACGTGATGCCCAAGTACACACTCGACAAGTTGACTATTCAAGGAACCCGTTTGTGCCCAAGCAGCACTATCATTCGATCCTTCGACGGATCCAAACGTTAAGTAGTGGGAGAAGTCAATCTGCCAATCCAAGTTGGACCCACTATCTTCAACGTCGATTTCCATGTAATGGATATTACGCCGGCATATAGTTGTCTCCTCGACAGACCTTGGATTCACGACGCTAAGGCAATACCTTCAGCGCTCCACCAAAAGGTCAAGTTTATAGTGAATGACAAAATGGTCACGGTCCAAGTAGAAGATGACATCCTGATCAGTGGACCGTCTACCCAACCCTATGTGGATGCGGCTGAAGAGGCCCTTGAAACATCTTTTCAAGTGCTCGAAATCGTCAGTGTAGAGAGACTTCCCAAAAACACAAAGGTAGCCCACATAATGATGAAGCATGGTTACCATCCTGGCCAAGGACTGGGGGCAGATTCCCAAGGGATGAGGGAACCCCCAAAATTCAAAGATAATCCTTTTAAGTATGGCCTAGGATATGACCCTACAAAGGGCCAAGCAGAAAGAAGAAAAGGGAAGTCTCCTCTCCGCACACTCAAACAAATATTCCAAAGCGGAGGGATGCAAGCGTCAAGAGCTACCTAGTCATTAGGAAATCTTTTTCTTCACTTAAGGGATGTAAACCCAATGATTGTTAGAGATTATCCACGGGGCTAGCTTGACCCCCAGGCAGTTTAGGGCACATATTCCCTTATTAATTAATAAAGAATACATTTCTTACTATCTGCTTCTCTTCTTGCTATTTCATGACTAGACCTCACAATAACCTTGTCTAAACAAAAAAAAAGAGAAAGGAAGAATAAAAGTGTGGCTAAATAATCAAAATGTAGCATTGCCATTACAATCAAGTTGGTCAGTTAGAAGCACAAAATAAGGCTTTACCTCACCATAAATAAAGTCGTGTTTCGACAATATTGTGAAAAAAAAACACAAAACAAAAAGAAAAGAAAAAGCCCATAGGAGCCAAAGGCCAAAAGAAAAAGGGCAATATACCTGGTAGGAAACCCACTTAAGGGGGCTACGCAAAAGATAGGGTCAACCCGTTAGGACACCCGAACAAAAATAAAGGGTAGCCTAGGCAAAAAGTAGGGTTACAAAATAAGATCCGCTAGGATTCCCTAAACAAAAAAAGGAACCTAGACAAAAGATAGGACCAAAACACAATATCCTAGTTCGAAAACCCAAAGGGCGATCTAGGAAAATCGATCAACCATAAAAGGAAATGGAAATAGGCTAAGGCGCAAATCCAAACAAAAGAGAGAAAAACGTTTGCTTAGACAAAAGCTTAAACACCTAAGCCTATTAGTTTGGGCATATGGAGGCGTATAGTCAACAAGAGCATTGAAACCCCTAAAGTGAAGAAAAAGAGACACCAACATGGCAAAGCGTGCTCTCCAAAAAAAGGAAGAAAAAGGAAAAAGAAAAGAAGAAAGAAAAAAGAAAGAGAAATTCATTCTTCGGTCACATTAAGTTCAGAACGGTACAGCCAAGTACAGCAAAAAACAATCATCAGAGGGCATTTGTCTCTACAAGACGCACCAGTTAATCCTTTTGAAAAACTAATGAAATAGGCATTATAGGACATCAAACATGAAAATATTGCATGCATGAAATGGTTTTGAACAAGGTCCTGTTTTCTACAAGAAAAAATCCATCTAAAAAGAGAGACTGTTGTCTCAACATTCCAGACCGTCGTCTCGATTCACGCTGAAACGAGACCGTCGTCTCGACATTCGAGACCACCGTCTCTCGGTTTGGACATAGACGAGACCGCCTTCTCGCTTGGAGGCGCACAACACACTTTTCCCCAGAAGATCAACCGCCGCAAGACCGAACATCTGAAGGGTAATCGGGCAAGAGGGTCAACTCTTTTACCCTCCAGTCGATCTTCTTGGCACGACAGGCCAACAGTCGACTAGTCAGGTAAAGGGGGGGCAGCTGTAGACCCCAAATCTTTCCCGACCTCAAAATAAGAGCAGAAGGCCTCCTATTCGAAGATGGACGAAGCCTAAAAAGCCACTAGGAGAGACTATTAGGCCCCATATTAGAGTAGGAAGGATTTTCTGTATAAAAATAAGGATTTTTGCCTTCAGGAGCCGAGACCGTCGTCTCACATTTTGGGACCCCCGTCTCGCTGAATGGCAAGTCGAGACCGTCGTCTCATTTGGTGAGACGGTCATCTCACCACTTGCTAATGGCAAGACCCCCCTCCCACTTGGTGAGAAGGCCTTCTCGTCACTTGGCAAGTCGATACCGCCGTCTCGCCATTGATGCAAGTCGAGACCGCCGTCTCGACCTGATAGGCACGAATCCCTATAAATAGTGAGCGCTCCCCCCTTCATTTCACACAGTTCTTCCACTTTCCCTTCTACACTTTCTTCAAATTCTCCTCCTAGAGTCCCTCTGAAGCATTTATGGAGTTTTTGAGTGTCTTAGACAGCTATTTATAGCGTTTTGAGAGCAATTTTCAGCATTGTAAGAGCGAAGGGTTGTCAAAACGCACCCTATTTTCAAGAGAATTAATAAAAAAGCTTGCTTTGGAGGTTTCTTCACTCTCTCCCTCTCTTTTACTGTCTTTTATGTATATTAAATTATGGAATAGTTATTAGGGCCATGCAGTCATTATTTTGATTCCAAAAATAAAAAGGGTAAAAGCGCCTTTTCCGAAATTTTATTTATAAAATAACTGGCCTATCAAAGGGAACCCAAAAGGGTTGTCGTAAGGGAACTAACACTTCCCTTACACGTAACTAACTCTCTTACCCAACTCTGGTTTTAACGACCGAAGTTGGTTTTCGAAAAACCAATGCCTTTTTTCCATTTTTGATGTTTCCGGTAAAAACATCGGTGGCGACTCCATAAGAATCCTTTCAAATTTGTCCTTAGGTCAGCCCGGTTATCGGACGATCTAAGAACACCCTTTCGAAAACCTCGCCCTTAGGTTCAGCCCGGTTATCGGACAACCTAAAGGCGTTGTAACATCACCCATAAAAACGCGAAAAATGGAAAGTCGGAACCATCGTGTCGCTCCGACCGCCTCTTTTTGACGGCGACAACAAGGTTTAGAAAGATACAACCAAGATTTATACTGGTTCACCCAATTCCAGGGCTACGTCCAGTTTCCAGCCAAATTTCAGCTGAGTTCCACTAGATTGAATGTTTTACATATTACAATTCCAATCACACACCCAATCTACCACAAGAACCAAAATTCCAGTTCTTGCACCTAAACCTTCACCAAGAACCAACTTCCAATTCTTGAACAACCCTGTAGCCAAATTCCAGCTACAGAAACCAGTGCCCACACTTCCAGGCACCCACAATACAGTAAAGAAAAGTAAAGAAACAAAGAGAAGAAACTAGAACACCCAAACCAGGTTTATGCAGCTCTACAGAATGAGTTTCTTCACAAAAAGAAAGAAAAATTTGCCTCAAGAAAGAGCTACGAAAAACTTTACAAAACTTGCATGATTCTCTCTTGAAAGTAGAACTTATGATTGCTTGATTGATTGCTCAAAGGTGTGTTTTAAAAGACTCAAGCAATCATGTTTATATAGAGGATTTTTCAAACTGCTGGTTTAATTAATCTGTTAAAAGTCTTGAATTAATCTGTTAAAACTTCTCTTAATCTGTTAAAATGTTCCTGATCATTTTCCATATTTGTTTTCACTGATACGACAACGTTTATATCAATTAAAATACTTTGTAAAAAAATCCTTCAAATTGTTTTAATCGATTATTTCACCTTTTAATCGATTAAAATTCTGCTCAATGTTTTCATAAAACTTTTTAAGTGTTTTTAACTGATAACAATATGTTTTAATCGATTAAAACACTTTGGAAAAAATCCTCTTAGTTATTTTAATCGATTAATTTGCATTTTAATCGATTATAATTTTGCCAAAAAGTTTCATAAAACTTTCTAAGTTATTTTAACTGATAACAGACTTGTTTTAATCGATTAAAACACTTTTGGAAAAATCTCTTAGTTGTTTTAATCGATTATTTCATATTTGTATGGATTAAAATACTGCCAGAACACTTTTCAAAATATCTTAAGTCATTTTAATCGATTATTTCAATTCTACATTCGTTAAAATACTGGCAGAATGTTTTCAAAAATTCTTTTAATGAAAACAATCGATTATTTCGAAGATATATCAATTAAAACAGTTCCAGTTATGTTTTAAAAGGTTTTAATTGATTTATTTCGAAAACTTATCAATTAAAAACTTGTTAATAACATTTTAACTGATAAAGCTCATATAATATCAGTTAAAACAGTTTACTTAAAATTCATTTAACAAAATACTTTGTTTTTAACAGTTTAAACACGTTTTAGATGCATTTGCAAAATCTTTTAAATGAAGAAACCTCATGCAGCAAAGAGATAAGAATGATTATACCTAAGTAAAAATGCAGACTCACTAATCACTCTACCCTTTTATCTAAGTGACCTTTGACTGCAACAGAATAGCCTTTGACTTCATTTTGACTTCATCAAATCAACAAGATCTTCGTTTAAATGATTCAATAAGATCTTCATCACTTTCAAAAACTTGAGTCTTATGATCAAGAAATTCACAAAGTTCATGAAAGCTAAAGGGAAGGAACCTATCAAAGGTAAGGGAAAGGTAAAAGAAAATTATTCTTTAAATTTTAAATGTTATGGTTGTGGTGAAACAGGGCATGTAAAATCTGATTGCCCAAACAAGAGAAATGACGATCATAAAGGCAAGAAATTCTTCAAAAATAAAGCCTATATAGCTTGGGATGATAGTGACTCAAGTTCGGAGTCAAGCGATTCTGAAGTTGAAGCAAATATTTGTTTGATGGAAAATGACAACATTTCTTCCGATTGTGAGGTAAGCGATTTCTATTGTTCTTCAAGTGATGATGAAAATGATTATGATGCCTTGCATAATGTATATCAAGAGTTGTTTACTGCTTTTAAGGACTTAAAATCTGAATATAAAACCTTGAAAAAGTGTTTGAATAAATAAAAAAAAGAAGTGGAATCTTTGAAAACGAAAATTGCATGTTTAGAGGAAAAAGGTGATAAACAAATAACATGTGCATCATGTAAAGAATATGAATATGATATTGACATACTTAGCCACTTACTTGATAAAGCTAAGAAAGAATTAAGTGATCGTTATAAGGATGAGGTTATTGTACAAGCCTAAAAATAGAACTCGAAGAGTATGGGTTGAAAAATGATCTAAATCTTCTAAAAAAAATGTATCATTTTCAAGAATTACATCTAATGCTTGCTTCTATTGTATGAAACAAGGACATACATCTAATAGGTGTAAAATTAAGCATTTTGGTGTTCCAAAGGGAAAATATGTTTGGGTTTCTAAAGTTAAATGATTAGATTGTCTCTAACCCCAAGGACCCAAAAGTTATGGGGACCTAAGATTATTATGTTTTTTGCTTTGTAGGAAACTTCAAAATCCAAGAAGTTTATGTGGTATCTTGACAGTGGATGTTCAAGACACATGACTAGAGATAAAAAGAAATTTGTAAGTTTTACAAAGAAAGAACAAGGATATGTGACCTATGGGGACAACAACAAAGGAAGAATCCTTGGAACCGGAAATATTGGTGGTGCAAATACCTTGGAGATAAAAGATGTGCTCCTTGTTGATGAGTTAAAACACAATCTCCTAAGTATAAGTCATCTTTGTGATAAAGGATTTAAGGTAATTTTTGAAAGTAAGTTTTGCACCATTCATTTAAAGGATTCTGAAAATAGAGCATTAAGAGGTATTAGGCATAATAATATTTATTTGATTGACTTGGATTGTGTAATTAATACTAATATAACATTCTTAGTTGCTAAGGAAGAAAATCCATGGTTATGGCATAAGAGAGCCGCTCATATAAACATGCATCAATTAAACAAACTAATATCAAATGACTTAGTTGTTGGTTTTCCGAAGTTAAAATTTGAAAAAGATAGATTATGTGATGCATGTCAAAAAGGTAAACAAGTGAAATCATGTTTTAAATCTAAGAATGTTATTTACACATCAATACCTTTAGAACTATTACACTTAGATTTATTTGGTCCATCTAGGATAAAAGGGTTTGGTGGAAATTACTATGCTCTTGTAATTGTTGATGATTTTTCTAGATATACTTGGACATTTTTCTTAACATTAAAAAGTGAAGCTTTTAAGGTCTTTAGGAAGTTTGCCAAGCAAATTAAAAATGAGAGAGACTTAATAATTAAAGTGTTAAGAAGTGACCATGGTGGAGAATTTCAAAATGAATACTTTAAAAATTATTGTGAAGAAAATGGTATTTTACATAATTTTTCTACACCTAGAACTCCCCAACAAAATGGTGTAGTAGAAAGGAAAAATAGCTCACTAGAGGAACTTGCTAGAAAAATGTTAAATGAATCAAATGCTCCTAAATATTTTTGGGTTGATGCTGTAAGTACTGCATGTTATGTATTGAATAGGATGCTTATTAGGCCAATCATAAAATTAACCCCTTATGAATTGTTAAATGGAAGGAAGCCTAATGTTTCTCATTTAAAAATATTTGGATGTAAATGCTTTGTTTTAAATAATGGAAAAGATAACTTAGGAAAATTTGACTCAAAAGCCGATGAGGCCATTTTCTTAGGTTATTCACTAACTAGCAAAGCATATAGAGTATTCAATAGAAGAACTTTGAATATTGAAGAATCTGTACATGTTACCTTTGATGAAATTGTAGACCTTGAGGGAAATCCTCTTGAGTCAAATAAAGAATATGCAGGTGATGATGAGTACATAAGAGAAGCTCTAGAAGAAATGTACTTAAATGAGAATGATCCATCTCAACCAACTGAATTGGCAAAAGAGTAGCAACCACCAAGAGGACTTTCAATAGACAATATAACTAGTGATATTTCAAAAGGGGTAAGAACTAGAAATATGACAAATTTCTGTATGTCTATAGTTTTTGTTTCACATATTGAACCCAAAAGTGTTGAGGAAGCCCTCAAAGATGACCAATGGTGCATTGCAATGCAAGAAGAACTAAATCAATATGAAAGAAACCAAGTCTGGGAATTAATTCCAAGAAAAGAATCTCATCAAGTTATTGGAACAAAATGGGTATTTAGGAACAAACTTGATGAAGATGGAAATATAACAAAGAACAAAGCTAGACTTGTTGCCAAAGGTTACTGTCAAGAGGAAGGTATTGATTATGATGAAACCTATGCTCCTGTTGCCATGTTAGAGGCTATACGCCTACTTCTTGCTTATGCCTCATTGATTAAATTTAAACTATATCAAATGGATGTTAAAAGTGTATTTTTAAATGGGTTTATCAAAGATGAAGTATATGTGGAACAACCCCCTGGATTTGAAGATTTTAAATATCCTAATCACATTTTTAAACTGAAGAAAGCTTTATACGGTTTGAAACAAGCTCCTAAGTCTTGGTATGAAAGATTAAGGAGTTTTCTAATTTCAAATGATTTTTCTAGAGTAAAAATTGATTCCACCTTTTTTATTAAGAAAGTAAAAGAACATATTTTGTTAGTTCAAGTATATGTTGATGATATTATTTTTGGATCAACTAATAATTCCTTGTGTGATGGATTTGCTAAGATAATGCAGGGTGAATTTGAAATGTCAATGATGGGAGAATTAACATTCTTTCTTGAACTTCAAATTAAGAAACTTAAAGATGGCACATTTATATCACAAACCAAATACTGCACAGAGATTCTCAAGAAATTTGGAATGGACACTTCAAAGGAAGCTAACACACCCATGGGAACATCATGCTATTTGGATAAAGATGAATCAGGTTTGGAAATTAATCAATCAATGTTTAGAGGTATGATAGGTTCTCTATTATACTTAACTGCAAGTAGACCTGATATTATGCATTTTGTTTGTGTGTGTGCTAGATTTCAAGCTTGTCCAAAAGAATCTCATTTAAGCGCATTAAAAAAACGAATTTTAAAATATTTAAAAGGAACTATAGTATTTGGATTATGGTATCCATCTGAAGCTTCTCCTAGTTTAATAGGTTATTCTGACGCTGATTATGGAGGATGTAAAATAGATAGAAAAAGTACTAGCGGAACATGTCATCTGATAGGATCATCCTTAGTATCTTGGAATTCTAAGAAACAAGCCTGTGTTGCTTTATCCACAACTAAAGTTGAATACATTGCAGCTGGTAATTGTTGTGCTCAAATCCTATAGATGAAGCAACAATTAGAAGATTTTAGTATTTTTCTAAGTAATATTCCTTTAATGTGTGATAATACAAGTGTTATTAATCTCAAATAATCCTGTCATGCATTCTAGAACCAAACACATTGAGATTAGGCACCATTTTTTAAGAGATCACATTTCTAAAGGAAATTGTAAGATTGAGTATATAAACACAAAACATTAGTTAGCAGACATATTTACCAAACCTCTTCCAAATGATAGATTCTATGAACTTAGGAGAGACTTAGGAATATTAGAAATAGTCTAAACTCTGCTTAACTGACAAATCTTTGCATTTTGTACTGGAATAATCGATTATATAGGGTAATAACTGATTATCCTATGTCTAATACATGATAAAATTGTTAATCTCTCTGGAATAATCGATTATCTTAGGTAATAATTGATTATTGAAGCTTAAATGAGTGGTTCATGAAAAATCTTTCTGTAATAATCAATTATTTGGGGTAATAATCGATTATCTGTACAAAATTGACCCAAATCAGTGATTTCTCTCTGGAATAATCGATTATCAAGCCAGATAATCGATTATCCATGCATTTTCCGAGCAGGGATGAAGAAATAATCGATTATCAGGGGGTGATAATCGATTATCCCGCGTTGTTGGAGATAAACTAGCCATTTGTAACGACTTTTTTTTTCTTTAATTCTCCTCAAAATAGCCGTTTATGGGCATTGGGAAGATTTTCTATATATAGGAGGGATCAAATTCACATTCAAACACTTCCAAACTTCAAATCAAAGCATTCTTCACACATTCTAAGCTCTGTTGTCTCTTCAAAGCCTTACTTGTCTTCAAAACTCCTTATCCTCCTCTCTTTTCATTCTAAATGGCTTCATCTTCCTGTAGAAAGATTCCAACAAGGAGAAGATCCGCTCCTGCTTCTCATCCTCGCCCTAATTCTCTTGGAGGGTGGATTTCTGATGATGATGGAAGACAGAAATTTCTAAATTTCTGGAAAGAAAGGGGTATTATTACTCCTAAATTTCTTCTGGGAGATCAATTCATAAATAGGGGATTCAACTTTCCTAATCTTCTTGAGCAACAAGGTGTTCTTCCCTTTATCGAGATGCAAGGTACATACTATCTGGATTTTGTTCAGGTGTTCTATTCTCACTTCAAATATAGGGATCATGTTGCTACTTCTAGAGTCAAGGGTGTAACCATTATCCTTGATGATGATATTTGGGAAAATATTGCTCATTTTCCTATAAGAGATAATGTTGTAAATGTCCTTGTTGATTTGGAGGATTTTAATTGCATTTTGGCCTACCGTTCTTTTCTTTGCAATCCTGTCATGGAAATTGGCAGACAACTTTTGGCCGGACCTTTAAAGAAAGAAGAACGCATGTTGCTGCATCTTCTTGTATGGATTTTGTGTCCTTGGCAACCAACCATGCACAATGTTCTTCTATTGACCTTCGCATTATCCATGCCATCATGAATAACGAGCCAATTGATTGGCCAAGCCTTGTCACATTGACAATGCTCAAGGCGAAGCGTCTCCCAACCTTCAAGATTCCTTACGCTCTTCTCATCTCTAGGATTCTTGAATACAAAGGTGTCAATGTTGAAGGGGAACAACGAGCCTGGACATTTAATTCAAACAGAATGTTGGACAACATGCTTACTCAGCTACAAATGGTGAACATAAATGGAGTTTATGTTCATAAAGATGATGCTCCTCACATGGCTGATATTGCTCAAGATTCTGATGATGAGGACATATCTGTTGCTGATAAGCCTACTGATAATGTTCATACTGCTGGAACGTCATCTACTGCTCACCCTTCTTCCCGTCCTTCCATGGAAGACATGTTGTTCGACATGAATCATAGAATGCAGGAATTCTTCTCTATATCTCAAGAACAACATCAAGAAATTAGCAGACGAATTTTAGATGTAGATGATCGGGTGTGTAATTTATAAGATAGATTTGACGCGCAGTTTAATAGTGATGAGAGTGAAGAGTTCTAATCTCTTCAAACATTTCTTGTTGTTTGTACTACATTGCTTTAATGAATAAAATTTTATTTTTTTGCATTGATTGAGGGGGAGTTGTTTTTCTATCTTATGCACTTATTGAGGGGGAGATTTCATTTTTATTATAATCAAAATAGGGGGAGAAATTATTTAAAGCCTCTTATGTTTAATGATGTCTAGTAAGTTTAATAGTTTTGTTAGCTGTGACAGATAAAACAGGTTATTACAAAGGGCTTTAAAGCAAATTTTGATATTCATCAAAAAGGGGGAGATTGTTAAACATACAAAGATATGAAGCTTGAAGATTTTGATGATGATTCAAGAACAAAGGACTTCAAGACTTCAAGACTTAGAATCAATGTATTTTACTTGTAATAACTCTATTTTATGTTTTTGAGTCTGTATAATTAGAGTACAAGATAACTAGCACATAGTCCATCATCTGAAAACTCATTTTTATCAAATCCGCTCTGTGATAATCGATTATCACTTAGAATAATCGATTATCTTGCACTGAAAATTGTTTTTCTGAAAACCTTGTTGTGATAATCGATTATCACTCAGGATAATCGATTATCCAAGCTAGATAATCGATTATTTACACAAATAATCGATTATCCCGGTCCTATTTTACTCCTCTTCGAAAATGGCTCTATAATAATCGATTATCTACATCTGTTATGAGTTTTGAAATTCAAATCTGGACCAATTTACGAAAACCCTATTCCCAATTCTTATGTTTTCAAAAATCATTATTTTCCAGACCCTATTCTCTCTACTTAAGGTTCTCTAAGGCTCTCTGCAAATTAACAAACCTTTTTCATACAAAAGTTAAGAGTTGTTGAGTGCTAGAGAACTTTTTGTAGGAAAGAAAAAGGGGCTTTTGAAAACCTAGTGTGGGCTAGAAATGATAAGAATCACTGAGTGGGTTTCTTGGTGGACTATGTGTTATGCTGTCTCTAGGAAAAACTGTTGTTCATCCTTTGTGGTTTCAAAGGAGGTGTTCATCTCTTGTGTGACTCAAGAGAGGTGTTTTCTATTCCTTATCTTTTTCAATTTGTAATCTGTTGTAACTTGTGATTATAGTGACAATGTTAATCCTCTTTTAGAGTGATTAACAACTGGACGTAGGGTCTTTTGATCCGAACCAATATAAATCATTTGTGTAATCTTCTTTCCCTTATCTCTTTACATTACAAGCATTTTAATCGATGAAATTTGGGAAAAAAAATTCAAAACCCTAATTTTTTTTAAGAAACCAATTCAGCCCCCCTCTTGGTTTTTGTCCTTAAACGCGAACATTCCACTGCACAATTCTAACAATCATATTTGGAGCCACTAATGAATCCTTGTGTAAAGAATTTATCAAAGATATGCAGGGAGAATTTGAGATGTCTATGATGGGGGAACTTAATTACTTTTTTGGGTTATAAGTCAAACAACTTCACGGAGGGATCTTTCTTCATCAATCAAAGTACTGCATAGAGCTTACAAAGAAATTTGAGATGCAGCACTGTAAAGAGGTATCCACACCAATGTCCACCAACTGCTATCTTGATGCTGATGAAAAGGGAAAACCAACAGATCAAACAAAATATAGAGGGCTTATCGATTCTTTTTATATCTCACAGCAAGTAGACCTGACATTATGTTTAGTGTTTGTATGTGTGCCAGGTTTCAATCTGCACCAAAAGAATCTCATCTTACTGCTGCAAAAATGATCCTCAAATATCTCAAAGGAACATTAAATGTTGGGTTGTGGTATCCTAGTGAGTCCAAACCAAATCTAATTGGTTACTCTCACTACAACAGAAAGTGGCTTTCGCAACTGCACTTTAGATAGCGATTAACAAAAATCGCTTTTAAAAATACGTATTAGATAGCGGTTAGGAATAAAACGCTCTCTAAAGTATGTTTTAATAGCGGTTTAGAAAGAACCGCTTTCTAAAATAATTTATAATAACGGTTGTGTGATAACCGCTATCTAATATCATACCTTTGAAGAGCGGTTGACATGTGGAACCGCTATCATAACTTTAGATAGCGGTTACTTCGTGGAAGCGCTATAATAAGTGTAGTTTAGATAGCGGTTATTTGGTGAACCGCTATCTAAAGTCAAATTCTTAAGAACCCTAATCCCCTTTTTTTCAATCTCGCGCTTTCTATTTCTGCATTTTTTGCCGCTCTCTGCGCTCTGCTTCTCACTCTCTGCGTCTTCCATTAAACTACAAGTACGTTCTCTCCTTCTCGCTCACTTTGTACTCTCCCACTTGCTATGGGTTCTTTCCATTTCCCTCTGTGTCTTCAATCTCTCTCATTCTCTTGCTCTCACTACTCAGTTGGGTATTACAACTCCATTTAAGCATGTTTATGTCGCGTTCTAGTCTCCATTCGTCATTGTTGCTGTAGGACGCGCTTATTGGGAGGTCTACAATATGTTAGTGCATTATATATTTTTTAGGCTTTTATTTGATTTATTATAGTATAATTATTTGAATTAATGCGATATTGGATACAATTTGCACCCCTATTTTGATTCTGATATAGTTAGTTAAATTTTAGGGTGAGTGGGAATTTGAAATTACAATTTAAAATTAGTATTTGGATTGATTAATATCTTAGTTTGGTCTGAATTGTTTATTTTTGCTCACATTGTGATCTTGAAATTGTGTTTTGAAATAGAATATAGGCTGCTTAGGATATATACATGGTTTAGTATGACCCTGAAATATTTTGTATTAGAGATTATGTATGATGTTTTTGCAGATAGTTTTAGTAATTTTAGATACTTGTTAAATGATATTATTATATATGAACTTGAGTGAACCTTTAGTTTCTCATTTGACTCTCTAAATAATGATTTAGGATCATTATTTTGAAACTCAAATTGTCCCAATTTGGACAGTTTGTAAAAAAAGTTTTCCTTGGCCAATAATTATCTAGGTAGTTAATTAAACTGTTTTTTGTTATAGTTGGTGCATGGTTGAATGAGGTTAATTTTACCAAATTCAAGTTGTGGACTAAGATATTGATGCGAAATGTTGCCGAAATTTTATTAAGTATACAGTGTAATGAACTCAGATGACTGTGGATATTACATAGCTTTGTTCATCGAAGAAGCACTGCAGCATGAACAAACTACTATTCCAGTTAACGTAAGAACCATTTTTGCATTATGACTATGTGTTATATGAAAGAATAATGTAATGTTATTATTTATCTAATTTGGAATTTAACTTTTGTGATTCTTTTCTATCTATGTTTGCAGTATTTTTCAGAGTCTCGCTTTGCTATCTTTCTGGACCTTAGAATTGAGTAGCTACAAATGGAATGGTGTGCATATTTCTATCATACATTTTTGAATGACAGAATCAATACCATAGACTCTTAAGGATTTTTTTAATCATTTCAATTATTTGATGTATATATTCCAATTTTGTTTCATGGAAATTTTAGTTTTAATTTGTCAAATATTGAATTGTTTTTCTATGATGCTATGAATATATATTCTATGCTGGCTGGATTTTGTTGGATTAATTTGATATATACCCTGAAATTGTGGTCTATCAGGTACAAATTATTATGAATAAATTTTGGATTTTAAAATTTAAATAATTTTTTTTAAATTGGGACTTTAGATAGCAGTTCCTAGAACCGCTATCTAAACATACTAAAGAGAGAGCGGTTCTAGAACTAACCGCTATTAAAAGTGTATTTTAGATAGCAGTTGTCGTTTTAACCGCTATTATATGAGTATTTTTAAGAGCGGTTCATCATTCCAACCGCTATTATAGATACAACTTTTCATAGCGGTTCCACATTAACCGCTATTATATCTTATTTATGATAGCAGTTAGTTAACCGTTATCTAAACGTCATTCTTTTATTAGCGTCTCATTTAATAGCGTTTTTAACCGCTATTATAAAGCATGCAGAACCGCTATTACATGTCTTTTCTGTTGTAGTGTTTGACTCAGATTTTGTAGGGTGTAAGCTTGAGAGAAAAAGCACCAGTGGCACTTGTCATCTCCTACGAAGTAGTCTAATCTCATGGCATAACAAAAAGCAATAGTGTGTTGCTCTTTCTACAGCTGAAGCCAAGTACATTGCAGCTGGAAGTTGTTGTGCTCAATCCTTGTGGCTCAAACAACAACTTGAGGACTATGGTTTAATTCTCAATAAAATTCCTCTTTTATGTGATAATACCAGTGTCATCATATTTACAAAGAATCAAATTCAGCATTCTAGGACAAAATATATAGAAATTAGACATCATTTCATTAGAGATCATGTTTTAAAAGGTGATTGTGAAATTTTCTTTATAGAAAGTGAGAAACAATTAGCTGGTATATTCACAAAACCTCTTGCTCGTGATCGATTTTATAAAATCCGAACTGAATTAGGCATTTTAGATGCATCAAACATCACTTAGTTCTCATTACTAATTATTTTAATTGATATAAACTAGATTTAATCGATTAATTTCACTTATAATACTATTGTTCGTAATGTTTTAATCGATTAAAATGTTATCTGTATCAATTAAAAACATTAAAAAGAACCATTTCATCGATTATGTTCTATTTTTAATCGATTATTATTCTACAAAGGAAATTAAAGGCTTTAGTTAATGGTTGTTCTTGTAACATGCTACTAAAGCAAGGTTCCCTTATCTTTACACGTGTCTATTGTATTCATTACAAACGTGTTCACGAAGATAAGTTTGAATCAACTTTAATTGATTCTTAAATGAATAATACATCTCATTGGTATTCTATTTCTCTCTGATTTTACTGCTGTTTTAAAAATAATTTTTGTTCTCATTACATGCTATGCATATTGCTTGTTTTATCCCTCTCTTCCCTATTTTTGATGAAGTCAAAGGGGGAGAAATGATTAACTTTTCAAATACTCACTAATCTAGGGGAAGAAATAATTAATATTGAATACTCACTAATCTATATATCCAAGTGACTTCTTTTGCAGATCAAAATCTTTCAAAGAGGTGTTTGTCTTCATCAAATAGGGGGAGACTGAAAGTAATGAAGATCTTGTTGATTTGATGAAGTCAAAGGCTAATCTGATGAAGTCAAAGGTTGCTTGGGTTAAAAGGGTAGAGTCATTAGTGAGTCTGCATCTATACATAAGTATAATCATTCATATCTCTCTTCTACATGAGGTTTCATCATTTGAAAGAATTTGAAAATGCCTCTAAAGATGTTTTTAATCCATTAAAAACAAAAGTAATCAGTTAAATTGTTTTTCGGAAATTGTTTTAACTGATATGAGTTTTATTAATTAAAATGTTTTTAAAACTTAGATAACAGAATTTTAACTGATATGCTTTCAAAATAATCAGTTATTTTCATTAAAAGAGTTTTTAAAAATCTTCTGCCAGTGTTTTAACTGATATAGATTCAAAATAATCGATTAAAATCACTTAAGATGTTTTGAAAAGTGTTCTGGATGTTTTTTAATCAATTAAACTTCTAAATAATCGATTAAAATGACTTAAAAAGCTTTTTGATCAATGTAATCTCATATATGTGTTAAACATACAAGGATATGAAGCTTGAAGATTTTGATGATGATTCAAGAATAAAGGACTTAGATATTTGAAGACTTGTAATCTTATGTAATAACTCTGTTTTATGTTTTTGAGTCTGTAAAATTAGAGCCCAAGGTAGCCAGCACATAATTCATCCTCTAAAACCTCTAAAAGCTCATTTTTATCAAAAATACACTGTGATAATTGATTATCACTCTGGATAATCGATTATCACAAAATGAAAATTGTTTTCAGGAATAGCTTACTGTGATAATCGATTATCACTTAGGATAATCGATTATCACAGGCAAATAATCGATTATTTGGCCAGATAATCGATTATCCTGGTCCTGTTTTACTCATCTGCGAAAATGGCTCTGTAATAATTGATTATCACTCAAGATAATCGATTATCTATGTCTGTTATGACTTTTGAAATTCAAATCTGGACCAATTTACGAAAACCCTATTCCCAATTTTTATGTTTTCGAAAATCATCATTTCCCAGACCCTATTCTCTCTACTTAATGTTCTCTAAGGCTCTCTGCAAAGAAAACAAACCTTTTTCATACAAAAGTTAAGAGCTGTGATTGCTAGAGAACTTTCTGTAGGGAAGAAAAAGGGGCTTTTGAAAAGCTAGTGTGGGCTAGAAGCGATAAGAATCACTGAGTAGGTTTCTTGGTGGATTGTGTGATGTGTCGTCTCTAGGAAAAGCTATTGTTCATCCTTTGTGAATGTAAGAATTAATGGTTGAGTTCAAGAGGGGGGGGTGAATTGAACTTTGAAACCTTTTTCAAAAAACGCTTTCTTTGTGGAAGAATGATTAATCTTTATCCAATCTTTTATTAGGCAGATTTGGTTTTTAACAAAGCAAGAATATAAACCAGAAATGAAAAGAGATAAATGTAGAAATACAACACAAGAGTTTTATATTGGTTCACTCTTTCCAATAGCTACATCTAGTTCTTGACAAATCTGTCAAGTTTCACTAATATCAAGTGAAAATGAAAGCCAGTAGATACAAACCAATCTACCCTAAGATCTACCTTACAACACCACAAGATAGACTCTTGAAAAACCACCCAGCAACCAAACCCAGTCGCTGTAACCAGTGCAGATTCAAACTCAATCTACACAATTAAAATTGGTATAAGTATTGGAAAGAATAAACCTGGACTGTAGCTTTTGCAATACACAAGTCCAAAAGCAAATTTTCTCACACAAAACTTTCTCTCTTGAAGATCGTTCAACAATCTTGATCAAAGTGCCTTATGATATGAATGTGTATGAATGCTCGGAAAAACACACGAATATGAGAGCTCCAAGATTTCTTTTAATCGATTTCCAAATTGTGTTTTTGAAAGAGAAATCAAAACTATATTTATAGATTAAAAGAGAAAACTGACAGTTTTAATTGATTAAAATGATGTTTTAATCGATTGATTTCATTTAAAACTCTTTCAATCGATTAATTCGAGCTTTTAATGGATTAAAACTGTTAAAAGAAAAAATGGTAGCTCTCTGTTTTAACATATTAAAATTCATTTTAACATATTAAAAATATGAGATACTTAGAATGAAAAATGGTAGCTCTCTATTTTAACAGATTAAAACTCATTTTAACAGATTAAAAATCTGAGGTACTTAAAATGTGAATTATGACTTAGAACATTTTAATCTATTGATTTATCAATTTAACAGATTAATACTGCGAAACCTTTAACATAAAAAAACATCAAGAACATTTTAATCTGTTGATTTTATGGTTTAATCAATTAAAATATTGGTTGTATATATACATTTCCTATTTTAAGTGATTTTAACAGATTAAAACTACTTTTTAACAGATTAAAAAACTCAGTTTGTTCTTTCAAAGCTTAAAGGTTGGTTTTTCATGAAGTATGATAAATTCTATGAAATGCAACAGTTATAGGCGCTTATCACAAGATATACTGTAATTATCAAGAGATTAAATTCCATACCTATAACCTATCTACCTACACACCCACAAAATGAACTTTATATGTTTTCATCAAATCCAACAAGTGCTTCAATCTCCCTCTATTTGATGGAGACAAATATCCACCACACCTGCATAAAACAAACAGCAACAGACATATGATTCTGATGTGTGTGTGTAGTGACAACTTTACTAACAGTGTTATTTAGTGACAGTGTTATATCATCCTATCATTCTTCTCCCCCTATTTGACTTCATCAAAGAGATAAAAGTGTTTATATACAGGCCATAAGTACCATTTAGGTACCCAAAAATAAAACAACCAAAACAAACATAAGTAAGATAAAACTACTAAACGGAGATTTCATTCATCACCATCTGTTGTATTGAATTGGAGGTCTCCAATTCTGTTGTAGATGTCATCCAACTGATTATTAATATGATGAAACTTGGCAATGGAATCCTCATAAAGCCGATGCTGGTGGGCTTGCAAAGCATATGTCATCTCCATGTGGCGCCTTTGGTTATTTTGAATTTCATTCATTTGGTGCAGCATAGTCCTTTCAAACTGTGAAAGAGGTGTGCCACGATCAGGTGGAGCCACATAAGGAATCATGTCCAATGGAGACTGTTCAACCATAACATCTTCCATGGGATCTGTTTGTCTTGGTTCAGTAGCACTTGGAGCACTAGTGTTTTCATCATCTTCCTCTTCTCCTTCTGTATTGTCAACCTCTTCATCTCTCCCAGCTTCCTCTTTTGAAATCCAATCACCATCAATTTTTATGAACCCCATTTTATGAAGGATGGAATTGTTAATCTCATTTGTGGGGCGAACAACTTCAGAAAGTTCCCCATCTAGATCAACACCAAAATGAGTGAGAAATTTAGAAATTAAAATAGCATAGGGATACCTAAAATCACTTAGCCTTTTTGCTTTGACCATATGATCTTTGATAACAAATACCCAGTTCACTCTGATCTTGTGGTGGATATAGTACATGAGTACCAGGTTACCTTCATTTAGTACTGCATGATTTCTCCCCCTGGGAGTAAGCTGCCAGACCACTATGAATGTAAGCAATCTTTTTTTAAGCACAGAGTTCCCAATATTGAAGGAACTCACAGAGTAACGATTATTTTTTAAGCAGGAACGAAAATACTGAACTGTGTTGAACTCTTCTACATCAGAAGTATATCCTTTAGTGACTTTGACCCCTTCATTCTTGAGTCCAACAACATTTTTCAGATAGTGGGAGTAACTTCAATGTCCACTCCTTTGACTTGAGTTTTAAGAGTAGAACCTTCAAATGACAAGTTAGTAAAGAAAACTTTGATAAGTTCAGGATAGATTCTACCATTGAGCTCTAAGAAGCTCTGAAGTTTCTGGTGTTGCAATAGTTTTCGCACCCCTTTGAATTCTTCAGCATCCAACCACAAGAATTTCAGTATTTTGGGATTAGTGATCTGTTTTCTGCTCATTTCGTGAATGAATAACCCCATCTTCTCTTGGTTCCCATTGAACCAAGTTTCAATAAGCCCTCCTCCTGATGTTTCTTGGGCAGCAACTGAGGATTCACCTCTGCTGAACTTCTTCCTTCCAGATTTGGAGCGCTTGAACATGGTGAGAGAAATAAACCAAATACAGTAATCGTTTTACCTTGTCAAGAGTGAACACAAGGTTTTCGAACAACTTAAGGAATGATTTAGAGTAAGAGAAGTGAGAAGGTTCTGACTCTTCATCTACTTTGAGTAGTCAAATTTGTCGTTTAGTGTATTACCTCAGTCTGTTCCTTGCGTCAAAAATGGAAAAGACAGAAAAGGAAGAATGGGTACAACAATTTACTCGTATACCTGCATCAATCAAAATTTCTTCACTTCTGATCTCCAATCACAGTCTTCCAGCATGAATTACTTATGTAATTAAATAGATATTACATTTAAGAGAGTAGTTGAAGTGGTTTGTAGTTGAATAGATATTACATTTTCAGAAAACGAATCGATTAATCATACTATTAACCTGTTAAAAAGCACAGAACCATAATAGAGAATCAATTATACAATACTAGATGTAGAACCCAAATCTTGCCCCGCCTTAAAATAAAGAGCAGAGGACCTCCTATTCGAAGATGGACAAAGCCTAAAAAGCCACTAGGAGAGACTATTAGGCCCCATATTAGAGTATGAAGGCTTTTCTATACAAAAAATAAAGGATTCCCACCTTAGGGATCAAGACCGTCGTCTCGCTTTTCGGGACTGCCGTCTCGTTTGGCGAGATGGCCGTCTCGCCACTTGCTATGGCGAGAACATGTTCCCATTTGGCGAGATGGCCCTATCGTCATTCGGCAAGTCGAGACCGCCGTCCCGATTGGTGAGAAGGCCGTCTTGCCATTTGTGGAAGTCGAGACTGCCATCTCGAATGGCGAGACGACCGTCTCGACCTTGCTAGGCGAGACGGTTGTCTCGACCTGACAGGCGCAAATCCCTATAAATAGGGGGCGCTGTCCCCTTCATTTCACACATTTCTTCCATTCTTCCTTCTACATTTTCTTAGAATCCCTCTTTTAGAGCCCCTCCGAAGCATTTCCGGAGTTTCTGAGTGTTTTAAGAGAGTTTTTATAGCGAAAAAGCAGCATTGTAGAGCGAAGGGCTGCCAAAACGCACCCTATTTTTCACAAGAATTAATCAAAGCTTGCTTCAGAGGTTTCTTCACTCTCTACCTCTCTTTTATTTTCCTTTTTACTTACATTAAATTGTGCAATAGCTACTAGGGCCATGTTGTCATTATTTTTTAATTCCGCAAATAAAAGGGTAAAATTGTCATTTCAAAAGTTTATTGATAAAATAAATGACCCATCATAGGGAACCCGAAAGGGGCGTCGTCGGGGAGCTAATACCTCCCTTACACGTAACTAACTCCCTTATCCAACTCTGGTTTTAACGACCAAAGTTGGTTTTTCTTAAAAAACCAACGCCTTTTTCTTTCCTTTTTCGATGTTTTTGGTAAAAACATCGGTGGCAACTCCATAAGAACCCTCTCAATCTTGCTCTTAGGTCAGCCCGGTTATTGGACGATCTAAAATCTATCTTTTGAAAACCTCGCCCTTAGGCTCAGCCCTATTATCGGACAACCTAAAGGCGTTGTAACTCCACCCATATTAAAACGCGAAAAATGGAAGTCGGAACCATCGTGTCACTCTGACAGCCTCCTTTTGACGGCAGCGACAGATGGCGACTCCGTTGGGGAAGCCTTGAGAGTTGATCCCATTTAGTGATGGGTCAGTTTAATAAATAAACTTAGAAATTTTGCTTTTACCCTACCTTGTATTATAACATGCTTTAATTGCTTGACTTTAATAACTGTTGTTTGTTTATTTTACGCAATTGTTTGAAATAAAAACTGTACACAAACCTTTGCACACAATAGTTCCCTCTATACTTGGGGGCAAGTGAGAAATCCATAGGGAGTGGGTGGCAGGTACGGTTTGCTGTAGTAAGGGCCATGTGCCCACAGGTATGATCGGAAACCACCACTCAAGGTGATAACCTTCCTCTTTTGGCACAAAGACTAATTATGGCCTTAGTGCTAAGCATGGTCGGAAAGCTGGAGAGTGGGGACCCTATAATGGGGGCACCTTGGGGGCCTAAGCCTTGGTGAGAACAATTAGAACCTACCCTTGCCAATGCACTCTTTTGCAGGAAATCCCTACCTCGTGATTAAAACGACTTCTCGCCTGATCGTGGATGAGTGAATTGTATGTGCATTTGTTTGTTGCATTTGATTGCATAGCATAACCAAACAACAGATAAAAATAGAAAAACCAAAAAAATATTTTTTACAATAAACACCCTTATCTCGGACAGTCTGCCTTTTAGTTAGCCTGACTTCAGGTTCTTTGCAAGCTAAGTAGCCACGCAGTCCGACAGAAGAGATAAGAAACACTAATATTATTCTTTCGCAATAAACCATTTTATCTCGGATAGTCTGCCTTTTAGCTAGCCTGGTTCTAGGTTCTTTGTAAGATAAGTAGTCATGCAGTCCGACAGAAGAGATAAAAGACTCTAAAACAAAATAAAATCAAATAAAGACCCAAATCAAATTAATGGGACCTTGTTCATAAACATTAAATTCATAAATCATCCATATAGGTAGTTTAGTTTTGAAAATAAATATGCGAATACTATCATACATCATGTAGAAATAAAACATGATAAATAGGAAAAAACAAACACCCGCATGCATACCCACAATAAGCATCACGTTCATAAAACATGCATTTTGATTTTTAGAAAATGGAGGGGACTAGTAGACAATTGAAGAAAGTGGACATTCCCCGGTACCATACTAAGAAACTGGAATGACTTTGCACAATAATGCCACCAGAGGTCCGCTCCGACTTCGAAAAATCCTATGGATGGATTCTCGACCTATTAAAGATCTGTGTCGATCCCATTTTTATCAGGGTTCTAGTTCACTTTTGGAACTCTAGTCTACACTGCTTCGAATTCCCGCAAATCGATATGGTGCCCACTTTGGAGGAGTATGAACTTATGCTAAAATGGCCCAAATCAGCCGGGGTCCATATTCTCCACGGGGTATATACTTCTGCAGCACAAGTCGCTATCATCATCCGATTGTCATTTCGGCAGACTACCCTGATAGAGAAAGGGAATATCCAGGGTTGGAAAGTCTCAATGTTAGAAGACCATCTGTCCTCTTTGGCTGAAAGGGAAGAATGGGTTGCTTTTAACAAAACCCTGGCTTTAATTATATTTGGAACAATCTTGTTTACCTTCCATATCGACACAGTAGACCAAGCCGTCATGGATGCCTTCTTCGCCTGGGATATGAACTCGAAGAGTCCCCTGCCTGCACTTCTTGCCGACACCTTTCTCTCGGTGGAATTTTCTCACCAGAAGCAAGGAAAAACACTCCGATGTTGCTCTTCACTACTATTCCTATGGGGTATCACACACTTCTACGCCTCTAGTCACATGGGGATGTTCCCCGACCCTTTGAGAAGCTTCTCTAAGATCCCTCTCCGTCGACGCCTAATCCTAGAGTGGAAGGTCAAGTTGGAACAATGGGACGCCAACCAATTATCCTGGGTTTTCCCTTGGTTTCGACCCAGCCCAGTCCTCATCAAATGTAGAGATTATCCGAGCATACCGTTGATAGGACTCAGAGGTTGCATAGCCTATTCTCCAAAGGTGGCTATGAGACAACTCATGAGGACCCAAATTGCAATATCCTGAGAGGAGCTCGGAGGATTGTTTTTCTTCGGAGACCCATGCACTGTTGTTAATTCACTAGTTGTATGAAGAGCATGGGAGAAACCAGTCTATATGGGAGATAGAGAGCTAGGAAAAGCTCGAGTAGATGTCTCCAGTGACTATGAGGAATGGAGACGAAAAAGAGGGATGTTGCAACCATCGACCTCACTTGCTACACGTTCAAACAGTGAAGAGCTACAAAATCAAGTCGACGCCTTGACCCGGAGGATAGAAATCATGGGAGCCCAGATGAGGGCCCTTGAAGAAAGAGAGCAAGAATCTATCCTCACCATAGACGGTCTACAGAGGCAATGCAAAAAAAAGGATCATGAAATAGAGTGCCTCAAGGACTAGTGTGCTGATTATAATGAGCAAGCTATCCGAGCATCTAAAGCTGCTAGAATTATCTCGGATAGCCAAATTCAAGAAATAACCGCTAAATCAGCATGCCTTGAGGCCGAATGTGCAAAACATGCTCAGATGATTAAGGATTTGCTACAAGACCTTACCAGGACTCAGTCCGAAATACGCTAAGAGCGAGAGGCTAACCAGAGGCTTAACAGAAGTCTCACTGAGCTATGCTGCAAAGAAAGAGATGGGTTAGCTCAGTATGGCCAAGTACTACAAGAAAAGGACCGAGCCCTCGCAAAACTCGACGAGCTGCAAGCCTTGGTCGTCCATCAAGAGGCGAAGATCAAAGAGGCTCAAAAGTACAGTCAAGATATGAGCCAGGCAGTCCAAAAGCAAACCGAAGCACTCGTTCGTCACGTCCAGGAAGTCGAAAGGGAATTACATAGAGATCAAGACCCGCTTGTGGGTTTCTTTAGGCTTTTTTGTTTCTGTCAAAAGTTGCTTCGTAGTGTGGAATAGGGGAATGTACACTTTCTACAGATAAATGAATTTTTCTTATTCAACAATTGTCTACTTACATACATTTCATTCATTTGCATATTTGATTTCCCCTCCTTCATTTTTAATAAACAAGATAATAAAAAGGAAGGATTAACTAACACGTCTTCTAAATCAGAAGAATGGAGAGAAAGCTGTTTTTAATCAAGCTCTCCCCAATGGTCGATCCACCACAAGAGGATAATAAGCCTCGACCGCTGGTCCTCAAAATCAATAAGGAAGAGGGGGCAAGGACACCTGTGTGACTATTTATGCCACGTCCTTTCCCCTACGAATCAAAAAAAGCTATACCGTAGAGATATGGGGAATCTTCACCAATAAAGGAGGATATATCCAATATAGTCGGCATTGGGGGCATGACCAGAGGTGGAAGGATCTACTCCCCCAAGGAGTTACAAGAGGATGCCCCCAAGAATAAAGGGAAAAATAAACAGATCGAAGAAAAAGAAGGAAAAGAATCCAAGGAGGAGACCGACGAATTACTCCAGTTCATAAGGCAAAGCGAGTATTCCATTATTAACCAACTCAATCATACACCTGCAAAGATAACTATGTTATCTCTAATGATGAGCTTGGAACTGCATAGAAACGCCCTGATGAAGGTCTTGAGCGAAGCACATGTACCTCATAGTATATCCCAAGAAAAAGTTGAGAGGATCGTCGGTCACATTACGATAAGCGATCACCTCACCTTCACAGAGGAAGAACTCCCCCTTGAGGGGTCGAGCCATAATAAGCCCTTGCACATTTCTATCAAGTGCAAGGAGTACCTCATTTCTAAAGTTCTTGTGGATAACGGATCATCCTTGAACGTGATGCCCGAGTGCACACTCGACAAGCTGACTATCCAAGGAACTCGTCTGCGCCCAAGTAGCACTATCGTTCGAGCCTTTGACGGATCTAAACGAGAAGTAGTGGGGGAATTCAATCTGCCAATCCAAGTCGAACCCACTATCTTCAACGTCGATTTCCATGTAATGGACATTACTCCGGCATATAGTTGTCTCCTCGACAGGCCTTGGATTCATGATGCTAAGGCAGTACCTTCAACGCTCCACCAGAAAGTCAAGTTTATAGTGGACGACAAATTGGTCATTGTCCAAGCAGAAGACGACATCCTGATCAGTGGATCGTCTACCCAACCTTATGTGGATGCGGCTGAAGAGGCCCTTGAAACATCTTTTCAAGCGCTTGAAATTACCAATGTAGAAATGTTAGAATCGCACAGCGGAATGTTTGTGTGAACGAACAAAAACCAAGAGGGGGGGTGAATTGGTTTCTTAACAAAAATTAGGTTTTAAAAATTTTCCCCAAATTTTATCGATTAAAATGTTGTGTAAATGTAAATAGGATAAGGATAGAGTCTTACACAAAAGATTTATACTGGTTCAGATCAAAAGACCCTACGTCCAGTTGCTAATCACTCAAACAGAGGATTAACGCTGTCACTATAATCAAAGTTATTACAAACAGATAACAATGGAAAAGATAGAGTAATGAAAACACCTGTCTTGAGTCACACAAGAGATGAAGAACAACTTTCCCTAGAGACGCACATCACACAATCCACTAAGAACTCCACTTAGTGATTCTTATAGCTTCTAGCCCACACCAGGTTCCAAAAGCCCCTTTTTCCTCCAACAAACAGTTCTCTGGCAATCACAACTCTCAACTTTTGTTTGAAAAAGGTTGTTCGATTTTCTGAGAGCCTTAGAGAACCTTAAGTAGATGAATTAGGGTTTGGGAATTGGGGATTTTGGAAACTTGGTGTATTAGGACTAGGGTTTTCGAAAATAGGTTTAATTTGAAGTTCAAAATGCAAATATGACTGAAATAATCGATTATCTCAAGTGTTAATCGATTATTAGAGAGCCAAAATCAACAAAGACCCAAAACGCTCTGACTTAATCGATTATCTGCCCTGTTAATCGATTAACAGGCTTGTTAATCAATTAATAGGTGTGTTAATCGATTATCACAGTGAGCTGATACAGAAAATGGTTATTCTCATTGTAATAATCGATTATTTGGTCTTTTAATCGATTAAACCCGAGACTTTTTGATAAATATGAGTTTTTCAAGCTTCTAAAGAGTAGACTATGTACCGGCTATCTTAGACTCTAATATTACAGACTCAAACTCATCAAAACAGAGTTATTACACAATAATACAAGTCTTCAACTCTCTAAGTTCTTTGTTCTTGAATCATCATCAAAATCATCAAGCTTCATGTTCATGTAAGTTCAACATCAAGTCCTTGTATGTTCAACAAGAAAGACTTCCCAATAATAGGAAGGTAGCCCGCATGATGATGAAGCATGGTTACCATCCTAGCCAAGGACTGGGGGTAGATTCCCAAGGGATGAGGGAACCCCTAGAATTCAAAGATAACCCCTTTAAGTATGGCCTAGGATATGACCCTACAAAGGGCCAAGCAAAAAGAAGGAAAGGGAAGTCTCCCCTCCGCACACTCAAGCAGATATTCCGAAGCGGAGGGATGCAAGTGTCAAGAGCTACCCTAGTCATTAGGAGTTCTTTTTCATTGCTTAAGGGATGTAAACCCAGTGATCGTTAGAGATTATCCCCTGGGGCTAGCCCGACCCCCGGGCATTTTTTTGGCACATATTCCCTTATTAATTAATAAAGAATACATTTCTTACTATTCATTTCTCTTCTTGCTATTCCATGTCTAAACAACACAATAACCATGTTTAAGCAAACGAAAGAAAAAAAAGAGAGAAAGGAAGAATAAAAGTGCGTCCAAATAATCAAAATATGCCAAGCATCATAGCAATCAAGCTAGATTGACTAGGAGCACAAAATAAAACTTTACCTCATTATAAATAAAGTCGTGTCCCGCCAATATTGTGTAAAAACAAAAAGAAAAGAAAAAGCCCATAGAAGCCAAAAAAAAAAAAAGAGAAGGGCAAAGTATCCCGTAGAAAACCCACTAAGGGGGCTACGCAAAAGATAGGGTCAACCTGTTAGGACACCCGAACAAAAATAAAGGGTAGCCTAGGCAAAAGTTAGGGTTACAAAATAAGGTCCGCTAGAATTCCCTAAACAGAAAAGAAAAAGGAAGGAACCTAGACAAAAGATAGGACCAAAACACGACATCCCAGCCCAAAAACCCGAGGGGCGGTCTGGGGAAATCAACTAGCTAAGAGAGGCGATGAATATAGGTCAAGACGGAAAGAAAAACATTTGCTTAGACAAAAGCTTAAACACTCAGGCCTAACCTTAGCCAGCCATTCTTACAAAATCTTTTCTGAATAAAATCAACCGTCTAAAACACAAGTCGTTGAATTTATCCTCTACTTCTTTTCTCTTGACCCTCACAACATTATTCTAACAATTAGTTTGGGAATATGGAGGCGTATAATCAACAAGAGGATTGAAATCCCTAAAGCGAAGAAAAAGGGGTACCAACATGACAAAGTGTGCTCTCCAAAAAAAGAAGAGAAAATCATTCTTTGGTCACATTAAGTTCGGAACGGTACAACCAAGTACAGCAGAAAAGCAAAGATCGAAGGGCTCCCGTCTCTGCAAGACGTACAAGTCAATCCTTTTAAAAAACTAATGAAGTAAGCATTATAGGACATCAAACATGAAAACATTGCATGCATAAAATGTTTTTGAACAAGGTCCTATTTTCTATCAAAAAAAAAATCCTCCTAAAAATTGAGACTTCCGTCTCGACTTCTCAGACCGCTGTCTCGACTCACGTAGAAATGATATCTCCGTCCCAACCTTTGAGATCGTCGTCTCACTTTGGACAAAAACGAGACCGCCTTCTCGCTTGGCGAGAAGGCTGTCTCACCATAGGTCCAAATCGAGACCGCCGTCCCAAAATCTCAGACGGCGGTCTCGATCCAAAACGAAAATCTATAAATATGGGCCTTGGGGTTGGGTTTTGGCATTCCTTCCTGCATCCTCCTACACACTTTTTCTACTTCTTGAGTATTCTTTCATTAAGATGCATAGAGGATAATCTTCCAGAAAGAGGGGAAGGGGTTCTGGCCCAAGTACTTCTACGGCCCCGGTCCCGCCGGACCCGACTTGGCTCTCACCCCAACATCAGGCCCGTTTAGAGCATATCCAGGGTTATACATGTCACCCCATGCTCAAGATGGACTTCCACATCCTTGCCAAGTTTGGATGGGAGGATGACATACGGGCGTATTTCGACAACATCGGGTGGGGCTTCCTCCTCCAGTCTCCTCCCACCCGCATTTACACGCAGAAAGTGATGGAGTTCTTTGCCTCCATCACATACTTTCAGCTCCCCACAATGATACCGGGCATCCCTCCGGTCAAGATGATGTCTTATTACATGAACGGGTCGTACCAGACGACGAGGCTAGACGAGTTCAACGTCTCCATCGGCTTCGTCTGGCACGAAGACATCTTGACCCCGGAATACCGGGGGGCCATCTGTGAGCGGCCTCCAACCCTCACAGCCGGTGAGATGTGGGAAGATCTCACCGGGATGCATGTCCTGTCGTCCCTACTAAAAGGGTCCGCGCTCACTCCCGCTCTCGGCATCTGCCACAAGCTATTGGCAGGAACTCTCCACGGGCGGAAGGAGAGCCAGGGGAAAGTCACCCATCCGGACCTCTTCGCCCTTCACTGCATGAGCCAGGGACGCCGGTGCAATCCCGACTATTTCTTCATGAAGGCCGTTAAGGATTTTGGGTGCCGTCCTGTGGGAGCCATCCTCATGGGTCCTCTCATCACCCCACTAGTTGAGAAGTGGGGTTGCCATGGCGGAGAGAGCATCCCCTCCGATCTTCGACCCGAGTCTATCAGCGGGTCCATGCTTGTTAGCATGGGGATGCTGATTCGTCAAGGATCCCAGTTGGCCCTCCACCCCTCGCTAGCCATGACCCTAGACCTCCAGGACCTGGTGGCGATGCAAGACCTCCCAACACCCCTGGAGTTCCATCAACAACAACAACAACAACAGCAACAACAAAAGCAATAGTACGGGGACGACTTCGCTGGCATCAACCGCAACTTCTATGAGCTATGCCAGCAGTTTGATCAAATGTCCCTAAGGCAGGATGTCTTCGAGACACGAATGGAGACCTTCGGCCAAATACAGGAGGGGATGAGACAAGACCTGGCACTGCTCCGACAAGAACATCTCGGCTCAGTCCGAAGCCAGGAAGAGTTTCAGAGACATATGTATCGGCAGTTCCCTCCTCCAGGATCGTCTCCTGGCTCGAGTCCGCCACCGTCTTAGGGATATTACCCCAAATAATTTCTGTAATAAATTTTATCATAAATAAAATTCCTTTCATTCATTTTTGCTCTCTTTTCAAAAAAAGTCAGCATAATGAAAAAAGATTAAAAAAGTAAAAAGACTTATGCTTAGTCCCAAAAAAGCCAAAATCCAAAGTCGCGAGAAAAAAGATAAAACCGTGGAAAAAGGCAAGATTAAAAACCAAAACAAAAGCCAAGACAGATTGGCAAGTTAACCACATTGACCAAGAATTTTTCGATGACCAGCAAAGTCGAACTACAAAACAAGACTACCCAGCAACCAACAAGCTGGATGACCACCGGAAGAGTCGAAATAATCGCCGGTAAAAACCGGATGACTACTCCAGAAAAGTAAAAAACAAATATCAAAAAGCAAGAGAACGCATCTCAGCACCGACGCATGAGCTAAAGAGCAGTAAGCCGCCACCACCACTAGTCCTACGAAGTGGACTATACCAGCCTGATGGGGGGGTTCATACCCATGAACTTGCGCACGACGTGCGCCTGATCTGCACACGAGCCAGACCAGTATGTCGCAACCGGTCCAACGCAGAAGACCATACCAGCCTGATGGGGGGTTTATACTCGTCCAGCCCTACACACAGTGGGCTGCAACTACCAGCCTGATGGGGGGTTTATACTCATCCAGTCCTACGCACAGTGGGCTATAACTACCAGCCTGATTGGGGGGTTTATACTCATAGACCAAAGGATCGACAAACATCAGAAGGAGCATCCTGAGGTTCTACCATGTGTCAACCAAACGGGTCGGCTACCGCAAGAAGGAGCATCCTAGAGGCGCACAACACATTTTTCCCAGAGGATCAGCCACCACAAGACAGAGCATCCGAAGGACAACCGGGCAAGAGGGTTAACTTCTTCACCCTCCAGCCAATCTTCTTGGCACAACAGGCCAACAGTCGGCTAGTCAGGTGAAGAGGGGCAGTTGTAGACCCCAAATCTTGCCCGGCCTCAAAATAAAGAGCAGAAGACCTCCTATTCGAAGATTGACAAAGCCTAAAAAGCCACTAGGAGAGACTATTAGGCCCCATATTAGAGTAGGAAGGCTTTTCTGTACAAAAAATAAAGGATTCCCACCTTAGGGGTCGAGACCGCCGTCTCACTTTTTGGGACCGCCGTCTCGCCAAATAGAAAAGTCGAGACCGTTGTCTCGTGTGGCGAGACGGCCGTCTCGCCACTTGCTGTGGCAAGACCGCGTTCCCGTTTGGCGAGACGACCCTCTCGTCATTCGGCAAGTCGAGACGGTTGTCCCGATTGGCGAGAAGACCGTCTCGCCATTTGTGGAAGTCGAGATGGTCGTCCCGAATATCGAGATGGTCGTCTCGACCTTGCCAGGCGAGATGGTCGTCTCGACCTAACAGGCGCGAATCCCTATAAATATGCGGCGCTCTCCCCTTCATTTCACACAGTTCTTCCATTCTTCCTTCTACATTTGCTTAGAATCCCTCTTTTAGATCCCCTTCGAAGCATTTCAGGAGTTTCTGAGTGTTTTAAGAGAGTGTTTATAGCGAAAAAGCGGCATTGTAGAGCGAAGGGCTGCCAAAACGCACCCTATTTTTCACGAGAATTAATCAAAGCTTGCTCCGAAGGTTTCTTCACTGTCTACCTCTCTTTTATTGTCCTTTTTACTTACATTAAATTGTGCAATAACTACTAGGGCCATGTAGTCATTATTTTTTAATTCCGCAAATAAAAGGGTAAAAGCGTCATTTTAATAGTTTATTTATAAAATAACTGACCCATCATAGGAAACTCGAAAAGGGGCATCGTAGGGGAGCTAATACCTTCCTTGCACGTAACTAACTCCCTTACCCAACTTTGGTTTTAACGACCAAAGTTGGTTTTTCTTAAAAAACCAACGCCTTTTTCTTTCCTTTTTCGATGTTTCTAGTAAAACATCGGTGGCGACTCCATAAGAACCCTCTCAATCTTGCTCTTAGGTCAGCCCGGTTATCAGACGATCTAAAAGCTCTCTTTTGAAAACCTCGCCCTTAGGCTCAGCCCGGTTATTGGACAACCTAAAGGCGTTGTAACTCCACGCATATTAAAACGTGAAAAATGGAAGTCAGAACCATCGCGTCGCTCCGACGGCCTCCTTTTGACGGCGGCGACACTAGATAGATCCAAAATTCCTAATTCAGTTCTAAGCATATTAAGTCTATCTCTAGGCAGTGGTTTGGTGAATAGGTCAGCCAATTGTTTATCAGTATCAATGAATAAAATTTCACAATCACCCCTAGAGACATGTTCTCTAATAAGTGATGTCTAATTTCAATATGCTTAGTTCTAGAGTGTTGAATAGGATTTTTAGTTAGATTGATTGCACTAGTATTATCACAAACCAGAGGTACTGTGTTGAGAAACACCCCATAATCCTTTAATTATTGTTTGAGGTAGATACTCTGAGCACAACAGGTCCCAGCTGCAATGTATTCAGCTTCTGCAATTGAGAGAGCCACACACGTTTTTTACTGTGCCATGATATGAGGCGACTGCCCAGTAAGTAACATGTACCGGAGGTACTTTTCCTATCCAATCTACAACCTGCAAAGTCAGAATCAAAAAATCCAAAAATTTTAAGAGAAGTACTTTCAGGATACCATAGACCAACATTGATGGTTCCTTTAAGATACTTGAGAATCCTTTTAGTAGTAGTGAGGTGAGATTCCTTTGGATTTGCCTGAAATCTAGCACACAAGCAAACATTGAACATAATGTCAAGCCTACTAGTAGTGAGGTATAGAAGAGATCCAATCAAACCTCTATATTTAGTTTGATCAACAAATTTCCCCTTTTCATCTAAATCTAGACAGCAGTTAGTAGACATGGGAGTGGAGGATTCTTTGCAATTATGCATATCAAATTTCTTCAACAACTCATTATAGTATTTAGATTGATTTAGGAAAATACCATTCTTTAATTGCTTAACCTGGAGACCAAGGAAGAAATTTAGTTCTCCCATCATAGACATCTCAAATTCACTTTGCATTTCTTTAACAAATTTATTACACAAGGCATTATTAGTAGAACAAAAAATGATATCATCAACATAAACCTGCACCAGCATAATATCAGATCCATATTTCTTAATGAATAAAGTTTTATCAACTTCACCTTGTTTGTATCCTTGATCAGTTAAGAAATTACTTAGCCTCTCATACCATTGTCTAGGGGCCTGCTTTAATCCATAAAGCTCCTTTTTCAGCTTGTAGACATGGTCAAGATGTTTGTGGTCTTCAAAACCAGGAGGTTGAGAAACATAAACTTCTTCATTGATGAATCCATTTAGAAAGGCACTCTTGACATCCATCTGAAGCAATCTGAAACTACTAATACACGCATAAGCTAATAATAATCTAACAACTTCAAGTCTAGCTACGGGTGCAAAGGTTTCATCAAAATCAATTCCTTCCTGTTGATTATATCCTTTGGCTACCAACCTAGCTTTAATTGTAGTAATAATGCCGTGTTCATCTAATTTGTTTTTGAATACCCACTTAGTACCAATTATATTGATATCTTTGGTTTTTGGAACTAATTCCCACACATTATTTCTTTCAAATTGATTAAGTTCATCATGCATGGCACTAACCCAATATTCATCATTTAATTCATCCTTAACAGATTTAGGTTCAATTTGTGAAATAAATGCCATATGATTGCAGAATTGATTAAGAGAATTTCTAGTGGACACTCCCTTATTGATTTGCCCAATCACATTTTCTAGAGAAAGATCTCTTGGGACAATCCATTCTTTAGGAAGCTCATCCAAGCAATCTTCTTCCTGTTCTTCAACAATTCTTTCTGGTGGGTCAGCTTTTGTAGGAGCAATTAATTGATCACTTTCTTCAACAGTACACTGTTCTATATTTCTGGGACGTTTTAACTGATAAAAATTATCAGCTAATTCGTCATCATCTGCAGTACCTGTTGTTTTTCTCTGCAACACTCGAGGAGACTCATTAAAAACAACATGTACTAATTCTTCAACAGATTTTAGTCTTAAATTATAGACTCTATATGCATGACTATTAGAAGAATAGCCAAGAAAGATCCCTTTATCAGATTTTTCGTCAAACTTGCCAATATTTTCTTTCCCATTGTTTAAAACAAAACAAGTACATCCAAACCCTGAAATAGTTTATGTTGGGTTTTCTTCCTTTGTAAAGTTCATATGGAGTTTTCTTAAGAATGGGACTTATCAAAACTCTATTCAAAACATGACAAGAAGTGTTTACATCATCTGCCCAAAAGTATTTGGGTAAAGAGTTTTCAAAAAGCATTGTTCTAGCAAGTTCCACAATGGATCTCTTCTTCCTTTCCACAACACCATTCTGTTGAGGAGTTCTTGGAGCAGAAAAGTTGTGTTTTATGCCATACTTTTCACAGAATAATTCAAATTTTTCATTTACAAATTCTCCACCATTGTCACTTTGAATAGAAGTAATTAAATAACCTTTCTCATTATGTAAAACCTTGGCAAGCTTTTTAAAAGATTTGAAAGAATTTGATTTGGCTTTTAGAAAAACAGTCCATGTAAATCTGGAAAAATCATCAACAATTACCATGATATAAAGATTACCACCTAGGCTTTTGTTTCTTGAAGGACCAACCAAATCTAAGTGGAGCAGTTCCAAAGGTCTACAAGTAGAAACAATGTTTTTATTTGAAAAATATTTTCTAGTTTGTTTACCTTTTAAACAAGCTTCACAAATTTTGTCTTTCAGGATTTGAAGCTTAGGCAATCCAGAAACTAAATCTTTAGAAATTAATTTGTCAAGATGATTAAGATGAATATGGGCAAGCCTTCTATACCATAACCAAGATTCTTCTTCTTTAGTAAGAAGGCAACTTTGAGATGAGATAGAATGCTTGATATCTAGCATGTAAATGTTGTTTAATCTCTTACCAACTAGCATTACCGTGTCAGATTTTGGCTCACAGATTAGACAGATTTCTGGTTTGAAGATAACCTTGTGACTAAGATCACATAATTGGCTTATGCTAATTAAGTTGTGCTTAAGACCTTCAACAAAAAGAACATTGTGAATGGTCACAGTCTCACCATCTCCTATGTCTCTAGAACCTAAGATTCTTCCCTTGTTGTTATCTCCATATGTTACCTGACCTCTAGTCTTCAATCTCAGTTTCTGAAATTTGGAAATATCACCTGTCATATGCCTTGAGCATCCGCTATCCAAGTACCAAAGTGATTCTTGTTGCTGTTCCTTAAAAATCAAGCATCAAGTATTTGGTACCCTTAAATAATTTGGGTCCTTAGTGGTCAAGTTTTCTGTTTAACATATTTTGGAACCAATCTCATTTTACCCTGTGGCACAAGATGTTTTCTAATATGACAGAATTTTACAGTATGCCCTTTTTTCATACAATAGTGACAAGATGAGAAGGGAGATGTTGTTGATTTTCTGAAAGAGAAGAAATTCAAATACCTTTTAGTTTTAACCCCAAACTTAGGTTTATAACCAATTCCAGTATGATCAAAAACACAATTTTGAGACCCAAGAAGTGCATCTAAATTTGCTTTACCTTGAGTAAACTTAGATAAAGTTTTAATCAAATACTCAACCTTTTTCTGCAGAGAGATACACTTTTCACAATCTTTGTTAGCAGCAGCATTATCATAAGATGAATTATTGTAGATTATTTCAAGATGTTCCATATTTGTTTTGCATTCTAATAATTCTTCTTCCAGAACTTTAACCCTATTCTCTAACCACTTATTAGGTCCTTTAAACTGATTATTTGTATAGGATAAATTCTTAGCTTCATCATGCATTTCATTGAAAGCAGTTAATAATGTCCTGTAATTCATTTCGTTCTCTGCGGGGGTTGAACTTACACGGGATGAAGAAGATTCATAGCCATCCATTAAGCATAGATTCACTTCTTCACTTTCAGATCTAGAACTTGAGGATGAATCATTGTCTTGCCAGGCTATATAGGCCTTCTTCCCTTTATACTTCATATCTTTCTTGTTTTGATTCTTGGATTTTTCTGAACAGTCACTTCTTATATGTCCCTGGTTACCACAAGAATAACAAGTATAAGTATTTTGAAGAGAATCAGTTCTTTTATCATTGTACCTTTTAATCTGCCCAGTTTTGTTCTTCTTCTTAAGAAATTTCTAAAACTTCTTAACCAACAAATTAAGATTCTCAGATCCTTCTTCATCAGAGTCACTACTTTCTTCAATTGTCTTGAGAACAATGTTTCTGCTTTTCTTTTCTGCATTTTCTTGTTCTTTAAACTTGTTGATCTCCAACTCGTGTTCCCTTAGCTTACCAAATAATGAGGCAGTAGTCATCTTAGTTAAGTCTTTTGATTCTGATATGGTTGTCACCTTTGGTTGCCAAGATCTGTCCAACATTTTAGGATTTTGATGTTTAACTCTTCCTTGTCAAACTTCTTGCCTAATCCAATTAGATGGTTGACTATATGTGTGAATCTTTTCTGCATATCTGCAATGGTTTCACCTTGCTTCATTTTGAAAAATTCATAATCTCTAATTAATTCATGCTTCCTTGCCCTTTTCACATCAGAGGTACCTTCGTGAGTCACTTCTAGAATCTCCCACATTTCTTTGACAGAGGCGCATTAAGAAACCATGAAAAACTCATCAAGATTTAAGGCAGAGGTAATAATGTTCTTAGTAGTATAGTCATATTGAACTTTCCTATTTTCTGCATCAATTAAGTCAGCCCAGTCTTTTTCAACAATTTTACCATCCACTGTATGAGTTGGTTTGAAAGGACCATTAACAATTATATCCCAAATACCCCTATCAAGAGATTCAATAAAGATTTTCATTCTAACCTTCCAGAAGGAATAATTCACACCAGAAAATAGAGGAGGCCTATTGATGGAGGCTCCTTCATAAAAAATTATCTTTCCCTCAACCATTTAAACTTTCTTGGACCGAATTCTTGAGTAACTTACAAGAACCAGCTCTTGATACCAATTATAAGAATTAATGGCTGAGTTCAAGAGGGGGGGGTGAATTAAACTTTGAAACCTTTTTCAAAAAACACTTTCTTTGTGGAAGAATGATTAATCTTTATCCAATCTTTTATTAAGCAGATTTGGTTTTTAACAAAGCAAGAATACAAACCAGAAATGAAAAGAGATAAATGCAGAAATGCAACACAAGAGTTTTATACTCGTTCACTCTTTCCAAGAGCTACATCCAGTTCTTGACAAATCTGTCAAGTTCCACTAATATCAAGTGAAAATACAAACCAGTAAATACAAACCAATATACCCCAAGATCTACCTTACAACACCACAAGATAGACTCTTGAAAAACCACCCAGCAACCAAACCCAGTCGTTGTAACCAGTGCAGATTCAAACCCAATCTACACAATTAAAATTCGTACAAGTATTGGAAAGAATAAACCTAGACTATAACTTTTGCAATACAGAAGTCCAGAAGCAAATTTTCTAACACAGAACTTTCTCTCTTGAAGATCTTTCAACAATCTTGATCAAAGCGCCTAATGATATGAATGTGTATAATGCTCAGAAAAACACACGAATATGAGAGCTCCAAGATTGCTTTTAATTGATTTCCAAATTGTGTTTTTGAAAGAGAACTCAAAATTGTATTTATAGAGTAAAAGAGAAAAACTGACAGTTTCAATTGATTAAAATGACGTTTTAATCGATTGATTTCATTTAAAACTCTTTCAATCGGTTAATTCGAGCTTTTAATGGATTAAAATTGCTAGAAGAAAAAATGGTAGCTCTCTATTTTAACAGATTAAAAATCTGAGACACTTAGAATGAAAAATGGTAGCTCTCTATTTTAACATATTAAAACTCATTTTAATAGATTAAAAATCTGAGGTACTTAAAATGCGAATTATGACTTAGAACATTTTAATCTATTTATTTATCAATTTAACAGATTAATACTGCGAAACCCTTAACATAAAAAAAATATGAAGAACATTTTAATCTGTGGATTTTACGGTTTAATCAATTAAAATATTGGTTGTATGTATACATTTCCTATTTTAAGTGATTTTAATAGATTGAAACTACTTTTTAACATATTCAAAACTCAGTTTGTTCTTTCAAAGCTTAAAGGTTGGTTTTTCATGAAGTATGATAAATTCTATGAAATGCAACAGTTATAGGCGCTTATCACAAGATATACTGTAATTATCAAGAGATTAAATTCCATACCTATAACTTATCTACCTACACACCCACAAAATGAACTTTATATGTCTTCATCAAATCCAACAAGTGCTTCAGTGGATTCGAAGGAGGTGTTCATCTCTTGTGTGACTCAAGAGAGGTGTTTTCTATTCCTTATCTTTTCAATTTGTAATTTATTGTAAAACTGAGATTATAGTGACAGCGTTAATCCTCTTTTTGAGTGATTAGCAACTAGACCTAGGGTCTTTTGATCCGAACCAGTATAAATCAACTGTGTAATCTTCTTTCCCTTATCTATTTAATTTACAAGGCATTTTAATCGATGAAATTTGGGAAAAATTTCAAAACCCTAATTTTTGTTTAACAAACCAATTCACCCTCCTCTTGGTTTTTATCCGTAAACGCAAACATTACGCTGCGCGATTCTAAAAAGTGGTATTAGAGCTTGCTTTGATATTCATTTAAATTTCGAAAATGGCAGGACAAAACCAAACTTTTGCCGATGGTGCTTCTATCAATAGACCCCCACTTTTTGCGGGGCAAAATTATCCTTTTTGGAAAGTAAGAATGCAAATATTTTTGGAGTTTTTTGATAGGGGTGTATGGGATGCAATTTTAAACAGTCCTTTTATTCCTAAAATTACTGAAAATGGAGAAGAGGTACCAAAACCTTTTTCTAGATGGTCGGCTGAAGAAAATAGAAAAGCCCAATATGATGTTAGGGCTAGAAATATAATTTCATCTGCTTTAACCCTTGATGAGTTTTACAGAATATCCGTTTGCAAGAGTGCTCAAGAAATGTGGGAAATGCTAAGAGTAACCCACAAAGGTATCGATGATGTTAAAAAAGCACGGAAGAATTCATTGATTCAAGAATATGAGATGTTCCGGATGCAACAAGGAGATACAATTTTTGACGTTCAAAAACGTTTCACACATATTGTGAACAATCTCACCGAGTTAGGTAAGATTTTTGATATTGATGAGTTAAATGTAAAAATTCTTAAATCTTTCGATAGGAAATGACAACCAAAGGTGACGGCCATCACGGAGTCACAAAATCTTACTACCATGTCTATGGCGGTGGTTTTTGAAAAGTTAAGGGAACATGAACTTGAACTCGGAAGGCTAAATGATGAAGAAGGCCAACACCAAAAGAGAAATCTTGCCTTCAAAATTAAAATTTCTAAGAGCAAGAACAAGAAGGAGGAAGAAGACTCAGAAAATGAAGATGATAAAAATTTGATTCTCATGATCAAGAAATTTACAAAGTTCATGAAAGCCAAAGGGAAGAAACCCTTCAAAGGTAAGGGAAAGGTAAAATAAAGTACTTCCTTAAATTTTAAATGTTCGGTTGTGGTGAAACAGGACATGTAAAATCTGATTGTCCAACACAAGAAAAATTAAGATCATAAAGGCAAGAAATTCGTCAAAAAGAAAGCCTATATTGCTTGGGATGATAGTGACCCAAGTTCGGAGTCAAGCGATTCAAAAATTGAAGCAAACATTTGTTTGATGTCAAATGATAACATCTCTTCCGATTGTGAGGAAACTTCCAAATCTAAGAAGTCTATGTGGTATCTTGACAGTGGATGTTCAAGACATATGACCGGAGACAAAACAAAATTTATGAGTTTCAAAGCTAAAGAACAAGGATATGTAACCTATGGGGACAACCACAAAGGAAGAATCCTTAGAACCAGAAACATTGGTGGTGCAAATACTTTGGAGATAAAGGATGTGCTTCTTGTTGATGGGCTAAAGCATAATCTCCTAAGTATAAGTCAACTTTGTGATAAAGGATTCAAGGTAATTTTTGAAAGTAAATTTTGCACCATTCATTTAAAGGATTCCGAAAATATAGCATTATATTAAAGGACTAATGTGGAAGAAAATCCATGTTTATGGTATAATAGAGCGGCTCATATAAACATGCATCATTTAAACAAACTAATATCAAAGGACTTAGTTGTTGGTTTGCCTAAGTTAAAATTTGAAAAAGATAGATTATGTGATGCATGTCAAAAAGGTAAACAAGTGAAATCATCCTTTAAATCTAAGAATGTTATTTCCACATCAAAACCTTTAGAACTTTTACACTTAGATTTATTTGGTCCATCTAGGATAAAAAGTTTTGGTGGAAATTACTATGTTCTTGTAATTGTTGATGATTTTTCTAGATACACTTGGACATTTTTCTTAACATTAAAAAGTGAAGCTTTCAAGGTCTTTAGGAAGTTTTCCAAACAAATTCAAAATGAGAAAGACTTAAGATTTAAAGTGTTAAGAAGTAACCATGGTGAAGAATTTCAAAATGAATACTTTGAAAATTACTGTGAAGAAAATGGAATTTTACATAATTTTTCTGCACCTAAAACTACCCAACAAAATGGTGTAGTAGAAAGGAAAAATAGGTCACTAGAGGAACTTGCTAGAACAATTTTAAATGAATCAAATGTTCCTAAATATTTTTGGGGTGATGCTATAAGTACTGCATGTTATGTATTGAATAGGATGCTTATTAGGCCAATCATAAAATTAACTCCTTATGAATTGTTAAATGGTATGAAGCCTAATGTTGCTCATTTAAAAATATTTGGATGTAAATGCTTTGTTTTAAATAATGGAAAAGATAACTTAGGAAAATTTGACTCAAAAGCTGATGAGGCTATTTTCTTAGGTTATTCACTAACTAGCAAAGCACATAGAGTTTTCAATAGAAGAACTTTGAATATTGAAGAATCTGTACATGTCATCTTTGATGAAATTGTAGACCTTGAGGGAAATCCTCTTGAGTCAAATAAAGAAATTACAGGTGATGATGAGTACATAATAGAAGCTCTAGAAGAAATGTACTTAAATGAGAATGAGCCATCTCAACCAACTGAATTGGCAAAAGAATGGCAACCACCAAGAGGACTTTCAATGGACAATATAATTGGTGATATTTAAAAAGGGGTAAGAACTAGAAATATGACAAATTTTTGTATGTCTGTAGCTTTTGTTTCACAGATTGAACCCAAAAGTGTTGAGGAAGCACTTAAAGATGACCAATGGTGCATAGCAATGCAAGAAGAACTTAATCAATTTGAAAGAAATCAAGTCTGAGAATTAATTCCAAGAGAAGAATCTCATCAAGTGATTGGAACAAAATGGGTATTTAGAAACAAACTTGATGAAGATGGAAATATAACAAAGAACAAAGCTAGACTTGTTGCCAAAGGTTACTGTCAAGAGGAAGGTATTGATTATGATGAAACTTATGCTCCTATTGCCAGGTTAGAGGCTATATGCCTACTTCTTTCTTATGCCTCCTTGATGAAATTTAAACTTTATCAAATGGATGTTAAAAGTGAATTTTTAAATGGGTTTATCAAAGAGGAAGTATATGTGGAACAACACCCTGAATTTGAAGATTTTAAATATCCCAATCACATTTTTAAATTGAAGAAAGCTTTATATGGTTTGAAACAAGCTCCTAGGTCTTGGTATGAAAGAGTAAGTAGTTTTCTAATTTCAAATGATTTTTCTAGAGGAAAAATTGATTCCACCCTGTTTATTAAGAAAGTAAGAGAACATATTTTGTTAGTTCAAGTATATGTTGATGATATTATTTTTGGATCAACTGATAATTCCTTGTGTGAAGGATTTTCTAAGATAATGCAGGGGTGAATTTGAAATGTCAATGATGGGAGAATTAACATTCTTTCTTAGACTTCAAATTAAGCAACTTAAAGATGGCATTTTTGTGTCTCAAACCAAATATTGCAAAGAGATTCTCAAGAAATTTGAAATGGAAACTTCAAAGGAAGCTAACACACCCATGGGAACATCATGCTATTTGGATAAAGATGAATCATGTTTGGAAATTAATCAATCAATGTATAGAGGTATGATAGGTTCTCTATTATACTTAACTCCAAGTAGACATGATATTATGCATTCTGTTTGTGTGTGTGCTAGATTTCAAGCATGTCCAAAAGAATCTCATTTAACTGCAGTAAAACGAATTTTAAAATATTTAAAAGGAACTACAGGATTAGGATTATGGTATCCATCTAAAGCTTCTCCTAGTTTAATAGGTTATTCTGATGTTGATTATGGTGGATGTAAAATAGATAGAAAGAGTACTAGGGGAACATGCCATATGTTATGATCATCCTTAGTGTCTTGGCATTCTAAGAAACAAGCATGTGTTGCTTTATCCATAATTGAAGCTGAATATATTGCAGTTGGTAATTGTTATGGTCAAATCTTATGGATGAAACAACAATTAGAGACTATAGTATCTTTCTAAGTAATATTCCTTTAATGTGTGATGATACAAGTGCTATCAATCTCACAAAGAATCCTGTTATGCATTCTAGAACTAAACATATTGAGATTAGGCATCACTTTTTAAGAGATCATATATCTAAAGGAAATTGTCAAATTGAGTATATATACACAAAACATCAGTTAGCAGATATATTTACCAAACCTCTTCCAAAGGATAGATTCTATGAACTTAGAAGAGACTTAGGAATATTAGAAATAGCCTAAACTCTGCTTAACTGATCAATCTTTGCATTTTGTACTATAATAATCGATTATATAGCGAAATAATCGATTATCCTGTGTCTAAAACATTGAAAAATTGTTAATCTCTCTAGAATAATCGATTCTCTTGGGTAATAATCGATTATTGAAGTTTAAATAAGGGGATTATGCAAAATGTTTCTGTAATAATCGATTATTTGGGGTAATAATCGATTATCTGTACCAAAAATGCCCAAAATCAGTAATTTGCAACTGGAATAATCGATTATCCAGCCTGATAATCGATTATCCTTGGACTAGAAGAAATAATCGATTATCAGAGGCTGATAAATGATTATCCTACGATGTTATGGGTAAACTAGTCATTTGTAACGGCTATTTTTGCTTCAATTCTCCTCCAACTAGTCGTTTATGACCGTTAGGATGTTTCTCTATATATAGGAAGGCTCCAATTCACATCCACACACTTCCAAACCTTGAATCAAAGCATTCTACACACATTCAATCTCTCTTGTCTCCTCAAAGCCTTCTTCTTCTCAAAACCTACTCATCTTCCTCTCTTTTTAATCTAAATGGCTTCATCATCTCGTAGTAAGATCCTAACAAGGAGAAGATCCGCTCCTGCTTTTCATCCCCACCCTAATTCCATTGAAGGGTGGATATTCAACAACGAGGGAAGATAGGAATTCCTGACTTTCTGGAAAGAAAGGGGTATTATTATTCCTAAATATATTATTGGTGATCAATTCATCAGTAGGGGATTCAACTTTCCCAATCTCCTTGAGCAGCAAGGTGTCCTTCCCTTCATAGAAATGCAAGGTACTTACTATCCATATTTAGTTAGGGTCTTCTACTCTCGCTTTAAATATAGGGATCACATTGCTACCTCTAGAGTCAAGGGTGTGACCATCATCCTTGATGATGATATTTGGGAAAATGTTGCCCATTTTCCTTTAAGGGAGGATGTTGTAAATGTTCTTGCTGACTTAGAAGATTTTAATCACATTATGGCATACCGTTCCTTTCTCTGCAACCCTACTATGGAAATTGCCCGCCAACTTTTGGCCGGGCCTTTAAAGAAAGAAGAACGCCTGATGCTGCATCTTCTTGTATGGATTTTGTGTCCCTGGGCAACCAACCATGCCCAATGTTCTTCTGCTCACCTTCGCATTATTATGCCATCATGAATAATGAGCCCATTGATTGGCCAAGCTTAGTCACATTAACAATGCTCAAGGCGAAGCGTCACCCAACCTTCAAGATTCCTTACGCTCTTCTCATATCCAGGATTCTTGAATACAAAGGCGTCAATGTTGAAGGGGAACAATGGGCCTGGACACTAAATTCAAACAGAATGTTGGACGACACGCTCACTCAACTACAAATGGTGAACATAAACGGAGTATACGTTCATAAAGATGATGCTCCTCACATGGCCAACATGGCTCAAGATTCTGATGATGAGGACATGCCTGCTGCAAATGTTCATACTGTTGGAACGTCATCTGCTCACCCTACATCCCGCCCTTACATGGAAAATATGTTGTTCGACATGAATAAAAGAATGCAAGAATTTTTCTCTATCTCTCAATAACGGCATCAAGAAATTATTTGACGTATTTCGGATGTATATGATAGAGTATGTAATTTAGAAGACAAATTTGATGCCCAGTTTAATAGTGATGAAAGTGAATAGTTTTAATCTCTTCAACATATTTCTTGTTTGTACTTCATTTGCTTTAATGAAATAAAAACTTTATCTTTGCTTTGATTGATGGGGAGCTATTTTTCTATCTTATGCTCTTATTGAGGGGGAGTTTTCATTATTTTTTATTACAATCAAAATAGGGGGAGAAATTATTTAAAGCCTCTAATGTTTAATAAATTTAATGTTGTCTGGTATGTTTAATGTTTTTGTTAGCTGTGACAGATAAAATAGGTTATTACAAAAGGGCTTTAAAGAAAATTTTGATCATCATAAAAATGGGGGAGATTGTTAAACATTCAAGCATATGAAGCTTGAAGATTTTGATGATGATTCAAGAACAAAGGACTTAGAGATTTGAAGACTTGTAATCTTATGTAATAACTCTGTTTTATGTTTTTCAGTCTGTAAAATTAGAGTCCAAGGTAGCTAGCACATAGTCCATCCTCTAAAACCTCTAAAAGCTCATTTTTATCAAAAATACACTGTGATAATCGATTATCACTCTGGATAATCGATTATCACAGAATGAAAATTGTTTTCAGGAATAGCTTACTGTGATAATCGATTATCACTCAGGATAATCGATTATCACAGGCAAATAATTGATTATTTGGCTAGATAATTGATTATCCTGGTCCAGTTTTGTTCCTTTACGAAAATGGCTCTAGAATAATCAATTATCACTCAAGATAATCGATTATTTACGTCTGTGATGAGTTTTGAAATTCTAATTTGGACCAATTTACGAAAACCCTATTCCCAATTCTTCTGTTTTCAAAAATCACCATTTCCCATACCCTATTCTCTCTACTTAAGGTTCTCTAAGGCTCTCTGCAAATTAACAAACCTTTTTCATACAAAAGTTAAGAGTTGTGACTGCTAGAACTTTCTGTAGGGAAGAAAAAGGGGCTTTTGAAAACCTAGTGTGGGCTAGAAGCGATAAGAATCACTGAGTGGGTTTCTTGGTGGAATGTGTGTTGTGCCGTCTCTATGAAAAGTTGTTGTTAATCCTTTGTGGATTCAAAGGAGGTGTTCATCTCTTGTGTGACTCAAGAGAGGTTTTCTATTCCTTATATTTTCAATTTGTAATTTATTTGTAAACTGTAATTATAGTGATAGTGTTAATCCTCTTTTTGAGTGATTAGAAACTGGGCGTAGGGTCCTTTGATTTGAACCAGTATAAATCAATTGTGTAATCTTCTTTCCCTTATCTATTTACTTTACACAACATTTTAATTGGTGAAATTTGGGAAAAATTTTAAAACCCTAATTTCTATTTAAGAAACCAATTCACCCCTCTCTTGGTTTTTGTCCATAAACGAAAACATTCCGTTGCGCGATTCTAACAATATGACCGATCAAAACAAGTTATAATCGATGTAATCTCAAAATTGATCGATCAGAATTATTTTAATCGATTAAACTATGAATTAATCGATTAAAACAACTTAATGAACTTTTTGCTAACTGTTTTAATCGATTAAAACTTGTTGTTATCAGTTAAAATCACTTAGAAAGTTTTGTGAAAGTTTTTGGCAAAATATTAATCGATTAAATTGCGAATTAATTGATTAAAACAACTTAAGGGATTTTTTGTTAATTGTTTTCATCGATTAAAACGATGTCAAATCAGTTAAAATAAATTTGGAAAATAATCAAGAACATTTTAACAGATTAAAATAAGTTTTAACCGATTAATAAAAAACTTTTAACATATTAAAAGAACGATTTAACAGATTAATTAAACCAGAAGTTGAAAAACATTTCTACATAAACATACTTGATTCAACATTTTAAAATATACTTTTGAGCAATCAATTAAGCAATCATAAGAGCTACTTTCAAGAAAGTATCACGCAAGTTTTGTGAAGTTTTTCAAAGTTCTTTCTTGAGGCAATTTTTGCATTCTTTTAGTGAAGAAACTCATTATGTAGGAGCTGCATAATCCGGGTTTGATTATCCTAGTTTCTTCTCTTCATTTATTTACATTTTCTTACTATATTGTGGGTGTATGGAGTTGTTGGGCACTGGTTCTGTAGCTGGAATTTGGCTGCAGGTTGGTTCAAGAATTGGAATTTGGTTCTTGGTGAAGGTTTAGGTGCAATATCTGGAATTTGGGTCTTGTGGTAGATTGGGTGTGTGATTGGAATCTGTAATCTATAAAACATTCAATCTAGTGGAACTCAGCTGGAATTTGGCTGCGAACTGGACGTAGCCCTGGGATTGGGTGAACCAATATAAATCTTGGTTGTATATCTCTAAATCTTACTCTCTTAAATTTTGTTGCTGTCTTACTTTGAATAGCTTGATTTACTTGGTTCAAGAATTGGTCAAAACTCTTAATCTTTGAAATAGATAATCTGTAAATTCTGAAAATTTTTCAAGATCAATTCACCCCCCCTCTTGATCTCAGCCTCTTTTTCTAACATATTCTTCTAGGGTCGGTACCAGATCAAATTGTGGGAACCCAAAGCAGTGCAAATCAGAGCTCCAAAAATGGATCAAAACTCTAACAAAGAGGGGATCAACGCAGATTTTTAGGAGGTCGAGAATCCATCCATAGGATTTTTCAAAGTCGGAGTAGACCTCGGGCGGCATCAAAGCGCATAGTTGCTCTAACCTCTCAACATGGTATCGGGGAATATCCACTTTCTTCAACTGTCTATTACTAGGCCCCTCTATTATCTAGAAACACAAAATGCATGCTATGAGTATGATGTTTAATGAGGGCATGCATGAAAGTATTTTGTTTTTCCTAAACATTATCATGTTTTATTTTCTACATGGTGCATGATAGTGTTTGGATTTTTGATTTTTTGTATTTTTTTTTTTTGAAGAAAAGGAAACTACCTATATGGATGTTATGAATTCGATGCTTAACACCATGAAAAGGGTCCCATGTTTTCTTATTTATGTATTTTTCTTTGATAACCCTTTATCTCTTCTATTGGTCCACGTGGCTACTTAGCTTACAAAGAACCTGAAACCAGGTTAGCTAAAATGTAGACTGTCCGAGATAAAGGTGGTTATTTTTTCGTATATTTTGACTTTTTATGACTATTTTATGCAAATGCAACAAACATATGCATAAACAATCCACTCATCCTCGAACAGAGTGACGATGCTTAATTATGAGGTAGGGGTATCTTGTAGAAGAGTGCATATTCAGTGTGGTTCTAATGTTGTCACCAAAGCAAGGCCCCCAAGGTGCCCCCATTATAGGATTCCCTCGATCTCTCAGTCTTCGAACCATGCACGGATCTTCGTGTCGATGTTCTTAGACTAAGAGAGGAGAGTTATCACCTTGAGTGGTGGGTTCCAACAATGACCTGTAGGCAAATCGAGGCCATTACTACGGTCGGTCGTACCTATCACCCACTCCCTAAGTTCATCCCTCATGCCCTCGGGTATAGGGGGACTATTTTGTGCAAAGGTTTGTGTACAGTTGTTATTTCAAACAATTGCAAAAAATAAACATACAACAGTTATTAAAGCCATAGAATAAAGCATGTTATAAATACAAGGAAGGGTAAAATCATAATTTCAAATCATTATTTATTTAAATTAGTCCATCACTGAATGGGATCAACTCTCTAGCTTCCCTAGTGCAGTTGCAATTTGTCGTTGCCGTCAAAAGAGGCGGTCAGAGCGACGCGATGGTTTTGATGACTCGCGTTTTCTAAAGAAGTGGTCAACGCTTTTAGGTTGTCCGATAATCGGGCTGAACCTAAAAGTGAGGTTTTCGTAAAGGGTTCTATGGAGTCGCCACCGATGTTTTTACCATAAACATCGGAAAAGGAAGAAAAGAAGACATTGGTTTAGAAAAACCAACTTTGGCTGTTATAACCATAGTTGGGTAAGGGAGTTAGTTACGTGTGGGGAAGGTGTTAGCACCCACAGCGCCCCTTTCAAGTTCCCTATGATGGACTAATTCATATAATAAAGACTACGAAAAATTATTCTTCTACCCTATTTATTTACTTTGCAGAATTTTAAATATCTACATGGCCCTAGTATCTAATGCATACAAGAAAAGTTGTAAAAGAAAGTGTTAAACATACAAGGATATGAAGGTTGAAGATTTTGATGATGATTCAAGAACAAAGGACTTAAAGACTTGAAGACTTAGAATCATGTGTATTTTACTTGTAATAACTCTGCTTTATGTTTTTTAGTCTGTATAATTAGAGTACAAGATAGCCAACACATAGTCCATCATCTGAAAACTCATTTTTATCAAATCCACTCTATGATAATCGATTATCACTTAGAATAATTGATTATCCTGCACTAAAAAATCATCTTTGCAAAAAGCTTGCTGTGATAATCTATTATCACTCAGGATAATCGATTATCGCAGCCAGATAATTGATTATTCACACTAATAATCAATTATCCTGGTCCGATTTTACTCCTCTGCGAAAATGGCTCTGTAATAATCGATTATCACTCAAGATAATCGATTATCTACGTCCGTTATGAGTTTTGAAATTCAAATCTGGACCAATTTACGAAAACCCTATTCCCAATTCTTATGTTTTCGAAAATCATCATTTCCCAGATCCTATTCTCTCTACTTAAGGTTCTCTAAGGCTCTCTGTAAAGTTAATAAACTTTTTTCATACAAAAGTTAAGAGTTGTGACTGCTAGAGAAATTTTTGTAGGGAAGAAAAAGGGGCTTTTGAAAACCTAGTGTGGGCTAGAAGCGATAAGAATCACTGAGTGGGTTTCTTGGTGGATTGTGTGTTGTTCCGTCTCTAGGAAAAACTGTTGTTCATCCTTTGTGGATTCAAAAGAGGTGTTCATCTCTTGTGTGATTCAAGAGAGGTGTTTTTTATTCCTTATCCTTTCAATTTGTAATCTGTTGTAAAACTATGATTATAGTGACAACGTTAATCCTCTTTTTGAGTGATTAGCAACTGGACGTAGGGTCTTCTGATCCGAACCAGTATAAATCAACTGTGTAATCTTCTTTCCCTTATCTATTTAATTTACAAAGCATTTTAATGGGTGAAATTTGGAAAAATTTTCAAAACCATAATTTTTTTTTAAGAAACCAATTCACCCCACTCTTGGTTTTTGTCCCTAAACGCAAGCATTCTGCTACACGATTCTAACAAGTGGTATCAGAGCTTGCTTTGATAGTCATTCAAATTTTTGAAAATGCCCAGACTAAACTAAACCTTTGTCGAGGGTGCTTCTATCAATAGACCCCCACTTTTTTCCGGGCAAAATTATCCTTTTTGGAAAGATAGAATGCAAATATTTTTGGAGTCTATTGATAGGGGTGTATGGGATGCAATTTTAAATGGTCCTTTTATTCCTAAAGTTACTGAAAATGGAGAAGAGGTACCAAAACCATTTTCTAGATGGTCGGCTGAAGAAAATAGGAAAGCCCAATATGATGTTAGGGCTAGAAATATAATTTCATCTGCTTTAACCCTTGATGAGTTTTACAGGATATCTGTTTGCAAGAGTGCTCAAGAAATGTGGGAAATGTTAAGAGTAACCCATGAAGGTACTGATGATGTAAAAAGAGCACGGAAGAACTCATTAATTCAAGAATATGAGATGTTCCAGATGCAACAAGGAGAAACGATTTTTGACGTCCAAAAGTGTTTCACACATATTGTGAACCATCTCACCAGGCTAGGTAAGATTTTTGATATTGATGAGTTAAATGTAAAAATTCTTAAATCTTTGGATAGGAAATGACAACCAAAGGTGATGACCTGTTGAACATTCAAGGACTTGATGTTGAACTTGATGGACATGAAGCTTGTTGATTTTGATGATGATTCAAGAACACAAGACTTAGAATGTTGAAGACTTGTTTTATAGTGTAATAACTCTGTTTTTTATTAGATTGAGTCTGTAATATTAGAGTATGAGATAGCCGGTACATAGTCTGCACCTTAGAAGCTTCAAAAAGCTCAAATTTATCAAAGAGGCTCGGCTTTAATCGATTAATTGGTGAAATAATCGATTAAAACAGTGAGAAAAACCATTTTCTGTATCAGCTCACTGTTTTAATCAATTAACACCCCTATTAATCGATTAACAGGCCTGTTAATCGATTAACAGGTCTTTTAATCGATTAAAACAGAGAGTTTTGGGGTTATGTTGATTTTGGCTTTGTAATAATCGATTAACTCTTGATTTAATCGATTATTTCAGTCAGATTTTGAATTTTAACTTCAAATCAACCCTATTTTCGAAAACCCTATTTCCAAGAACCCTAGTTTCGAAAATCCCAATTCCAAAACCCTAATTTCTCTACTTAAGCTTCTCCTTGGCACTCAGAAATGAAGAACAACCTTTTTCATACAAAAGTTAAGTGTTGTGAGTTCCAGAGAACTGTTTGTTGCAAGAAAAAGGGGCTTTTGGAACCTGGTGTGGGCTAGAAGCGATAAGAATCACTAAGTGGAGTTCTTAGTGGATTGTGTGTTGTGCCGTCTCTAGGGAAAGCTGTTTTTCATCTCTTGTGGATATCAAGAGAGGCGTTTTCTTTACTTTATCTTTTCCATTGTAATTTATTTGTAACAAACTTGATTATAGTGACAGCGTTAATCCTCTGTTTGAGTGATTAGCAACTGGACGTGTTGAACATTCAAGGACTTGATGTTGAACTTGATGGACATGAAGCTTGTTGATTTTGATGATGATTCAAGAACACAAGACTTAAAGAGTTGAAGACTTGTTTTGTAGTGTAATAACTTTGTTTTAATTGGATTGAGTCTGTAATATTAGAGTTTGAGATAGCCGGTACATAGTCTACACCTTAGAAGCTTCAAAAAGCTCAATTTTATCAAAGTGCCTCGGCTTTAATCGATTAAATGGTGAAATAATTAATTAAAACAGTGAGAAAAACCATTTTCTGTATCTGCTCACTGGTTTAATCGATTAACACACCTGTTAATTGATTAACAGGCCTGTTAATCAATTAACAGGGCTTTTAATCAATTAAAACAAAGAGTTTTGGGGTTCTGTTGATTTTGGCTCTGTAATAATCGATTAACTCTTGATTTAATCAATTATTTCAGTCTGATTTCGAATTTTAACTTCAAATCAACCCTATTTTCGAAAACCCTATTTCCAAGAACCCTAGTTTCGGAAATCCCAATTCCAAAACCCTAATTTCTCTACTTAAGCATCTTTATGGCACTCAGAAAATAAGAACAACCTTTTTCATACAAAAGTTAAGTGCTGTGAGTGCCAGAGAATTGTTTGTTGCAAGAAAAAGGGGCTTTTGGAACCTGGTGTGGGCTAGAAGCGATAAGAATCACTAAGTGGAGTTCTTAGTGGATTGTGTGTTGTGCCGTCTCTAGGGAAAGTTGTTCTTCATCTCTTGAGGATTTCAAGAGAGGTGTTTTCTTTACTTTGTCTTGTTCAATTGTAATTTGTTTGTAACAACTGTGATTATAGTGACAGCGTTAATCCTCTGTTTGAGTGATTAGCAACATGATGTGTTGAACATTCAAGGACTTGATGTTGAACTTGATGGACATGAAGCTTGTTGATTTTGATGATGATTCAAGAACACAAGACTTAAAGAGTTGAAGACTTGTTTTGTAGTGTAAGAACTTTGTTTTAATTGGATTGAGTCTGTAATATTAGAGTTTGAGATAGCCGGTACATAGTCTACACCTTAGAAGCTTCAAAAAGCTCAATTTTATCAAAGTGCCTCGGCTTTAATCGATTAAATGGTGAAATAATCGATTAAAACAGTGAGAAATACCATTTTCTGTATCTGCTCACTGGTTTAATCGATTAACACACCTGTTAATCGATTAACAGGCCTTTAATCGATTAACAGGCCTGTTAATCGATTAACAGAGCTTTTAATCGATTAAAACAAAGAGTTTTGGGGTTCTGTTGATTTTGGCTCTGTAATAATCGATTAACTCTTGATTTAATCGATTATTTCTGTCTGATTTCGAATTTTAACTTCAAATCAACCCTATTTTCGAAAACCCTATTTCCAAGAACCCTAGTTTCGAAAATCCCAATTCCAAAACCCTAATTTCTCTACTTAAGCATCTTTATGGCACTCAGAAAATAAGAACAACCTTTTTCATACAAAAGTTAAGTGCTGTGAGTGCCAGAGAACTGTTTGTTGCAAGAAAAAGGGGCTTTTGGAACCTGGTGTGGGCTAGAAGCGATAAGAATCACTAAGTGGAGTTCTTAGTGGATTGTGTGTTGTGCCGTCTCTAAGGAAAGTTGTTCTTCATCTCTTGTGGATTTCAAGAGAGGTGTTTTCTTTACTTTGTCTTGTTCAATTGTAATCTGTTTGTAACAACTGTGATTATAGTGACAGCGTTAATCCTCTGCTTGAGTGATTAGCAACTGGACGTAGGGTCTTTTGATCCGAAACAGTATAAATCTCTTGTGTAAGTCTCTATCTCTTTCTCTATTTACATTTACACAGTTTTTAATCGGTAAAATTTGGGGAAAATTTTGAAAACCTAATTTTTGTTAAGAAACCAATTCACCCCCCTCTTGGTTTTTGTGCGACCACGTGAACATTCCGTTGCGCGATTCTAACAAGTGGTATCAGAGCTTGCTTTGATAGTCATTCAAATTTTTCGAAAATGGCCGGACAAAATCAAACTTTTGCCGAAGGTGTGTCTATCAACAGACCCCCACTTTTTGCGGGTCAAAATTATCCTTTCTGGAAAGTAAGAATGCAAATCTTTTTAGAGTCTGTTGATAGAGGCGTTTGGGACGCTGTTTTAAACGGTCCATTTGTTCCTAAAGTTACTGAGAACAGTGTTGAAGTTCCCAAACCTTTTTCTAGATGGACTGCAGAAGAAAACAGAAAAGCACAATTTGACGTTAGGGCTAGAAATATAATTTCATCTTCTCTAACCCTTGACGAGTTTTACAGGATTTCTGTGTGTAAAAGTGCTCAGGAAATGTGGGAAATGCTAAGAGTGACCCACGAAGGTACTGACGACGTTAAAAGAGTAAGGAAAAATTCTCTAATCCAAGAATACGAGATGTTCCGGATGCAACAAGGAGAAATAATATTCGACGTTCAAAAACGTTTCACTCATATTGTGAACCATCTCACCGGATTAGGTAAAATTTTTGACGTTGATGAATTAAATGTTAAAATCTTAAAATCTTTGGATAGGAAATGGAAACCTAAGGTGACGGCCATCTCGGAGTCACAAAATCTTTCCACAATGTCTATGGCGGCGCTCATTGGAAAGCTTAGAGAGCATGAGCTTGAACTTGGAAGGCTAAATGAGGAAGAAGGTCAATACCAAAAGAAGAACCTAGCCTTCAAAACCGAAATTTCCAAAGGTAAAAATAGAAAGGAAGAAGAAGACTCGGAGAACGATGAAGAAGAATTGAGTCTTATGATTAAGAAGTTCACCAAATTCATGAAAGCTAAAGGAAGGCATCCTTTCAAAGGTAAAGGAAAGGTAAGAGAAAGTACTTCCGTAAATATAAAATGTTATGGTTGTGGTGAAACAGGACATGTAAAGACCGAATGTCCAAATAAGAAGAACGAAGAAAACAAAAGCAAGAAGTTCTTCAAAAAGAAAGCTTATATTGCTTGGGACAATAGTGATTCAAGTTCGGAATCAAGTGACTCAGAAGTAGAAGCAAATATTTGCTTAATGGCAAATGACAACATATCTTCGGATTTTGAGGTGAGTGATTCCGACTCATCTTCTAGTGATGATGATAATGACCATGATGAACTGCAAAATGCTTACAATGAACTATTAAGTGCATTTAAGAATTTGAAAAATGAATATAAAGTTGTAAAGAAGAATCTAAGTCGATCCGAAAAGGAAATTGACTCTTTAAAAATGAAAATCACATGTTTAGAAGAAAAAGAGTTATTAAATACGAAAATTGTATGTTTAGATAAGGATAATGATAAAAACTTGGCATGTGCAAATTGTAAAGAGCATGAATATGACATAGATATTCTTAACCATTTGCTAGACAAAGCCGAAAAGGAAATAAATGATCTTAAGAAGCAAGAAAAGGTGTTTGCTCAAAATAGTGTAAATCAACAAGTTCCTTTGAAAAAGTCTAAAAGGAAAAATAAAAGAGTATGGGTAGAAAAAGGAACTAGAGCATGTTTTGTAAGTAATGCATCTTATTCTAAAGCTACATCAAAAGCATGTTTTTATTGCATGAAACAAGGTCACACTTCAAATAAATGTAAAATTAAACATTTTGGTGTTCCTAAAGGTAAATATATTTGGGTTCCTATTGTCAAATAATTTATTTGTCTCTAACCCCAAGGACCTAAAAGTTATGGGGACCTAAGTTTACTACGTTCTTGTTTTGTAGGAAACTTCCAAATCTAAGAAGTCTATGTGGTATCTTGGTAGTGGATGCTCAAAGCATATGGCTGGTGACAAAACTAAATTTGTGAGTTTCAAAGCTAAGGAACAAGGATAGGTAACTTATGGGGACAACAACAAAGGGAAGATTCTTGGAATTGGAAACATAGGTGGTGCAAATACTTTGGAGATTAAGGATGTGCTCCTTGTTATTTGACTAAAGCATAATCTCCTAAACATAAGTCAACTATGTGACAAAGGATTTAAGGTAATTTTTGAAAGTAAATTTTGCACCATACATTTGATAGATTTCGAAAATGTTGAATTAAAAGGCATCAGGCATAACAACATATATTTGATTGATTTAGATTGTTTACATGATTCTAGTATAACATGCTTAGTTGCTAAGGAAGAGAACCCTTGGTTATGGCATAAGAGAGCAGCTCATAAAAATATGCATCATTTGAATAAATTGATTTCAAAAGACTTAGTTATTGGTTTGCCTAAATTAAAGTTTGAAAAAGATAGATTGTGTGATGCATGTCAAAAAGATAAACAAGTAAAATCATCATTTAAATCAAAGAATGTTATTTTCACTTCAAAACCCCTAGAATTATTACATTTAGATTTATTTGGACCTTCTAGGATAAAAATCTTTGGTGAAAATTATTATGGCCTTGTGATTGTTGATGATTACTCTAGGTATACTTGGACATTTTTCCTAACTATGAAAAGTGAAGCCTTTAAGGTCTTTAGAAAATTTGCAAAACAAATTCAAAATGAGAAAGACTTAAGAATTAAAGTTTTAAGAAGTGACCATGGTGGTGAGTTTCAAAATGAAAAGTTTGAAAGTTATTGTGAAGAAAATGGAATATTACATAACTTTTCTGCTCCTTGGACTCCCCAACAAAATGGTGTAGTTGAAGGAAAAAAATAGGTCATTAGAGGAACTTGCTAGAACTATGTTAAATGAATCTAATGTTCCTAAATATTTTTGGGCTGATGCGGTTAGTACTGCATGTTATGTTTTGAATAGAATGCTCATTAGGTCAATTATAAAATCAACTCCCTATGAATTGTTTAATGGTAGAAAGCCTAATGTTGCTCATTTGAAAATTTTTGGGTGTAAGTGCTTTGTATTGAATAATGGAAAAGACAACTTAGGAAAATTTGACTCTAAAGCCGATGAGGGCATTTTCTTAGGTTATTCATTAACTAGTAAGGCTTACAAGGTGTTTAATAGAAGAACCTTAAATATTGAAGAATCTATTCATGTTACATTTGATGAAATTGTAGACCTTGGGGGAAATCCTCTTGAGTCAAATAAAGAACTTACAGGTGATGATGAATATATAAGAGAAGCTCTTGATGAATTGTATTTGGAAGAAAATGAGCCTTCTCAAACACCTGAATTAGCAAAAGAATGGCAATCACCAAGAGGACTCTCAATGGACAACATCATTGGTGATATTTCAAAAGGGGTAAGAACTAGAAACATGACTAACTTTTGCATGTGTGTAGCTTTTGTGTCTCAAATAGAATCCAAAAATGTGGAGGAAACACTTAAAGAAGAACAATGTTGCATAGCTATGCAAGAAGAACTTAACCAATTTGAAAGGAATCAAGTCTGGGAATTAATCCCAAGGGAAGAATAACATCAAGTTATTGGAACAAAATGGGTGTTTAGAAATAAGCTTGATGAAGATGGAAATATAATAAAGAATAAAGCCAGACTTGTTGCCAAAGGCTATTGTGAGGAGGAAGGTATAGACTATGATGAAACTTATGCTCCTGTTGCCAGGTTAGAGGCTATACGCCTACTTCTTGCTTATGCATCTTTGATGAAATTTAAATTATATCAAATGGATGTTAAGAGTGCATTTTTGAATGGTTTTATTAAAGAAGAAGTTTATGTGGAGCAACCCCCTGAATTTGAAGATTTTAGTTATCCTAATCATATTTTTAAATTAAAGAAAGCATTATATGGGTTGAAACAAGCTCCTAGATCTTGGTATGAGAGGCTAAGTAGTTTCCTAACTTCAAATGATTTTACTAGAGGAAAAATTGATTCTACTCTGTTTATAAAGAAAGTAAAAGAGCATATCTTATTGGTCCAGGTATATGTTGATGATATTATTTTTGGATCAACTGATAATTTGTTATGTATAGAATTTGCTAAGATAATGCAGGGAGAGTTTGAAATGTCTATGATGGACGAATTGACATTCTTCCTTGGACTACAAATCAAGCAACTTAAAGATGGCTTTTTCATCTCTCAAACCAAATACTGCAAAGAGATACTTAAAAAATTTGGAATGGACACCTCAAAAGAAGCTAACACACCCATGGGAACTTCATGCTATCTGGACAAGGATGAATCAAGTTTGGAAGTTAATCAATCTATGTATAGAGGTATGATAGGTTCACTGTTATACTTAATTGCAAGTAGACCAGATATTATGCATTCTGTCTGTGTGTGTGCTAGATTTCAGGATTGTCCAAAAGAATCTCACTTAATTGCAGTAAAACATATTTTAAAATATTTAAAAGGAACTACTGGTTTTGGTTTATGGTATCCATCTGATGCTTGTACTAGTTTAATAGGATATTCTGATGCTGATTATGGTGGATGCAAAATTGATAGAAAGAGTACTAGTGGGACATGTCATTTGTTAGGTTCATCCTTAGTATCTTGGCATTCTAAGAAACAGTCATGTGTTGCTTTATCTACCACTGAAGCTGAATATATTGCAGCTGGTAATTGTTGTGCTCAAATTCTGTGGATGAAACAACAGTTAGAAGATTATAGTATATTTCTGAATGACATACCTTTAATGTGTGATAATACGAGTGCAATTAATCTTACTAAGAATCCAGTAATGCACTCTAGGACTAAGCATATAGAAATTAGACATCACTTTTTGAGAGATCATATCAGCAAAGGAAACTGTAAAATAGAGTACGTTGATACAAAGTATCAAGTAGCAGATATATTTACTAAGCCTCTACCCAAGGATAGATTCTATGATCTTAGAAGAGACTTAGGGATATTAGAAATAGCTTGAATTCTACTTAATTAGACAGTTTTTGGATGGTTGTGATGTTATAATTCATTGTGTAAGATGTTCATAGATTATCATGTGCATAAACCTCAAATAATTGATGAACTCTCTAGAATAATCGATTAATTGGAGTTATAATCGATTATTTGCATCCAAAACACTCAAAACATGACATTCCTCTCTGTTTTAATCGATTAACTCAACCATTAATTGATTAAAACCAGTATTAATCGATTACCAGCCCAATTTAATCGATTAAATGGGTCTGGTAGTGGTTTAATCGATTAAATTGAGAATTAATCGATTAAACCTGGCAAGTTTGGCTTCCTAGCCGTTGCCAATGGATCTTTTGCACCCTATACTCTTTCATATGTCCGTTGGAGTTGCTTAGCTATAAATAGGGACCTCCATTTCACTTCTACTCACTCCTATCTCTTGAAATCAAGCTTTCTTGCCTCATTCTATCAATATTGCCTTATTCTCACTTCACTTGTCCTCTTAAAATCTTCTTGTTACTCTCCTAATCCTTCAATGGCCTCATCTTATCGTGCAAAAATCCCCACTAGAAGAAGATTTGCACCCTCATCTCATCCCCGTCCTAATTCTGTAGAAGGATGGATCTCTGATGCCGATGGCCGACAAGAATTTATGTCCTATTGGAAGGAACGTGCTATTATTTCTCCTAAGTTCCTTATTGGTGAGCAGTTCATCAATAGGGGATTCAACTTTCCTAATCTCCTTGAAATTCAAGGAGTTCTCCCTTTCATCCAAATGCAAGGTAAGTATTATCCTGACTTAGTTAGGGTATTTTACTTTAGGTTCAAATTTAGAGATCAAATTGCTACCTCTAGAGTAAAGGGTGTCACAATTATTCTTGATGATGATATTTGGAAAAACGTTGCCCACTTTCCTATTAGAGAAGATGCTATTAACGTGTATGGTGGGTTAGATGATTTTGACAGGATCTTGACTTACCCATCTTTTCTGCGAAATCCCTCCATGGAGATTGGGTGTCTCCTTCTTGCTGGACCTTTGAAAAAGGAGGAACGCATAATTTTACATCTACTTGTCTGGATTCTATGTCCCCGGGCTACAAATCATGCTCAATGTTCTTCAATTGATCTTCGTATTATTCATGCCATAATGAATAATGAGCCTTTAGACTGGGGCGTTCTTGTCACCATGACTATGTTAAAAACCAAACGTCATCCCACCTTCAAAATTCCATATGCTCTCCTTGTCTCTCGCATCCTTGAATACAAAGGAGTAAATGTCAAAGGTGAACAAGCTGTAAGGACAAATAACTTGAATCGTATGCTAGACAACACATTAATCCAACTACAAATGGTGCGTGTCAACGATATTTATGTTCATAGGGATGATGTTCCAAATGGAGGTGACGATAATGAAGATTTTGATGAAGATATGCCTCCTACTGCTGAGCTTCCCTCTAATCAAATCCAAAGTGTTGGAACTTCCTCTACTCATCATGAAACTCGACAATCCATGGAAGACATTTTATCTAACATGAATCAGAGAATGCAGTCATTCTTCACTCTTTCTGGAGTACGGCATGAGGAAATAATTCTCCGTATATCTGATGTAGATGATAAAGTGTGCCATTTAGAAAATAGATTTGATGCACACTTTCATAGTGATGATAGTGAAGAATTTTAAATTTGATTGTTATTTTCTTCTTATATTGTAGTCATTGATTATTTCTGAAATAAAATGTGGTGTTCTCTTATTGCTTTGATTGAGGGGGAGTAATCTCTAAGTTATGCATATTTTGAGGGGGAGCTCTTATGTTTGTCATAGAAGAATTCTTTTTTATTATAATCAAATAGGGGGAGAAATATTTAAAGCCTACTATTATTGTTTTTAAATATTATCTGGTATGTTTAATGTGTTTGTTAGTATGACAAATAAAACAGGTTATTACAAGGCTTTAAAAGAAATTTTGATCATCATCAAAAAGGGGGAGATTGTTGAACATTCAAGGACTTGATGTCACTAGTGCAGAAAAAGGCTTTTACGTCACCCAATTGTCGTCGCATGTAAAAATATTCGACGTAAATAAAACGCGGTGGCAATTTTGTAAATAAGGGACAAAACTTTTACGTCGCACACCCCAGCACGCGACGTAAAAAAGGGCTTTTTACGTCGCATGCTGGGATGCGCGACGTAAAAAGTCTCTTTTATTCCCTCCCTGACACCTCCCTCGTCTCGCGCAACCAGGGTTTTTGAGAACAACGACAACAGCTACCTCTGCACACCATTTTCGATCAGTTTTACAGTGAAAAACATCTACATTGTGTGTCATTTGACGAACTTGATATTTCTCCCCGATTGGATTCGAGTTTGAAATCATTTTTCGTCTACACTCGAGGTTAGTGTTCTATGTCATTGCTATATGTTTACATTGAATTCGTGATTATTTTTGGGGATCTCAATCACGTTATAGAATGAATGTCTCCACTGGATTGTTATTGGAATGTAATTATTTGTTTATTTGTTTGAGTGCATTCGGTTTACACACTCCATTGTTGTTGGAACGTGCTTTGTTGTTTGTATATTAATTTCTTTTTACATATAATTTTTACATCTCTAGGAGTGACGAAACTTTATAACATAATATGAATCGAAGTTGGATGAATGCACGTCGTATTAGTGAAGAGTATGAAAAGGGAGTTGAGGAATTTTTGAAATTTGCTAGTGAAAATGGAAAAGCTATGAAAGGGACATATTATTGTCCATGTGTTCGTTGTTTGAATCAAATTTGTCATAAACTTGAGGATATACGTGATCACTTGTTTGTTTATGGTATTATTACGAGTTATACAATATGGACATGGCATGGAGAAATATTAGACATCCCAACTGTGTCAACTACAGACAATTTTGATGAAGGGATGGATGATAATCTAGAGGATATGATACGTGATATTGGTGAAGAAAATTTTATGAAAGCACATCTATATGATTCTTTGAAATCTGATTTTGCACAACAATTGTACATAGGATGTAGTTTTACAAGATTATCAGCAACTTTAAAATTGTTTACTTTAAAAGCAAGAAATGGATGGATTGATAACAGTTTCACCGAATTATTGGAGTTGTTGAAGGAGATGCTTCCTGAAGATAATACATTACCTATTCGTAACTATGAGGCAAAGAAGATATTATGTCCAATGGGTTTAGAGTACAAGAAAATACATGCATGTCCTAATGATTGTATATTGTACAGAAATGATTTTGCTAAATTAAAGATGTGTCCGACATGTGGTTTGTCGAGGTTCAAAAAAAAAGTTGAGGAAAGTAGTGGTGTGGAAGAACTAGATGGTCTCCCTGCTAAGGTGTTATGGTATTTGCCAATTATACCTAAGTTTAAAAGATTATTTGCCATAAAAGAAGATGCAAGAAACTTGACATGGCATGCAAATGGTAGAAAATGTGACAATCTTCTTCGACATCCAGCTGATTCTCCATAATGGAGAAGGATTGATGAAACCTTTCCAGAATTTGGTGCAGAGCCAAGAAACTTGAGAATTGGATTAGCTACAGATGGGATGAATCCTTATGGAAATTTAAGTAGTAAACATAGTTCATGGCCAGTTATGTTGATCATTTACAATTTGCCTCCTTGGTTATGCATGAAGAGAAAATATATGATGTTATCTATGATGATTTCAGGACCTCGACAACCAGGAAATGACATAGATGTATATCTTAGTCCTTTAATTGATGATTTGAAGATGTTGTGGGAAACAGGAGTGGATGTATTTGATTCATATCACGAAGTGAATTTCAGGTTGCGTGCAATGTTATTTTGTACTATAAATGATTTTCTAGCATATGGTAATTGAGCGGTTATAGTGTGAAAGGTCATTTAGCGTGTCCTTTATGTCAAGAAGACACAAGTTATATCCAATTGAAACATGGACAAAAAACTGCGTACAATAGGCATAGAAAGTTTCTAGTTGCTAATCATCCATATCGTAAAATGAAGAAAGCATTTAATGGATGTCAGGAGAATGCAATTGCATCAGTACCACGCAATGGTGAACAAGTATATGAGCAAGTGAAAAATATTAATATTGTGTTTGGAAAGACCCAAAAGAAATCCAATGAGAAAAACATTTGGAAGAAACAGTCTATATTCTTCAATCTTCCTTATTGGTGTAAGTTGGAAGTTAGACATTGTATAGATGTGATGCATGTTGAAAAAAATGTTTGTGATAGTATAATTGGGACATTGCTTAACATAAAAGGAAAGACAAAAGATGGAATAAAAGCAAGACAAGATTTGGCGAGACATGGGTATACGTTCGAATTACATCCACAATCGGTTGGAAAACGCACTTACTTACCTCCAGCTTGTCATACTCTATCAAAGAAAGAAAAGAGAAGCTTTTGTGAGTGTTTACATGCGGTCAAAGTGCCACAAGAATACTCCTCAAATGTTAAGAGTCGTGTGTCTATGCAAGAGTTGAAATTAGTTGGTTTAAAGTCTCATGATTGTCATGTGTTGATGCAACAACTTTTACCGATGGCGATTCAAAACATCTTACCAACTTCGTTAGAATTGCTATTACTCGGTTATGTTTGTTTTTCAACGCCATTTGTAAAAAGGTAATTGATCCAAAAAAGTTAGATGAATTAGAAAATGAAGCAATTGTAATAGTGTGCCGGTTAGAAATGTATTTTCCCCTTCATTTTTTGATATCATGGTGCATTTGATAGTCCATTTGGTAAGGGAAATTCGATTATGTGGTCCAATTTTTCTTAGATGGATGTATCCTGTTGAGAGATACATGAAGATCTTAAAAGGATATGTGAAGAATCAGTACAGGCCAGAAGCTTCTATTGTGGAAAGGTACATTGCAGAAGAAGCCATTGAGTTTTGTTTAGGATACATGTCAAAATCAGAACCAATAGGTATTCCTAAGATGAGACATGATGGAAGATGTGAAGGTAAGGGTACTCGAAATTTAAAGATTAAAAATGTTATTCGGAAAGAAGTTGACCAAGCACATTTATACATATTGAACAACACTGATGAAGTAATCCCTTACATATCACAACACATAACTGAAATAAAGGCAACACATCCACGAATGAATGAAAAATGGGTATTGAATGAACATAATAAAAGTTTCCTTTCTTGGTTTAAAAAAAGGGTATATGTTGAGATTAATGCTTCAGAAACACTTTTGAAACTTGCTCGTGGGCCTAATAGTGATGTCATTACATTTGGTGGGTATGACATTAATAACTATTGTTTCTACTCAAAAATAGAAGATGATAAAGGTAGAGTACAAAATAGTGGGGTCACAATTCAAGCTGAATCTATGCATTTTTCTAGTTCTAAAGACAAAAATCCTATCACAGCTTCTATGAGTTATTTTGGGGTCATACAAGAGATATGGGAAATTGATTATGTTACTTTTAGGGTGCCTGTCTTCAAGTGTAAATGGGTTGAAGGGAATACGGGTGTGCAAACAGATGACCTAGGATTTACTTTGGTTGATTTGAGTAAAGTTGGGTATAAGGATGAACCTTTTATTTTGGCATATCAAGCGAGACAAATATTTTATGTCAAGGATCCATGTAATGAGAGATGGTCAATTGTCCTTGAAGGAAGAAGCATGCACGGAATTCATGAAGATGAGTCTCTAGATATACATGAAACACCTTCATTTTCAAGTAGACCATTTGATGACATAGTTGACAATGAAGTTGATGACATACATGCAATTCGAAGTGATCATGATGAAGGGATATGGGAAAACATACCAACATAATAGGTGTTTATCTTCACATTTTCTAGTTCTTTTTATTCAAACTTATAAAGTATGTTGACTTCATATTGTTTTTCGGGATATGTCGGATTCCACAGTGCAGTACTTGGTAGTGGTAGTGGCAGGAGCGGAAGTGGTGATAAAGGTAGATCTGTCACTCGGTTAAAGGGGTTGACGACAAGGAGGGTAGCTAGAGAGAAAACTCGAAGTTGAAGTTGATCCACGTTCGGTAAGGCATCCGGCCCAAATGCTTGCTAAGTTTAAGAGCTATTTGGGACTACTAGCTCGACACCATGTTCCGATTACTACTCCATCTTGGGATGATGTAGAGGAAACCGAGAAGAACCTCATGTGGCAGGATGTTCAGGTATTTCTATATTTGTTGAATACTTTATATATCATTATTAATTGAATTTAACATTTATTGGTCATTTCACGAGCAAAATTTTGATGTTCCTAACATTGAGGTGATGAGGAAGAAGATTTTATCCTCCATTGCCATTAGATGGAGGGACTTTAAGACTTTCTTGACACGGGAGTATGTATTTGGAAAGTTTCAAGATGAATCTCCCTGTCTAAAGTATCAAATTAGTGAGGAGGATTGGTTACAGTTTTGTGCCAGCCAAATGGACCCCTCTTGGCAGGATAAAAGACGTGCTGCCCAACAACGTCAGAGGTTGAATGATGCACCCCATGTATTGTCACGAGGAAGGTATGAATTATTGGAGCAACGTCTCATGAAATCCAGAGAAGAGTCAGCAGGAGTTGATTCTACTGACCTTGCATCTCCACCCCCTCACTATCAGATGTGGAAAGCAACCCGGACAAAATCTGATGGACAAATGACTTCTAAGTCTGCACGAATCATTGCTCAGAAAATCGTAAGTTATAATGTCAATTTGAATTGATTCTAATGTGAAAGTTAGTGTATGACTTAATTATTGTTAATGTGTTGTAGGATGATTTAGTTGAGCAAACCAGCCAAGGATCATTTATTCCTCATGGTCGACAAGATATATTGGCGACAGCCATAGGAAAACCAGATTACTCAGGACGTGTGCGTGGTGCTGGTGGAACCTGGGGCCTTCGTGATTGCTTTGGTCCAACATCACGAAGGACCACTGCTGACTCTTGCAGCCAGGAGGCCTTGCATAAAATGGAGATGCAGTTTGAAGAAAAGTTAAATCAAATAAGGCTTTCCTTGCAGCAAGAGTTTGATGAGAAAATTGAATCTCTCGCCCGCTCTCAGCAACAGACTCAAGGAACACCTCAAACAATTGAACATGATGTTGTTCGAGTCGGCACTAAAGGGAGTTGTGCTTGCTACTGCTGCTGATCCTTCGGGAGAATATACTCGAGATCGATGCATCACACCGAGTGTGAGTTATATGTTGAAGATGACCCCCCGCGTCTAGTGGCTATTGGTCGAGTTTTTGAGGGTGGCTTAACCATCCATGGTGTCCCTCTACAGGCAGACTGGACACGAGTAGTAGTTGATGAAGTTCATGATGCTAATGCTCCAGTGTCTTTTCCTAATGAAGAGATTCAATTAGTGGGGCAGGCAAGCGGGACATTCTTTGCTTGCCCAAGACGTTTAGTTATGCCACTATCAGCACAAACCAAGGTAATATATATATATATATATATATATATATTGTCTATTTTCTCTTTTCTAGTATTATAATTATAAATGTTTAATTAATTGTTATCATTTCTTTAGGAGGACTTGCGTCGTGCTAAGCATAAAAACAACCTATTATTGATGAGGATCTGACAGAATGTGATGATGATCCCATCTCTATGTTGTTGACCATATTACCACGGTTGAGGAAGAGATCGTGTCAGATACAATGGGATGTTAGAGTGTTTGGAGTTGACAATTCCAGTGTTCCATTATACATTTCCTTGCCCGATGCTTTAGAAATTGCTGGGGAAATTGCATGTTAAACATTTCCATCATACAATTGTGGGCAATGTAAGTCATTCTCATTTATGTTTCTAAGATTATAATAATTATATTCAACTTATAATTAATTGTTTTAGGTACCTTGACAAATTGAGTGTGGAACAAGAAAAATCCGAAGTATACGGATTTCTTGAGCCTCAATCCATCCAAAAATCTGGAAATACAAAGGTTGGAATCCAACAATATATGCAAACATGGATGAGTGACTCAAAAAGACATATATATTTGGCTCCATACATTGAAGGGTTAGTATTTTAATTTGTATTTTAATTTATATTTTTGTAACTAATTTTTATGTCATACAATGTAGGTCCCATTGGCAGTTAATTGTAATCATGCCCCGGGATTACACTGTGGTGTGGTTTTGTTCATTACATCGGAAACCGAGTCAAGAAATGAAAAGCTTATTACAAGGGTAACTTTATCTTTTATTCATTAATTATATTTTTAAATTGTGAATACATATTGAATAATATATGACTTTTTTTCACTTAGAATCGTTTCTGGAACTAATGTTCTAAGTGGAAAACCTAGAACAAAGACTTTGCAGTTCATTTATCCTAAGGTTAGAAACTTATTTATATAAGTGAATACCATAATTATTGTTTGTATTTAAATTTTGAAAATAATATTATGTTTTTTTCATCATTTCGAGTGTAATAAGCAAACGAGACTCGTTTGAATGTGGTTACTATGTAATGTATTGGATGAGAGCCATAATTTGTGCGGGTTTAATTGATTCTTGGACGGAGGTAATTACTTTTAACATTAGTTAAGTTTATTTAACTTTATTCATGTTGCATGTTTACAAGAGTCAAATTCATGTTTCAGGTATTTCAAGATCCATCTCCATTACTGGAATCCGATATTACACAAATTAGAGAACAATGGGCAAAATTTTTTGTTCAACAATTCTAGTACATAATTTTTTAAGTTCTTGTTCATATTATATTGTGTGTATTATGTAGTTTAGGTAGCTTAGTTTGTATTAACTTTTAGTTTGTAATAGATTTTTTAGTTTGTATGTTTGTATTATATTGTTTTATTATGTAGTTTGAATTATATAATATTATATTTTTAATTTACTAGCTAAAGAAAACTGAACCTCTGGATTGTCTGGTTGTAATATTTACAGGTTTTAGTTGTAAAACAGAATAAATAAACCCAATTTTAAAAAAAAAACAGCAAATTTACGTCGCATATGGCATATGCGACGTAAATTTACGTCGCATATACCAATACGCGACGTAAATTTACGTTGCATATACCAATACGCGACGTAATGCGACGTAAATTTACGTCGCATATTCCATATGCGACATAAATTTGCTGTTTTTTTTTTATTTTCGAAAGTTTTTACATCTGTTTAGTGGTATATGCCACGCAAAATTACGTCGGGTCTTGATAACTGACGTAAATCTACGTCGGGCTAAAGGGTCTGACGTAAATTTACGTCTCCCGTTTTAACGTCGGACTTAAATACGACGTAAAAAGCCCTAAATACCTGACGTAAAAGCCCCTTTTTGCACTAGTGTGTTGAACTTGATGGACATGAAGCTTGTTGATTTTGATGATGATTCAAGAAAACAAGACTTAGAATGTTGAAAACTTGTTTTATAGTGTAATAACTCTGTTTTTGATTAGATTGAGTCTGTAATTTTAGAGTTTGAGATAGCCGGTACATAGTCTGCACCTTAGAAGCTTCAAAAAGCTTAAATTTATCAAAGAGGCTCGGCTTTAATCGATTAATTGGTGAAATAATCGATTAAAACAGTGAGAAAAACCATTTTTTGTATCAGCTCACTGTTTTAATCGATTAACACCCCTGTTAATCGATTAATAGGCCTGTTAATCGATTAACAGGCTTGTTAATCGATTAACAGGTCTTTTAATCAATTAAAACAGAGAGTTTTGGGGTTCTGTTGATTTTGGCTCTGTAATAATCGATTAACTCTTGATTTAATCGATTATTTCAGTCAGATTTCGAATTTTAACTTCAAATAAACCCTATTTTCGAAAACCCTATTTCCAAGAACCCTAGTTTCGAAAATCCCAATTCCAAAACCCTAATTTCTCTACTTAAGCTTCTCCTTAGCACTCAGAAATTAAGAACAACCTTTTTCATACAAAAGTTAAGTGCTGTGAGTGCCAGAGAACTGTTTGTTGCAAGAAAAGGGGCTTTTGGAACCTGGTGTGGGCTAGAAGCGATAAGAATCACTAAGTGGAGTTCTTAGTGGATTGTGTGTTGTGTCGTCTCTAGGGAAAGCTGTTCTTCATCTCTTGTGGATTTCAAGAGAGGTGTTTCCTTTACTTTATCTTTTCCATTGTAATTTGTTTGATCCATTGTAAATTAGGGTCTTTTGATCCGAACCAGTATAAATCTCCTGTGTAAGATTCTATCTCTTCTCTATTTACATTTACACAGTTTTTAATCGGTAAAATTTGGGGAAAATTTTGAAAACCTAATTTTTGTTAAGAAACCAATTCATCCCCACTCTTGGTTTTTGTCCGACCACGCGAACATTCCGCTGCGCGATTCTAACACCATCACGGAGTCACAAAATCTTGCTACCATGTCTATGGCGGCTCTCTTTGGAAAGTTAAGAGAGCATGAACTTGAACTTAGAAGGCTAAACGATGAAGAAGGCCAACATCAAAAGAGAAATCTAGCCTTCAAAACTGAAGTTTCTAAAAGCAAGAACAAGAAGGAGGAAGAAGACTCAAAAAATGAAGAAGATGAAAACTTGAGTCTTATGATCAAGAAATTTACAAAGTTCATGAAAGCCAAAGGGAAGCAACCTTTCAAAGGTAAGGGAAAGTTAAAAGAAAGTTCTTCCTTAGATTTTAAATGTTATGGTTGTGGTGAAACAACACATGTAAAATCCGATTGTCCCAACAAAAAAAATGATGATTATAAAGGAAAGAAGTTCTTCAAAAAGAAAGCCTATATAGCTTGGGATGATAGTGACTCAAATTCAGAGTCAAGCAATTCGGAAGTTGAAGTAAATATTTGTTTGGTGGCAAATGATAACATTTCTTTCGACTGTGAGGTAAGTGATTCTGATTGTTCTTCAAGTGATGATGAAAATGATTATGATGCTTTACAAAATGCATATCAAGAATCATTTACTTCTTTTAAGGATTTGAAAAATGAATATAAATCTTTGAAATTTTTTTTGAATAAATCGGAAAAGGAAGTAGAATCGTTAAAATAAAAAATAGTAATTTTGGAGGAAAAGGAAAATAAAGAAATAGCATGTGCATCATGTAAAGAATATGAATATGATATTGACATACTTAGCCACTTACTTGATAAAGCTAAGAAAGAATTAAGTTGTTATAAAAGGAGGCTGAGATCAAGAGGGGGGGGGGGTGAATTTATCTTTAAAAGATTTTCGCAATTTACAGATTATCTATTTCAAAGATTAAGAAATCTGACCAATTCTTGAATCAAGCAAAACAAACAATCAAAATAAAGGCAGCAGTAGAATTAAAGAGAGTAAGGTTTAGAGAAATACAACCAAGATTTATACAGGTTTACCCAATCCCAGGGCTACGTCCAGTTCTCAGCCAAATTCCATCTGAGTTCCACTAGATTGAATGTTTTACAAATTACAGATTCCAATCACACACCCAATCTACCACAAGAACCAAAATTCTAGTCCTTGCACCTAAACCTTCACCAAGAACCAACTTCCAATTCTTGAACCACCCTGCAGCCAAATTCCAGCCATAGAAACTAGTGCCCACACTTCCAGACACTCACAATACAGTAATGAAATGTAAAAGAAACAAAGAGAAGAAACTAGAACACTCAAACCCAGATTATGCAGCTCTGCAGAATGAGTTTCTTCATAAAAGAAATGCTGAAATTGCCTCAAGAAAGAACTTTGAAAAACTTCACAAAATTTGCGTGATTCTTTCTTGAAAGTAGCTCTTATGATTGCTTCATTGATTGCTCAAAGGTATATTTTAAAAGACTCAAGCAATCCTGTTTATATAGAGAATTGTTCTAACTACTGGTTTAATTAATCTGTTAAAACAAACTTTTAATCTGTTAAAAGTCTTGAATTAATCTGTTAAAACTTCTTTTAATCTGTTAAAATGTTCTTGATCATTTTCCAGATTTGTTTTAACTGATGCGACATCATTTCAATCGATTAAAACACTTTGTAAGAAATCCCTTAAGTTATTTTAATCGATTAATTCGCCTTTTAATCGATTAAAATCCTGCCAAATATTTTCATAAAACTTTCTAAGTGATTTTAACTGGTAACAATTTGTTTTAATCGATTAAAACACTTTGGAAAAAATCTCTTAGTTGTTTTAATTGATTAATTCGCATTTTAATCGATTAAAATCCTGCCAAATAGTTTCATAAAACTTTCTAAGTCATTTTAACTGATAACACATCGATTAAAATTCTGGCAGAACTTCTTTCAAACCTTTAAGTGGTTTTAATCGATTAAATCGCATTTACATCGATTAAAATACTGACAAAACATCTTTCAAAACACTTCAAGTTATTTTAATCGATTATTTCGAGTTTGTATCGATTAAAATATTGCCAGAACACATTCCAAAACATTTTAATCGATTATTTCGAATCTATATCAATTAAAATACTGGCAGAAGGTTTTTAAAAACTCCTTTAATGAAAACAATCGATTAATTCGAAGATATATCGATTAAAATAGTTCCAATGAATGTTTAAAAGGTTTTAATCGATTATTTCGAAAACCTATCAGTTAAAAACATGTTATGTAAGTGTTAAGAACATTTTAACTGATAAAGCTCATATAATATTAGTTAAAACAATTACTTAAAAACCATTTAAATGATTACTTTGGTTTTTAACAGATTAAACATGTTTAGAGGCATTTTCAAAATCTTTTAAATGATGAAACCACATGCAGTAGAGAGATATGAATGATTATACCTATGTATAGATGCAGACTCACTAATCACTCTACCCTTTTAACCAAGTAACCTTTGAATTCACCAGAATAGCCTTTGACTTCATTTGACTTCATCAAATCAATAAGATCTTCGTTTTATCAAATGATTTAATAAGATCTTCATCACTTTCAGTCTCCCCCTATTTGATGAAGACAAACACCTCTTTGAATAATATTGAAAGTAATGAAGATCTTATTTACTTTGGCAAAGATCTTGTTGATTTGATGAAGTAAAAAATGAAGTCAAAGGCAACTCTGTGGCAGTCAAAGGTCACTTAAGATAAAAGAGAAGAGGATTAGTATGTCTGCAGCTCTGCTTAGGTATAACCATTTTATCTTTCTGCTGCATGAGGTTTCTTCACTTAAAAATATTCTACAATTGCCTCTAAAAAATGTTTTAACCGTTAAAAACAAAACATTTTGACAAAAGGATTTTTAATCAACTATTTTAACTGATAGTATATGTGGTTTATCAACTAAAATGTTCTTCACACTTCTATAACAGGTTTTGAACTGATATAACTTCAAAATAACCAATTGTTTTCATGAAAAGAAATGTTGAAAACTTTATGTCAGTATTTTAACTAATACAATTTCGAAATAACCGATTAAAATCACTTAAAAAGATCAGGGAAGTGTTTTTTCAGTATTTTAGTCGATATAACTTCGAAATAATCGATTAAAACCACTTGGTATATCAAATGACCGATCAGAATGGCTTTATGACCGATCAGAACCAGATATGATCGATCAGAATGGATTTATGACCGATCAGAACCAAATATGATCAATCAGATTTGAGTTATGACCGATCAGAATTATTTTAATCGATTAAAACATGTTTCAATCGATTAAAACAACTTGGAAAATTTGTACTAAACATTTCAATCGATTAAAATGTATTTTTATCAGTTAAAATCACTTGGAAAAGTTTATAAAAATATTTTGCAGTATTTTAATCGATTGAAAGTCGAAACAATCGATTTAAACAGATTAAGAAGATTTTTTGAAAAGAGTTTTAATTGATATAAACATTGTCATATCAGTTAAAACAAATCTGGAAAATAATCAAGAATGTTTTAATAGATTAAAAGAAGATTTAACAGATTAAAACAAGTCTTTTAACAGATTAAAAGATTATTTTAACATATTAATTAAACCAGCAGTTTTGAAAAATCTTCTATATAAACAGATTGCTTGAACTTTTTTAAACACAACTTTTACATATCTTTTACACAAATTTTAGCAATCAAATGTGCTACTTTCAAGAAAGAATCACGCTTGTTTTTGTGAAGTTCATCAAAGTTCTTTCTTGAGGCAAAATTGCATTTCTTTGGAGAAGAAACACATATTGCAGAATTGCATAAAAATGGTTTGAGCATTCTTAGTTTCTTCTCTTTGTTTCTTTACTTTCTTTTACTATATTGTGGGTGCCTGGAATTGAGGGCACTGGTTTTCTGTAGCTGGAATTTGGCTGTAGGGTAGTTCAAGAACTGGAATTTGGTTCTTGGTGAAAGGTTAGATACAGGAACTGGAATTGTGGTTCTTGTGTTAGATTGAGTGTAAGGTTAAGGTTGTAATCTGTAAAACATTCAATCTAGTGGAACCCAGCTGGAATTTGGCTGGAGACTGGACGTAGCCCTGGGATTGGGTGAACCAGTATAAACCCTGGTGATATCTTTCTAAACCTTTCTCTTCTTTAACTTTGTGACTGCATTTATTTTTTGATTGTTTGCTATGTATGATTCAAGAATTGATCATATTTCTTAATCTTTAAAATTGATAATCTGTTAATTGTGAAAATCTTTCAAAGATCAATTCACCCCCCTCTTGATCTCATCCTACATTTCTAACGAATATCTCTTTGAACGATTTTGCAGAAGAAGTCACTTGAATATATAGAATAGTGAGTATTCATAATTAATCATTTCTCCCCCTAAAATAGTGAGTATATCAAAATCAATCATTTCTCCCCTTTTGACTTCATCAAAAATAGGGAAGAGAGGAGTAAAACAAATAATGTGCATGGCATGTAATAAAATTTCTTTTGAAACCAGTATTATAAGAAATCATGATACCATCGAGATGCATTACTCATTTAAAGACCAATTAAAGTTGATTCAAACTTATCTTCATTAACACATTTGTAATTAATACAATAGACAGGTTTAAAGATAAGGGAACCATGCTTTAGTAGCATGTTACAAGAACAACCATTAACTAAAGCCTTTAATTTTCTATCCAGAGTAATAATCGATTAAAAACAGGACATAATCTATTAAATTGTTATTGTTACTGATTTTAATTTATACAAATAATGTTTTAATCGATTAAAACAGTAATGAAAGATGAAGTTTAAAAAACTTGAGTTCATTTAATCGATTAAATCAACATTTAATCGATTAAAATTGTATGAAAAAGTTTTGTAAAGTTCATTTAATTGATTAAAGCTCATTTATATCAATTAAAACAACTAGATTTGGAAACTAAGTGATGTTTGATGCATCTAAAATGCCTAATTCAGTTTGGATTTTGTAAAATCGATCAGGAGCAAGAGGTTTTTTTGAATATATTAGCTAATTATTTTTCAGTTTCTATAAAGAAAATTTCACAATCACCTTTTAAAACATGATCTCTAATGAAATGATGTCTAATTTCTATATGTTTTGTCCTAGAATGATGAATTGAATTTTTTTGTTAATATAATGGCACTAGTATTATCACATAAAAGAGGAATTTTGTTGAGAATTAAACCATAATCCTCAAGCTGTTGTTTGAGCCACAGGGATTGAGCACAACAACTTCCTACTGCAATGTACTCTGCTTCAGCTGTAGAAAGAGCAACACATGATTTCTTTTTACTATGCCATGAGATTAGACTGCTTCCTAGGAGATGACAAGTGCCACTGGTGCTTTTTCTGTCAAGCTTACATCCTGCAAAATCTGAGTCAGAGTATCCAATTAAATTTAGTTTGGACTCACCAGGATACCACAACCCAACATTTAAAGTTCCTTTGAGATATTTGAGGATCCTTTTTGCAGCAGTAAGATGAGATTCTTTTGGTGCATATTGAAACCTGACACACATACAAACACTAAACATAATGTCAGGTCTACTTGTTGTGAGATATAATAAAGAACCAATAAGCCATCTATATTTAGTTTGATCTACTGGTTTTCCTTTTTCATCAGCATCAAGATAGCAATTGGTGGACATTGGTGTTGATGCCTCTTTGCAATACTGCATCTCAAATTTCTTTAGAAGCTCTATGCAGTATTTAGATTGATGAAGAAAACTTCCTCCTTGAAGTTGTTTAACTTGTAATCCAAGAAAGTAATTGAGTTCCCCCATCATAGACATCTCAAATTCCCCCTGCATATCTTTGATAAATTCTTTACATAAAGACTCATTAGTGGCTCCAAATATGATGTCAACAATGTATACTTGAACTAGAATAATATCATTATTTAATTTCTTAAGAAATAAAGTTTTATCAACCAAACCTCTTTGATAGCCCTTTGATAAGAAAAAATTACTTAACCTTTCATACCATTGTCTTGGGGCTTGCTTGAGACCATACAATGCTTTCTTTAATCTATAGACATATTCTGGATGAATATGATCTTCAAAACCAGGTGGTTGTGTAACAAAAACTTCTTCATTCATGTAGCCATTTAAGAAAGCACTTTTGACATCCATTTGGAATAACCTGAAATTATTTATTGAAGCATAAGCAAGTAGAAGTCTAACAACTTCTAATCTAGCAACAAGAGCATATGTTTCATCAAAATCAATTCCTTCTTGCTGATTATACCCTTTAGCAACTAATCTAGCCTTGTTTCTTGTAATTATACCATTTTCATCCATTTTATTTCTAAAAACCCGTTTAGTTCCTACAATATTGACATCATTTGGTTTTGGAATTAATTCCCATACTTCATTTCTTGTAAATTGATTTAATTCATCATGCATAGCATTAATCCAGTTATTATCCTTTAATGCATCAGATATGGTTTTTGGTTCTATTTGTGATACAAATGCCATGTGATTACAAAATTTGTTTAAAGATCTTCTAGTAGAAACTCTTTGATTTATTTCACCAATGATGTTGTCTATTGAAAGATTTCTTAGATTCTTCTATTCTTTGGGCAACTGCTCCTCAGATTCTTCAATAGATTCCTCCTATTTTTGAAAAATTGTTGATTCTAGTAATTTTAACTAATACATTTTATCAACTAAAAAATCATCTTTTGTACTACACTCAGAATTATTCTGCATACTTGGGTTAGTCTCATCAAACACAACATGAACAGATTCTTCTACAATATGTAGTCTTTTGTTAAAGATTCTATAGGTATGACTATTTAATGAATAACCCAAGAAAATACCTTCATCCTGCCAAATATTTTCATAAAACTTTCTAAATGATTTTAACTGGTAACAGTTTGTTTTAATCGATTAAAACACTTTGGAAAAAATCTCTTAGTTGTTTTAATCGATTAATTCGCATTTTAATCGATTAAAATCCTACCAAATAGTTTCATAAAACTTTCTAAGTCATTTTAACTGATAACACATAGATTAAAATTCTGGCAGAACTTCTTTCAAAACCTTTAAGTGGTTTTAATCGATTAAATCGCAATTACATCAATTAAAATACTGACATAACATCTTTCAAAACACTTCAACTTATTTTAATCGATTATTTCGATTTTGTATCGATTAAAATACTGCCATAACACATTCCAAAACATTTTAAGTCATTTTAATCGATTATTTCGAATCTATATCAGTTAAAATACTCGCATAAGGTTTTCAAAAACTCCTTTAAAGAAAAAAATTGATTAATTCAAAGATATATCGATTAAAATAGTTCCAGTGTATGTTTTAAAAGTTTTTAATCAATTATTTTGAAAACCTATCAGTTAAAAACCTGTTATGTAAGTGTTAAGAATATTTTAACTGATAAAGCTCATATAATATTAGTTAAAACAATTACTTAAAAACCATGTAACCGATTACTTTGGTTTTTAACAGATTTAGCATGTTTAGAGGCATTTTCACAATCTCTTAAATGATGAAACCACATGCAGCAGAGAGATGTGAATGATTATACCTATGTATAGATGCAGACTCACTAATAACTCTACCCTTTTAACTAAGTAACCTTTGACTTCACTAGAATAGCCTTTGACTTCATCAAATCAATAAGATCTTTGTTTTATCAAATGATTCAATAAGATCTTCATCACTTTCATAAGTGATTGTTATAAGGATGAGGTTATTGTACAAACTAGAGAAAATTGTCATTTTCCATTAAAAAAGCCTAAAAATATAACTCGAAGAGTATGGGTTGAAAAAGGATCTAAATATTCTCAAAATAAAAGTTTATCATTTTCAAGAATTACATCTAATGCTTGCTTCTATTATATGAAACAAGGACATACATCTAATATATGTAAAATTAAGCACTTTGGTGTTCCTAAGGGAAAATATGTTTGGGTTCCTAAAATTAAATGATTTGATTGTCTCTAACCCCAAGGACCCAAAAGTGATGGGGACCTAAGATTATTATGTTCTTGTTTTGTGGGAAACTTCCAAATCCAAGAAGTTTATGTGGTATCTTGACAGTGGATGTTCAAGACATATGACTGGAAACAAAAACAAATTTGTGAGTTTCAAAGCAAAAGAACAAGGATATGTAACCTATGGGGACAACAACAAAGGAAGAATACCTGGAACTGGAAATATTGGTGGTGCAAAATCTTTCGAGATAAAGGATTTGCTTCTTGTTGATGGGCTAAAGCATAATCTCCTAAGTATAAGTCAACTTTGTGATAAAGGATTTAAGGTAATTTTTGAAAGTAAGTTCTGCACCATTCATTTAAAGGATTTCGAAAATATACCATTAAAAAGGTATTAGGCATAACAATATTTATTTGATTGACTTGGATTGTGTATCTAATACTAATATAACATGCTTAGTTGCTAAGGAAGAAAATCCTTGGTTATGGCATAAGAGAGCGGCTCATATAAACATGCATCAATTAAACAAACTAACATCAAAGGACTTAGTTGTTGGTTTGCCTAAGCTAAAATTTGAAAAAAGATAGATTATGTGATGCATGTCAAAAAGGTAAACAAGTGAAATCATCCTTTAAATCTAAGAATGTTATTTCCACATCAAAACCTTTAGAACTTTTACACTTAGATTTATTTGGTCCATCTAGGATAAAAAGTTTTGGTGAAAATTACTATGCTCTTGTAATTGTTGATGATTTTTCTAGATTTACTTGGACATTTTCCTTAACATTAAAAAGTGAAGCTTTTAAGGTCTTTAGGAAGTTTACCAAGCAAATTCAAAATGAGAAATACTTAAAAATTAAAGTGTTAAGGAGTGACCATGGTGGAGAATTTCAAAATGAATCCTTTGAAAATTATTGTGAAGAAAATGGAATTTTGCATAATTTTTCTGCACCTAGAACTCCCCAACAAAATGGTGTAGTAGAAAGGAAAAATAGGTCACTAGAGGAACTTGCTAGAATAATGTTAAATGAATCAAATGTTTCTAAATATTTTTGGGCTGATGCTGTAAGTACTGCAAGTTATGTATTGAATAGGATGCTTGTAAGACCAATCATCATAAAATTAACTCCATATGAATTGTTAAATGGTAGGAAGCCTAATGTTTCTCATTGAAAAATATTTGGATGTAAATGCTTTGTTTTAAATAATGGAAAAGATAACCTAGGAAAATTTGACTCAAAAGCTGATGAGGCCATTTTCTTAGGTTATTCACTAACTAGCAAAGCATATAGAGTACTCAATAGAAGAACTTTGAATATTGAAGAATCTGTACATGTTACCTTTGATGAAATTGTAGACCTTGAGGGAAATTCTCTTGAGTCAAATAAAGAATATGCAGGTGATGATGATTACATAAGAGAAGCTCTAGAAGAAATGTACTTAAATGAGAATGAGCAATCTCAACCAACTAAATTGGCAAAAGAGTGGCAACCACCAAGAGGACTTTCAATGGACAATATAATAGGTGATATTTCACAAGGGGTAAGAACTAGAAATATGACAAATTTCTGTATGTCTGTAGCTTTTGTTTCACAGATTGAACCCAAAAGTGTTGAGGAAGCTCTCAAAGATGACCAATGGTGCATTGCAATGCAAGAAGAACTAAATCAATTTGAAAGAAACCAAGTATGGGAATTAATTCCAAGAGAAGAATCTCATCAAGTTATTGGAACAAAATGGGTATTTAGAAACAAACTTGATGAAGATGGAAATATAACAAAGAAAAAAGCCAGACTTGTTGCCAAAGGTTACTGTCAAGAGGAAGGTATTGATTATGATGAAACCTATGCTCCTGTTGCCAAGTTAGAGGCTATACGCCTACTTCTTGCTTATGCCTCATTGATGAAATTTAAACTTTATCAAATGGATGTTAAAAGTGCATTTTTAAATGGGTTTATCAAAGAGGAAGTATATGTGGAACAACCCCCTGGATTTGAAGATTTTAAATATCCTAATCACATTTTTAAACCGAAGAAAACTTTATATCGTTTGAAACAAGCTCCTGGATCTTGAAATGAAAGATTAAGTAGTTTTCTAATTTTAAATGATTTTTCTAGAGGAAAAATTAATTCCACCCTGTTTATTAAGAAAGTAAAGGAACATATTCTGTTAGTTCAAGTATATGTTGATGATATTTTTTTTGGATCAACTGATAATTCCTTGTGTGAAGGATTTGCTATGATAATGCAAGGTGAATTTGAAATGTCAATGATGGGAGAATTAACATTCTTTCTTGGACTTCAAATTAAGCAATTTAAGGATGGCACCTTTGTGTCTCAAACCAAATACTGCAAGGAGATTCTCAAGAAATTTGGAATGGACACTTTAAAGGAAGCTAACACACCCATGGGAACATCATCTTATTTGGATAAAGATGAATTAGGTTTGGAAATTAATCAATCAATGTATAGAGGTATGATAAGTTCTCTATTATACTTAACTGCAAGTAGACCTGATACTATGCATTTTGTTTGTGTGTGTGATAGATTTCAAGCTTGTCCAAAAGAATCTCATTTAACTGCAGTAAAACGAATTTTAAAATATTTAAAAGGAACTATAGGATTTGGATTATGGTATCCATCTGAAGCTTCTCCTAGTTTAATAGGTTATTCTGATGCTGATTATGGCGGATGTAAAATAGATAGAAAAAGTACTAGTGGAACATGTCATCTATTAGGATCATCCTTAATATTTTGGCATTCTAAGAAACAAGCATGTGTTGCTTTATCCACAACTGAAGCTGAAGACATTGCAGCTGGTAATTGCTGTGCTCAAATTTTATGGATGAAGCAACAATTAGAAGATTTTAGTATTTTTCTAAGTAATATTCCTTTAATGTGTGATAATACAAGTTCTATTAATCTCACAAAGAATCCTGTCATGCATTCTAGAACCAAACACATTGAGATTAAACATCATTTTTTAAGAGATCACATTTATAAAGGCAATTGTAAGATTGAGTATATAGACACAAAACATCAGTTAGCAGACATATTTACCAAACATCTTCCCAAGGATAGGTTCTATGAACTTAGAAGAGACTTAGGAATATTAGAAATAGCCTAAACTCTGCTTAATTGTAAATTTTTTGCATTTAGTACTGGAATAATCGATTATTCTGCGAAATAATCGATTATCCTGTGTCTAATACATGATAAAATTGGTAATCTCTTTGGAATAATCGATTATCTTGGGTAATAATCGATTATTGAAGCTTAAATGAGTGATTCATGAAAAATCTTTCTGTAATAATCGATTATTTGGGGTAATAATCGATTATATGTACCAAAACTAACCCAAATCAGTGATTTCTCTCTGGAATAATCGATTATCAAGCCAGATAATCAATTATCCCTGCATTTGAAGAAATAATCGATTATCCTACGTCATTGAAGATAAACTAGTATTTTGTAATGACTCTTTTTGCTTTAATTCTCTTCAAACTAGTCGTTTATGGTTGTTGGGATGATTTTCTATATATAGGAGGGCTCAAATTCACATCAAAACACTTCCAAACCTTGAATCAAAGCATTCTTCACACATTCTAAGCTCTTTTATCTCTTCAAAGCCTTATTCTCTTCAAAACCTCCTCATCTTCCTCTCTTTTCATTCTAAATGGCGTCATCTTCCCGTAGAAAGATTCCAACAAGGAGAAGATCTGCTCCTACTTCTCATCCCCACCCTAATTCCATTGAAGGGTGGATATCTGATGAAGAGGGAAGATAGGAATTTTTGAATTTCTAGAAAGAAAGGGGTATTATTACTCCTAAATTTATTATTGGAGATCAATTCATAAATAAGGGATTCATCTTTCCCAATCTACTTGGACAACAAGGTGTTCTTCCTTTCATCGAAATGCAAGGTACATACTATCCGGATTTAGTTCGAGTTTTCTACTCTCGTTTCAAATATAGGGATCACATTGCTACTTCTAGAGTCAAGGGTGTAACCATCATCCTTGATGATGATATTTGGGAAAATGTTGCTCATTTTCCTTTAAGGGAGGATGCTGTAAATGTTCTTGCTGATTTAGAAGATTTTAATCGCATTCTGGCATACCGTTCTTTTCTTCGAAACCTTGCCATTGAAATTGGGCGACAACTTTTGGCCGGGCCTTTGAAGAAAGAAGAACGTCTGTTGCTGCATCTTCTTGTATGGATTCTGTGTCCTCGGGCAACCAACCATGCACAATGTTCTTCTACTGACCTTCGCATTATCCACGCCATCATGAATAACGAGCAAATTGATTGGCCAAGCCTTGTCACATTGACAATGCTCAAGGCGAAGCGTCACCCAACCTTCAAGATTCCTTACGCTCTTCTCATCTCCAGGATTCTTGAATAGAAAGGTGTCAATGTTGAAGGGGAACAACGGGCCTGAACACTTAATTCAATTAGAATGCTGGATAGCACGCTTACTCAGCTGCAAATGGTGAATGTAAATGGAGTTTATGTTCATAAAGATGATACTCCTCACATGGCTAATGTGGCTCAAGATTCTGATGATGAGGACATGCCTGCTGCTGATATGCCTGCTGATAATGTTCATATTGATAGAACGTCATCTGCTGTAGGAATTCTTCTCTATATCTCAAGAACAACATCAAGAAATTATTAGACGAATTTCGGATGTAGACGATCGGGTGTGTAATTTAGAAGACAAATTTGACGCGCAGTTTAATAGTGATGAGAGTGAAGAGTCCTAATATCTTCAAATATTTCTTGTTTGTACTACATTTTCTTTAATGAATAAAATTTTATTTTTGCATTGATTGAGGGGGTGTTGTTTTCTATCTTATGCACTTATTGAGGGGGAGCTTTCATTTTTTATTATAATCAAAATAGGGGTTAAAATTATTTAAAGCCTATTATGTTTAATAATTTTAATGATGTCTGGTATGTTTAATAGTTTTGTTAGCTGTGACAGATAAAATAGGTTATTACAAAGGGCTTTAAAGAAAATTTTGATCATCATCAAAAAGGGGAAGATTGTTAAACATACAAGAATATGAAGCTTGAAGATTTTGATGATGATTCAAGAACAAAGGACTTAAAGACTTAGAATCATGTGTATTTTACTTGTAATAACTCTGTTTTATGCTTTTGAGTCTGTATAATTAGTGTACAAGATAGTCAGCACATAGTGCATCATCTGAAAACTCATTTTTATCAAATCCACTCTGTGATAATCGATTATCACTTAGAATAATCAATTATCCTACACTGAAAAATCATCTTTGCGAAAAGCTTGTTGTGATAATCGATTATCACTCAGGATAATCGATTATCGTAGCCAGATAATCGATTATTCACACTGATAATCGATTATCCTGGTCCTGTTTTACTCCTCTGCGAAAATGGCTCTGTAATAATCGATTATCACTCAAGATAATCGATTATCTACGTCTGTTATGAGTTTTGAAATTCAATTCTGGACCAATTTACGAAAACCCTATTCCAAATTCTTATGTTTTCAAAAATCATGATTTCCCAGACCCTATTCTCTCTACTTAAGGTTCTCTAAGGCTCTCTGCAAAGAAAAAAAACCTTTTTCATACAAAAGTTAAGAGTTGTGACTGCTAGAGAACTTTCTGTAGGGAAGAAAAAGGAGATTTTGAAAACTTAGTGTGGGCTAGGTGCGATAAGAATCACTGAGTGGGTTTCTTGGTGGATTGTGTGATGTGTCGTCTGTAGGAAAAACTTTTGTTCATCCTTTGTGGATTCAAAGGAGGTGTTCATCTCTTGTGTGACTCAAGAGAGGTGTTTTCTATTCCTTATCTTTTCAACTTGTAATCTGTTGTAAAACTGTGATTATAATGACAACGTTAATCCTATTTTTGAATGATTAGCAACTGGACGTAGGGTCTTTTGATCCGAACCAGTATAAATCAACTGTGTAATCTTCTTTCCCTTATCTATTTAATTTACAAAGCATTTTAATCGGTGAAATTTGGGAAAAATTTCAAAACCCTAATTTTTGTTTAAGAAACCAACTCACCCCCCCCTCTTGGTTTTTGTCCCTAAACGCAAGCATTCCGCTGCGTGATTCTAATAGAGAGAGAATAGAGAAAGGAACCTCTGAAGCAGGGTTTCTATTAACTCTTTAAACTTGAGGACGCTTTTTGGCAATCCCCTCACTCTACAAGCATGCTCCTCGCCAGCAAAAGAGAAAATACCTCCCCACCAAATGTCGGATGTCTCAAAAGAAGACTTTCTTAATCGATTTCTACTTTAAATAGAAATCGGAAAGCTTACTCGAACTCTGGAAAATGCTCAGAGTTATCCCGAAGTCTTAGAAAAGCTTCTAGGATGAGCGAAGGGTGTGAGAGTGTGTGGAATGAGGGAAATGGGGGTCCTATATATAGGGAATCGAGCTAGGAAAAGTGGACGGTCGTCTGGCTTAATTGGACGATCGTCTATTTAACATGGACGACCGTCCATGGCTAAAAATAGGCATGGACGTCCATCTGGTCCAAATGGATGACCGTCCATTGCCGGAAAATAGGTATGGATGGTCGTCTGATTAGCCTGGACGGCCATCCGATGTTCACGACAAAATTTTTATTTTTATTTTCTCAGAAAACCCTCCGTATCTTAAATGGAACCTAGAAAAAGCTACTAAGGACGTATCAAAGTCTTGACCATCTTCGAAACAGATGATTTCTGAATTTATTGCTAGGCTGGGCAAGATTTGGGGTCTACAATGCCCCTTCAGCAAAAGTTTGAGAAATGTTAGTCATTCTTTTTGGATTAAAATCAATTAACTTTTGATAACCCAACTCTCATACCAATTGTTATAAAAATGTTAATGACAGAACATACCCAAGAGAAGGGGTTAATTGGGTTTTCAAAATCCTTTCAATTCTAATCAATTATTAAAGAACCTTTTTTGATAATCTAATATAAAAGAATTAAACAATATTAAGAAAACAAGAATATCAAGATAAGGAGAAGGAGAAAAGAACTCAAGAATTTATACTGGTTCGATTCTTTGTGAATCTACATCCAGTTTTAACCAAGCAACTTTAGCTTGGAGTTTTTCATTAAAACATATTACAACCTAATCTAATAATCTTGACATACAAAAACTTTTAATCAAGATCACAATACTTGAAAATGTTTCTCCTCACTATTTTCAAGTTAAACTGATGTAGCTAGCCTCACATACATCAAAATTCACATAAAACATTACATCCTATGACCAAATAACCTTTTCTTTGAATTTGATCTCCAAAGTATTTTACAGAATCACCCACTTTTCTTGATACCCACAACGTTCTTTCTTATTACTTTTTACTGTTTCTAAAAGATATATTTGATTGAAGAAAGTTTGCATTGTTTTATAGAGGAAAAATATGTTATAACTGTCGTATATAATCAATTAGCAGGATATCTAATCGATTATTTGCGTGTAGTGGTAGTCTGAAAATAAGTCATATAATCGATTAGGTATCAACATAATTGATTATTAGTGTGTTATGTTAAAATAGAGATTTAGGCACATAATCGATTATTAGCGCATGTTATGGAAACATGATTTTAAGTTATATATATCGATTGAGTACTTATCTAATTGATTAATATAGATTTAGTTTTAACATAATTGATTATTTTTACTTTCAAAGATTAGATTATTTGGCTTTAAACAAAACTACTCACTCATGTACCTAGCTATCTTATAATGGACATCATTAAAAAGTGATTTTCAAATAATCTTCCTTTTTCAAAAAGTAATGCAGTTGCAACTTGATTTGAATTATGTGTTGTCAATTGCTTGACCAAAGAAGCAAGTTATCTATTTTATTCTCTAGTTGTTGGTTTTCCAAAGCATATCCTATTTGAACCTCATAAACACTCCTAACGGCTGAGTTATTTCTTGTGTTGAATTGTTGGGAATTTGTAGCAATGGTTTCAATTATTTCCCTTGTTACTATTAAGAAATGATCCACCACTTGCTACATTTATCATACTCCTATCCATTAATGTCAAGCCTTTGTAGAAGTATTGGATTAGGAGTTGTTCAATGATTTGGTGGCAAGGACAACTTTAGCATAATCTTTTAAATATCTCCCATTAGTAAAATAAGCTTTTCCTATCAAGTTGCGTAATACCACATATATCCTATCGCATAGAGGTAGCCCTTGAAAATGGGAAATATTTCTCAAGAAACATTTGCTTCAAGCTATCCCATGTTTTAATGGAACCTGGAGGTAAATAGTATAGCCAATCTTTTACTCCTTCATGTAATGAGAATAGAAACACTTTGAGCTTGATGTGATCCTCACTCACACATGTAGGTCTCATAGTAGAACATATAATGTGGAATTTCTTTAGGTTCTTATTTGAATATTCACCTACAATACCACAAAATTTGCACAACAAATGGATTAAACTTGTCTTTAATACAAAAGGAACATCATCATTGTCACCAAATTACACACAAATATTATGATATGACATATATGGTACAAATAACTCTTTAAGAGTCCTCTCATCCATGATATTGAGTCATGTTTTCTAAATTGGATTAAGGATCTTAATTCTTACTTTTAGCTTTTTTTGTTTTATGAAGCCTCTTTTCAATTTCTATATCAAATTCAAATATTTTATCAATGCAAGACCGACACATTCAATTACAAAAATAAATAAAAAAACAAATAAAAGTAAAATAAGAATTGAAAACTGAAAAATAATATAGCCTTTGTCACAATTCTTTGAACGGATCACTCACAAAAGGCAAGAATCGTGAAGCAAATAACAAAGCGCTAGGCAAGTATGTTACAGTAACCACCTAAATTCAAAACAAATAATCCACTATGTGAATAGGTCCTCGCGGAAAAAAAATAGAGAATATAAGAGAAATTCAAACACTAGAAGAAAAGTGCTCAGCGAATAAGCAACAGTTGAGTGAAAAAAATAGAATCAAATTATACAAAACGGGAAAGAAATCGCTCAGTGAATAACACAACCACTGAGTGAAAAATAGAAAAAAAAAATAACATTTGAAGATTTTCCCTGAGGGAAAATTTGACAGTGTGAAAACTGTATACAAAAACGAAAGATTTGCTTAGGGAAACACAAACGATTGATTGAATGCATAAGAAATAATGAAAATTTTGGAGTTTTCTAGTTTTTTACTCAAAACACAATCAAACAAAAAAAAACACAATAATTTTGTACTAACCATTGACAACTAAAAATTGAGATTCAAAACAAAATAATCACCAATTACTCGCTAACAACAATGCCATTTTGATGAACGAAATGTGGTTGTCTAGATGTCATTAAAGAATTTCAATAAAAATAATGTAGTACGAGTGCTAGCCTAGGTCTTGTCCTCCAGGAGAATTGCTTAGTTTTGTTTAAATATTTGAATTTCAATTGCCAAATGCTATGAATAAAGGGGATTTAATGATTTTAAGGTGCAAGAAAAGTAAATAAAAGAATTAAAACTATGAATCTAAGGAAAGCAATAAATTAATCTAATAAAAGCAGTAAAGGAAAACATTAAACATAAACTATTCAAGAAATAAAAGAAAGCTACAAAGTGCATTGAAATGTAAAGGAAAGAATTTAAAACTATTCCAAGAAAGTTATAAATGAAGTGTAGTAAAGAAATGCAATAAACTACAAATCAATTAAAGATAGAAAAGCATTAAAAGAACGTTGTAAATGAAAATCTAAATGTGAAAAAAAATTGAAATGAAATTGCGTAGTAAAAGAGTAAGAAGTTATGTAGAAAATAATATAAAGGAAAGGTTGATTCTCCAATCATCAACTTATTCATATGATTATTATTGATTTCTAGAATTTGTCTTGCAATCACAAAAACAAACTCACAACAATTCCAATCAATTACAATTCAATTGAAGTGAGTAAACACAAATAAACTTCCAAATCAAGCAATCACTTAAACCTAGATATTGAACTATGATGTAAAATGAGACATTCAATCAAATAGACTCAATTACATTGATTGTAATGGATTATAATCGATTAGAATCATTAAGAACCAAATTTAAACTATAGAAAATAAGTTTTAATCGGTGAATCCACCGAAAAATGGATTAAAACATGATTAAGGTGTAGAAAACTAGGGAAGACATGAAAATAATAAAGAAAAGGGTAAGTAAAAGATGGAAAATGAAAATAAAATGGAAAAAGTGAAAGAAAAAAAAAGAAATTTGATCAAAAGCATCTTGAATTGATAAAGTTCAAGGTATTATTTGTACAAGAACACTTGGAATCTGACTTGGATGTTAAGTAACACAAAGGAGAGAAAACTAGAGAGAAAAATGGGTTCTAAGACTTGAAAATCAGAAAATGAAACTTAACTTTTGTCTTTTGGCCTTATAAAGACGATTTATACAACAAAAACGTATAATTTTTTTCAGAATTGAGGTTTTACAATAAATTCACTTAGCGACTTTTTCTTCGCTCAATGTATTTTTTATTTAGTTAGTTGCAAGAAGACGACATGTTTACTCAGCAAATTGTTGAATTTTGAAATGAGCTCTCTGACTGATATTCGGTGAGTAAATTTACTCTGTGCTGAGCAAATTCTTCAAGATAAAACTATATATTTTTCTTTAATTTATCATTCCTGTACAAATAAACAAATAATTAGTTAAAATGTACAATTTTAGCAAAGGACTAAATATATTAATTACCTTTTTATAAAACCTATGTAAAAAATAATAATTAATTAAGGAAATGGACTAAATATAGATAAAATACACTAAGAAAATTGTTGATAAAATGTATTCATCAAGCAGTTGTTGAGATAGTTATTGATGTTCTCATGCTTTACCATTTACTGAGTAGTGACTTTGTGCTAGTACACCTGGTCTTGTTTTGTCACAACAAATTGGTAAAATCCCTCATGTTTAACTTATGCCTATCACACTACAACCTAAACTAATGATACCAACACTAAGGAGTTTTTAGCTATTATGTTTGCATTAGATAAATTTTATTCTTATTTTATCCAACATTACTATTTATTTTGACCACACAACATTGAAATTCTTATTGATCAAATGGATGCTTCTCCTTGAAGAGTTTGACATAGAGATCAACTAAAGAGCATACACACAGATTGGAACCATTGATTGAGTTTGCTCAAGTTTATTTTGATTTCTTTTTATATTTCTTTTATTTTGATTCCTTTTAATTGTTTTGTTTTGATTTGATTTGTTTGGTTTTCATACTTTCTTTGTACTACATTCTCACATTGAGGATAATGTTTGATTCAAGTGTGAGAGAGTGTATTGTCATTGTTAGTTTAGGTTTTGCATTGATACTTATGAGTGGGTTTCTATGATATTAAATTTTTTGTGAGCAAACTTCCTTTCATCATTCTTAATTAGAAGTTTCAAGCATGAGAGATTTGTTTCTTATATTTGATTTTAGTTAGTTCTTTTTTTTAAATTAGATTGTGAATCAATATACCTTCGAGAGATTTGAGCCTACTTTCTTTCTTATGTGATTCACTCATTTGAAAGTGTTCTAGAACTTAACTTGACTCTTCTTGATATTTTTTGTTCGTATTATAAGCCTTAAAAACTTGAAAACCATGATAACCTAACTTTTAGTGTTGAATATAGAAGAAATAGAGTTTGAGATTAATCTCCCTTGTGTATAAATCACACATAGGTTATCTATTTATAATAGAGAGATACAACTAAAAGAGTAACTGAAAGTAATAGAATAAACAGAAGATATTGTTTGATATTGTGGTTAACAATATCTAACAATATCAAATAATATCTAAACAATATCTAACACTCCCCCTCAAGCTGGAGCATACAAATTGTATGTGCCAAGCTTGTTACAAATATAATCAATTCTAGGCCCCCGTAAAGATTTAGTAAAAATATATGCTAACTGATCACTTGAGTTAACAAACTCAGTCTTGATGTCTCCAGACATAATCTTTTTTCGAATGAAATGACAATCAATCTCAATGTGTTTGGTCCTCTCATGAAAGACAGGATTAGAGCTAATATGAAGAGCAGCCTGATTGTCACACACAAGTGACATTTGAGTGACATCTCCAAATTGTAACTCTCTAAGCAATTACTTGAGTCAAACAAGTTCACAGGCAGCTGAGACCATAACTCTACACTACTACAGAAAACACTTACTACGACAGCATCCAACGTCGGTTTTTATGAAGACCGACGTTGTACAAGACGCGGTGGCACACTTGTAATTAAGAAACAATATTTAACGTCGGTTATAAAAAATCCGACGTAGTAACGGAAAAATAACGTCGGTTAGATGAAAGACGACGTTAAATGTTTAAATTTAACATCGGTTATGTATAACCGACGTTGAAATCCCAAAATCAACGTCGGTTCCATGATTTACCCGACGTCGAAAGCATTATCCACGTCGGGTTTTTTAATAACCGACGTTGAATGTCCTATGATACCTAGACTCCAAGGCGCGCAGTTGTTCTTCTGCTTCTTCTTCGTGCCCACATACCTCCCTCCTTCTGCTTCTTCTTCGTGCCCACATACCTCCCTCCTTCAGTCCTCACTGTCGTGCACTGCTACCTCAGTTCGTTGTGGTCTGCTGCCTCAGTCCTCACTGCCGTGCTCTGCCCCCTCGCCGCCCCTTCGCCGCCCACTCGCCGCGCTCTTACGCGGCGTACCCCCGTCTTTGTCGTGTGTGTGGTAGCCCTCGTTTCCCTAAGGAAACCCCTTCTCATCAGGTTAGATTAAGTTGTATGGATGATTTACAACATGCATTTAACATAAATATGGATTATTTAGAGCATTTCCTGCGTATGAACATTAGAAAGATGATGGATGATTTTGTATGGTTTGATTTGATATAGGTTCGTTTAGGCTTTTGGAAGTTTGTTTTCGGTTTCGAAGCGGTATATACTCTTTCATGTAGATGTACACGTTTTATTTTCCCAATCTTGATGTGGGAAATGAGATGTACACGTTTTTTTTGTATTGTTTTGCTAAACCTTTTCTAATAAACCTTGAATATTTAGGCAAGCCTTTTTGTGTAGTTAGATGGATCGAACTTGGGTCAATGCAAGTCGCATGTCAGAAGAATATGAGAATGGAGTTGACTCCTTTTTGAAATTTGCCGAATAAAATGCTCCCAAAATGAATGGAAAAATCTATTGCCCATGCGTTAATTGTGTAAATGGCAGAGTACAAGAGATGGACACAACGCGGGAACATCTTATTTGTGATGGGATGATGAAGAATTACACCATATGGACATGGCACGGTGAAGTGGTTGATATTCCAACCGTATCACAAACTATTGAGGATGATGTAACCTGTGAAGATCGAATAGAGGACATGCTTTGTGATGTGGGTCAAGAGAGCTTTCTTGAATCACATGCATCTATATATGATACATTGAGAACCGATTCAGAGACACCTTTGTATCCCGGATGTACAACTTTCACATGGTTGTCATCTGTGTTAAGATTGGTCAATCTAAAAGCAAAATTTGGTTGGAGTGATACAAGTTTTAATGAATTACTCCAACTTTTGAAGGAGATGCTCCCAGACAATAACACCTTGCCGGACCAAATGTATGAAGCGAAGAAGATACTATGTCCGATGGGTTTAGAATATAGGAAGATACATGCTTGCCCTAATGATTGTGTGTTATACAGGAAAGAATTCTCATCTTTAGACCAATGTCCAACATGTGGTGTATCACGTTACAAAGCGAAGGATGGTGATGATTGTAGTCAGAAGAGTGGTAAAAAACGTCCTCCTGCAAAAGTTTTATGGTATCTTCCAATAATTCCAAGATTTAGGCGGTTGTACGCTCACGAAGATGCTTGAAAATTTAATTTGGCATTCAAAGAGAAAAACATGTGATGGGCAAATGCGACATCCATCGACTCTCCCCAATGGAAGAATTTTGACCGTCTATTTCCAAGTTTTGGTAGTGATGCAAGAAACCTTAGACTTGGATTAGCAACGAGATGGGATGAATCCTTTTGGAAATTTAAGTAGTAACCATAGTTCATGGCCCGTTTTATTGATGATTTACAATCTTCCACCATGGTTATGCATGAAGCGCAAATATGTCATGTTGTGTATGATGATTTCAGGTCCAAGACAGCCAGGAAATGACATAGATGTGTATTTGAGTCCTTTGATAGAAGACTTAACACTATTATGGGAGGAAGGAGTAGATGCATTTCATGGGTATCAGCAGCAGAAGTTCAAGTTGCATGCAATGTTATTTTGTACCATTAATGACTTCCCTGCCTATGGAAACTTGAGTGGGTATAGTGTGAAGGGGCATTATGCTTGTCCTATTTGTGAAGAAGAGACCGAGTTATATACAATTGAAACATGGAAAGAAGACAGGTTTATAACAAGCAAAGAAAATTTCTCCCGCATGACCATCCATACCGTAGACTGAAGAAAGCTTTTAATGGCATACAGGAGGATGAAATTGCCGGAGAACCATTAAGCTGGTTTAGAAGTTTACGATCGAGTGAAGAACATAAGCATTACATTTGGAAAGACCCAAAAAAGGTCTTCGACAAGAACATGTGGAAGAAGAGATCAATTTTCTTTGATCTTCCATATTGGAGCCATTTAGAAGTACGACATTGTATTGATGTTATGCATGTGGAGAAGAATGTATGTGATAGTCTCATTGGCACATTGTTAAACATTCAAGGAAAGTCAAAGGATGGGATCAAAGCACGTCAAGACCTTTGTGAGATGGGAATACGTCCTGAATTACATCCAAGGCCCGAAGGCAATAGAACATATCTACCACCGAGCATGTCACACCTTGTCAAAGAAGGAGAAACGTAGTTTATGTCATTGTCTTGCAAGTATTAAAGTGCCACAAGGATACTCTTCAAATATTAAGAGTCTTGTATCCATGAAAGATCTGAAGTTAATTGGATTAAAGTCCCATGATTGTCACGTTTTGATGCAACAGTTGTTACCAGTGGCTATACGTAACATATTGCCTAAGAATGTTAGACATGCCATTATGCGACTATGTTTTTTCTTCAATTCTATTTGTGCCAAGGTTATCGATGAAAAATCACTAGATGAGTTGGAAAATGAGGCTACGGTTGTGCTATGTCAATTGGAGATGTATTTTCCTCCATCATTCTTTGATATAATGATTCACTTAATAGTTCATGTTGTGAGGGAGATACGAATTTGTGGGCCGGTTTATTTGAGGTGGATGTACCCAATTGAGCGATACATGAAGATCTTCAAAGGGTATTCTAAAAATCCATACGGACACTGAAGCTTCAATTATTGAGCGGTATATTGCGAGAAGAAGCCATAGAATTTTGTTCAGATTATTGGCAAGAGTCGTACCTGTGGGTGTACCTAGAAATCGTCATGATGATAGGCTAAATGGTAAGGGAACTCGTGGTATTAGAATTCAAACAAAAGATCATGTAGAGTTGACCACCGCCCACTTGTATATTTTGAACAATACAAAAGAGGTTATTCCTTACATAGATGCGCATAAAGCAATGTTAAAGGACCTAAACCCCAAAATGGGTGAAAGGTGGTTGATGAAAGAGCATAACAACAACTTTATCAATTGGTTTCAAAGCAAAATATTTTCAAGTGACAATGCCTCCGATACACTTGAAATGGCTAGCACATGGGCCTAGATATAATGTTATAACTTGGCAAGGGTATGACATTAACAAATACTCATTCTATATGAAGGCACAAGATGACAAAAGTACAGTCCAAAATAGTGGAGTATCTATTGAGGCAACATCTATGCACTTTTCTAGTGCAAAGGACAAAAACCCCATCATGGCATCAATTAGTTACTTTGGAGTCATTGAGGAGATTTGGGAGGTCGACTATACTAAATTCAAAGTGCCTTTATTTAAATGTAAATGGGTTGATAGCAATACTGGTGTCCAAAGAGACCAAATGGGATTTACTTTGATTGATATAAACAAGATTGGTCATAAGGAAGAACCCTTCATAATGGCATACCAGGCAAAACAAGTGTTTTATGTCACTGATCCATCAAATGATAGGTGGTCAGTTGTCCTCAAAGGAAAAATGATTGATGTCACAAATGAGAATGGAGAAGAATTAGATGATTTTATTAACATTCAAAATTCACCACGGTTGCCTATTGCTATATCCCAATTGGAAGAGGACTTTGTTCATGCTACTCGCAATGACCATGATGAAGGCATATGGGAAAATATTAATACAATTTAAGTTATGTTTCTATTTGTTTATTTTTTTAACATGTAATTGAGGAGACTTTGCATGTGTATTGATATAATTCTATGTTTTTTTCATTATAGGTAAATGGCATGTCCTTCACCATCTCCTCCACCATCTCCACCATCTCCACCACCATCTCCTCGGGCATCCGGAAAGACATTTTCCGAGTAAGAGGAGTCGACAATCTACACGGTTGAAAGGCTTGACCGTTAGACACATATCCGGCCGGAAGTTATACGTGTACTGTTGATCCTAGGACTTGCAAGGTGTCGGGTCCCTTTAGTACCCAATTTAGTAGCTACTTGGGTACACTAGCTAGAGAGAAGGTATTTATTCTATTTCAAAGTTAATTTCATTTCAAATATATTGTTGATACTTATGTTGTTTATGTTGTGTAGATATCTATTCTCCATCCTACTTGGGATCATGTGGAGGAAGCTGTGAAGAACTTGTTATGGCAAGATCTTCTTGTAAGTATGTGTATTTAGTTGTTTATATTGTTTATACATTATCATCAATTGGTTAACTAAAACTTGTTTGCTACTCGTAGGAACACTTTGATATAGTCAATTCGAGGATGTGAGGAGGAAGATAATGACAGCCATAGCAAAAATGTGGAGACAATTCAAGTCCACATTGACCACTAAATGGGTGTATGCTTGAGGACAAAGTTAGGAAGGGATTAACCCCTTGCCAAAGATATGGCATAGATGAGGACACTTGGAAGAAGTTTGTACATAGTAGGACTTGGTTCGAGTGGGAGGTAATGTTAATTGCTTAATTGACTTGAACATTTTATAATGAGTTGTGTATCTAATATTGTGTTCAATTATGTTGCAGGAAAGAAGACAAAAAGCAAAAGACATTCAGAGCAAGAATGTCGCCCCCACCTTCTGTCTCGTGGTGGGTACGACCTATTGACAAAGAAGATGATGGAGGAGAAGATGAGACTTCGACGGTCGGAGTTAGCCTCTTCTGGTTTAAGCGAAGAGCAGATTCCTCCACCATCTCCTCCAAAACGTCACCAGAAGTGGAAGAGGGCTCATACAAAGCCTTCTGGTGACATGACATCGCAGGAAGCCCGAGAAATTGCTGCTCGGATTGTAAGTAAAAGAAGTTAATTTACTTTGAATTAGTTATATGTAACTTGTTCATTAATAAAATTAACTTTTATAATGTAGGATGCCTTGGAGGAGCAGTGTACACAGGGAACTTTCATCCCTTCAGTCGTCGGGATATCTTGACCATCTGCTATTGGACGACCGGAACATCCAGGTCGTGTTCGAGCTGTTGGCCAAGGTGTGGGTGTCCGATAGTATTTTGGACCACCATCACGGGATATCCGCACCTCCACATCCCCGAGCCAAGAAGATATTGCTGCCTTGGAGATGGCTCTCACGGAGAAATTGACACCGGCCATCGGGGTAAAATTGGAGGAAGAGTTGACTCTCGCCATCGGCGCACGACTTGAGGAGACCATCACCGCACGTGTGCAGGAGCAGCTTCTGCGTATGACCTCCATGGGTACTTCATTTGCTGATGCTCATCCTCCATCAGTGCATTTTCAACCACAAATTGGTACTTGACTTATGTTTCTAAAATCTTAGTCCTTATTGGAATTTACTGTATTTGTAGGTCCAAGAGTTAGCACAAAGGGCAGTTGTGCTGAAGCCACTATCGAGGTCGCACCTGAGGTGGCATCTATTCATCCTGAATCCACAAAGGATGATCGATATGGCTTGTGGGTTGAGGTAGATGAAGGTCTAAGGCTAGTGGCCCATGGATCAGTTCATGAAGGGGCTTCAACCATCCACAATGTGCCTTTGGATCCTAACTTGGTCAAAGTAGTGGTTGAAAAGGTGGTTGACGCTGCGGCTAGTGTCCCTATCCCCACCGAAGAGATGCGGACAGTGGGCCAAGCCCTTCGAGACCTTCATTACTTGGCCACGACATTTAGTTAGGTCAATAATGGCAAAGGTATGTATATGTATGGTTATAATACATCTAACACATAAATAAATTGATTTATTGTTTATGATTATATTTTATAAAATATGTAGGATGTTCGGCAGCCAAAAGACTTGGGTAAAGCTATTGCCACTCCTTCGCATCTAAGGAGAAGACACCAGTTGTGGAGACTTCTCCAAATCCAATTTTTGATCTCTTGTCTCTTTCCCCACAATTGTATCTGCAGTCATTCCAAGTTCCATGGGATTGTACATTATTTGGGATGGCTTCTAGCAATATCCCCCTATACATTTCCCACACCGATGCCCTGGAGATTGGGATGGGCAATCAATGTCTAAATATAGTTGTTTTACAATTTTGGACATTGTAAGTTCATATCTTTCATGACTATTTTCATTTTAGTAAATATATAAGCTATAAGTTCACTTAAATTGGCATATTTTAGGATGATGCACGAAATGATAGTGGAGCAGGGCATTGGTCATGTGTATGGATTCTTCGAGCCTCAATCCATACAAAAGTGCTGGAATAAGCGTGATCAAATTCTCGGTTACATGCGGAATTGGATCACCGATTCTAAAAGAGATATTTACCTTGGAGCATACCATCATTCGTAAGTTATCCCAGCCTCTTCCGGTTTTACACAAGTTTTTTTAATAGATTCTAATCATGTGTATATACAGAAACCACTTGCGGCTATTAGTTATTTGTCCAAAGCAGAATCTTGTGTGTTGGTTCTCGCTCATTGGGAAGGAAACCTGACATGGAGCTAAAAAATATTGTAAACGAGTAAGTATTTCTTATATTATGTCTAAACATCTTGATTATTCTATTTCTAACCCCCTTCTTTTCAATATATAGTGCTCTAAAAGTTTGTAGTACATTAGGTGGAAACCACACAAGTAAAAGCACAGACTCCAAATTGGAATTTTATCAAAGTAAGTAGCCTTTATATATATTATACTATCTATTAATTTATGTTCAAATTTAATAGTTATTTTTAACATATTTAGTCATTTTTAGTGTAACAAACAAAATGGAGGATACGAGTGCGGCTACTATGTAATGTATTGGATGTGGCTCATCATTTTTGGTAGCATTCAGGATAGTTGGAATGAGGTAAGTTGACATTTGCTATTATATTCAATTCCTTTATTTTTATTGCTTAGGGTTTACCATTCTATTATTGTGAACTTCTTACAGGCATTTAAAGATATAGAACCTTTGCCTATGGATACTATAGACATGGTTAGAAACAAATGGGCAGAAAAGTTTGTACAAGTAGTTAGGAATAGGATTGATTGATAATTTTTTGTGTATTTTTGTACATAATTTGGCTGATTTTGACATATATATCTATCATTTTATATATTAGTGATTAGCTAAAATAAATATACTGTCTGGACTGAGATTATAGCAGGCTATGTACTGTTGGTGGCACTAAAACAGACCAACATTTTTTTAAAAAAAAGGGATATTCTACGTCGGTTATTGCATTAACCGACGTTGTAACGTCGGTCGCTTGAGCGATACAGAACCCGAGAGTCCCCTTTGTTTGAAGGCTTCGTCGCTCAAGCGAGTACACCGGTCGCTTGAGCGAGAAAGGACTTTCAACGTCGGTTAGTTCAATAACCGACGTAGAATTTACTAATTTCTACGACGGACATTTGGTTAACCGACGTAGATATATATCACTTTCAACGTCGGGTATTCTGAACCGACATAGAATCCTTTGACATTCAACGACGCTTGAATCAACGACGTCATTGGAACCGACGTTGAATGCCTCCCACACCCGACGTTGAATGATCATTCTGTAGTAGTGCTATATTCTACTTCTGCACTACATCTTGCCACAACACTCTGTTTCTTACTTTTCCATGAGACCAATTTACCACCAATGGAGACACAATATCCAGATGTAGATCTTCTATCTGAAGGAGATCCTGCCCAATAAGCATCTGAGTAGCAAACAACTCTTGTAGGGTTATTAGAATCATATAACAATCCTTTTCCAGGAGATCCTTTAATATACTTTAATATATGAATGACTGCATTCCAATGATCCTCACATGGGGAATGAAGAAATTGGCTTACCACACTGACTGCAAAGAAAATGTCAGGACGAGTAACTGTAAGATAATTCAATTTTCCAACCAATCTTCTATACTACTCAGGATCAAGTATAAGCTCCCCCTGATTTGGTAGAAGTTTAGTATTGGAATCCATGGGTGTATCAACAGACTTTGAACTCATCAACCCAGTTTCCTCCAAAATATCCATGGCATACTTCCTCTGAGATATAACAATACCATCATTGGACTGTGCCACCTCAATACCCAAGAAATATCTAAGTTTGCCAAGATCTTTGGTCTGAAAATGGTGATAGAGATGTTGTTTCAACTGAGAGATGTCATGGTTGTCCCTACCTGTAAGAACGATGTCATCAACATATACTATCAAGTAAACACATCCGACACTCGAGTGTCGATAAAAGACAGAGTGATCTGCTTCATACCGAGTCATACCAAATTGTTGAACAACCTTGCTAAACTTTCTAAACCATGCCCTAGGAGACTGTTTTAGGCCATAGAGGGATTTGCGAAGACGAAATACCATCCCAAAAGACTCCCCTTGAGCAACAAACCCAGAAGATTGCTCCATATAGATTTCTTCTTGCAAATCACCATTGAGGAAAGCATTTTTAACATCCATTTGATAAAGAGGCTATTGTTGAAGAGCAGCCATGGCGATAAATAAACGAACAAAAGTCATCTTTGCCACGGGGGAAAAGGTATCTCCATAATCCAACCCAAAAATATGAGTATAACCTTTGGTCACAAGATGAGCTTTGAGGCGATCAATAGTACCATCAGGTCCAACTTTGATAGCAAACACCCACCTACAACCAACAACAGATTTCCCAGATGGTAACGAGACCAATTCCCAAGTTCCACTATTATGAAGAGCACTTAGTTCATCTAACATGGCCTGACGCCAACCAGGATGAGCTAAAGCTTCACGGACAATTTTTGGAATGGTCACAGAAGAAAGAGAGGTAAGACATGTATAAAAAGGTAATGACAGTCGATGATAACTCAAGCCAATATAATGGGGAGAGGGATTACATGTAGAACGGATACCTTTTCGGAGGGCAATGGGAAGGTCAGACTCAGGTGTCACATCTGGAGGAGACATCATAGTTGTCATTTGAGTGGAGTCACATGGTGGTGGTTGTGATTGGTTTCAACAACTATAAACCTGAAGAGGCGGTGAAGAAGACACAGTTAGAGGGTCACAAACAACAAGACTTTTAAAATAAAAAGAAAACTCATCAAAGGTGACATCTGCAGACACAAAATAACGGTTAAGAGAAGGAGAAAAACAATTGTATCCTTTTTGTGATCTTGTAAACCCTAAGAAAACACATTTATGTGATCTAGGAGAAATCTTGTCAAGACCAGAACTGAAATTATGAACAAAACATGTAGACCCAAAAACTCTTAGAGGTAAGGGATGAAGTGGTTCATGAGGGAATAAAATGGAATGAGGTATTTTATTATCGAAAACCGAAGATGGCATGTGATTAACGAGATAACATGCAATAAGAAGAGCATCACCCCAAAAATGTTGAGGAACCTCTCTATGAATTAAAAGAGTGCGAGTTGTTTCAATAAGATGTCTATTTTTACGTTCAGCTACACCATTTTATTGAGGTGTATAAGCACAAGAAGTTTGATAAAAAATACCATGACCATTATCACTATGCAAAACTCTAATAGAAACACTGAACTGAGTTTGTATTTCATTAAAAAAAGATTGAAAGATATGAAATACTTCAAAACGATTTTTCATCAAAAATAACCAAGTACATCTGGAATAATCATCAATGAAAGTAACAAAGTATTGAAAACCTAAAGTAGACTTAACGCGGATAGGTCCCCAAATGTCAGAGTGAAGCACGACAAAAGGGGACGAAGCACCACGTGTGACATTACGAGGAAAGGAAGTATGACTATGCTTGCCTAATTGACACGACTCACATGCCAAACTAGACCACTTAGATAAGGCAGGGACAAGCTGCTGTAACTTGGCAAGACTTGGATGACCTAACTGAGCATGGAGAAGAGAGGGAGACTCTATAACCGCACCAACATGTGTAAAGGGACGAAGATGATAAAGACCATGAGACTCACATCCTGTGCCAATCACCTATTTCGAACTCCGGTCCTTTAAACATACAGAATTGTTGGTAAAAGAAACAACACAATCAAGAGATCGAGTTAGATGACTGATGGATAACAGGTTAAAAGGAGACACAGGGACATAAAGAACATTATCAATGGTTAAAGAAGGGAAAAGTTTAACAGTTCCAACACCATGAGATGATACTCTAGAGCCATCAGCCAGTGTAACAGAAGGTAAAGGATTAGGAGAGGATAAAGAGGAGAACAAAGATTTGTTACCAGTAATATGATCAGTGACTCCTGAATCAAAAACCCAAGGACTAGAAGAAGATTGGGTCAGACAAGCAAAAGATGTACCTGTGTGTGCGATAGACATAGTGGAACTAGAAGACTATTGATCCTTATACCATTTGAGAAATTTGTTAAACATAGCAGGTGTGCCTGATTAAATAGAAGAAGGAGGATCCTTAGCAGATAAAGGTGGGGAAAGATCAGTCTGAACAACTACAACAGATTGAGGAGGACGACCATGTAATGAATAACACTTGTCAATCTTGTGACCTAGCTTGCCACAATGTTCACACTCATGTAATGCATAACACTGGTCAATCTTGTGACCTAGCTTTCCACAATGTTCACACTTAGGATGCCCTTTTCCCTATTTGCGAGGGCGATTTCGGTCATCACGGTGAGATACCAATGCAGAAGAATCATTAACAGAAGCAGGTGTGTCAGGGTTGGGTTTTGTTGGTACACGCAAAAGAGTGGAGCAGGTCGATGTCAAGATAGGGACAACTGGAGAACCCAAAATCTGATCACAAATATGTGAATATTGATCAGCAAGTCCGTGTAATGCCCCTAGCATGAAGAACTTTGATCGTTGTGCTATCTCAGTGGCAGGGTCGGGGGAAGGAGGCAATAACTCATTGAACTCATGAAAAAGAGCAAGAATTTTGCCCATATAATCAGTCATAGAATCTTGATGTTTAGAGGCAATAACATCTACAAATTTAGAACAAACATCATAGAGACGTTGAGTATCATTGGTGTATAATAACTTGGCATGTTCCTAGATTTTGGCACATGTTTCGTAGGAACGAAAAATTTGTTTTAATGAAGGATCAAGAGTACCCTTGAGAACCACACATAATTGAGCATCAATGGTGTCCCAACAGTCTTCCTCACCAGGAGTGAGAGTAGGGGCTTTCGGGGCAAGATGATCAAGATACTTCTGACTCTTAAGCCATAATCTGACGTCTGATGACCATGTGGCATAATTAGGGCCAGTTAACTTGTCAATGGATAAGTGCACATTAACATAGTTAGTGTAGATGGAAGGATCAGACACAATACTGATAGAACTGGAAGTACTAGAAGGAGCGGAAGAAGTCATAAAGGGTGGAGGCGGAGGCGGCGGAGGAGACATTGACAGTGGCGTGAACCAGTACACCAGGTAAGTTCCCAGGAAAGAGAGGTGGGTCACTAATGAACACACTTAAATACCAAGTCTTTCCTTGTCAGAACCTTCCTAGACATGCACTTTCACACTACCAAATAATATCCAATAACAAAAATAACTCTTTTCTGATGTGGAAGATCAGTTTAATCGGCAGTGATAGCGGCATTGGTGGCGGCTCCAACAGTGGTCAAAGGCAAAAAAATTTCAAAATAACCTTAAGCTCTAGATACCGTATTGAATATAGAAGAAATATAGTTTGAGATTAATCTCCCTTGTGTATAAATCATACATAGGGTAATCTATTTATAATAGAGAGATACAACTAAAAGAGTAACTGAAAGTAACAGAATAAACAGAAGAGATTGTTTGATATTGTGGTTAACAATATCTAACAATATCTAACAATATCTTAACAATATCAAATAATATTTAAACAATATCTAACATTTAGTATTAAATGAGCTTTGGAATTGTTTTTGGGAATTGATTAAAAATAAGTGTGTGGTACTATACCTTATGTGTTATTGTTGAATCTTAAGGTCTTCATGCATTGTAAGTTGATTGGAAGCATGAGAAAAAAGGAGAAAAGAAAAAGAGTATGATGAAAAATGAAATATATATATATATATATATATATATATATATATATATATATATATATATATAGGTCAATTCACTCATGGGGACATATCAATTGTATTCATCTTTCCATATTCTTCTTATACAAGTTAAATTAAGGTTTTTTTATTCAGAATTTTATGGATTCAAAAGAAAAAAAAGATGAAATTTAAACACAAACTAAAATTAAATTCGAGAATTAAAAAGATAAATTTGAATTAAATTGAATTGTAAATAGCAAGAGCACAAGTATTAAAGTGCAAGAATTAAAATCCAAGAAGGCAAGAATAAAATTGCAATTGAAATGTAAACGCAATTAAATGTAAATGAGAATGAAATGTAAAAATGCATAATTGTAAATGCAAGAAATTAAATTGTTTGAAGAAACATAATTGAACTATCAATTTAAAAAGATAGATGCATATGAATTGGAATATCATTGTGTTTAATGAACATGAATCTGAATTTGAATAATTTATACAAATAAAAGCAAGCAATCATTTAACCTACTTTGCAATTGCTTATCAAATCAAACTTCAATCCAAACCTAATTTGAAAAAACATAGCAATACAAATCATAACTATAACATGAGATTCTAAGAATTAATGAAAAGAGGAACAAACTCGGAGCATGTGAATCAATCGGTGCAAAACTTAATTTTACAATTCATATGATATTTAATTTTTAGATTGAAAGAAATGGTTTAGACCTCCATGGAAGCACTCTCTATTTGCACAAATACAAGAAGATAAAAAAATAAAATGAAAAATAAAAGAGGAGAGACAAAAGAGAATAAAAAGAGGAAAAACACAAAAACTTAATTAAAAATGTAAATTTGGCATAATCGTTGTACGCCTAAAGTGTTTATAAAACACTCTAAAAGATGGAAACGAATAGGATTATGGCTCAGCCAAAATGGATCTTACAAGTGCAATACAAAATACAAATCCGTATACAAAAATCTAGTGTTTCTCTCTCAACCTATAAAACTTATTAAAAAATAGCTTCTAACTTCGAATTCCACATTCCATATATGCAAATTGAATCCTTAAAAATAACTTATGACTTCAAATTCCACATTGCACATTCCATATCTATAGAGAAAGGTATGACCAAAATGATGGACAAAAGTTAAATCTGTGAAAAAATACAAAATTAAAGTATTTATTCAAAATAGACCCAATTTATTACTAGTGACGAAAAAGGTAAGAAAATGCAAACAATGAGATATAGAAAAGTGCTTAGAAGGTACGATAAAACTCTTTGACATAAAATAAAGTAAGGTGCAAAATTTTAAGAAGATAAGGTGCAAAATTTTAAGCAATAAAAAAAACAAATAAAAAAAAAATTCCCACTAGATATTAATATAGTTGCCTATCTAGATGTGAAGGCTCATTTCCAAGGATTGTGAAGGGAGGAGGAGATGAAATGAAACTAGAAAAGAATAAAGACAAGGGCTGGAAAAATGGACCAGCCCCTTGGATAAATAAATGGAGTGAAGAAATAAAGAAGAAAAGATGAAGAGAAGAGAAGTATGGTGGTGGTGGAGTGTCGGCACGCCACTAGGGGATGAGCCACCCTAGATAAGTGGTGATTGCCGCCACTTGAACCAAGGTTCAAGATAAGACACTCAAAGAGATAGAACACTTTAAGAAACCTCACAAACTTTTCATAAATGTTCAACCTAATTACATGAAGGGAAGCCTTCTATTTATAGGCTTTTGGGGGAGGGACCTAGATGGAATTACAAAAAGGAGGCATAAACTTAACCTAAACCTAAAGGCTAGAGTTCCCATGGTCCAAATATGTTAAATTCATCCTAGCCAACCAAAAATACCTCTAAAGGTGTGGAGAACATAAAAAAAGAGGTGTGCTTCCTTTTTGGGTTGTCCCAAGCCTACCAAACCCGCATCCCAAGCTTCTTCCTCTCAAAAAGGGGTGTAGAACATGAAAAAGAAGTGGCTTACACCTTTGGACTACCCATGCATGTATCCTATGGATCAAGACTTCTTTTCCACCAAAAAGAGGTGGTATTCTTCAAAAAGGAGGTGCAAAAAGTGAGCCTACAAAAGGAAATCGAAAATAAGTGAAAACATAAAAAAAGAAAATACTAAGTAAAAATACTAAGTAAATACAAAATGGAAGGTGAAGAGGAGGCCTCCCTTCTAGTCATGCTTCTTGTAATCCTCCTAGGAATGACTTCTCCTGCCTCTGGGGCACTAGGGACTCATCATCCTCTCCTCCTTGGAGAGAATTCATCCACAAATTTGCAAAACCTGCATCAAAAGGAGTAAGATCACCACCATTAAAAAAGTTATTAATGTTATATTCATCTTATAGATATAACTCATATGCATTGTTGTTTATTTTTCTAACTATTTGGAAAGGTCTGTGACCTCGGGAGTTGAGTTTGTACTTCCTTTGAGGCGGGAACCACTCCTTTCTCAAGTGAAGCCATATTCAATCTCCAGGTTGGAAGATGACTTCCCTCCTTCCCTTGTTGGCATGCTGGCTATACTGACCTACTTTCCTCTCTATGTTGGTTCTAACTCGGGCATGCATGTCCTTAATGATGTAAGATTTTTCTAGACCATCTTAGCTAGTCCAAGCTTCATGGGTAGGTAGAGGATAGAGGTCTAAAGGTATTAAGGGATTAAACCCATACACTACAAAAAAAAGCCTACTATCTACAAAATATTACCTACGGATAAAAATCCATAGATAAATTGTACATTACATACAGATATTATCTAAGGATAAAAATTCGTAGGTAAATTTTACATTACATACAAATATTACCTACAAAATTCTATCCGTATGTAAATTATCCATTCCCTACGAAATTATTGTTCGTAGGTAAGTTGTCTGTGGGTAATTATCCATTACCTACGGATATTGTCCGTAGGTAATGTCATCCATGGGTAATTCTAGAGGTAATTATCTATGGAATTACTATCTGTAGGTAAACTATATCAAATTAAAATACATTACATACAGATATTACCTACAAAATTCTATCCGTGAGTAATTATCCATTACCTACGGATATTGTCCATAGGTAATATCGTCTGTGGATATTTTCCTACGGAATTACTATTCGTAGGTAAATTATATCAAATTAAAAAAATTGTGACTGATGACAGGATTCGATCCTAAAATCATGGAATTGGAAACTGATATTTGAACCACTAAACTACTAAGATTTTTACATATTAACTTACAAATAAGTTATATTTATTTACAAATAAATATATATCCATGTAAATATATAAATATGTAAATATATATAAATATATAAATACATAAATATCTAGCTGGAAGTTCCAATTTATAAATACATATAAATATATAAACATAGAGTCAGCTGGAAGTTCCAATTTATATGCCACCTTCCCAATTCTTTCGATCACCTTGTAAGGCCCATAATATCTAGCTGATAACTGGTGAAAATATGAGTTTGCCAACGAGTGCTGCTTGTATGGTTGTATTTTCAAATAAACCATGACTCCGTAGTTAAATTCTCTATCAAGCCTCCCTTTATATGCGTACAACTTCATTCTCTCCTGTGCCTTGCTGAGATTCTCTCGTAATAATTTGCCAATTTGTTCTCTGGTCTTCACCACATAGTTAACAACTTCCACCACATTCTCACTACTGTTCACTAAATTAGGTAATGTAGGTTTATAACCATATAGTGCCTCAAAGGTTGTCATCTGAGTTGCAGTATGAAACTTAGTATTGTACCAAAATTCTTCCATTTCTAAATCGTTGATCCATTGTTTAGACATGTCACCAGTAGCACACCTTAAGTAAGCTTCCAAAGTTTTATTGAGATTTTTAGCCTGTCCATCAGTTTGTCGATGGAAAGATGTGGACTTCAGCAGCTGCACCCCATATGATTTCATCAACGCAACCCAGAATTAACTGATAAATATTGGATCCCTATCAGAAATTATTTCCTCTGGCCACCCATGATACCTCACCACATTATTCATGAATAAATTGACAACTTTAGATGTTGTAAAAGGATTACCTAAAGGCATGAAATGAGCATATTTAGTTATCCTATCAATGGCTACTAATATAATACTCATCCCATTAGACTTAGGCAATCTAGTAATAAAGTCCATAGAAATTGACTTCCATGCCCTATGAGGAATAGGTAATGGTTGTAAAAGCCCTGCTGGTAATTGATTTATTGGCTTGAACCTTTGACATGTCTCACACTCCTTTATCCAATTCTTAACTTCTCGCTGTAAACCCTTCCACTAAAAATGGTCCTTAATTCTTTTATATGTTAAATCAGAACCTGAATGACCTCCTATTGCTGAATTATGAAAGAAGTTGAGAATCCTCGTTTTGAGGCTTGGCTGACATCCAACCACCACTTTTCCCTTTCTTCTCAATATGTCATTTTCAAAGTATAGTGCTTTAAAGGATTTTGAACTTACCTCAATTTATCAACTAACTTTTGTAATTTTGTATCAGATTTCCAAGAGGGAATAGCTTTTGTCATTAACTCTATAGATAAGTGCAATATAGCAGCTAGACTTCTTTGAATCTCCACTCTAGAGAATGCATCAACTACTTGATTATCTTTTCCCTTTTTGTATTCAATACTAAAATTGAGACCCATTAACTTCTGTAATCCCCAATTTTGCATCAAAGTTGTAGGTGGTTGTAACAATAATTGTTGTAGTGCTTTCTAATCAGTTTTAATAATGAAATGTTTTCCCCACAAATAGTGTTGCCATTTTTTTATTGCTAATAGCACTGCATAAAATTCCTTTTCATAAGTTGATAACAACTTGTACTTTGGTCCCATAGCCTTACTTATATAAGTAATCAGATGACCCTCTTGAAGGAGAGCTGCACCAATACCTCCACCAGATGCATCTGTGTCTATTGTAAATGTGTTTTTGAAAGTCAGGTAACCTCACGATTGGTTTAGAAACTAATGACTTCTTGAGCTGTTGAAATTCTATTTTAGTATGCTGAGTCCAGTTGAATTCCAAGTCTTTCTTCAACAATGTTGTTAAAGGTGCTGCAATTTTCCCATAATTCAAGATAAATCTTCTATAATATCCAGAAAGACCTAAAAACCCTCTGAGTTCCTTAACATTAGTTGGGGTAGGCCATTGTTGAATTGCAGAGACTTTTTCTTGGTCTGGTTTGTTGAACATACAAGGACTTGATGTTGAACTTACATGGACATGAAGCTTGTTGATTTTGATGATGATTCAAGATCAAAGAACTTAAAGAGTTGAAGACTTGTATTATTGTGTAACAACTCTGTTTTGATGAGTTTGAGTCTGTAATATTAGATTCTAAGATAGCCGGTACATAGTCTACTCTTTAGAAGCTTCAAAAACTCATATTTATCAAGAAGTCTCGCGTTTAATCGATTTAAACACCAAATAATCATTTATTACAGTGAGAAAAACCATTTTCTGTATCTGTTCACTGTAATAATCGATTAACACACCTGTTAATCGATTAACAAGGCTTTTAATCGATTAAAATAGAGAGTTTTGGGGTTCTGTTGATTTTGGCTCTGTAATAATCGATTAACACTTCATTTAATCGATTATTTCAGTCAGATTTTGATTTTCAACTTCAAATTAAACCTATTTTCGAAAACCCTAATCTCAATACTCCTAGTTCCAAAATCCCAATTCCCAAACCCTAATTTCTCTACTTTAGGTTCTCTAAGGCTCTCAGAAAAATTGAACAACCTTTTTCAAACAAAAGTTAAGTGCTGTCAGTGCCAGAGAACTGTTTGTTGGAGGAAAAAGGGGCTTTTGGAACCTGGTGTGGGCTAGAAGCGATAAGAATCACTAAGTGGAGTTCTTAGTGGATTGTGTGTTGTGCCATCTCTAGGGAAAGTTGTTCTTCATCTCTTGTGGGTTTCAAGAGAGGTGTTTTCTTTACTTTATCTTTTCCATTGTTATTTGTTGTAACAACTTTGATTATAGTGACAGCGTTAATCCTCTGTTTGAGTGATTAGCAACTGGATGTAGGGTCTTTTGATCCGAACCAATATAAATCTCCTGTGTAAGACTCTATCTCTATTCTATTTACGTTTACACAGTATTTTAATCGATAAAATTTGGGGAAAACTTTTAAAACCTAATTTTTGTTAAGAAATCAATTCACCCCCCTCTTGGTTTTTGTCCGACCACGCGAACATTCCGCTGCGCGATTCTAACAAGTGGTATCAGAGCTTGCTTTGATAGTCATTCAAACTTTTCGAAAATGGCCGGACAAAATCAAACTTTTGCCAAAGGTGCGTCTATCAACAGACCCCCACTTTTTGTTGGTCAAAATTATCCTTTCTGGAAAGTAAGAATGCAAATCTTTTTAGAGTCTATTGATAGGGGCGTTTGGGACGCTATTTTAAACGGTCCCTATATTCCCAAAGTTACTGAGAACGGTGTAGACGTTCCTAAACTTTTTTCTAGACGGACAACAGAGGAAAATAGAAAAGCACAATTTGACGTTAGGGCTAGAAATATAATTTCATCTGCTTTAACCCTTGATGAGTGTTACAGAATATCCATTTGTAAGAGTGCTCAAGAGATGTGGGAAAAACTAAGAGTAACCTATGAAGGAACCGATGATAGTGACTCAAGTTTGGGGTCAAGCAATGCGGAAGTTGAAGCAAATATTTTCCTATTGGCGAATGACATCATTTCTTCTGACTTTGAGGTAAGTGATTCTGACTCATCCTCAAGTGATGATGAAAATAACTATGATGAACTGCAAAATGCATACAATGAATTGTTTAATGCCTTTAAGGACTTGAAAAATAAATATAAAGTTGTGAAAAAGAGTTTAAGTAGATCCAAAAATGAGGTTGACTCATTAAAAACGAAAATCACATGCTTAGAGGAAAAGGAAACCTTAGAAACGAAAATTGTATGCTTAGATGAGAATGATGATAAGAACTTAGCATGTGCATCTTGTAAAAAGTATCAATATGACTTAGATATACTTAACCATTTGTTAGATAAATCCGAAAAGGAAATAAGTGACTTTAAGAAGGATAAAATTGTTTTAGCTCAAAATAGTGTAAATCATCAAGTTCCTTTGAAAAAGCCTAAAAAGAAAAACAAAAGAGTATGGGTAGAAAAAGGAACTAGAGCATCTATTGTTAGAAATGCATCTTATTCTAAAGCTACATCTAAATCATGTTTTTATTATATGAAACATGGTCATACTTCAAATAAATGTAAAATTAAACATTTTGGTGTTCCTAAAGGAAAATATATTTGGGTTCCTTTAGTTAAATGAATTGTTTGTCTCTAACCCCAAGGACCCAAAAGTTATGGGGACCTAAGTTTACTATGTTCTTGTTTTGTAGGAAACTTCCAAATCAAAGAAGTCTATGTGGTATCTTGATAGTGGATGCTCAAAGCATATGACCGGTGATAAAACGAAATTTGTGAGTTTCAAAGCTAAAGAACAAGGATATGTAACTTATGGGGACAACAACAAAGGGAAAATTCTTGGAATTGGAAATATAGGTGGTGCAAACACTTTGGAGATTAAGGATGTGCTTCTTGTTGATGGACTAAAGCATAATCTCCTTAGCATAAGTCAACTATGTGACAAAGGATTTAAGGTAATATTTGAAAGTAAATTTTGCACCATACATTTGATAGATTCCGAAAATGTAGAATTAAAAGGTATTAGGCATAATAACATATACTTGATTGATTTGGATTGTTTATATGATTCTAGTATAACATGCTTAGTTGCTAAGGAAGAGAACCCTTGGTTATGTCATAAGAGAGTAGCTCATATAAATATGCATCATTTGAATAAATTGATAGCAAAAGACTTAGTTGTTGGCTTGCCTAAGTTAAAATTTGAAAAAGATAGGTTATGTGATGCATGTCAAAAAGGTAAACAAGTAAAATCATCATTTAAATCAAAGAATGTTATTTCCACTTCAAAACCCCTACAATTATTACATTTAGATTTATTTGGACCTTCTAGGATAAAAAGCTTTGGTGGAAATTATTATGGTCTTGTGATTGTTGATGATTACTCTAGATATACTTGGACATTTTTCCTAACAATGAAAAGTGAAGCTTTTAAGGTCTTTAGAAAGTTTGCAAAGCAAATACAAAATGAGAAAGACTTAATAATTAAAGTTTTAAGAAGTGACCATGGTGGTGAGTTTCAAAATGAAAAGTTTGAAAACTATTGTGAAGAAAATGGAATATTACATAACTTTTCTACTCCTAGGACTCCCCAACAAAATGGTGTAGTTGAAAGGAAAAATAGGTCACTAGAGGAACTTGCTAGATCAATGTTAAATGAATCAAATGTTCCTAAATATTTTTGGGTTGATGCAGTTAGTACTGCTTGTTATGTTTTAAATAGAATTCTCATTAGGTCAATTATAAAATCAACTCTCTATGAATTGTTAAATGGTAGAAAGCCTAATGTTGCTCATTTAAAAATATTTGGATGTAAGTGCTTTGTGTTATATAATGGAAAGGACAACTTAGGAAAATTTGACTCAAAAGCCGATGAGGGCATTTTCTTAGGTTATTCATTAAGTAGCAAGGCTTACAGGGTGTTTAATAGAAGAACCTTAAATATTGAAGAATCTATTCATGTTACTTTTGATGAAATTGTAGTCCTTGGGGGAAATCCTTTTGAGTCAAATAAAGAACTTGCAGGTGATGATGAGTATTGTAGACCCCAAATCTTGCCCGGGCTCCAAATAAAGTCAGAAGATCCCCTATTTTGAAGACGGATGAAGCCTAACAAGCCACTAGGAGAGACTACTAGGCTCCCGTACCAAGATAGGAAGGTTTTTTTGGCCGAAAAATAAGTTTTCTCGCCTCGGAGGGACGAGACCGCCTTCTGGATGACCCAGACCGCCGTTTCGCCTCGCGTAGCAAGCGAGACCGCCGTCTCGTCTAACGAGACCGGGGTCTCGTTGCCTACGAAAACGAGACCGCGGTCTCGTTCACCCAAACCGGGGTCTCATTGACTACGAAAACGAGACGGCGGTCTCGTTCACCCAAATCGGGGTCTCGTTGACTACGAAAACGAGACCGCGGTCTCGTTCACCCAAACTGGGGTCTCGTTGACTATGAAAACGAGACGGCGGTCTCGTTCACCCAGACCGGGGTCTCGTTGCCCACGAAAATGAGACGGCGGTCTCGTTCAACCAGACGGCGGTCTCGTTGCCAGTAAAGAACGAGACGGCGGTCTCGTTGGACGAGACGGCGGTCTCGACCATGTCAGACGAGACCGGCGGTCTCGCCATCTGACAGCGCGAAAACCTATAAATAGGGGCTCTCCCCCCCTCATTTCCACACACCACAGCTGCATAGCTCTCCCTTCTCTCTAAAACCTCTCTCTAGAATCCCTCCGACGCATTTCCGGAGTTTCAGAGTGTTTTCAAGAGTGATTTTCGGCGTTCGAGAGGTTTCCGACGTCTTGTAGAGTGAAGGGCTGCCATAAAGCACCCTATTTTTCCAAAGAATTAATATAAAAAGCGTGCTTCGGAGGTTCAAATTCTCTCTTTCCACCTTTACCGCTTTTATCTTAAATTATGCAGTAGATAGCAGGGCCATGTAGTCATACTTTTAAATTCCGCAGAATAAAAAGGGCAAAAGTGCGTTTTTCTAGTTTATTAATAAAAATAAGCCGGCCTATCATAGGGAACCCGAAAGGGGCGTCGCAAAGGGACTAATACTCCCTTTGCACGTAACCAACTCCCTTACCCAACTCTGGTTCTAATGATCGAAGTTGGTTTTCGAAAACCAACGCCTTTTTAAACCCCTTTTCCGATGTTTATGGTAAAAATATCTAGTGGCGACTCCATAGAACCCAAAATAAATAAGTCCTTGGATTAGCCCTGATTATCGGACAGCCCAAGGACACTTTTCGAAAACCTCGCCCCTAGGTTAGCCCTAGTTATCGGACAACCTAAAGGCGTTGTAACCACCAATAAAAAACGCGAAAACAAGAGGGTCGATAAAACCATCGCGTCGCTCTGACCGCCTCGTTTTTGACGACGGCGACAGATGGCGACTCCACTGGGGAAGCCTAGAGAGTTAATCCCATTTAGTGATGGGCCGGCTTAAACAATAAATAAACCAAGAAAATAACACTTTTGCCCTTAACTTGTATTTATAACATGTTTTATTGTCTGGCTTTCAATAAACTGTTGTCTGTTTATACTTACGTGATTGATTGAAATATACACTGCACACAAAACCCTTGCACACTACAGTTCCTCCTATACCCGGGGCAAGTGAGATAACCATAGGGAGTGGGTGGCAGTGTACGGTTCACTGCAGTTAGGGCCTTGTGCCCACCAAGTGTGATCGGAAACCACCACTCAAGGTGATAACCTTCCTCTTTTGGCAACAAGACCGACTCTGACCTTAGTGTTGAGCATGGTCGGACGGCTGGAGAGTGGGGACCCTATAATGGGGGCACCTTGGGGGCCTTAGCCTGGTGAGAACAGTTAGAACCTACCCTGAACCAATACACTTTTCTGCAGGAAAATCCCACCTCGTGATAAAAACAGAATCTCGCCTGTTCGGGGATGATCGAATTGTGTGTGCATATGTTTGTTACATTTGTATGTTGCATAAACAAACAACAGAACAAAATCGCAAAAATATTTTACAAATAAACACCCTTATCTCGGACAGTCTGCCTTTTAGCTAGCCTGGTTTCAGGTTCTTTGTAAGCTAAGTAGCCACGCAGTTCCGACAGAAGAGATAAGGGACGATAAATATTCTTTCATAAAGCCACATTTTATCTTGGACAGTCTGCCTTTTAGGTAGCCTGGTTTCAGGTTCTTTGTAAGCTAAGTAGCCACGCAGTTCCGACAGAAGAGATAAAAGGCTATAAAATAAACAAATAATAATAAAATACAAGCAAGAAAAAAAATCATTTTTTCAAAATTCACAAATAAGACCTGGTTCAAAACATTGTATTCATAAAACATTCATATAGATAGTTTATTCTTCAAAAAAATAAATACCATACATCATGTAGAAGAAAAAACATGATAAAATAGCGAAATAAACACTCACATTCATACAATAAACATCATCTTCATCAAATCATACATTTTGGTTTTAGAAGATGGAGGGGTCAAGTAGACAAGTGGGGAAGGTGGACATTCTCCGAAGCCGTACTGAGAAGCTAGAACGGCTCAGTGCAACAATGCCACCAGAGGTCCAAACAGAGTTTGAAAAATCCTATGGACGGATTTTGGACCTTCTGAAAATCAGTGTCGACCAAGTCTTTCTCAGGGTACTGGTTCACTTCTGGAACTCAAGTCTGCGGTGCTTTGAATTTCCGCAGTTCGACATAGTGCCTACCCTAGAGGAGTATGAAATCATGTTAAAATGGCCCAAATCAGCTGGGGTCCATATCCGCCACGAGGCGTATACTCCTGCAGCACCAGTCGCTGCCCTTATCCATCTGCCATACCGACAGAGTACCCTAATGGGAAGAGGGAACACCCAGGGGTGGAAAGTAGCAATGATAGAAGACCACCTATCCTACCTGGCTGAAAGGGCAGAGTGGGTTGCCTTCAGCAAAACCCTGGCGCTATTAATCTTCGGAACGATCCTGTTCCCCTTCCAACTCGACACGGTCGACCACGCCGTCATGGATGCTTTCTTCGCCTGGGACGTGAACTCGAAGAGTCCCTTGCCCGCTATTCTTGCCGATACCTTGCTTTCGGTAAACTTCTGCCGTCAGAAGCAAGGAAGAACACTTCGCTGCTGCTCTTCGCTGCTTTATGTGTGGAGCATCACACACCTTTACGCCTCCAGTCACATGGGGATATTCCCCGACCCCTTGAGAAGCTTCTCCAAGATCCCCCTCCAACGACGCCTGACCATAGAATGGAGGGATGAGTTAGAACAGAAGGATGTCAATAGCATATCTTGGGTCTGTCCTTGGTTCCGACCCGGCCCAGTTCTCGTCAGATGCGGGAACCATCCGAATGTACCCTTGATAGGACTCAGGGGTTGCATAGCCTACTCACCTAGAGTAGCTATAAGGCAACTCATGAGGACCCAAACTACCATCTCCCGAGGGGAACTCGGAGGATTGTGCTTCTTTGGAGACCCATGCACAATGGCCAACTCACTGACTATGAGGAAAGCATGGGAGAAGCCGGTTTATATGGGAGACAGAGAGCTAGGAAAGGCTCGGGTAGCTGTTACCAGTGATTATGAGGCATGGAGAAGAAGAAGAGAGATGGCCCGACCATCCACCACACCCGCTCCAATTGCCAACAACGAAGAGTTGCAGGCACAAGTCAATGCCTTGACCCAGAGGGTAGAGATAATGGGAGCCCAGATAAGGGTCCTTGAGGAAAAAGAACAAGCTTCTATCCTCACAATCGACGGTCTACAGAGGCAAGGCAAGAAAAAGGATCATGAAATAGAACGCCTCAAGGACCAATGTGCTGACGCCAATGAACAAGCTATCCGAGCATCCAAATCCGCCAGAACCAGCTCGGATAGCCAACTGCAAGAGATAACTGCCAAAACGGCACACCTTGAGGCGGAAGCAGCTCAGCAAGCTCAAACGATCAAGGAGTTATCAGAACAACTCCTCCAGGCCCGGCTAGACCTCCGCCAAGAGCGAGAGAACAACAGAAAACTCAGCTGAGGTATCTATGAGCTGCGCATTAAAGAGAAAAGCGGGCTAGCTCAATATGACCAAGTGCTACAAGAAAAGGACCGAGCTGTCGCAAGGCTCGACGAACTAGAAGCCTTGGTCATACATCAAGAGGCGAAGATCAAGGACGCTCAAGCAATACAGCGAAGAAATGAGCCAAGCGATCCACAAGCAAAGCGAAGCGCTCGCTCAACACGTCCGGAAGCCGAAAAGAATTACAAAGAAAACAAGACCCGCTCGTGGGTTTCTTTAGGCTTTTCCGCTTCTGTCAAAAGACGCTTCGTAGTATGGAGTAGGAGAATGTACACCTCCCACTGAATTAATGAAATCTTTTCCTTATTCAACATTTGTCTACTTGCATGCATACATTTGCATATTTAATTTCCCCTCCTTCACACTTAATAAATAAGATAATAAAAAGGAAGGATTAACTAACACGTCTTCCAACTCAAAAGAATGGAGAGAAAGCCACTCCTAATAAAGCTCACCCCAACGGTTGAATCATCGCAAGAGGAAAATAAGCCTCGGCCGTTGGTCCTCAAAAATAAAGAAGAAGGGGCAAGGACACCAGTGCGACTTTTTATGCCACGTCCTTTCCCCTACGAATCGGATAAAGCTGTACCGTGGAGATATGGGGAATCTTCACCAATAAAAGAAGAAATAACGAACATAGCCGGCATTGGGGGCACGACTAGAAGTGGAAGAATCTACTCCCCCAAGGACACACAGGAAGATGTCCCTCAAAATAAAGGAAAAAAATAAGAGGACCGAAGAAGAAAAGGAAAATGAAGAATCCAAAGAGGAGACAGAAGAATTACTCCAATTTATAAGACAAAGCGAGTATTCCATTATTGACCAGCTCAATCGTACACCTGCAAAGATCACGTTGCTATCTTTGATAATGAGCTCGGAACCGCACCGGAATGCCCTGCTGAAGGTCTTGAGCGAGGCACACGTACCTCACACAATATCCCAAGAGAAGGTCGAAAGGATCGTCGGTCACATTACGACAAGCAATCACCTCGCCTTCACAGAGGAAGAACTCCCTCTTGAAGGGTCAAAACACAACAAGCCCTTGCATATCTCAGTCAAATGCAAGGAATACCTCATCGCCAAAGTTCTTGTGGATAACGGGTCGTCCCTGAATGTAATGCCAAAATGCACACTGGATAAGTTAACCATCCAAGGGGCCCGTCTACGCCCAAGTAGCACCATCGTTCGAGCCTTCGACGGATCAAAGCGAGAAGTAGTGGGAGAAATTAATTTGCCAATCCAGATTGGACCCACTATCTTTGACATCGATTTCCATGTAATGGACATAACTCCAGCATATAGCTGTCTCCTCGGTAGGCCTTGGATTCATGACGCTAAGGCAGTACCTTCGACGCTCCACCAAAAAGTCAAATTCATAGTGGAGGATAAACTGGTCACGGTCCAAGCAGAAGACGATATCCTGATCAGTGGACCATCCACCCAACCCTATGTGGATGCAGCCGAAGAGGCACTTGAAACGTCTTTTCAAGTGCTTGAAATTGCCAACATAGAGCGACTTCCCGTAAACACCAAAGTAGCCCGTATGATGTTGAAACATGGCTACCATCCTGGCCAAGGACTCGGGGCGATTCCCAAGGAATGAGGGAACCCCGTAATTCAAAGACAATCCTCACAAGTATGGCCTAGGATATAACCCATTCAAGGGTCGAGCGGGAAGAATAAAAGGGAAGTCCCCTCTCCGCACACTCGCAGCATTTTCCGAAGTGGAGGAGTGCAAAGCGCCAAAAGCCACTCTAGTCATTAGGAAACCTTTTTCTTTGTTTAAGGGATGTAAACCCCATGATTGTTAGAGACTATCCCCGGGCGAGCCCGACCCCGGGCATTTCAGGGCACATATTCCTTCATTAATTAATAAAGAATGATTCTTTCTATCTGCTTCTCTTCTTTCTACTTTTGACTAGACCACATAAATAACCCTGTCTAAGTAAACAAAAAGAAAAAGAAGAAAAGAAAAGAATAAGAAGCGCTCCCAAATGATCAGACCATTGCTCTCATCATCAAGTTAGCTGATTAGATGTACATAAAAATAAAGACTTCACCTAAGATATAAAGAAAGTCACACTTCGCCGATACTGTGAACCGAAAAATAAATCCATAAAAAGAAAAAGCCCAAAGAAGCCAAAGGCCAAAGAAAAAGGGCAAAATTACCCGGTAGGAAACCCACTAAGGGGGCTACACAAAAGTTAGGGTCAACCCGGTAGGATACCCGAACGACAATAAAGGGTAGCCTAGGCAAAAGTTAGGGTTACAAATAAAGGTCCGCTAGGATTTCTCCAAAATTTTACAAGAGAGTAAACCTAGACAAAAGTTAGGGCCAACACACAGTATCCTAGTTCGAAAACCCAAAGGGCGATCTAGGGAAATCAGCCAGCTATCCCAAAAAAGAGCAAGGGAAATAAAACCAAAGAGTGCAAATAAAAACAAATACAAAAAAGAGAGAGAGAAAAACGGGAAAATGTTTGCTTAGACAAAAGCTTAAACACTCATGCTTAACCCTTAACCAGCCATTCTTACAAAATTCTTTATCAATAAAAATCAACCCTCTAAAACACAAACCATTGATTTTTTACCTCATCTTATTTCTTTTCTCTTGACCCTCACGACAATATTCTAATAATTAATTTAGGAATATGGAGGCGTATAGTCAACAAGAGGATTGAAACCCCTAAAGCAAGGAAAAAGGGACACTACATGACGAAAAGTGCTCTACCAAAAGAAAAGAAAAGAGGAAAAACAAAAAAAAAAAAAAAAAGAAGAAGAAAAAAAAAAGAGAGAAAGAAAAAATAGAGAAAGAAAAATAGAAGGAAAGAAAGAAAGAGATGATCCTTCGGTCACAAAAATCCGGCATGGTATAGCCAAAAAGGAAAAATGCAGCAAATCAGAAGGCTTCCAGCAGAACAAGACACGTCGGTTAAATCCTTCTGAAAACTTAATCAAAATAGGCATTATAGGGCATCAAAACATAAAAACATTGCATGCACAAAATGTTTTTAGACCAGGTCCTATTACTCCTTTCAAAAAAAAAAATAATAATAACAAAAAAAAAAGCAATAAAAATACAAAAAAATGAAAATTTTCTCTTCCGCGAAACGAGACCGCCGTCTCGTCCAACGAGACCGCCGTCTCGGTTACCTGACAGAACGAGACCGCCGTATGGGCCAACCAGAACGCCGTCTCATTGTCGGCAAAAACGAGAACGCCGTCTCGTCCAACGAGACCGCCATCTCGGTTGCCTGACAGAACGAGACCGCCGTATGGGCCAACCAGAACGCCGTCTTGTTGTCGGCAAAAATGAGAACGCCGTCTCGTTGCACCAGACCGCCGTCTCATCCCGGAAGAGAAACGAGACCGCCGTCTCGTCCACCCGCACGGCGGTCTCGATCCGGAAATTTTCCCTATATATAGGGGGCGCGGCTTTGGGCTTCCTCACAACTCATTTTGGCCCCGTAACCTCCTCTCCCTCAACTCCCGCACTCCCAAGCCCCCTCTAGTCAATATGTTTGGAAGAAGCGCTTCTAGAAAGAGAAGGGGCACCGCTGGTGCTAGTAGTTCCGCAAGCACCGCTATCCCGAGACCCTTCACAGCTTACGCCACAGCACCGGGCCCGTCTTGAGAATATCCGGACCTACCAGTGGCACCCTATGCTCAAGCTGGATTTTAACATACCGGCCGAGTTCGGATGGGAGGACGACGTCCGGCCCACCTAGACAAGCATTGGGTGGGGATTCCCGCCGCACCCACCACCTACACATGTTTATCCGCAGCGGTGCTAGAATTTTTAGCCTCCGTCTCCTACTCCGAGAGCCCCTCCACTGTCCCAGTGTCTACCACCCACTCGGATGGTAACCTACTTTATGAATGGGTAGTACCGCATTTCCACCCTCAAAGAATTCAACGTGGACATCGGGTTCATCCGGCCCGAGGAGGCCATGACCCAGGAGTACCGTGACGCCATCCGCTCACGGCCCGCCCACCTCATCGCTGCAGAGATGTGGCGCGAGCTCACGGGAGCCACCACGTTGCCCACGCCGATGAGGGGATCTCGCACTTCCCCAAGCACTCCGCATCCGCCACAAGCCGCTGGCCGGAACTATCCATGGGAGGAAAGAAAGTCAAGGCAAGATATCCCTCCCCGACCTCTTCATACTATACCGCATGAGCCGAGGCGGCGCCGCAACCCCGGTACTTCTTCCCGAGAGCCCTCGTGGACTTCGGGAACAGATCTGCGGGGGCGTCCTCGTTGCTCCCCTCATCACCCCCTTAGCGTAAAGGATTGGGTGCCCTGGCCGGGAAGAGCCGGCCCATAACCCGCGACCCGAATCAATCGGCGGAACGATCTTGGTCAGCATGGGAATGTTGATCCGCAGAGGGAGCCAGCCGGCTCTCCACCCCACCCCGGATTTTGCCTTAGAGCTCCGGGATGTGATGCAGCCGTGCCCACATCCCCTGGTTCCCAGCAGCAGCAGCAGCCGCCCCGCAGATTCGGACGACTTTGCCGGCATGCACCTCCACATGGACGACTCGTGCCGCAGCTCGATGGTATGAGTGTGAGACAAGAACAAGTGTCCCGCAGGCGTGAGCAGCCTATTCCAAACAAGTGGAGCAATTGTCCCAAAGGCAAGAGGCCTTTGACACCCGACCGGGGGAGATGTACCAAGCACCAACAAAGCATGCGCCAAGATCGGGCGACTTTTCGACAGAGGTACCAGGATGAAGTCCAAGAGCAAGAGGACTTCGGATATCACATGTACCAAGCACTACCCTCCCTGTGGATCGAGTCCGAAGATAGCCCCTAGGGATAGTAGCTCCAAAAAAATAGGGATGTAATAAAATTTCCTCATGAATAAAATTTTATTTCGTGCATCTTTTTGCCATCCTTTCCAAAAGTCAGCATAGCAAAAAAAAAAAAAAAAAAAAAACTAAGAGTAAAAAAGACGTATGCTCAAGGAAAAAGCCAAAACCCTAAGATCGCGAGGAAAAAGAGATAAAACCGCGAGAAAAAGGCAGGGTCAAACCATCACACCAACCAATAAAGTTTCGACCACCGAGCGAAAGCCAAACAAAACCAAGATCCATCCAACCAACCAGCCAGGATTGGAAGATCACTACCAAAAAAACAAAAACAAAGGACCCCCGGAAATCAGAAAAGGCCGATTGACCACCAACAAAATCCCCGGCATGGCCCGGATGACTATTCAAGAAATCCGAAAAGCAGTCAAATCAACACAAGCATCACTCTCCAGAGAGCTGCGCCTGATCTGCGCTCGAGCCGGATCAGTAAGTCGCATTACCACCCTGATGGGGGGTTCATACCCATCCGGTCCCGCACAACAGACTGTACCACCCTGATGGGGGGTTCATACCCATCCGGTCCCGCACAATGGACTGTACCACCCTGATGGGGGGTTCATACCCATCCGGTCCCGCACAACGGACCGCAACTACCAGCCTGATGGGGGGTTTATACTCATCAACCGAAGGATCGGCTACGTCAGGAGTAGTATCCGGAGGTTCTACCACATGTCCATCGAAGGGATCAGCTACGTCAGAAGTAGTATCCTGGAAGTGCACTAGCACAGAAATCATCCCCCAAGGAGCGGCGCATGAGCCACCTGAGCAGTAAGCCGCCACCACCACCAGTCCTACGCAATGGACTGTACCAGCCAGATAGGGGGTTTATACCTATCAACCAGCACACGAGAAGCGCCTAACCGGCGCATGAGCCACCTGAGCAGTAAGCCGCCACCACCACCAGTCCTACGCAATGGACTGTACCAGCCAGATAGGGGGTTTATACCTATCAACCAGCACACGAGAAGCGCCTAACAGGCGCATGGGCCACATGAACTGTAAGCCGCCATTACCGCCCTGATGGGGGGTTCATACCCATCCGGTCCCACACAACGGACCGTACCAGCCTGATGGGGGGTTTATACCCATCAACCGAAGGATCGGCTACGTCGGAAGTATTATCCGGAGGTTCTACCACGTGTTCACCAAAGGGATCGGCTACGTCGTAAATAGTGTCTCTGAGGTACACGACCACAACATCTCCCTGCAGGATCATCCGCCACAAGACGGCAGTCCGAAGGGTAACCGGCAAGAGGGTCAACTCCTTTACCTTCCTCGTCAACTGTCCGGCACAACAGCCAACAATCGACTAGTCGGTAAAGGGGGGCAACGTAGACCCCAAATCTTGCCCAGGCTCCAAATAAAGTCGAAGATCCCCTATTTTGAAGACTGGATGAAGCCTAACAAGCCACTAGGAGAGACTACTAGGCTCCCGTACCAAGATAGGAAGGTTTTTTGGGCCGAAAAATAAGTTTTCTCGCCTCGAGGGACGAGACCGCCTTCCGGATGACCTGCATCGCCGTTGCGCCTCGCGTAGCAAGCGAGACCGCCGTCTCGTCTAATGAGACTGGGGTCTCGTTGCCTACGAAAACGAGACCGCGGTCTCGTTCACCCAAACCGGGGTCTCGTTGACTATGAAAACGAGACCGCGGTCTCGTTCACCCAAACCGGGGTCTCGTTGACTACGAAAACGAGACGGCGGTCTCGTTCACCCAGATCGGGGTCTCGTTGCCCACGAAAACGAGACGGCGGTCTCGTTCAACCAGATGGCGGTCTCGTTGCCAGTAAAGAACGAGACGGCGGTCTCGTTGGACGAGACGGCGGTCTCGACCATGTCAGACGAGACCGGCGGTCTCGCCATCTGACAGCACGAAAACCTATAAATAGGGGCTCTCCCCCCCTCATTTCCACACACCACAGCTGCATAGCTCTCCCTTCTCTCTAAAACCTCTCTCTAGAATCCCTCCGACGCATTTCCGGAGTTTCTGAGTGTTTTCAAGAGTGATTTTCGGCGTTCGAGAGGTTTCCGACGTCTTGTAGAGTGAAGGGCTGCCATAAAGCACCCTATTTTTCCAAAGAATTAATATAAAAAGCGTGCTTCGGAGGTTCAAATTCTCTCTTTCTACCTTTACCGCTTTTATCTTAAATTATGCAGTAGATATAGGGCCATGTAGTCATACTTTTAAATTCCACGTAATAAAAAGGGCAAAAGTGCGTTTTTCTAGTTTATCAATAAAAATAAGCCGGCCTATCATAGGGAACCCGAAAGGGGCGTCGCAAAGGGACTAATACTCCCTTTGCACGTAACCAACTCCCTTACCCAACTCGGTTCTAATGACCGAAGTTGGTTTTCGAAAATCAACGCCTTTTTAAACCCCTTTTCCGATGTTTATGGTAAAAATATCGATGGCGACTCCATAGAACCCAAAATAAATAAGTCCTTGGATTAGCCCGGCTATCGGACAGCCCAAGGACACTTTTCGAAAACCTCGCCCCTAGGTTAGCCCGGTTATCGGACAACCTAAAGGCGTTGTAACCACCAATAAAAAACGCGAAAACAAGAGGGTCGATAAAACCATCGCGTCGCTCCGACCGCCTCATTTTTTACGGCGGCGACAAGTATATAAGAGAGGCTCTTGATGAATTGTATTTGGAAGAAAATGAGCCTTCTCAAACGCCTATGTCGTCGCCGTCAAAACGAGGCGGTCAGAGCGACGCGATGGTTCCGACTTTCCATTTTTTGCGTTTTTATGGGTGTGGTTACAACGCATTTAGGTTGTCCGATAACCGGGGTGAACCTAGGGGCGAGGTTTTCGAAAAGGCGCTCTTCGATTGTCCGATAACCGGGCTAACCCAAGAACTAATTTTGAAGGGTTCTTCTGGAGTCGCCACCGATGTTTTTACCGGAAACATCGGAAAAGGAGTGAAAAGGCGCTGGTTTTCGAAAAACCAACTTTGGTCATTAGAACCAGAGTTGGGTAAGGGAGTTAGTTACGTGTAAGGGAAGTGTTAGTTCCCTTACGATGCCCCTTTTGGGTTCCCTATGATAGGCCAACTACTTTGAATAAATAAACTGGTGAAAAATATGCTTTTACCCTTCATTTGTGGAATTTAAAATTACGACTACATGGCCCTGATATCTATTGCATAATTAAAAATAAAGCGGTAAAGGAGAGAGAGAGTGTAGAAACCTCCGAGGCAAGCTTTCTATTAATTTCTTGAAAACTAGGGTGCTTTTTGGCAGCCCTTCACTCTTTACAGCACCGGAATCTCTCGAAAACGCTATAAAAAACTCTAAAAAGCTCTCAGAAACTCCGTAAATGCTTCGGAGGGATTCTAGAAAGAGAATTTGAGGAGGTGACTAGAGAGAGAATGGAAGAACTGTGTGAAATGAGGGGAATGGCGCGACTATTTATAGGGATTCGCGCCTGTCAGGTCGAGACGGCCGTCTCGCCACTTTCGCAAGGCGAGACGGCGGTCCCGATCCGAGACGGCGGTCTCGACCCTAAAAGGCGAAAATCCTTATTTTTATGCCGAAAATCCCTCCTATCCTAGTATGGAGCCTAATAGTCTCTCCTAGTGGCTTCTTAGGCTTCATCCATCTTCGAATAGAAGGTCTTCTGGTCTTTATTATGAGGCCTGGCAAGATTTGGGGTCTACAGCCTGAATTAGCAAAAGAATGACAATCACCAAGAGGACTCTCAATGGACAATATCATTGGTGATATCACATAAGGGGTAAGAACTAGAAATATGACTAATTTCTACATGTCTGTAGCTTTTGTGTCACAGATAGAACCCGAAAATGTTGAGGAAACACTTAAAGGTGACCAATGGTGCATAGTTATGCAAGAGGAACTTAACCAATTTGAAAGGAATAAAGTCTGGGAATTAATCCCAAGAGAAGAATCACATCAAGTAATTGGAACTAAATGGGTACTTAGAAATAAACTTGATGAAGATGGAAACATAACAAAGAATAAAGCCAGACTTGTTGCCAAAGGCTATTGTCAAGAGGAAGGTATTGATTATGATGAAACTTATTGCTAGGTTAGAGGTTATACGCCTACTTCTTGCTTATGCATCTTTGATGAAGTTTAAATTATATCAAATGGATGTTAAAAGTGCATTTTTGAATGGTTTTATTAAAGAAGAGGTATATGTGGAGCAACCCCCTGGATTTGAAGATTTTAGTTATCCTAATCATATTTTTAAATTAAAGAAAGCATTATATGGGTTGAAACAAGCTCCTAGGTCTTGGTATGAAAGACTAAGTAGTTTCCTAACTTCAAATGATTTTTCTAGAGGAAAAATTAATTCTACGTTGTTTATAAAGAAAGTAAAAGAACATATCTTATTGGTCCAGGTATAGGTTGATGATATTATTTTTGGATCAACTGATAATTCTTTGTGTGTAGAATTTGCTAAGATAATGCAGGGAGAGTTTGAAATGTCTATGATGGGGGAATTAACATTCTTCCTTGGACTTCAAATAAAGCAACTTAAAGATGGTATCTTTATCTCTCAAACAAAATACTGTAAAGAGATACTCAAAAAGTTTGGAATGGACACGTCAAAGGAAGCTAACACATCCATGGAAACTTCATGCTATTTAGACAAGGATGAATCAGGTTTGGAAGTTAATCAATCTATGTATAGAGGTATGATAGGTTCACTGTGAAAGATTTAATGGTTGAGTTCAAGAGGGGGGGTGAATTGAACGTTTGAAAACTTTTTCGCAAAATTTACTTTCTTTTGGAAGAATGAATTATCTTTATTTAATTCTTGTGTAGGTAAGTTGATTTTAATCACAGCAAGTATATAGATAGGAAATAAAGGAGATGAAAGAAGAAATTCAACACAACAATTTATACTGGTTCACTCTTCACCAGAGCTACGTCCAGTTCTTGACAAATCTGCCAAGTTCCAATAATACCAAATGAAAATTACAACCAGTAGATACTCACCAATCTACCCCAAGAACTATCTTGCAAACCCACAAGATAGACTCTTGAAAACCTCCCAGTAACCAAATGCAGTTACTGTAACACGTGCAGGTCCAAAATCCAATCTGCACAACCACACTTTACACAAGAGTATGAAAAGAAAAAACCTGGACTGAAGCTTTATCAATACAATTGTCGAGAAGAAAATCTAACTCAGCACTTCCTCTCTTTGATTAACAACAATCTTGATCAAAGCACCTTATGATATGAAAAGTTCTTGAATGCACAGAGAAAGTCACGGATGTGATAGCTCAAAGATTGCTTTCAAATGATTTCTCAAATTGTATATTTCAAAAGATAGATCAAATATGTATTTATAGAGTAAAAGAGAGAACCAGACCGTTTGAACCGATAAAAACTGATCCAGAGACGTAAATGATCGATCGTAACAACATTATGACCGATTAGAACAAGTTATGATCGATCGAATTAAATTATGATCGATCGTAATGTATTTCAATCGATTAAAATGACGATTCAACCGATTGATTTCATTTAAAACTTCATTCAGTCGATTGATTCGTGTTTTTAATGGATTGAAATAGCTTAATGAAAAATGACGACTCTGTTTCAATCGATTAAAAAACCTTTCAACAGATTGAAATCCCGTAGACTCTTAGTCGGAAAAATAGTCTCTTTTGTTTTAACAGATTAAAAAATATTTCACCAGATTGAAGTTTTGAAAAACACTTAGACTGAAAAAGATGGTCTCTCTGTTCCAACAGATTAAAAAATATTTCAACAAATTGAAAATGCGAAACCTGTAATACATGAAAAATTATTAAAACATTTTTACCTGTTGATTCTGTGATTCAACCAATTGAAATTTCGAATCTATAAGAATATTCCTTATGTTAAATGTTTTTAACAGATTGAAATTTCTTTTCAACAGATTGAAAACACTTAGTTTGTTCTTTTAATGTTTAAATGTTAGTTTTTCATGTAGAAAAATGATTTCAATGAGATGCATCATTTTAAGGCGCTTATCACAAGATTTATTGGCCTATCAAGAGATTAAGTTCCTATACTTCTAACTTATCCCTCTACACACCCACAAACTAAACTATACCAACACAAATATGTCTTCATCAAGTCTTCATCAAATCCACCAAGTGCTTCAATCTCCCCCTATTTGATGGAGACAAATATCCACTGCACCTGCACAATTCAATAACATAATAGAGACATATATGATTTTGTGGTGTGTGTGCAGTGACAGTTTTAAGCAAACACTTCTCCCCCTATTTGACTGCATCAAATAAAGTGTTTTAGTTACAGTCCAATAGTACCACGTAGGTACCAAAAATAAAAAGAAAAGACAGAGAAAAATAAAAAAATAAGCCTTCATTCATCCCCGTTCCCGGGACCTTGATTAAACTGCAGATCAACAATCCTGTTGTAGATATCTTCCAATTGATTGTCAATGTGTTGAAATCTGGCAATGAAATTTTCATCCAGATAATGCTGACGAGCCCGTAGAGCAACCGTCATCTTCATGTGCCTCCTTTGATTGGTTTGCAGCTCATCCATCTCGATGCAGCATGGTTCTTTCGAACCGTGAGAGAGGCGTGCCACGGTCAGGTTGTGGAATATATGGAATCATTTCTAAAGGACACTCGCTCTTCCATCGGTCCGATGATCTTGCTCGTAGAAGTACCCGGGACACCAGTATTGACATCTTCCTCTTGCTCTTCTTCTTCAATTTCTTCTTCTCTTCCTCGCTTCTTCTTTGGAAATCCATTCACCGTCGATTTTAATGAATCCCATTTTATGAAGGACAGAGTTATTGATCTCATTTGTCGGACGAACAGCTTTCAACTAATTCACCTTCCAAATCAACACCAAAATGAGTTAAAAACTTAGAAATTAATATAGCATAAGGATATCTCGAAATCACTTAGCCGCTTAGCTTTGATCATGTGGTCCTTGATGACAAAAACCCAGTTCACCCTTATTCCGTGGTGAATGCAAGTACATCGATACCAAATCTCCTTCATTTAGTACTACATGATTGCTCCCCCTGGGTGTGAGCTGCCAGGACATAATGAACGCGAGCACCCTTTCCTCAAGCTTCAACCTTCCCATGTTGAAGGAACTTACGGAGTCATGCCTATTCTTCAGACAAGAACAAAAGTACTGAACTTTGTTAAATTCTTCTACTTCCGAGGTATACCCTTTGGTGACTTTTACACCTTCATCCTTGAGTCCAGCAACCTCTTTACAAACATTGGAAGTAATTTCAATGTCCACTCCTTTGACTTGAGTTTTTAGAGTAGACCCTTCAAATGACAAGTTGGTGAAAAAGACTTTAATCGAGTCGTGGTAAATCCTACCATTTAGCTCCGTAAACTTCTCAAGTTTCGATGTTGCGATAGTTTCCGAACCCCTCCGAAACCTTCAAGCATCAAACCATGAAAATTTTAGAACCTTTGGTATATTGATTTGTTTCCTGCTCATTTCATGAATGAACAAATTCATCTTCTCTTGGTTCCCATTGAACCAGGATTCAATGCGCCCTCCTACCGATGTTCCTTGCACAGCAGCAGAGGACTCTCCTTTGCTGAACTTCTTCCTTCCGGATTTGGTGCGTTTGAGCATGCTGATTTGTGGAATGAACAGAAGAAAAACAGAGAAGAGAGAATGTTTCACGGGGAAAAGTATAAGCTTTTCAAACACTACTGTATGAGAACACACGGTCCCTTCGTCTTCACGGTTTTGTCTTTAATGTATTATCGCTTCTCGCTTCAGGGCAGTTGATGGTAAAGGTGGAGAGAGAGAGTATTTTTACTGTACACGTTAATTACCCTCACATCCGATATCCAATCGAGTCAATCAGCTTTTATTTGGATAACTCGATATTTAAGAGAGTAGTTGAAGGAAATCCCGTTGTAAATGCTTTCAACCCAATATGCAAGTAATTGTTTAGAGGCAGAGCATACACTACTATCCCTAGGAAAAATTAACCAATTGATTTTTCATGAAATCAATTGTTTTTGCAATTGTAAATTTATCAGAAGTAAAATAAATCGATTGAGTCAAGGATCTAATCGATTGTTTTTGTGAAGAAAAACATGCAGAGCATCAAAAGTGAAATAAATCGATTGAATCGAAGATTGAATCGATTGTTTTACAACAAAAACATGCAGAGCTACAAGGTTTATTGAAATAAATCGATTAACACCTCATTTAATCGATTGAACTGGTAACATATCATTAACAGAGATAGAGAATCAGAAAATCAACAGATTATTTCGCAAATTCAATTGATTAAAACACATAATTTCAAGCTTTTTCAGACAATTTTAATCGATTGAGCATGTTATCAATCTGTTAAAAATTCATAATCACCATAAAGAATCAGTTATTCAATACTAGTTATATCCAGAATTCCTAATTCAGCTTCTAAGCATATTAAGTCTATCTCTAGGAAGTGGTTTAGTGAATAAGTCGACTAACTGCTTTTCAGATTCAATGAATAGAATTTCACAATCACCCCTAGATACATGTTCTCTAATAAAATGATGTCTAATTTCAATATGCTTAGTTCTAGAGTGTTGAATAGGATTCTTAGTCGATTTATTGCACTAGTATTATCACAAACCGGAGGTACCGTGTTAAGAGCCACTCCATAATCTTTCAGCTTGTTGTTTGAGATAGATACTCTGAGCACAACAACTCCCAGCTGCAATGTATTCAGCTTCTGCAGTTGAAAGAGCAACACATGCTTGCTTTTTGTCGTGCCAGGATATGAGATCGCTTCCCAGTAAATGACATGTACCAGAGGTACTTTTTCTCGTCCAATCTACATCCCGCAAAGTCGAATCGGAAAATCCAACAAGTTTAAGAGATGCACCTTCAGGATACCATAGTCCGACATTCACGGTTCCTTTAAGGTACTTCAGAATCCTTTTAGCAGCGGTCAGATGTGATTCCTTTGGATTTGCTTGAAATCTAGCACAAAGGCACACACTTAACATAATGTCAGGCCTACTAGCAGTCAGATATAGCAGAGAACCAATCAAACCCCTATATTTAGTTTGATCAACAGATTTCCCTTTTTCATCTAAATCTAGACAGCAATTAGTAGACATGGGTGTAGAGGATTCTTTGCAATTGTGCATATCAAACTTCTTCAACAACTCATTGCAGTATTTAGATTGACTTAGAAAAATGCCATTTCTTAATTGCTTAACCTGGAGACCAAGGAAGAAATTCAATTCTCCCATCATAGACATTTCAAATTCACTTTGCATTTCCTTAACAAACTTATTACATAATGCATTATTTGTAGAACCGAAAATGATATCATCAACATACACCTGCACCAAAATAATGCCAGCTCCAGACTTCTTAATGAATAGGGTTTTATCAACTTCACCTCGTTTGTAGCCTTGATCAATTAAGAAATTACTTAACCTCTCATACCATTGTCTAGGAGCTTGCTTTAAACCATAAAGAGCCTTTTTCAATTTGTAGACATGGTCAGGATGCTTGTGATTTTCAAAACTAGGAGGTTGAGAAACATAAACTTCTTCATTGATGAGTCCATTTAGAAAGGCACTCTTGACATCCATCTGTAGTAATCTGAAACCACTTATACAAGCATAAGCTAATAATAATCTGACAGCTTCAAGTCTAGCTACAGGTGCAAAGGTTTCATCAAAATCAATACCCTCCTGTTGATTATACCCTTTGGCTACCAACCTAGCTTTATTTCTAGTGATAATGCCGTGTTCATCTAATTTGTTTTTGAATACCCACTTAGTACCAATTACATTGATATCTTTGGTTTTAGGAACTAATTCCCACACGTTATTCCTTTCAAACTGATTAAGCTCATCATGCATGACACTAACCCAGTATTCATCATTTAATGCTTCTTTAACAGTTTTAGGTTCTACTTGTGAAATGAATGCCATATGATTGCAGAATTGATTAAGAGAATGTCTAGCGGATACTCCATTATTGATTTGCCCGATGACATTGTCTAGAGACAGATCTCTTGGAACAATCCATTCTTTAGGAAGCTCTTCCAGGACATCTTCTTCCTGTTCTTCAGTAATTCTTGGTGGGTCAGCTTTGGCAGGATCAACTGATTGAATACCTTCTTCGATAGTAAGTTGATCTGAGTTATCGGGATATTTTAACTCGATAAGAATTATCAGTTAAATCTTCATCATCTGCAGTACTGTTGATCTATTCCGCAACACTCGAGGAGACTCATTAAAAACAACATGTACCGATTCTTCAACAGATTTCGAGTCTCAAATTGTAGACTCTAGATGCGTGGTCGTTAGTAGAATAACCAAGAAAGATTCCTTTATCGGATTTTTCATCAAACTTGCCAATATTTTCTTTCCCATTGTTTAAAACAAAACACGTACATCCAAAAACCCCGAAATAGTTTATGTTGGGTTTTCTTCCTTTATACAGATTCATATGGGGTTTTCTTAAGCATGGGTCTAATCAAGACTCTATTCAAAACATGACAAGCGAGTGTTTCATCGCATCTGCCCAAAAATATTTAGGTAAAGAATTTTCACAAAGCATTGTTCTAGCAAGTTCCACAATGGATCTTTTCTTTCTTTCCACAACACCGTTCTGTTGAGGAGTTCTTGGAGCGAGAAAAATTGTGTTTTATGCCAAACTTTTCACAAAATGATTCAAACTTTTCATTTACAAATTCTCCACCATTTTCACTTTGAATAGATTTAATGAAATACCCTTTTTCATTATGTAGAACCTTGGCAAGCTTTTTGAAAGATTTGTAAGAATCAGATTTGGCTTTTAGAAAGATAGTCCAGGTAAATCTGGAAAAATCATCAACAATTACCATGATATAGAGATTACCACCTAGGCTTTTATTTCTTGAAGGACCAACCAAATCCATGTGAAGCAGTTCCAAAGGTCTAGAAGTAGAAACAATATTTTTGTTTGAAAAAGATTTTCTAGTTTGTTTACCTTTTAAACAGGCTTCACAGATTTTGTCTTTCAAAATTCTAAGCTTCGGTAGCCCAGAAACTAACTCTTTAGAAATCAGTTTGTCAAGATGATTAAGATGTATATGAGCAAGCCTTCTATGCCATAACCAAGATTCTTCTTCTTTAGTAAGAAGACAACTTTGAGATGATATAGAATGCTTGATATCTAACATGTAAATATTGTTTAACCTCTTACCTACCAACATTACCGTGTCGATTCGGCTCACAGATTAGGCACTTTTCCGGTTTGAAGATAACTTTGTGACCAAGATCACATAACCGACTTATACTGATTAGGTTGTGCTTGAGACCATCAACAAGAAGAACATTGTCAATGGTTACTGATTTACCATCTCCAATATCTCCAGAACCTAGAATTCTTCCCTTGTTGTTGTCTCCATAAGTCACGTGACCTCCATTCTTCAATCTCAGTTTCTGGAATTTTGAAATGTCACCTGTCATGTGCCTTGAGCATCCGCTGTCCAGGTACCAAAGGGACTCTTGTTGTTGTTCCTGAAACACCAAGCATCAAGTATTTGGTACCCTTAAGTATTTTGGGTCCTTAGGAGTCAAATTTTCTGTTTAACATGTTTTGGAACCCATCTCTTTCTACCTTGTGGCACAAAATATTTCCTAGCATGACAGAATTTTACTGTATGTCCTTTTTTAATGCAGTAATGACAAGATGAGAAAGGGGATGTTGTTGCTTTTCTGAAAGAAAGGAAGTTCAAATACTTTTTAGTTTTCACCCCAAACTTAGGTTTGTACCCGATTCCAGTACGTTCAAAAACACAGTTTTGAGACCCAAGAAGTGCATCTAAATTCTCTTTACCTTGAGTAAACTTAGACAAAGTTTTAATCAAGTATTCAACCTTATTCTGTAGAGGGATACACTTTTCACAATTATGATTAGCAGCAGCATTATCAGCAGATGAATAGATTATTTCAAGATGTTCTATATCTGTTTTGCTTTCTAATAACTCTTTTTCCAGAAGTTTAACCCTATTTTCTAACCAGTTATTCAGTCCTTTTAACCGATTATTTGTATGAGATAAATTCCTGGCTTCTTCATGCATTTCATTGAAAGCATTTAGTAATGTGCTGTAATTCATTTCATTTTCCGTGGGAGTTGAACTTACATGTGATGAAGAGGATTCACAGCCGACCATCAAACATAGGTTCACCTCTTCACCTTCGGATGCGTAAGCTGGAGGATGAATCATTATCTTGCCAAGCTATGTAGGCCTTTTTTCCTTTGTACTTTGACTCTTTCTTGTTCCGATTCTTGGTCTTTTCCGGACATTCACTTTTTATGTGCCCTCGCTTACCACAAGAATAACAAGTAACAGTATTTTGAATGGAGTCAGTCTTTTTATTAGTGTACCTTTTAACTTGCCCAGTTTTGTTCTTCCTTCTAAGAAATTTTCCAAACTTCTTAACCAACAGAGTTAGATTCTCGGATTCATCTTCTTCGGACTCACTGTTTTCTTCAATCGTCTTGAGAACAATGTTTCTCGCTTTTCTTCTCTGCATTCTCTTGTTCTTTGAACCGATTGATTTCCAACTCATGTTCCCTTAACTTACCAAATAGTGAAGCAGTAGTCATTTCAGTCAAATCTCTTGATTCTGATATAGCTGTCACCTTTGGTTGCCAAGTTCTGTCCAAACACTTCAAGATTTTGATGTTCAACTCTTCCTTGTCAAAAGTCTTTCCTAGCCCAATTAAATGATTGACTATGTGCGTGAATCTTTTCTGTACATCTGCAATTGTTTCTGTTAGAAAAGTAGTTTTAGATTAAGAGGGGGGGTGAATTGATCTTTGAAAGTTTTTCGCAAATCACAGATTATCTAATTTGAAAATTAAGTTTACTAATCTATTCTTGAAACTCAAAGCAATCAATTAAAATAAGCGCAGCAACTGAATTTAAAGAGAGAAAGGTTAAGAAAGATTTCACCGATATTTTATACTGGTTCACCCAATACCAGGGCTACGTCCGATCTCCGACCAAATTCCAGCTGGGTTCCACTAGATTAAATGTTTTACAGATTCAACAATCTTACACCTAATCTAACACAAGAACCAAATTCCAGTTCTCGCACTTAACCTCTCCACCAAGAACCAAATTCCAGCTCTTGATAACCTCTACAACCAAATTCCGATTGCGAGAGAAACCGAGTGCCCAAATTCCAGGCACCAAACCTTTCACCAAGAACCAAATTCCAGTTCTTGATAACCTCTACAACCAAATTCTAGTTGCAGAGAAACCAGTGCCCAAATTCCAGGCACCAAACCTTTCACCAAGAACCAAATTCCAGTTCTTGATAACCTTCACAACCAACTTCCAGCTGCAGAGAAACTTGTGCCCTAATTCCAGGCACAACACAATACAAAAGAATGAAAAAGAATTTACAAAGAAGAAACTAGAAAGCTCAAACCAGTTTATCCAAATCTGCAGAGAGTTTCTTTTTCAAAAGAATGCAAGTTGCCTCAAGAAAGATTTTCAAAATAACTTCAAAAAATTGTTGCGAATCTTTCTTGAAAAAGTTCTAAGGTTTGCTTGAATGATTGCTTAAGGATGTGTAAAAACTGATATTCAAAGTCTGTTTAAAAAGTTCAAGCAAAACTGTTTTTAAAGAGTAATTTCAAAAACTGCTGCATTAATTAATCTGTTGAAAGTTTGTTTTAATCTGTTGAAATAGCCGTTTCAATCTGTTAAAAGTCCTTTCAATCCATTAATGCGTTCTTGATTCTTTAATAGAATTGTTTTAGCTGATACTGCAACGGTTATATCAATTAAAACACTTTACAAAACTTTTCTAAGTTTGATTTAATCAATTGTTTCATGTTTTAATCGATTGATATACTGCAAAACTTTCTTATAAAACTTTTCAAGTTATTTTAACTGATAAAAAGAAGTTTTAATCGATTAAAAAACTGTACAAAATTTTTCCAAGTTGTTTTAATCGGTTGAAACGCGTTTTAATCGATTGAAACTCTGTACAAAAATTTTCAAGTTGTTTTAATCGATTGAAATGCGTTTAATCGATTGAAACAGATCTGATCGGTCATAATTCAATTCTGATCGATCATAACCAACTCTGATCGGTCATAACTGCATTCTGATCGATCATTCTGACCCTTTAAGTGATTTTAATCGATTGAAACGTGTTTTAATCGATTGAAATAAGTTCTGATCGCTCATATTTCAAATCTGATCGGTCATAATGGGTTCTAAAGGGTTTTAATCGATTAAAAGTAATTTGTATCGATTAAAATACTGTAAAAACACTTCTTTGAACATTCTAAGTGATTTTAATCGGTTCTTTCAAAACTATATCAGTTAAAAACATTATTAAGAAAGCTTTTGTCATAATGCTTTTTTTTTAATTTGTTTAAAACGATTTTTGAGGCATTTTGCAAAATCATTTAAGAGAAGAAACTTATGCAGCAGAAAAGATAAAGTGGTTTTACCTAAGCATTCTGTTAGACACACTAATCTCTTAACTCTTTTATCTGAGTGACTTGTTGACCACTGCAGAGTAGCCTTTTGACTTCATCTTTGACTTCATCAAATCAATGAGATCTTTGCCAAAGTATTTCACTAAGATCTTCATTACTTTCAGTTTCTCCTTGCTGCATTTTGAACAATTCATAGTCCCTGATTAACTCATGTTTTCTTGCCCTTTTCACGTCAGATGTACCCTCATGTGTGACCTCTAAAATTTCCCACATCTCTTTGGCAGAGGCACATTGAGACACCCTGAAAAACTCATCAAGATTTAAAGCAGAGGTAATAATATTTTTAGCAGTATAATCATATTGGACTCTCCTATTTTCTGCATCAGTCAATTCAGCCCAATTTTTTTCAACTACTTTACCATCCACTGTATGAGTTGGTTTGTAAGGACCATTAATAATTGTTTCCCAAATGCCTCTATCAAGAGATTCAATAAAGATTTTCATTCTAACCTTCCAGAAAGAATAATTCACACCAGAAAAAAGAGGAGGCCTGTTTATGGAGGCTCCTACTGAAAAATTCATCTTTCCCTCAGCCATTCTTGGACCGAATTCTTGAGTAACTTACAAGAACCAGCTCTGGTACCAATTGAAAGAATTAATGGTTGAGTTCAAGAGGGGGGTGAATTGAACTTTTGAAAACTTTTTCGCAAAACTTACTTTCTTTTGGAAGAATGAATTATCTTTATTTAATTCTTGTGTAGGTAGGTTGATTTTAATCACAGCAAGTATATAGACAGGAAATAAAGGAGATGAAAGAAGAAATTCAACACAACAATTTATACTTGGTTCACTCTTCACCGGAGCTACGTCCAGTTCTTGACAAATCCGCCAAGTTCCACTAATACCAAGTGAAAATTACAACCAGGTAGATACTCACCAATCTACCCCAAGAACTATCTTGCAAACCCACAAGATAGACTCTTGCAAACCTCCCAATAACCAAATCCGATTCATCGTAACTCGTGCAGATCCAAAATCCAATCTGCACAACCACACTTTACACAAGAGTATGAAAAGAAAAAACCTGGATCGAAGCTTTATCAATACAATTGTCCGAAGCAAATCTAACTCAACACTTCCTCTCTTTGATTAACAACAATCTTGATCAAAGCACCTTATGATATGAAAAGTTCTTGAATGCACAGAGAAAGTCACGGATGTGATAGCTCAAAGATTGCTTTCAAATGATTTCTCAAATTGTATATTTCAAAAGATAGATCAAATCTGTATTTATAGAGTAAAAGAGAGAACCAGACCGTTTGAACTGATAAAAACTGATCCAGAGACGTAAATGATCGATCAGAACAACATTATGACCGATTAGAACAAGTTATGATCGATCAGAATTAAATTATGATCGATCAGAACGTATTTCAATCGATTAAAATGACGATTCAACCGATTGATTTCATTTAAAACTTCATTCAGTCGATTGATTCGTGTTTTTAATGGATTGAAATAGCTTAATGAAAAATGACAGCTCTCTGTTTCAATCGATTAAAAAACCTTTCAACAGATTGAAATCCTGTAGAATCTTAGTCAGAAAAATAGTCTCTTTTGTTTTAACAGATTAAAAAATATTTCACCAGATTGAAGTTTTGAAAAACACTTAGACTGAAAAAGATGGTCTCTCTGTTCCAACAGATTAAAAAATATTTCAACAAATTGAAAATGCGAAACCTGTAATACATGAAAAATTATTAAAACATTTTAACCTATTGATTCTGTGATTCAACCAATTGAAATTTTGAATCTATAAGAATATTCCTTATGTTAAATGTTTTTAACAGATTGAAATTTCTTTTCAACAGATTGAAAAAACTTAGTTTGTTCTTTTAATGTTTAAATGTTAGTTTTTCATGCAGAAAAATGATTTCAATGAGATGCATCATTTTAAGGCGCTTATCACAAGATTTATTGTCCTATCAAGAGATTAAGTTCCTATACTTCTAACTTATCCCTCTACACACCCACAAACTAAACTATACCAACACAAATATGTCTTCATCAAGTCTTCATCAAATCCACCAAGTGCTTCACACTGTTATACTTAACTGCAAGTAGACCTGATATTATGCATTCTGTCTGTGTGTGTGCTAGATTTCAGGCTTGTCCAAAAGAATCTCACCTAATTGTAGTAAAACATATTTTAAAATATTTAAAAGGAACTACTGGTTTTGGTTTATGGTATCCATCTGAAGCTTGTACTAGTTTAATAGGATATTCTGATGCTGATTATGGTGGATGCAAAATAGATAGAAAGAGTACTAGTGGGACATGTCATTTGTTAGGTTCATCTTTAGTATCTTGGCATTCTAAGAAACAGGCATGTGTTGCTTTATCCACCACTGAAGCGGAATATATTGCAGCTGGTAATTGTTGTGCTCAAATTTTGTGGATGAAACAACAGCTAGAAGATTATAGTATATTTCTAAATGACATACCTTTGATGTGTGATAATACGAGTGCAATCAATCTTACTAAGAATCCAGTAATGCACTCTAGGACTAAGCATATAGAAATTAGACATCATTTCTTGAGAGATCATATAAGTAAAGGAAACTGTAAAATTGAGTATGTTGATACAAAGCATCAATTAGCGGATATTTTTACTAAGCCTCTTCCCAAGGATAGATTCTATGATCTTAGAAGAGACTTAGGAATACTAGACATTGCCTAAATTCTGCTTAAATAAACAGTTTTTGCATGATTGTAATGTTATATATATCTTTGTTTGTAATGACGCTTCTTTATGAAATAAAATTTGTATTCTTTTATTGTTTTGTTTGAGGGGGAGTTATCTCCAAGTTATGCATATGTTGAGGGGGAGCTCTTAATTTTTGATTATAATCAAAATAGGGGGAGAAATATTTAAAGCCTCTTATGATTACATTTAAATATTATCTGGTATGTTTAATGTGTTTGTTAGTGTGACAGATAAAACAGGTTATTACAAGGCTTTAAAAGAAAATTTTGATCATCATCAAAAAGGGGGAGATTGTTGAACATACAAGGACTTGATGTTGAACTTACATGGACATGAAGCTTGTTGATTTTGATGATGATTCAAGATCAAAGAACTTAGAGAGTTGAAGACTTGTATTTTTGTGTAACAACTCTGTTTTGATGAGTTTGAGTCTGTAATATTAGAGTCTAAGATAGACGGTACATAGTCTACTCTTTAGAAGCTTCAAAAACTCATATTTATCAAGAAGTCTCGGGTTTAATCGATTAAAACACCAGATAATCGATTATTACAGTGAGAAAAACCATTTTCTGTATCTATTCACTGTAATAATCGATTAACACACCTGTTAATCGATTAACAGGCCTGTTAATCGATTAACAGGGCTTTTAATCGATTAAAGCAGAGAGCTTTGGGGTTCTGTTGATTTTGGCTCTATAATGATCGATTAACACTTCCTTTAATTGATTATTTCAGTCAGATTTTGATTTTCAACTTCAAATTAAACCTATTTTCGAAAACCCTAATCCCAATACTCCTAGTTCCGAAATCCCAATTCCCAAACCCTAATTTCTCTACTTAAGGTTCTCTAAGGCTCTCAGAAAAATTGAACAACCTTTTTCAAACAAAAGTTAAGTTTTGTCAGTGCCAGAGAACTGTTTGTTGGAGGAAAAAGGGGATTTTGGAACCTAGTGTGGGCTAGAAGCTATAAGAATCACTAAGTGGAGTTCTTAGTGGATTGTGTGTTGTGCCGTCTTTAGGGAAAGCTATTCTTCATCTCTTGTGGGTTTCAAGAGAGGTGTTTTCTTTACTTTATCTTTTCCATTGTTATTTGTTGTAACAACTTTGATTATAGTGATAGCGTTAATCCTCTGTTTGAGTGATTAGCAACTGGACGTAGGGTCTTTTGATCTGAACCAGTATAAATCTCCTGTGTAAGACTCTATCTCTATTCTATTTACGTTTACACAGTATTTTAATCGGTAAAATTTGGGGAAAATTTTTAAAACCTAATTTTTGTTAAGAAACCAATTCACCCCCCCCCCTCTTGGTTTTTGTCCGACCACGCAAACATTATGCTGCGCGATTCTAACATGGTTGAACTCCATTCATAGTTATCACATGTCCCAAGTATTCAATTGTATTCCTCCCAAAGCTACATTTCTTAAAATTCATGGCCAAATTATTCTCCTCCAAAATCTGCAATGTAATTGTTAAACACTCTAAATGATCTGGCCAAGTCCTTGTATAAACTAATATATAAAAAAAAAGCACCAATATAAACTTCCGTAAGTACTTTCTGAATATATCATTCATGAGGGACTGAAAGATTGCTGGAGCATTGCACAAACCAAAAGGAAGTACAACCCATTCATAATGCCCATTATGTGTTCTGAATGCAATCTTGCAAATATCTTCTTCAACCATACTAATTTGATGATATCCACTTTTGAGATCCAACTTGGAGAAATAACAAGCTCCATTTAACTCATCTAGAAGATCTTCAACAAGTGGCATAGGAAATTTGTTCTTAATGGTGATAGCATTTAACTTCCTGAAGTCAGTACAACATCTCCAAGAGCCATCCTTCTTTTTGACAACACAATGGAGATGCATAAGAACTATTGCTTTCTCTGATAAAACCAGTTGAAAGTAACTATTGTACTTGCTTCTCAATTTTCTCTTTCTGCACTTGAGGATATCTATAAGGCTTTGAAAATATAGGAGTGTTAGTTGTCAATTGAATTTTGTGATCAAACTTCCTGGTGGGTGGAAGCTGGGTTCATTCGACAAACCGATTTTGAAAGTTGTCCAAGACAACCTATAATTGTTCTGATTGGTCTTTTGTTAATTCTTCTTGATTCGCCTTATCATTCACACCTAATAAATTTGAATCTTGTATAACAAGCGCCCAACATGTGCCTTGTAACAATCTTAATTTTCCAGTCCATTCTCGTAATTCCATACAGGATTGTTCTCCTTTAAGAGTCACAACTTGATCTTGATGAGTAAATTTCATAGTAAGATTATTGCAATTTAAGTGAATTTCTCCAATTCTATTTTTAATCCAGACAAAAAAAAATAACTAAGAGCTAAGGATTCAGAAACAGATACCCGGGCCAATAAGGAATCAAATGCTTCCAGATATTAGATCAATTCACCTTCTTGTTTCAATCTTGAAATGTCAGCTACTGGATCATCAAAAGAACTATCATCAAAATGGTATGCCACATCTTGAAGAATTTGTTCCCAATATTTGTTCTTGAAAGACGTTTGTTGCATGTAATGGTGTTGCCACGAAAAAGCTTTCCCATCCATTGATAATAAAAGAAATCTGCCACGTTGATGTATTGGTGTGGATTCCAACTCAAAAAATTGTTCTACCTTTGCTCGCCATTCACGGAATTTTGTACTGTCAAACGAAGGAAATTGGAATTGTGCTCTTTCAATCACAGATTTTGAAGAAGCACCTTCCTCGCCATCTTGAATTATGATCTTTTGCCCACCATTCAATGTCGCAATCAAAGATACGATAGTGTCGATAGATTTCTGGAAAGAATCCAGCTTTTCTTTCGTCGATTCTTGAGCCTTGATGACCGATTTCTCAAAGGATTCCATGCGTGCTTCAAGTTCCTTAATTGTCACCATTGTCCCAAACGTAACTAGCTTGCTGATACCAATGTCAAAGTTTAAACTCTTTACTCACACACAATTCATATAAAATATAGAGGAAAACTCAACTGATTGTATTTTATTCCCTTTTCAAAGTGTACAATAGGTCTATTTATATATCTTCTAACTTCCAACTAATTACAAAATTATTTATTTTTTAATAGCTTTTATTATGTATTATTACAATGTGGAATGAACCACCTAGTTATATGCAAACTCTACATGGGGAATTATGTTCTCCCACTCTATGGGGTTCTTAGAAATCATGCATCTTAATAGTTTAGACAAAGTTCTATTAACCATTTCTATTTGACCATCTGTTTGGGGGTGGCAAGTGGTCGAAAAAAGGAGTTTAGTTCCAAGTTTTCCCCATAGTGTCCTCCAAAAGTGACTCAAGAACTTAGTATCTCTATCAGATAAAATTGTCCTAGGTATCCCATGCAATCTAACAACTTCTCTAAAGAAGAGATTTGCAACTAGGCATGCATCGTTCGTCTTGTGGCAAGGAATAAAATGGGCCATTTTTGAAAACCGATCGACTACCACGAAGATGGAATCCATTCCTCACTTTGTCATTGGAAGCCCAAGTACAAAATCCATGGATATGTCTACTCAAGGTAAAGTAGGAATTGGCAAAGGGGTGTAAAGTCCATGAGATTGGGCCCTAGACTTGGCATTCTTACATGCAATGCAGTTTTCACAAAATTTTTCAACATGCCTCTTCATGTGTGGCCAGTAAAAGTGTTTGCTAAGGATTTCTAAAGTCTTAGACACCCCAAAATGTCCCATTAAACCACCCTCATGAGACTCCTTGATAAGTGAAGCCCTTAAGGACCCCTAGGTACACAAATCCTTTTTCCTTTGAAAAGATAGTCTTTGTGAATGTAAAAGTCCTTGTGACCCCCCTTTAGGCATTCACTGTAAATCTTGGAAAAGTTGTCATCTCTAGGATACAGTTCTCGAATATGATCAAAGCTTAAAAATTATGTTTCTAAAAGGCTTAACAAAGTATGTCTCCTTAATAGAGCATTAGCCACTATGTTACTCCTCCCTTGCTTGTGTTTGATCACATAGGGAAATTGCCCAATGAACTCTACCCAAGTAGCATGTCTCTTGCTAAGCTTGCTTTGGCATTTCAAAAATCTAAGGGATTCATGATCACTGTGGACCACAAACTCCTTTGGAAGAAGATAATGTTGCCAAGTCTGCAAAGCCCTAACAAGAGCATACAACTCTTTATCATAGGTGGAGTAATTGAGAAGACTCCCTTTCAGCTTCTCACTAAAGTAAGCTATAGGGTGGCCTTCCTAAAGCAAGACTACCTCAATGCCTATATTTGAAGCATCACACTCAACCTCAAATGACTTGGTGAAGTTGGGAAGGGCTAGAAGTGGTGCATTGATTAGTTTTTCTTTAAGTGTTTGAAAAGCATTTTCCTGATCCTTGCCCCATTGAAAACCCACAACCTTCTTCACTATTTCATTCAAGGGTGCTAATTTGTACTAAAATCTTTAACAAATCTTCTATAGAAACTAGCCAACCCATGGAAACTCCTCACTTCACTCACATTTGTGGGAGTTGGTCATTCTCTAATTGATGCCACTTTTTCTTCGTGCACTTGGACTCCCTTTGAACTCACTACAAACCCTAGGAAGACTACATGATCCATGCCAAAAATGAACTTCTCCCTATTTGCATACAAGGTCTCTTTCCTAAGGGTTTCAAGTACACTCCTAAGATAGTACACATGCTCTTCCTCAAACAAGCTATAGACTAATGTCGTTGTCGTTAAAAGAAGAGGTCGAAGCGATGCGATGGTTTTGATTGACTCGCATTTTTTAAAGAAGATGTTCAACGCCTTTAGGTTGTCCGATAACTGGGCTGAACCTAAAGGCGAGGATTTCGAAAAGGTTCGATGGAGTCGCCATCGATGTTTTTACCTTAAACATCGAAAAAGGAAGAAAAAGGCATTGGTTTTAGAAAACCAACTTTGGCCATTACAACTAGAGTTGGGTAAGGGAGTTAGTTACGTGTGGGGAAGGTATTAGCACCCCACAACGCCCCTTTCGGGTTCCCTATGATGGACTATGTAGACCCCAAATATTGCCCGACCTCAAAATAAAGGGCAGAAGACCTCCAATTTGAAGATGGACGAGTCCTAAAAGGTCTTTAGAATGGACTATTAGGCCTCATATTAGAGTCGGAAGGCTTTTTGTACGAAAAAATAAGGATTTTCACCTAAAGGGTCGAGACCGCCGTCTCGTTTGGCGAGACGACCCTCTCACCATTTCTCAAATCGATACCGTCATCCCGAATGGCGAGACGGTCGTCTCGCCATTTGCCAAAGGCAAGACCGCCGTCCCGATTGGCGAGACGGTGGTCTCGACCTTGCCAGGCGAGACGGCGGTCTGGACCTAACAGGTGCGAATCCCTATAAAAGGGGGGCGCTCTCCCCTTCATTTCACACAGTTCTTCCACCTTTCCTTCTAGCATTTCTTAAAATTCTTCTCCTAGAGCCCTTCCGAAGCATTTTCGGAGTTTTCTGAGTGTTCTTAGAGAGTTTTTATAGCGTCGTAAGAGAGAAAAGTCGACGTTGTAGAGTGAAGGGCTACCAAAACGCATCCTATTTTTAAGAAGAATTAATCAAAGCTTGCTCTGGAGGTTTCTTTACTTTCTCCCTCTCTTTTAACATTTTTTTACCTATATTTATTTGTGCATTAGCTATTAGGGCCATGTAGTCACTATCTTTTAATTCCGCAAATAAAAGGGTAAAAGCATCATTTTAAAGTTTGTTTACGAAATAACTGGCCTATCAAAGGGAACCTGAAAGGGGCGTCGTATGGAAGCTAATACATTCCCTACGCGTAACTAACTCCATTACCCAACTCTGGTTATAACGACCAAAGTTGGTTTTACTTAAAAACCAATGCCTTCTTTTTTTCCTTTTCCGATGTTTCCGGTAAAAACATTGGTGGCGACTCCATAAGAACCCTCTTCGAAAACCTTGCTTTTATGTCCAACCTGGTTATCGGACAACCTAAAAGCTCCATTTCGAAAACCTCGCCCTTAGGTCCAACCCAGTTATCGGACAACCTAGAGGCGTTTTAACCTCACCCATCTAAAACGCAAAAACGAAAGTCGGAACCATCGCATCGCTCCGACCGCCTCTTTTGACGGCGATGACAGATGGCCACTCCACTGGGGAAGCCTAGAGAGTTGATCCCATTTTGTGATGAGCCGGTTTAATAAATAAACTTAGAAATTTTGCTTTTACCCTACCTTGTCTTATAACATGTTTATTTGCTTGGCTTTAATAACTGTTGTTTGTTTATTGTATGCAATTGTTTGAAATACAAATTGTACACAAACCTTTGCACACAACAGTTTTCTCTATACCCGAGGGCAAGTGAGAAATCCATAGGGAATGGGTGGCAGGTACGGTTTGTCGTAGTTAGGGTCATGCAGCCCACTGGTATGATCAGAAACCACCACTCAAGGTGATAACCTTCCTCTTTTGGCACAAAGACTGACTATGGCCTTAGTGCTAAGCATGGTCGGAAGGTTGGAGAGTGGGGACCCTATAATGGGGGAACCTTTGGGGCCTAAGCCTTGGTGAGAACAGTTAGAACCTACCTTTGCCAATACACTTTTCTGCAGGAAAACCCTACCTTGTAATTAAACGACATCTTACCTGATCGCGGATGAGTGAATTGTGTGTGTGCATTTGTTTGCTACATTTGATTCCATAGCATAACCAAACAACAGATAAAAATAGAAAAACCACAAAATATTTTCATAATAAACACCCTTATCTCGGACAGTCTGCCTTTTAGCTAGCCCGGTTTCAGGTTCTTTGTAAGCTAAGTAGTCACGCAGTCCGACAGAAGAGATAATGGACGCTAAAATTATTCTTTTGCAATAAACCATTTTATCTCGAACAGTTTGCCTTTTAGCTAGCCTGGTTTCAGGTTCTTTGTAAGCTAAGTAGCCACACAGTCCGACAGAAGAGATAAAAGGCTATAAAATAAAACCATCAAATAAAAAAGGGACCTTGTTCATAAACACTAAATTCATAAAACATTCATATAGGTAGGTTATTTTTGAAAAAAATACACGAATTCTATAATACATCATGTAGAAATAAAACATGATAAATATTTAGGAAAAAACAAACACTCGCATGCATACCTACAATAAGCATCATGTTCACAAGCATGCATTTTGGTTTTTTAGAAAATGGAGGGGACTAGTAGACAATAGAAGAAAGTGGATATTCCATGATACCATGCTGAGAAACTGGAATGACTTTGTGCATTGAATCCACTAGAGGTCCGCTTCGATTTCAAAAAATCCTATGGACGGATTCTCGGCCTGCTGAAGGTCTGTGTCGATCCTACTTTTATCAGGATTCTAGTTCATTTTTGGAACTCTAGTCTGCACTGCTTTGAATTCCCACAGTTCAATATAGTGCCTACTTGGAGGAGTATGAGATTGTGCTAAAATGGCCCAAATCAGCCGGGGTCTATATCCACCATGGAGCATATACTTCTGCAGCACAAGTTGCTGCCATCATCCGATTGTCATTTCGGCAGACTAGCCTGATAGCAAAAGGGAATGTCCACGGTTGGAAGGTCGCAATGTTAGAAGACCATCTGTCCTCTTTGACTGAAAGGGCAGAATGGGCTGCTTTTAACAAAACCCTGGCTTTAATCATATTTGGAACAATTTTGTTTCCCTTCCATATCGACACAGTAGACCAAGCCGTCATGGACGCCTTTTTCGCCTGGGACGTGAACTCAAAGAGGCCCTTGCCTGTACTTCTTGCCGACACCTTGCTTTCGATGCAATTCTGTCACCAAAAGAAAGGAAAAACACTTAGATGCTGCTCTTCACTGCTTTTGGTGTGGGCTATCACACATTTCTACGCCTCTAGTCACATGGGGATGTTCCACGATCCTTTGAGAAGCTTCTCCAAAATCCTCTCCACTGTCGCACGACCATGGAGTGGAAGGCCGAGTTGGAACAATGGGACGTTAGCCGATTATCCTGGGTATGCCCTTGGTTCCGACCCGGCCCAATCCTCATCAGATGTGGGGATTACCAGAGCATACCGTTAATAAGGCTCAGGGGTTGCATAGCCTATTCTCCAAGGGTGACTATGAGACAACTCATGAGGACCCAAACTGCAATATCCCGGGAAGAGCTCCGAGGACTGTGTTTCTTTAGAGACCCATGCACTGTCACTAATTCGCTTGCTGTACGAAAAGCATGGGAGAAACCAATCTTTGAAACATCTTTTCAAGCGCTCGAAAATGCCAGCGTAGAGAGACTTCCGAATAACACAAAGGTAGCCCGCATGATAATGAAGCATGGTTACCATCCTGGCCAAGGATTGCGGGCAAATTCCCAAGGGATGAGGGAACCCCTAGAATTCAGAGATAACCCTTTAAAGTTTGGCCTAGGATATGACCCTACGAAGGGCTGAGCAGAAAGAAGAAAAGGGAAGTCTCCCCTCCGCACACTCAAGCAGATGTTCCAAAGCAGAGGGATGCAAGCGTCACGAGCGACCCTAGTCATTAGGAGTTCTTTTTCTTTTCTTAAGGGATGTAAACCCAGTGATTGTTAGAGATTATCCCCCGGGGCTAGCCCGACCCCCGGGCATCTATTGGGCACATATTCCCTTACTAATTAATAAATAATACATTTCTTACTATTCGTTTCTCTTCTTGCTACTTCATGTCTAGACCTCATAATAACCATGTCTAAGCAAAAAGAAAAAGAGAAGGGTAAAAATGCGTCCAAATAATCAAAATGTACCATTTCCATAATAATCAAGCCGATTAATTAGAAGCACAAAAAAATGTTTTTCCTCATCATAAATAAAGTTGTGTTTCGCCAATATTGTGTAAAAACAAAAAGAAAAAAATCCCATAGAAGCCAAAGGCAAATAAAAAAGGGGCAAAATACCCAGTAGGAAACCCACTAAGGGGGCTACGTAAAAGTTAGGGTCAACCCGTTAGTACACCCGAACAAAAATAAAGGGTAGCCTAGGCAAAAGTTAGGATTACGAAATAAGCTCCGATAGGATTCCCAAAACAAGAAAAAGGAACCTAGACAAAGGATAGGACCAAAACACAATATCCTAGTCCGAAAACCTGAAGGCGGTCTGGGGAAATCAATTGGCCATGAAAGTAATGGAAATAGGCTAAGGCGCAAGTTCACAAAGAAAAAAGTTTGTTTAGACAGCAGCTTAAACACTCAAACCAACCCTAGCCAGCCATTCTTACAAAATCTCTTCTAAAATAAAAATCAACCACTTAAAACACAAGCTGTTGAATTTATCCCATTTACTTCTTTTCTCTTGACCCTCACAACATTATTCTAACAATTAGTTTGGGAATATGGAGGCATATAATCAACAAGAAGATTGAAATCCCTAAAGCGAGGAAAAAGGTCACCGACGTGGCAAAGTGTGCTCTCCAAACCAAAAGTCATTCTTTGGTCACGTTAAGTCCGGAATGGCACAAACAAGTACAACAAAGAAGCAAACATCAAAGGGCCCCCGTCTCTTTAAAGACACACCAATTAATCCTTTTGAAAAACTAATGAAATAGCATTATAGGGCATCAAACATGAAAACGTTGCATGCATAAAATGTTTTTGAACAAGGTCCTATTTCTTAAAAAAAAAAAATCTTCTAAAAAATTGATACCGTCGTCTCAACTTTTCAAACCACCGTCTTCCCAAATTTTGAAACCACCGTCTTGCTTTGGACAAAAATGAGACCATTGTCTCAAAGTTCCAGACGGTGGTCCCGAGTCTAGTAAAATCGAGACCGCCATCCCGAAATCCCAGACGGCGGTCTCGACCTGCAGCGAAAAATCTATAAATAGGAGGGCTTGGCGGTGGTTTGGAGCATCCTTTCTTTCCTTCTATGCACCTTCTACTATATCTCCGAGCTTTCTTACCCAAAGATGCATAGAGCAGAGTCTTCCCGGAAGAGAGGTCGGGGTTCCGGCCCTAGCACATCTGCGGCCCCGGTTCCACTAGACCCGACCCAGCTAACACCCCAGCACCAGGCCCGGCTCGAGCACATTCGGGGCTACGCTGGGAACCCTATGTTGAGGTTAGACTTCCACCTCCTCGCCGAATTCGGATGGGAGGACGAAGTGCATGAGTACTTTGAGAGCATCGGGTGGGGCTTCCTCCTCCAGCCTCCCCCCACCCGCATGGGGATGCTCATCCAGCAGGGGACCCAGATGGCCCTCCACCCTACGCTCGCCATGACCCTAGACCTTCAAGATTTGGTGGAGATGCAGGACATTCCGATGCCCCCAGAATTCCACAAGCAGCAACAACAACAACAACATCGACACCAGCAACAACAATACGGGGACGACTTCGTTGGCATCAACCACAACATCTACGACATGCGCCAACAGTTGGACCAGATGTCCTTGAGACAAGATGTCTTCGAGACCTGGCTGGAGACCTTCGACAAAAAGTAGGAGGGAATGAGGCAAGACCTGACACTGATCCGGCAAGACCAGCTAAGCTCAGTCCGGAGCTAGGAGTAATTTCAAAGACACATGTATCGGCAGTTCCCCCCTCCCGGATCGTCTCCCGGCTCGAGTCCATCGCCGTCTTAGGGACATTACCAAAATAACTTTTGTACTAAATTTTATCATGAATAAATTTTTTTTAATCCGTTCGTCTTTACTCTCTCTTTGCGAAAAAAGTCAGTGTAGCAAAAGAGACTAAAAAATAAAAAGACTTATGCTTAGTCTCGAAAAATCCAAAATCCAAGGTCGTGAGAAAAAAGATAAATCGCGGAAAAAGGAAGGATTAAAAGCCGAAACGATAGCCAAGGCAGACTGGCAAGACAACCACATTGACCAAAATTCTCGACGACCAGCAAAGTCAGACGACGAATGTCCAAAGAACAAGACAAAGAATTCCCAGCAACCAACAAGCTGGATGACTATCAGAATAGTCGAAAATCAAAAGATCCCTGACACACTGGAGGACTCTACCAGAAGAAAACAATTATCAATCGGCGCATGAGCTAGAGAAGTAAGTCGCCACCACCACCAGTCCTATGAAATGGGCTGCACCAGCCAGATGGGGGGTTCATACCCATCAACTTGCGCATGACCTGCACACGAGCCAGAGCAGTAAGTCGCAACTGGTCCTATGTTGTGCAACCCGAGAGGGGCGTCATAGGGAAGATAATACCTTCCCTATGCATAACTAACTCCCTTACCCAACTCTGGTTATAACGACCAAAGTTGGTTTTTCTTAAAAACCAACGCCTTCTTTTTTTCCTTTTCCGATGTTTCCGGTAAAAACATCGGTGGCGACTCCATAAGAACCCTCTTCGAAAACCTTGCTTTTAGGTCCAGCCTGATTATCGGACAACCTAAAAGCTCCCTTTCGAAAACCTCGCCCTTAGGTCTAGCCCGGTTATCAAACAATCTAGAGGCGCTGTAACCTCACCCATCTAAAACACGAAAACGGAAGTCAGAACCATCGCATCGCTCCGACCACCTCTTTTGACGGCGGCGACAGACTAGTTTATAAAATAAGACTAAAAACTATGCTTTTACCCTATTTATTTATCTACTTGAAGAATTTTAAATATCCACATGATCCTAGTATGTAATGCATACAAGGAAAGCGATAAAGAAAGCAGTAAAAGAGAGAGAGAATAGAAAAGAAACCTCGGAAGCGAGCTTTTATATTAACTCTTGAAGACTTGAGGAAGCTTTTTGGTTGTCCCTGCACTCTACAAGCACGCTCCTCTCCCTCAATAAAAAAAGAAACACTCTACTGAGGGTCGAACGTCTCAAAAGAAGATTTCCTTAATCAATTTCTACCTTAACGAAAATCGGAAAACTCACTCAAACTCTGGAATAATGCTCAAAGTTACTCTCCAGTGTTAAAAAACTTCCAAGAGAGTAGTAGGAGTGCTAGGATGTGAGAATCTGTGTGAAATAAGGGGTCGAGGTCCTATTTATAGGTTTATGTGACAGTCAGGGCGAGACGACCATCTCGCCAATCGAGACGACCATCTCGCCTTACAAGTGGCAAGGCGGCCATCTCGCCTTTGTAAGATGAGACTGTCGTCTTGCCACTTGTAAGGCGAGACGGTCATCTTACCTTATGAGGCGAGACGATCGTTTGGCCAAATGGAATGACTGTCTCGAGCTCTTGGTGAGATATCTCTTATTTTTGTGTACAGAAGGCCTTCCTATCCTAACATGGAGACTGGTAAACATGCCTAAGGACCTAAAGAGGCCTTATCCATCTTCAAACAGAGGTCTACTGGCTTTATTGAGAGGCCAGGCAAGTTTTGGAGTCTACAGTTGCCCCCCCGCCTTTACCTGACCATTTGACTATGGGTCGGTGTGCCATAAGGTCGATTGGCAAGTGAAGGAGTTAACCCTCTTGCCCGATTATCCTTCGGATGCTCCTCTTGGCGTGGTAGTTGACCCTTGGTGCGGAGGCTGATCCTTTAGATGATATGCTGTCTTCGGGATGCTTCCTTGGTGCGGAGGTTAATCCTTTAGACGATATGTTGTGAAGCTTCAGGATGCTCCTTTGATACGGTAGCTGACCCTTTACCTATGATGAATAGGGAACCTTGGGATGCTCCTTTGATGCGGTAGCTGACCACTTGGATGGTTGCGATGCCTCAAGATGCTCCTTTGACACGGTAGCTGACCCTTTGGCTGTGAATGGTGGGTTATGTCCTCTAGTTACCCCTTTGCAATAGGATTGATCCTTCGGATGATGTAAATCCTACCTTCGAGATACTCCTTTGCAATAGAGTTGATCCTTCGAGCGATGACGGTGGATTGTGTCTTCCAGATACTCCTTTGCAATAGAGATGATCCTTCAGACGATATGGGAAACTCTATCTTGTGGATACCCCTTTTGCCATGGTGGTTGATCCTTTTGATAGAGAAGGGGGGTGACAGCTTACTACTCTAGCTCATATGCCGGCATATACGAATCGTTATCTTCGGATGCCCCTTTTGTTGTGGTGGCTGATCCTTTTGGTAGAGAAGGTGGTGGCGGCTTACTGCTCTTGCTCTTGCACCGACTCCATGGGGAGTGGTTTTTGTTCGAAAATATGTTTTAGACTTTCTAGGTAGCCATCCGGTGTGTCGGAAATTCTTGATGAGTTCCTCTTAAGTAGGCAGGAATCCGCTGGGGGATTTGTTGATTTGGACGATGCCTCTAAGTAGGTGGGTACTTCATCGGAAGTGAAGGCTTTCGACTTGTATTGCTTTGCCTTTAAATAGGCTGATATTCCCTTTAGGGATGTCGGCTCTTCGGTTTGCTTGCCTATGCGCAGGCGAACGAATCTCTAGGGATAAGTCTTTAAAGATTGCCTTCGCAATAGGCTCATTAGGGATAGGTTCCTCTTTTTTGGTGATAGGCTCAATGGGGATAGGTTCCCTGGGGATCTAAATTCGGTAGCCCTCCGGGGGGAAATTGTTAGAAATGTAGGCTGAGATAGAGAGGGGGGGTGAATTGATCTTTGAAAGATTTTCTCAATTTACAGATTATCTATTTCAAAGATTAAGAATTCTGATCAGTTCTTGAATCACACACAGCAAGCAATCAAAATAAAGGTAGTGACAGAATTAAAAGAGAGAAAGGTTTAGAAAGATACAACCAAGATTTATACTGGTTCACCCAATCCCAGGGCTACGTCCAGTTTCCAGCCAAATTCCAGCTGGGTTCCACTAGATTGAACGTTTTACAGATTACAACTTTAATCTCACACTCAATCTACCACAAGAACCAAAATTCCAGTTCCTGCACCTAAACCTTCACCAAGAACCAAATTCCAGTTCTTGACCAACCCTGCAGCCAAATTCCAGCTACAAAAACCAGTGCCCATAATTCCAGGCACCCACAATATAGTAAAGAAAGTAAAGAAACAAAGAGAAGAAACTAGAACGCTCAAACCAGATTTATGCAACTCTGCAGTATGAGTTTCTTCTCCAAGAGAATGCAAATTTTGCCTTAAGAAAGAACTTCTATGAACTTCACAAAACTAGTGCGATTCTCTCTTGAAAGTAGCACTTATGATTTCTTGATTGATTGCTAAAAGGTGTGTTTTAAAAAGTTCAAGCAACTCTGTTTATATAGAAGATTTTCAAAACTGCTGGTTTATTTAATCTGTTAAAATAATCGTTTAATATGTTAAAAGTCTTGTTTTAATATGTTAAAACTTCTTTTAATCTGTTAAAAAGTTCTTGATTATTTTCCAGATTTGTTTTAACTGATACGACACCGTTTATATCAATTAAAAATCTTTGTAAAAAATCTTCCAAATTATTTTAATTGATTGTTTCGTCTTTCAATCGATTAAAATACTGCAAAACATTCTTCTAAACTTTTCTAAGTGATTTTAACTGATAACAATCTGTTTTAATCGATTAAAACACTTTGAAAAAAAGTTCACTTAGTTATTTTAATCGATTGAAACGCATTTTAATCGATTATAATTCTGCCAAAAGATTTCATAAAACTTTCTAAGTTATTTTAACTGATAGCAAGCTTGTATTAATCGATTAAAACATTATGGAAAAACCTCTTAGTTGTTTTAATCGATTATTTCGCATTTGTATCGATTAAAATACTCGACAAAACAACTTTCAAAACACTTCAAGTTATTTCAATCGATTATTTCGAGTTTGTATCATTTAAAATTCTCGCCGAACACTTTTCAAAATATTCTAAGTCATTTTAATCGATTATATCAATTCTATATCGCTTAAAATATCGCGTGAAGGTTTTCAAAAATCCTTCTAATGAAAACAATCGATTATTTTGAAAACATATCAGTTAAAAACATGTTACAAAAGTGTTAAGAACATTTTAGTTGATAAAGCTTATATGCTATTAGTTAAAATAGCTAATTAAAAAACCTTTTATCAAAATACTTTGTTTTTAACCGTTTAAACATTTTTTAGAGGCATTTGCAAAATCTTTTAAATGAAGAAACCTCATGCAGCAGAGAGATAAAAATGATTATACCTAAGCAGAGATGCAGACTCACTAATCCCACTACCCATTTATCTAAGTGACCTTTGACTGCCACAAAGTAGCCTTTGACTTCATTTTTGACTTCATCAAATCAACAAGATCTTTGCCAAAGTAATTCAATAAGATCTTCATCACTTTCAGTCTCCCCCTATTTGATGAAGACAAACACCTCTTTGACTAATAACTCTGCAGAAGAAGTCACTTGAATATATAGATTAGTGAGTATTCAAAAATTAATCATTTTCCCATTTCTCCCCCTATATTGCTACTCCCCCTAAATAAAGAAAATCAATATTATTTCTCCCCCTTTTGACTTCATCAAAAAATAGGGAACAGAGGAACAAAACTAAGCATGATATGTATCAGTTTTTGAAAAACAGTAAAAGATTTGAACAAGATACCTTACTCATGTAAAGACCAATCAAAGTTGATTCAAACTTATCTTTATTAACACGTTTGTAATGAATACAATTAACACATGTAAAGATAAGGGAATCATGCTTTAGTAGCATGTTACAAGAACAACCATTAACTAAAGCCTTTAATTTTTCTTTCTAGAGTAATAATTGATTAAAAACAGGACAAAATCGATTAAAATGATCTTGTTACTAGTTTTAATCAATTAAAATAATGTTTTAATCGATTAAAACACTGATGAATTTTGAAAGTTTGAAACAAAAGTTGATTTAATCGATTAAATTGACATTTAATCGATTAAAACAGTGAGAAAATTGATGTATAAGTGCTTTTAATTGATTTAAAGCTTGTTTTTATCGATTAAAACAACCAGTTTTGAAAAACTAAGTAATGTTTGATGCATCTAAAATGCCTAATTCAGTTCGGATTTTGTAAAAATGATTATTTAGGAAAATGTTTTAAGATAATATCAACTAGATTGATTAAGTTTTAATCAATAGATCCATCAAAAACAGAATAGTATCTTATCTAGTTGATTTAACTGATGTAAACTAGTTTTAGTTGATACATATAGATTTTAATCGATTGATACACTAATTAATCGATTATTTGGATGTTAATTTCCTATGTAAGTGTTTCTTTTAATCGATTTAATCGATTAAATCTATTTTGTATCAGCTAAAATTATCAGAGAATTTTGTTTGATTCTATCTAGGCTCTCTTAATTCAACTTAAAACCTACATCATTTTAAGCAAAGTTAAAAGATTGTTCCTCATTTAAAACCTGTTAATATTACAGACCAGAAATGATAATTAGCAGTAAAAGAAATATGACATAAGAAAAAGATAGGAAGGGACCCTTTTTGTCCAAAAACTCAACCATCCCAATTCCCTTGGTTGAGCTGCATATCTTCCAGTTTGGTGTAAATATCAGCAATTTGGTTTCCAAGGTTTGTGAACTGATTGTTGGTCTGCTGGATGTGTTGATAGGTCATTTGCATATGCTTCATTTGGTTTTCCTGCATTGTGGCCATTTGAGAAAGCATGGACCTTTCAAATTGTGACAGAAGAGCCCCACGGTCAGGTTGCTCCATGTAGGGAATGATCTCCATATTCTCATATGAAGCTTGACCACTGGTGGATTCAGGAACCTCTGCAGCAGCTAGAGAGGAAGGAATTTGGCCTTGCTCATCTTCTTCTTCATCTTCTTCCTTATCTTCAGACATCCCAGCATCAACTTTAGAGATCCACTCATCATCAATTTTAATAAACCCCTTTTTCTGTAAAGTTGAGTCATCAATCTCATTAGATGCTTTCGAAGTTTCCACATACTCCCCTTCTAAATCTACTGCAAAATGTCTAAAAAATTTGTTGATTAACAAAGCATAAGGCAGTTTATAATCAGCAAGCCTCTTGGCTTTTACCATGTGATCTTTAATAACATAGACCCAATTTACACGAATCCTATTTTCAATGCAATACATGAGAGCTAAATCACCCTCATTGAGTATAGCATGATTACTCCCCCTTGGAGTAAGCATCCATGCAATAATGAAGGCAAGAATTCTTGATTCAAGCCTCATCTTCCCAGCATTGAAAATTCTTACCGAATCACCTTGATCTTTGAGACAAGTACGAAAAAATTGAATTTTGTTAAACTCTGGCAATTCAACAATATTACCTCTGGAGACTTTTACACCAACATCTTTGAGACCAGCAACTTCATCCCAAATATCAGGAGTAATGACCATATTAACTCCTTTTACCTGAGATCTTAAAGTGGAACCACTGATAGTGAGATTTGCATAAAACACTCTTACCAAATCTGGTTGAATGTTGCCAGTATATTCCAGAAAATTCTTCAATTTTTGATTCTTCAATTTTCTTCTTAACGAAGTGAACCCTTCTTCATCTAGCCAAGCAAACCTTATGAATTTGGGAATTACAAGTTGCTTTTGACTGAAATGAGTGATGAAATTATTCATCTTTTCTATATCACCACTGAACCAATTTTCAAGATGACCTCCTTGATTTCCAGCAGAGGAAGACTCTCCCTTTTGTTTCTTCCTTGATTTTGATCTTTTGAACATGTTTGTAGCAGAGATTCGAGAGGAGATTTTGAAAATATGAAAACAGAAGAAAGATGATAAGTTGAGAAATGGTTGGGTAAGTACTGGACCTGGTTTGATAAAGATCGGATTTCAAATTTTGAAATCCAAAGAGACAGAACTGCAACGTTTCAGCTTTAAATGCAATTGTCCCCTTGACCAAAGACAGAGGCACAGGTTTCTGGACGATGGGTACATTAGCTATTTTGTTCTTTGATAAATTTTTGACTTGGTCAACAGATGCAATAAATGTATTATGCAGATTTTGATTAACACAAACACTTGGATTTTTTACTCTGATTTGCTGACCAATTTTCAATTGGATGTTGTAAAAATGATTTCCAGGAACAAATTAATCGATTAATCAACAAATTATCCTATGAATTTTATCTTTAATATTAGGTTTGAAAATGCAACAGTGAAATAATCGATTTATACATAAAAGAATCGATTAATTTTGTACTGGAAAAATTTAATAAGATGATAACAGAATTTTAATCGATTAAAACGAGGAATAATCGATTAATTTTGACATCTTAGTGATTTTAGCTGATATAGATCCTTTTTAATCGATTGAATCAGCTAGACTAGATTCCTGATAACATTTTAATCGATTGATTCGTATTTCAATCGATTAAAATTGTACAGATTGCTTTTTTGGTATTCTCTGTAAATGATTTTAATCGATTAAAACTATTTTATATCAATTAAAACATTCAGAACCAAATTTGCTGTTTTTGAACACCAAGGGACTTCCAGATTTTGTTCCTGCAAAACAGATTTAGCATATTTCTGGTACCCTTTTTTATAATCACTGGGTCCAATCAGGTTATTTGAAATGAATTTTTGGGAATCCACTTCATTCTACCTCTAGGAATAACATACTTCTTAATTCTATAATATTTCATAGAATGACCTTTTTTCATGCAGTAAAAATATTTAATCACAGATGATGCGTATGATTTCCTATTTACATTTGTTTTTTTTTAGTTTCTTGCTAGATGTAAATCCAATGCCAGATTTGTCAAAAATAAGTTTTTGTGACCCAAGAAGAACATCAAGATTAGCTTGACCTTGTGTAAACTTTGAAACAGTTTGTGATAAAAAATCAATCTTCTTTTGTAATTCTGAACAATTATTACATGGTCTATTACATACACAATCAGAATTATCATGGATTAATTTTTAAAAATCAAGATCAGTTTCATCTTCAAGAATTTTCTTTTCAAGAGAATCTACTCTATTTACTAACGAATTATTCATGCCTTTTAGCCTATCATTTTCTTTTTGCAGTTTCTTAGTTTCTTCATGCATTTCATTAAATGCTTCTTGTAATGAATTATAATTCACCAAATTTGAAGAAGAGTTAGAACTTACACTGCTGGTTTGATGATATTGATTTGCCATTAGACACAAGTGAGCTTCTTCATTATCAGAATTTTTTGTTGATGAAGTATCATTATCATCCCATGCAACATATGCTCTTCTTTTGACTTTTTCCTCTTTCTTATCATTGTATTTCTTCTTTTCTGGGCACTCCATTCTTACATGACCCTGCTTACCACAACCATAACATTTATAGTTAAAAGAATCAAATTTCTTCTCATACCTTTTGTGTTTTTCTTTATCTTGAATCTTTTTCTTGAGAAATTTGTTGAACTTTCTGACAAGAAGTCCAAGATTTTCACTTTCCTCCTCTGATTCTTGACTTCTTTCTTCAACCTTGAGTGCTATACTTCTACCTTTTTTCTCAGAGACTTCTTGCTCATTGAATCTATTAATTTCCATTTCATGTTCTCTCGAGTTTGCCAAACAAGGAAGTCGTTGTCATGACTGGATAAGTCTTTTGATTCCGAGATTGCTCGTGACCTTAGGTCGCCATGACCTGTCAAGACATTTCAGAACTTTAATATTTAATTCTTCTTTATCAAAAGTTTTACCTAAGCCCATTAGATGATTGATGATATGAGTGAAGCGCTTCTGCACATCTGCAATACTTTCTCCAGTTTGCATTTTAAACAACTCATATTCTCTTATGAGAGTATGTTTTCTAGCTCTTTTTACATCAGTTGTTCCCTCATGAGTAACCTCAAGAACTTTCCACATTTCCTTGGCATATTTGCATTGGGAGACCCTGAAAAACTCATCCATATTTAGTGCAGAAGTAATTATGTTTTTAGCAGTACAATCACTTTGAACTTTTTTCTTTTCTTCATCATTTAAACTAGACCATTCTTTTTCTATAATTAATGGACCATTAGCAATTACATCCCAAACATTCCTATCAATGGATTCAATAAAGATCTTCATCCTAATCTTCCAAAATGGATAATCTTCAGCCATTAAAGATTTGGACCGAAAGCCTTGAGTATTTTTCAAGACCCTTGCTCTTGATACCAATTGTTAGAAATGTAGGCTGAGATCAAGAGGGGGGGGTGAATTGATCTTTGAAAGATTTTTGCAATTTACAGATTATCTATTTCAAAGATTAAGAATTCTGACCAGTTCTTGAATCACACACAACAAGCAATCAAAATAAAGGTAGTGACAGAATTAAAAGAGAGAAAGGTTTAGAAAGATACAACCAAGATTTATACTGGTTCACCCAATCCTGTGGCTACGTCCAGTTTCCAGCCAAATTCCAGCTGGGTTCCACTAGATTGAACGTTTTACGATTACAACTTTAATCTCACACTCAATCTATCACAAGAACCAAAATTCCAGTTCCTGCACCTAAACCTTCACCAAGAACCAAATTTCAGTTCTTGACCAACCCTGCAGCCAAATTCCAGCTATAGAAACCAGTGCCCATAATTCCAGGCACCCACAATATAGTAAAGAAAGTAAAGAAACAAAGAGAAGAAACTAGAACGCTCAAACCAGATTTATGCAACTCTGCAGTATGAGTTTCTTCTCCAAGAGAATGCAAATTTTGCCTCAAGAAAGAACTTCTATGAACTTCACAAAACTAGCGCGATTCTCTCTTGAAAGTAGCACTTATGATTGCTTGATTGATTGCTAAAAGATGTGTTTTAAAAAGTTCAAGCAACTCTGTTTATATAGAAGATTTTCAAAACTGCTGGTTTATTTAATCTGTTAAAATAATATTTTAATCTGTTAAAAGCCTTGTTTTAATCTGTTAAAAAGTTCTTGATTATTTTCCAGATTTGTTTTAACTGATACGACACCGTTTATATCAATTAAAACTCTTTGTAAAAAATCTTCCAAACTATTTTAATTGATTGTTTCATCTTTCAATCGATTAAAATACTGCAAAACATTCTTATAAACTTTTTTAAGTGATTTTAACTGATAACAATCTGTTTTAATCGATTAAAACACTTTGAAAAAAAGTTCACTTAGTTATTTTAATCGATTGAAACGCATTTTAATCGATTATAATTCTGCCAAAAGATTTCATAAAACTTTCTAAGTTATTTTAACTGGTAGCAAGCTTGTATTAATCGATTAAAACATTCTGGAAAAACCTCTTAGTTGTTTTAATCGATTATTTCGCATTTGTATCGATTAAAATACTGACAAAACAACTTTCAAAACACTTCAAGTTATTTTAATCAATTATTTCGAGTTTGTATCATTTAAAATTCTGCCAGAACACTTTTCAAAATATTCTAAGTCATTTTAATCGATTATATCAATTCTATATCAGTTAAAATACTGGCAGAAGGTTTTCAAAAATCCTTCTAATGAAAACAATCGATTATTTTGAAAACATATCAGTTAAAAACCTGTTACAAAAGTGTTAAGAACATTTTAGTTGATAAAGCTTATATGCTATTAGTTAAAATAGCTAATTAAAAAACCTTTTATCAAAATACTTTGTTTTTAACCGTTTAAACATTTTTTAGAGGCATTTGCAAAATCTTTTAAATGAAGAAACCTCATGCAGTAGAGAGATAAAAATGATTATACCTAAGCAGAGATGCAGACTCACTAATCCCACTACCCTTTTATCTAAGTGACCTTTGACTGCCACAAAGTAGCCTTTGACTTCATTTTTTACTTCATCAAATCAACAAGATCTTTGCCAAAGTAATTCAATAAGATCTTCATCACTTTTAGAAATGGAGTCTTGTCTCCTTGATTATGTGGGTGATGGGATTTTACGAAGCCCTCATTCTCCTTTGGCGGGTACGATGGAGAATGGATGAGTATGCTTGCTGACTCGTTGTGGTGATGATGCTTAATTATGCGAGGATTTTTTTGCTTGCCTCTGGAGTAGGCAATGATTCGCTTGGGGATTGAGCCTTTCCCTCGGCTTTGTGTTTGTGGTGAAAGTCTCCTTCTCTCTTTTTGGTGGAAGGATGGTGGTTGGAGCTTTTGATTCTAGACGCTCTTATTTTGCTAGAGTTGTTTTATTAATGGTGACAACTTGCTCTGTTTTCTTGAGGGAGAGCCTTATTCGGAGACTATGTTCTGGGTGCTTCCTGTTTTTCAATCACAGACATGGAGCTAGCCTCCTTATGCATGATTAAAAAGTTTAATTTTCATGATTTGACAAAGTCTTTTTGTGCGACTATTTGTGTGTGAATGCTTTAAATGCAGTCCATTTTCTTATTTGCTGCATCTAGAGAAGTGGTTGTGCTTCCGCTGGTTGTTGGATGCTGACATGTTCTCTTTTTTATTTGTGTATTTTTTGTTTTAGCCCTATCTTTTGCCTAGACCATCCTTTTGGGGTTTTCAATCTAGCGAGCTGCCTTTATTTTTTCCTAGGGTATCTTAGCGGGATTTTTTCCTTTTTATAATTGCCTTATCTTTTGCCTAGACCTCTCTTTGCGGGTTTTCGATCTAGTAGACTGCCTTAGTTTTTTCCTAAGAATTTTCTAGCAGGTGCTTATTCTTTTTCATTTCTTTTCTTATGCTTTCTTGTGCTGGTTCTTTATGCATGCTTATGATTCATTAACACAGAGACATTTTCATAATTTGGTCAAGAGAAAAGAGATGCAAGACAATTTTATTGATATAAACAAATGGTTTATTTTTACAGAAGGATTTACAAAGGAATTTAGAAGCATGGTTGGCCAGGTTGGCTACACTATATAAGCTATAACAATCATGCCTCTGATATCTGTCCCCTGGTTCTCCTAGTTGCTTCAAGTGAGATGCTCAAGCCCAGAGTGAAGACTATGCAAAGCTTGCCTTCTTCTGGAATGATGTTATCTTAGCCGCCTTATGGTTTTTGGCTAAGATAGCCATTGCTCTTTTATTTTATTTTGTTTTTGAAACCTCTATGTGTTGCCTAGGACGTATCCTAGCAAGGTGTATGGACCCTAACTTTTGCCCAAGATGCCCTTTGCGGTTTTCATCCTAACGGGTCATGAGCAATGCCTTCAAGCGTAATGTTTCTTTACCGCATCTGAATTGACCGATTGTTGAAGTTCCTCTCCGTCCATGTTGGTGAGGATAAGGGCTCCTCCCGAGAAAGATCACTTTACCACAAAGGGTCCTTCATAGTTTGCTGCCCATTTTCTGATTTTATCCTTCTGGGCCAGAAGCAATTTCTTTAGCACTAAATCCCTCTCGTGATAAGTGTGGGGGTTGACCTTTTTGTCGTAAGCCCTTTTGATTCTCTTTTGGTAGGCTTGTCCAAGACATATAGCGTCCAATCATTTTTCTTCAATTAGGTTCAACTGATCATACCAATTTTGGACCCATTCTACTTCTGTCAACTTTGCTTCCATAATGACTCTCAGGGAGGGTATTTCGACTTCCACTGGCAGTTCGACCTCCATGCTGTATACGAGGGAAAATGGAGTGGCTCCTGTAGAGGTCCATACAGAAGTCCGATATCTGTGCAGGGCAAAGGGAAACATTTCGTGCCAATCTTTTATATGTTATCACCATCGTCTGGATGATTTTCTTGACGTTCTTGTTGGCTGCCTCTACTACACCGTTCATTTTGGGTCGATATGGAGAGGAATTGTGATGTTTAATTTTGAAATCTTGGCATAGCTCTTCCATTATCTTATTTTCAGATTGGTCCCATTATTAGTAATGAGACGATGAGGGATGCCATATCAACACAGGATATTTTTCTTGATGAAGGTGGTCACTACTTTCTTGGTCACATGTGCGTAGGATGCCGCTTACCCATTTAGTAAAGTAGTCAATGGCCACCAAGATAAAACGATGACCATTGGATGCTTTGGGCTCGATGGGTCCAATAACATCCATGCCCCACATGGAGAATGGTCATGGTGCAGCCAAGACATTGAGAGGTGTCGGTGGGACATGAATATTGTCGGTGTAGACCTGGCATTTGTGACATCGTTTGGCATATTGATGACAATCACCTTCTAGTGTATACCAAAAGTATCCTACCCTTAGGATCTTCTTTGCCATGACATGCCCTGGCGTGTGGGTTCTGAAGACTCCTTCATGAATTTCCTTAATTAGGGTTTGAGCTTCTTCGTGGTCCACACACCTTAATAAGCTGGAGTCGAAATTTTTCTTATAAAGGGTTCCTCCAATCAACGTGAACCCTATGGCTCTCTTCCGAATGGTCCTCTTGTCATTATCATTAATTCCCTCGGGATATTCACCCTTCATGAGATATCGCTTGATGTCACGATACCAAGGGGATTTTTCCTCCTCGCTCGTTACTGTCATGCAAAAAACTTGTTTTTCATGCAGCCTAATCTAGATAATCGGTATCTCATGTTCTTGATCTAAGGCAAACATGGATGACAAAGTAGCGAGGGCATCTGCGAACTGATTGTCTTCCTGAGGGATGTACTCGAAAGTGACGTTTTCCATCCTCAAAATCATATTCCGGATGTATTCTAGGTATGGGATCAATTGGGAATTTCTGGTTTCCCATTCACCCTTGAGTTTGTAGATAACAAGGGATGAGTCACCGAAAACTTTGAGTTTGGTTACCCCATGATCTAGAGTTGCTTGGAATCCTAAGGCACAGGCTTCATATTCAGCCATGTTATTGCTGCAATTGAAGTTTAGCATGATTGTTATCAGGATGTATTTCTTTGTAGGAGATATCAGAACAACTCCAATCCTGTGTCCAAGCATATTCGAGGCTCCATCAAAGAACATAGTCCATGCATCATCTTTGGGTTCTTCATGTTGGATATGCATGATGTGTTCGTCTAGAAAATCATCTTGTAGGGATTGATATTCGTTTGTTGATCTGTGTGCTAGGTAATCTGTTAGGGGACTACCTTTGATAGCTTTTTGGGTGACATAGACGATGTTGAATTCCGAAAGGAGTACTTGCCACCTAGCTATTCTTCCGGTCAAGACAGGTTTTTTAAACGGTATTTGATTGGATCCATTTTGGAAACCAACCAGGTCGTATGTCTAATCATATACTGCCTGAGACATGGAGTTGCCCACACCAATGCACAACATATATTTTTTGAGTGGTGTATAACGGGTCTCATAGTCTAGAAATTTTTTGCTGAGGTAGTATATGGCTTGCTCTTTCTTTCCCATATTGTCTTGCTGACCAAGCACACATCCCATAGACTCATCAAGTACCGATAGATAAAGAATTAGAGGTTTTCCTTCAATGGGCGGCACCAACACTGGTGGATTGGTTAAGCACGACTTAATTTTCTCGAAAGCTTGTTGGCAATCCTCATTCCAAACCGTTGGTTGATTTTTGTGCAACAGTTTGAAGAAGGGTGCACATTTGTCTGTGAGTTGTGCAATGAACCTTGCTATGTAGTTGATTCATCCTAAAAACCTTCTGATCTCCTTTTCAGTGTCTGGTGGGGGCATTTACAAAATTGACTTGGTTTTGTCGGGGTCCACCTCTATCCCTTTTTTACTGACGATAAACCCAAGGAGTTTACCCGACCGTACTCTGAAAGTACATTTAGCCAGATTTAAGTTTAGTTGATACTTCCGAAGTCGATTGAATAGTTTTCTCAAATATAGGATGTGGTCTATCTCATTTCTGGACTTGGTGATCATTTCATCCACATAAACTTAAATTTCTTTGTGGATCATGTCATGGAATAACGTTACCATTGCCCTTTGATAGGTAGCCCCTAGCGTTCTTGAGTCCAAAAGGAATGACTCTATAACAGAATGTTCCCCATGGTGTGATGAAGGAGGTTTTTTCTCTATCTTCGACGACCAACTTGATCTGGTTATACCCTGCATATCCATCCATGAAGGAATAAAGTGTATTCATGGCGGTGTGATCCACTAATGTGTCGATATGTGGTAAGGGAAAATCGTCTTTTGGACTTGCTCGATTTAGGTCCCTGTAATCCTCACACACTCTAATTTTCCCATTCTTTTTCATGACTAGCACAATGTTTGCCAGCCATTCATGGTATTTGGACACAATCAGGAAATTAGCATCCAATTGTTTTTGTACTTCCTCCTTAATCTTCAAGGACTAGTCGGGTTTCATTCTTTTGAGATTCTACTTTATTGGCTGGAAACCCTCTTTCAAAGGTAATCTATGCTCCACTATTCTTGAATCGAGTCCAGGCATGTCATGGTAAGACCAAGCGAATATGTCCATGTATTCTTTTAATAAGTGTATTAGCCCTTCCCTGATGTTACTGTCAATCTGGGTGTCGATATTTACCTCCTTGTTTTCGTCTCCCTGTCCCAAATTGACGACCTCTATTTCCTCTTGATGGTGCTGTATGGAGCGAGCTTCTCTTTCTAACAGTCTCTGCATGTCCGGAGAAATGGTCTCCTGCTCACTGTTGGATTCGACCCATTCGCCTTTGACTTGCAGATCTCACAGAGGTTCATCACTCACATACATGATCATTTTTAAGGTTTTATTTTAGGTATAGATTTTATTATTCAATAATTTTGAAAGAATAATAAATGGAAGAGGGAAGAGAATAAAAATGATCACGGATGAAAAATGCCTCATTTATTAAAAAGAATATGTACACATGCCCTTTTAATCAGTGATCTCACGGCCACGGGCTGGGACCGCAAGAAATACAAAGAAATCTTAAAAGAAAAGAACCCTAACAACTGGTCTTCCCTATCCAACCCTATCACTCTGGTTGCCACAGAGGCTTGACGTCTATGTTGGGGGCAGGAGCATCAAAGGTGACCCACCTGGCATCTATTAGCTCCTGGACCTTGTATTTTAAGGCTCGACAGTTTTCCACTGAGTGCCCCAGAGCGCTTGAGTGGTAAGCGCATTTCTCATTCGGTTTGTACCACTCAGGGTAAGGTGGATCCACCTTTCTTGGAGGGACATATGCCAGGATCTTGGCCTCTACTAGCTTAGACTGTAAACTCCCATAAGAGGTCGGAATGGGAGTGAACTCCCTTTCTTGCCTCTGGGATTGCCTAGCTGGCTTCGTAGAAGAAGAAGAAGGAGTGGTGAGGCTGATGGCGTTGATGTTTCCCTCCTTCTTATTGGCTAGGGACTTCTTGAATGATGCGTTGGAGGAGGAAGGTTGCGCTATCCTTCTACTCTTTAATCCCTACTCCACCCTCTCGCCTATGGTGACCACATCAGCAAAGAGGGTTGATGTGTTCCCTATCATTTTGTCGTAATAGGGTCCAGTCAACGAGTTGATGAACATAGACACGGTCTCCTTGTTCGATAGTGGAGGTTCCACTTGGGCGGCCAGTTCCTTTCAGCGCTGGGCATATGCCTTGAAAGCCTTGTTGCTTCTCTTGGTCAGCATTTGCAAATCTGACCTGTCGGGGGTCAGGTCATTGTTATACTTATAGCGACAGAGGAAGGAATCTGCTAGCTGTCTCTAGGTCTGGACTTGTCCTCCTTCTAATTGCATATACCGGCTCAAAGCTGAATCAGTTAGGCTCTCCTGAAAGCAATGTATCAGGAGCTTCTCGTTATCAGCATATGTTGTCATCTTACGACAGTACATAGTAAGATGGCTCTTGGGACAAGTTATTCCTGTGTACTTTAGAAAGTTTGGGACTTTGAAATTTGGAGGGAAGCAAATGTTCTTGACGAGGCACATATCAGCCGCCTCCTTCACGTCAAAGTTATGCCCCTCCATGGCCCTAAGTCTCTCTTCTAGAGAGGAGATTTGTTTCTTGGAGACTTCAGGGGGCTGGATGAGTACCGTCCTTGCTTCAGAATGCACGGGGGCCTTCTCCTCGTAGAAGAACTCCTCTTCTTATTCCTCCTCATGGCGAGAGGCGCGATCGCCATGAGTCTCACCCTTGTTGAGGTTTTATTGGTGCATCAACTCCATCATCTGCATCATTTGTTCTCTTAAGAAGTTAACCTCAATAGTGAGTTTACGGTTTTGCTCCTCAAGCTATTCCATTGCTTTGGCTTTTTGCGCACGGGTTCGGACCACAGGAAGACCAGGCACTTTCTAGGATGTCAAAATGAATTTTATTACTTATGAATGATTGGTGTGGGATAGATATGTCTTAAGACAATGACTTCAGTATCATCCTTAAGGCTTACGCTTTATGGAGCACCATACCCACTTTGGTATAATGATTCCTTCCCCATCACGGATTTGACAAGTGTAACGAAGGTTACCATATACCTTAGCACACTTGTCCCTTCCTTGTGGAAGATTACAAACGCACTTGGGTCTCTTTCACCTTTGTCTTAGGGATATCTAATGCCCTCTAGCATGAATGTATTTATGAATGAAAGGTTTTATTAGGATGATGCGTATGTATTTTTCCCTTTATGCATTTATTTTCTCTCTTGGTTTTACCACTTATGAGATGATGCGGATATGAATGGTTGACTTTGTCAAAAACTCTTTTTATTGTATGAATAATTTTTATTTTTTTATATTGTTTTTATTATTATTATATATATTTTTCTACCCTTTATCTCTTCTGTCGGTCTGCGTGACTACTTAGCTTACAAAGAACCTGAAACCAGACTAGCTAAAATGCAGACTGTCTAAGATAAAGTTATTTATTGCAAAAATTTTGGTTTTATAACCCCTTATCTCTTCCGTCAGTCCACATGGCTACTTAGCTCACAAAGAACCTGAAACCAGGCTAGCTACAATGTAGACTTTCTGAGATAAGGTTGTTTATTATGAAAAGGTTTTTGTGAATTTTCTTTTGGGTTTGCTGTTGTATGATTATGCTATGCAACAAACAAATGCAACAAACAAATGCACAAACAATTCACTCATTTGCGAACCATGTGACGACGTTTTTATCACGAGGTAGGGGTATCCTGCAGAAAAGTGTGTATTCAAGGTGGTTCTAATTTTCCTCACCAACACCAGGTCCCCAAGGTGCCCCCATTATAGGGTTCCCACTCTTCCAGCCCTCAGACCATGCATGGCACTAAGGCCGTGTCGATGTCTTTAGGCCAAAAGAGGAAGGTTATCATCTTGAGTGGTGGTTTTTTATTTTTGCCACCGTCAGAAGAGGCGGTCAGAGCGACACGATGGTTTTGTTTGACTCACGTTTTTTAAAGTGTGGTTTAACGCTTTTTAGGTTGTCTGATAATCGGAATGGACCCAAAAGCGAGGTTTTCAAAAGGTTCGAGCAGTCGGCACCAATGTTTTTACCAAAAACATTGGAAAAGGAAAAAGAAGGCAGTGGTTTTTTCAGAAAAACCAATTTTGGTCATCACAACCAGAGTTAGGCAAGAGAGTTAGCTACGTGTAGGGAAGGTATTAGCTTCCTCATGACTCCCCTTTTGGGTTCCCTATGATGGACTGTTTTTATAAAGAAATAATAACTATAAAATTACACTTTTACCCTTATTTATTCATTGTGGAAATTAAGTTATCGACTACATGGCCCTAAAAGACTAATGCACAATGATATTATCTAAAAACCAATAAAATAGAGAAAGGAATATATAGGAACCTTCGAAGTAAGCTTTTATAATATGTTCTTGAAAGAGGATGCTTTTCGGTAAACCTCACGCTCTACATTGATGATCGCTCTTTCTTGTAGCACTCTAGAACATTTTCTAAGAACTCTGGAAATGCTTCAGAGGTGTCCTAGGAGAGTATTCTGATAAGAGTATAGTAGGGAAAGTTGTAGAAGTGTGTGTAAAGAGTGAGAAAGTCCCCCCCCCCTTTATAGGAATTCGCACCTGTCAAGTTGGGACAGCCATCTCGCATAACAAGGTTGGGACCGCCGTCTCGCCAAATGAGACGGCGGTCTCACCTTTGGCAAGTGGCGACGTCTTGCCAAATGAGATGGTGGTCTCACCTTCGACAAGTGGCGAGACGGTCGTCTCGCTAAATGAAATGGCGGTCTCGTCATTGGAAAGTGGCAAGACGACAATCTCTCCAAACGAGACGGCGGCCTCGCCATCGGCGAGTGGCGAGACGACGGTCTCACCATTGGCGAGCGGCTAGACGGCGGTCTCGCCCTTAGCCAACTGCGAGACGGTGGTCTCACCAAACGAGATGACGGTCTCGACAAACGAGATGATGGTGTCGACCCTTTGTGTGGAATATCTTATTTTCTATGTACAAAAATCCTTCCTATTCTAATATGGGGCCTATTGATCAATCCTAGAGACCTTTTAGGCCTTGCCTATCTTCGAACGGAAGTCTTCTGCTCTTTATTTTGAGGTCGGGCAAGATTTGGGGTCTACACTGACCATACCAGTGGGCTCATGGCCCTTTACTATGGCAAATTGTACCTGCCACCCACTCCCTAAGGTTATCCCACATGCCCCTGGATATAGGGGGAACTGTTATGTGCAAAGGTTTATGTACAATTATTATTTCAATCAATTTCATAAAGTAAACATACAATAGTTATTAAAGCCAAACATTAAAGCATGTTAAAAAAAGGAAGGGTAAAAGCATAATTTTAAGTTTTTATTTATGAAACATAGTCCATCACTAAATGGATATGAGTTATAAAAGAGAGAGAATAAAGAAAAGAACCTCTGAAGCGAGCTTTTATGAAAACTTGAAACTTGAGGATGCTTTTTGGCGATCCCCTCACACTACAATGATGCTCCTCTCTCCAAAGGAAAAGAAAACTTTAACTGTCTTGAGTGTCTAAAAGATCACTCAGACTTCGGAATAATGCTCAGAGTCACCTAGAGGTTCAAAAATGCCTTCTAGGTAGAGAGAAAGGGGTGTGAGTGTGTGCAAATGTGAGAAATGAGGCCCTATTTATAGGGAAACGTGCCAGGAGGACTGGACAACCATCTAGTTCATATGGACGGCTGTCCATGGTTCAGAATGGGCATGGACGGCTGTCCATGGTTCAGAATGGGCATGGACGACCATCTGGTCAATATGGATGGCTGTCCATGGCTTAAAATAAGCATGGACAATCGTCTGCTTAGCATGGACGGCCGTCCATGGCTTAAAATAAGAATGGACAACCGTTTGGTCAGCCTGGACGGCCGTCCATTGCCTTCTGATAGAATCTCTAATTTTTATTTTCTCTAAAAACCCTTCATATCTTAAATGGAACCTATAAAAATGCTACTAGGGGCCAAATGAAACCTTGACCATCTTTGAAACGGAGGATTTCTAGTCTTTAATGTGAGGCTGGGCAAGATTAGGGGTCTACAGTGCCAATGGAAGCATCCCATATTTTACTTGGTAGGCCGTGGCAATTTGATAAACAAACCTTTCATGATGGCTATACCAACAAGTTTTCTTTTAACTTCCAAGGGCACAAGATCACTTTGAAACCCCTTTCTCCCCAAGAAGATAGTAAGGACCAAGAAAAAATGCAAAAAAAGAGAAAAGAAGAAAAAGAAAAAAAGAGAGAAAAAAAAAGAGAAGGGGTCAAACTCTAAGGCATAGGGCATCATGATCTCCCACAAAGGGATTAAGAAGGTGCTTTTATCTCATAAACCCCTACTCTTAGCATATCCTCCTCTAGGTTCTTCCCCTACATTTCATGAACAACCTCCAAGTTTGTCCAGGAGGCTAGAGTTAGTATTGGATGAGGATGTTTTTCAAAAACCTCCTAAGGGGCTTCCACCTCTAAGGGGGATCGAACATCAAATAGACTTCTTACCTGGTTCATCCATTCCTAATCGCCCCGCTTATAGGGCAAACCCATAAGAGTCTAGAGAGATCCAAAGGCCAGTCAAGGAATTAAAAGATAAGGGTTGGGTCCAAGATAGCATGAGTCCCTGTGCAATGCCGGTAATTCTCGTCCCCAAAAAGGATGAGAGTTGGTGGATGTGCTAAGACTATAGGACAATCAATAATATAACTTTTAAGTATAAGCACCCAATTCCGAGGCTGGATGACTTGCTAGATGAGTTACATGGAGCTTCCATATTTTCCAAAATTGATCTGAAAAGTGGATATAATCAAATTAGAATCAAAGTAGGAGATGAATGGAAAACCGCCTTCAAGACCAAATTTGGACTATACGAATGGTTGGTCATGCCCTTTGCCCTAACCAATGCTCCAAGTACATTCATACGGCTAATGCATCACGTGCTCCGGTCTTTCATAAGCAAGTTTGTAGTGGTATACTTTGATCATATCTTAGTTGTAGACCCCAAATCTTGTCCGGCCTCTCAATAAAGCTAGAAGACCTCCGTTCAAAGAGGGATAAGACCTCTTTATGTCCCTAGGCATGTTTACCAAGCTCCATGTTAGGATAGGAAGGCCTTCTATACATGAAGAAAAGAGAAATCTCACCAAGAGCCCGAGATAGCTATCCTGTTTGGCCAGACGGTCGTCTCGCCTCATAGGACAAGATGGTCATCTCACCACAAGGGTCGAGACGACCGTCTCACCTTACAAAGGCGAGACAGTTGTCTCACCACTTGTAAGGCACAAAAACCTATGAATAGTGTTGAACATACAAGGACTTGATGTTGAACTTACATGGACATGAAGCTTGTTGATTTTGCTGATGATTTAAGAACAAAGAACTTAGAGAGTTGAAGACTTGTATTCTTGTGTAATAATTCTGTTTTGATGAGTTTGAGTCTGTAATATTAGAGTCTAACATAGCCGGTACATAGTCTACTCTTTAGAAGCTTCAAAAACTCATTTATCAAAAAGCCACGGGTTTAATCGATTAAAAGACCAAATAATCGATTATTACAGTGAGAAAAACCATTTTTTGTATCAGCTCACTATGATAATCGATTACACACTTGTTAATCGATTAACAGGCCTGTTAATCGATTAACAGGGCAAATAATCGATTAAACCAGTGCGTTTTGGGTCTCTGCTGATTTTGGCTCTGTAATAATCGATTAACACTTGAGATAATCAATTATTTCAGTCAGATATGCATTTTGAACTTCAAATTAAACCTATTTTCGAAAACCCTAGTCCAAATACACCAAGTTTCGAAAATCCCAAATTCTGAACCCTAATTCATCTACTTAAGGTTCTCTAAGGCTCTCAAAAAAAATGAACAACCTTTTTCAAACAAAAGTTGAGAGCTTTGATTGCCAAAGAACTGTTTGTTGGAGGAAAAAGGGGGTTTTGGAACCTGGTGTGGGCTAGAAGCGATAAGAATCACTAAGTGGAGTTCTTAGTGGATTGTGTGTTGTGCCGTCTCTAAGGAAAGTTGTTCTTCATCTCTTGTGTGACTCAAGAGAGATGTTTTCATTACTCTATCTTTTCCATTGTTATCTGTTTGTAATAACTTTGATTATAGTGACAGCGTTAATCCTCTGTTTGAGTGATTAGCAACTAGACGTAGGGTCTTTTAATCCGAACCAGTACTCTATCCTTATCCTATTTACGTTTACACATCATTTTAATCGATAAAATTTGGGGAAATTTTTTAAAACCTAATTCTTGTTAAGAAACCAATTCACCCCCCCTCTTGGTTTTTGTCCGTTCACGCAAACATTCCGCTACACGATTCTAACAAGTGGTATTAGAGCTTGCTTTGATAGTCATTCAAATTTTTTGAAAATGGCCGAACAAAATCAAACTTTTGATGAAGGTGCGTCTATCAACAAACCCCCACTTTTTGCGGGTCAAAATTATCCTTTCTGGAAAGTTAAAATGCAAATCTTTTTAGAGTCTGTTGATAGAGATGTTTGGGACGTTATTTTAAATGGTCCCTATATTCCTAAAGTTACTGAAAACGGAGTAGACGTTCCTAAACCATTTTCTAGATGGACAGCAGACGAAAATAGAAAAGCTCAATTTGATGTTAGGGCTAGAAATATTATTTCATCTGCTTTAACCCTTGATGAGTTTTACAGGATATCTGTTTGTAAAAGTGCTCAAGAGATGTGGGAAATGCTAAGAGTGACCCACAAAGGTACCAACGATGTTAAGAGAGCATGAAAAAATTCTCTAATCCAAGAATATGAGATATTCTGAATGCAACAAGGCGAAACGATATTTGACGTTCAAAAGCGTTTCACACACATTGTGAACCATCTCACCGGGTTAGGTAAAATTTTTGACGTTGATGTATTAAATGTTAAAATCTTGAAATCTTTGGATAGGAAATGGCAACCTAAAGTGACGGCCATCTCGAAGTCACAAAACCTTGCCACAATGTCTATGGCGACGCTCTTTGGAAATTTGAGAGAGCATGAGCTTGAGCTAGGAAGGCTAAATGATGAGGAAGGGCAACATCAAAAGAGGAACTTAGCTTTCAAAACTGAAATTTCCAAAGGTAAGAGTAAAAAGGAAGAAGAAGACTCGGAGAATGAAGAAGAAGAATTGAGTCTCATGATTACGAAGTTTACCAAATTCATGAAAGCCAAAGGAAGACATTCATTCAAAGGTAAAGTAAAGGTAAGAGAAAATATTTCTGTAAATATCAAATGCTATGTTGTGGTGAAATAGGACATGTGAAGACCGAATGTCCAAACAAGAAAAATGAAGAAAACAAAGGCAAAAAGTTCTTCAAGAAGAAAGCCTACATCGCTTGGGACAATAGTTTTTCAAGTTCGTAATCAAGTGACTTAGAAATTGATGCCAATATTTGCTTAATGGAAAATGACAATATATCTTCCGACTTTGAGGTAAGTGATTCCGACTAATCTTCAAGTGATGATGAAAATAATTTTGATGAACTGCAAAATGCATATAATGAATTGTTTAGTGCTTTTTAGGACTTGAAAAATGAATACAAAGCTGTGAAAAAGAGTTTAAGTAGATCCGAAAAGGAGGTAGAGTCCTTAAAAACGAAAATTCACTAGTACAGAAAACACCTTTAACATCGGTTCTTAGTAGCTTTCTACATCGGTTCTAGAACCGATGTAGATACAACCGATGTAGAAAGTTGGTGAGTTTTAACATCGGTTAAGAACCGATGTAGAAAGTCTGACTTTCCACATCGGTTCTAGGCCATAACCGATGTAGAAAGTCTGACTTTCCACATCGGTTATAGCTATAACCGATGTGGAAAGTCGATGTGGAAAGTATTAAAAATCACTTTCTACATCGGTTATGGCCATAACCGATGTGGAAAGTCATATTTTTTTTTTAAATACGAATTGTAGTTTTTGATTTTTCAGAACTCGTACAGCATTTTAAATATTTACAGCTACTCGGAATGTTAATCTATATATAGAGGACATGCATTAACACACAAGTAAACATAATGTATATTATATATCTACATTGTATTGTATCAACAAAAACAATAAACATGTATTGTATTCTAAGTTTATATATACAAAGAAACTAGCAGATCCTAATGTTTCACAATTAAATTCAATCACGACTATAGTTCTTAATAACAAAATCTGCCCAAATTTGTCTAATGTCATCAATCTCTGCTTCACTTATTGGATGACCATCATCGAATATCTAAAAACAAAAAAAAAACATTTCAGATAAGCAGAAGTAGGCAAATATATGTCAATGACATATATATAGTCATAACACATACCAAATTCCATGAATCTGTGATATTTGCTGTGATGATTGTTAACATATGTCTCATCACATAATATCCGCACTCCCAACTTCCTTTTTGCTTATTACACTATAAGAAAAAAAAACATTAAATACAGAAAATGAGTAAATTAAAGTTAAGAATTTGAAAGATAATGTCCTTACACGTGGAAGTATCCATGTGGGTTTCTTTTTAGGCTTACCCTCCATGACTCGAGTATGCTTCTATACACCTATAAAAGATTAAATGGAAAATACTTCATATTAAGACATGTGGAACTTAAAATGAAATGAATGAAATATTATACAAGGGTGTTAGTATACTTATCTTAAACAATTGAATGTTGTCTCGGATCGGGATTTGGGAATGAAGCACAATTATTATGAAGTACTTACTTATGAATATAAAAAGTAAAATGTGGATACTATTTAGCTCAAAGGAGTGAAGCACAGATCTTTACAGCTTATTTAATCATGTCATGAACCGCACCTAGAGTATTTAATTAGTCACAAAGACAGATTCATATATAAGGGTGTTAGTATACTTACACATCAATAATCTGTTTAATTTCCTTTTTGGGTTTATTCCATAAAGAGCATAAAAAAATAGTCTCATTACGTTTAGGACAAAGGATAAACAGTTTCCAGTGAGACCTACAAAAAATGTCGCTCAATTAGCAATTCTTAAGAGATTCAAAGTTTGAAAGTAAGTAATTTAAAAAAACTTACCCATAATGATATGGTGCGAGATAAACTTCCTTTGATCCTTCACAAAATCTCTTTTGAATGTATGCTTGAATAGTATTTGGTTTGTTCCCCAAACTCGAATGTGGACAGGATCAATGAATCCATAGACATCTTCTACTCCCTTTTTCGCAATGACTTTGTTGAGGTAACTAGAAATTGAAAATATCATGTTAATTGCATTTTAGACAAGTTGGTGTCTAATAGGGCATACAACCAATTGACTTAAATAAAAACATAAGACTTACATTAACCGAGACTTGGAGAATTGTGACGCAAATCATGTCTTGACTCAAAACAACATCCATAATGTCCTTCCGACTCAAGTACAACGTGATGGGCTGCGGATTCCCAATCACATGAGGGTCCATCTCGGATCTGTAAAGGTATATGCTTTCCTAGCCTATAAGCTAAGAGGCATAACCTTTGTATCGGATCTAAGTCCAGTTCCTCTTGAACTTTCTCTTTCTCTTTCTCCTTCCCCTTCTCCTTTCCTTTCTGCTGGGCACAAATGTCCTATACACATCAAGGAATTAAATTAAAATTTATGATAAAATAATAAAATTATAAACATGTATCAAATTATTAAAGAAAACATATAATACCCGATCAGTAGGAAACCGGATAAGTGCTCTAGGCCACCGAATGAAATGACCGGGAGCCTCCCCCACTGTTCTAACCTCGTCGGATGGAACAGGAACAGGAGCTTCGTAAACTTCCACCCGTTCAACCGCAACACGAAGAAAGGAATCCGTCATTTCTACCCCGTGTATAAGTGGCCCCAATGTATGCACAGTACCATATGCCACTAGTAAGCCTTCCTTTGTGAAGAACTTGCATAGAGGCCTAGGAGTGTCTTCACCAAGTGGAGTTGACTCATCATCAAGAACGTCAACCCGTGCACAACTCCCTTTGGTGCTAACACGTTCCTCGTGGCGAGAAGCTACGGAACACATTGTTGACCCCTCCCGTGTTCCCCCGAGATAAGCCTAAAGAGACAAGTTCCCGCCTTAGCTCCGCCCGAAGCTCTTCCCTAATTTGATCCCCGATGGCCTCGCAACTCATCTCTAGTGACCACACTTTTTGTGGAAGGTTTAGGAGTGCCAAAATATTGTCGGATGCCAATCCCCCATCCAGCTGCCCGCACACGACCTGGATGCTCCGGTCGTCCAATAGCAAGTGGATAATATATCTTGTCGTCCACTAGGGGTAAAGGTCCCTTGTGAACTTTGCTCTAATAATTCATCCTACAAAGAAAATGTAATTGATTAGAGAAGACACAATATATAATTCTATCTCATTTTGAACAATTTTTTAAATAACTACTTACAATTTTCTCGTCCCACAACACGACTCTCATCCGTAGTATAGTCACCTTTCTTGCTCTGTCGTGCCTTCTTCCACTTCTCATGACGAGAAGGAGGTGATGGAGGTGAAGTCACACCCGAGGGGTCACTTTGAGAGGCTTCTTGAGAAGCTTTACGCTTCTCTTCTATCGCCTTCCTCTCAAGTAGCTAGTAACCCCTCGGGATAGCCTCGTGAGGATATACATTTTTTTCTTGAATTGTTTTTGCCTTTTGTCGTTTCTCCTAATAAAGATACATTCAAAGAAACGGTCAGTTAAAAACCGCTGGTATTTCATCGCTGAATTCATCGGTGAAAAACTGCTGGTATTTCTTGAACTAATGAGTCTAATTACCAAGCATATGATTTTCCTTCTACCTATATACTGAAAAAACTGCTGGTATTTTATCGCTGAATTCATACCAACTAAACACATAGCAATGTTAAATTAAATCCGAGGTTGATTTAACTGCAGGTAAGGTGCGTAGAATTACATATATAAAAGGCCAATGCATTTTGTGACAATTGCTCGATAAAACATGTAGCATACTAAAATAGTATTATCCATTTAGTTCTATGCGTTTTGTGCGAGTTAAAAGCGGGATAAGGTGCTCGTTAAAAGCGAGCAAGTTAAAGCACACGAACCTTAAAAGAAGGATCCATACGGCTCTCAACAAACTTATCCCATGTCTCAGTTGTCTAGAAAGGAATATTGCTCACAAGGAGACACTCCTTTCTTGCTTCCAAACACGTAGGTGGAAGTCAATTGGGTCTTGAAGGCCCTCCAACGCTCACCGCGAATGATATCCACTTCCTCCTTAGCCCTTCAGTATTCTGAACATTATAAGTGAGCTACAAAAAATAATACAAGGTCGATGAATCCTACAAGAATTAACAATACAAGTAAATTTAATAGAAGAAAATTCGTACCAAGATGCTTTGCCAAATTTGTTCCTTCACACGCATCTCCACATCATCCCAATCCTTCTTTATTATGCTCACTTTGCTGCGGCCCGTAAGTGCAACATAACTTCTAAACTTTGTTGCGTGAGGCCCAATAGCATTTCCGGTCGAGTCATCAAACTCAATCGGTAACCTCTCATCAGCATTTCGACTTAGTGTCAACTCACTAAGTCGTGTTGCACGTCTCCCCTTCTTCGTGGACCTACTAGAATCGGCCATATTCCTGCCAAATAAGACAAATAAATGAGTTAGAATACAAAGTAACTAATACAAAGACATGAAAAGTAAGTAATAGTGTAAAAACCATAATATACCTATTGTTTAACAATTTTCCCATATTCCTTCTTCATGATCAAATCGGGTGGCATATACATCATCTTCTTCATTGTCATCATTAGAAGGTAAAAAGTGTGATGCTGAAGATGGACTAGTAAACTGTTGAAGTTGTAAATCTTCAAGGTCATCACTACCAGACATGGGTTTCCCTTGAAGCATTATTGACCAACTACTATTAACTGGATCGGAGATATAAAAGACTTGTTTTGCTTGAGTTGCCATAATAAAAGGTTCATCTTTATAGCTAAGCTTATTTAGGTTAACCAATGTAAACCCTAATTCATACACCAAAACACCATTGTTATTGTCAACCCAATTGCACTTGAATACAACAATTCTAAATTTGGTGTAGTCAACCTCCCAAATATCTTGAATTACTCCATAATAAGAAAGGGATGCCATTACAGGAGAATTATCTTTTGAAGTAGCAAAGTGCATTGATTCAGCAACTATCATCACACCACTGTTTTGCATTGTACTCTTTTCATCTTGAAGCTTAGTATAAAAGGAATAACCGTTTACATCATATCCACTCCATGTTATGACATCAAAGTTTGGGCCATGAGCTAACCATTTCAAAGTTTCAGATGCATCATCAATTGTAACGATCTGTTCTTCAAACCACTTCAAGAAATTTTTATTGTGTTCATTCAACAACCATTTTTCATTCATCCTTGGATATCTTTGCTTGATCATTTCTTTGTGAGTAGATAAGAAAGGCTGAACTTCATCGATGTTATTCAAGATGTACAAATGCGCTTGTAAAACTTCTTCTCGACTCATGTTTCTACCTTTAACACCTCGGGTTCCCTTCCCAAATTGTCTTCCATCATGACGAAACGTTGGAATCCCTATAGGACTTACTTCGAAAGATAATCGCATGCGAACTCAATTGCTTCTTCTGCAATGTATCTTTCAACAATGGATGCTTCAGGCCTTGATGGGTTTTTAACATATCCTTTCAAGATTTTCATATAACGCTCAATTGGATACATCCACCTTAGATACACAGGGCCACATAACTTAATCTCTCTAACAATATGAACAATTAAATGCACCATTATGTCAAAAAATGAAGGGGGAAAAACATCTCCAATTTGCATAATATCAACACAGCTTCAGCTTCTAGGTTATCCAAAGTCTGAAGGTCGAGTACTTTATTACAAACAGCATTAAAGAAAAAACACAGCTGCATTATAACATGTCTAACCTTCTTTGGCAAAATGTCCCGAATAGCAACTGGTAAAAGATGTTGCATTAATACATGACAGTCATGGGACTTTAATCCAACTAACTTCAAGTCTTTCATTGACACTAGCCGTTTAATATTCGAGCAAAAACCCTGAGGCACTTTGATACCTTTAAGACATTCACAGAGGCTTTTTTTCTCCTTCTTAGACAAAGTATAACAAGATGGAGGCAAATAAGTCCGCTTACCACGTGATTGGGGACCTAATTCCTGTCTTATGTTCATATGAAGCATATCTAACCGAGAGTTCAAGCCATCTTTCGTCTTTCCTTGAATATTGAGGAGGGTTCCAATAAGACTGTCACAGACATTCTTTTCTACATGCATAACATCAATATTGTGCCTTACATCTAGACTAGACCAATAAGGAAGCTCAAAAAATATGGATTTTTTCTTCCATTTTTCCTTTTCATGGGAAACTGTTTGGGTCTTTCCAAACAAACAATGAATGTCTTTCACCTTCGAATACACTTCCTCTCCTGTTTTAGGGTTAGGAGCGATTTGACTCTCTTGAAAGCCATTATAAGCCTTCTTAAACCTCCGATATGGATGATTAACTAGTAGAAATCTTCTATGTCCTAGGTACACTGTCTTCTTCCCATGTTTCAGTTGATGATAACACGTTTCTTCCATACAAATAGGGCATGCATTATGTCCTTTAACACTATATCCACTTAGATTTCCATAAGCAGGGAAGTCATTTATCGTACAAAAAAGCAAAGCTTGCAATTTAAAGTATTCATTACGATATGCATCAAATACCTCAACACCCTCTTCCCAAAGAAGTTTTAAGTCTTCAATCAAAGGCCATAAATAAACATCAATGTCATTTCCTGGTTGTTTGGGGCCAGAAATCATCATCGACAACATTACAAACTTGCGTTTCATGCACAATCGAGGAGACAAGTTGTAAATTACTAACAAAACAGGCCATGAACTATGTATACTACTTAAATTGCCATAAGGATTCATCCCATCTGTAGCAAGTGCTAGTCTAAGGTTTCTCCCCTCTTGACCAAATTATGGAAATATGTCATCAATTTTTTTCCATTGCAGAGAATCAGCTGGATGTCGTATCTTCCCATCACAATGTCTTTCATCTACATGCCACGTTAAGCTCTTTGCATCTTTGGCATTAGAAAATAGTCGCTTAAACCTTGGAATTATTGGAAGATACCACACTACTTTGACAGGGGTTCCTGATGAAATTGTCTTATCACAATTATCTTCTCCATCCTTGACTTTAAACCGTGATGTACCACAAACAGGACAATTATGCAAACTTCCAAACTCCTTCCTGTACAGGATGCAATCATTACGGCATGCATGTATCTTCTTATACTCCATACCCATCGGACAAATTACTTTCTTTGCTTCATAAGTACGGCTTGGAAGTGTATTCCCTTCGGAAGCATTTCCATTAATAATTGTAGCAACTCTGTAAAACTTTTATCCGTCCACCCATTTTTGGCCTTTAAGTTAAATAATTTTAACACTCGTCGACAACCGTGTGAACTTAGAACATCCTATATACAGAGGCCTCTTACTATCTTCGCATAGTTCTTCGAATACATATCCTTTTTCAAATGGCTCTTCACCGATATCACGTATCAAATCCTCTAGTCGATCATTGGTTTCTTTCTGGATTTCAGTTGTCTCTGAAGCCATTGGGAAATCTACTACTTCCCCATGCCAAATCCACTTAGTGTAACTCTTGCAAAATCCATCACAAAGGAGATGCTCTCTTATATCCTTCACACTTAGTTGTCTTAAATTTAAGCACTTCACACAAGGACAATAAAAGAGACCTCTACTGTTACCCACATTTCTCTCGTGCAAACTCTAAGAACTCTTCAACCCCTAATTCATATTCTTCTTCTATACGTTTGGCATTTATCCAACTCCGATCCATATCTATAACTACATGACGTCTTTGCTTAGTGTGAAAATGGAATTACCTCTATTCGGAGGCAACAAACTTAAACAACTCAAACTATAATCCAAACCGAAATAGTACTCGGAACAACAAGAAAACTCCAGGAACAAAACAAACAACACAAAGAACAAACCTAAATCAACAACATAAGAAACAAACCCAAATGAAAAACAAGAGAACCAAATATAATCAATACCCCAAAGCCCTACACCCCAGCGTGGAAACCCATAGCCTTAACTCTTCCGCTAAGAGACTCGGACCAGAGCGACATCAACCAACCCAACAGGGCTTGGATAACACCAATCTCAACCCCACGAGAATAACCAAGTCAAAATCACATATTCAAGTCAAACTAAACGGAAATAATAATACAAAACCCAGAATAAACATGTCTACATACATTAAACCCAGGCAGAATCAGTCAACGACCAAACAAAACAATCCAGAATCAAGGAAAATGCATAAAGGTAATTGACAAAACAAGGATGAGAAGCCAATAGGATAGACCCACGGACCTGGTCCGAATCACCTCTGGTTCGCGACGAGATCGAAGGTGCGCAGGTGCAATGAGGAGGAGCTCCTAGAGGGTTTCAGAGAGGTGAAGACGAGGGTGGCGCGTCGCAGTTCTTGGTGCGCGTCGCAGTTCCTGGTGCGCGTCGCAGTTCTTGGTGCACGGCAAGGGTGGTTTTCGCTTGGGGATTCGATTGGGGAAACGGAGGTTAGGGATTCGATTGGGGGAAGTGTTTTTTGTACTAGTGATTGCATGTTTAGAGGAAAAGGAAACCATAGAAACGAAATTGTATGTATAGATGAGAATGATGATAAGAATATAGTATGTGCATCTTGTATAGAGTATGAATATGACATTGATATACTTAATCATTTGCTTGATAAAGCCGAAAAGTAATTAAGTAATAATAATAAGGATAAAGTTGTTATAGCTCAAAATAGTGTAAACCATCAAGTTTCTTTGAAAAAGCCTAAAATTAAAAAGAGAAGAGTATGGGTTGAAAAAGGAACTAAATCATCTATTGTTAGAAATGCATCATATTCAAAAGCTACATCTAAAGAATGTTTTTATTGTATGAAAAATGGTCATACTTCAAATAGATGTAAAATCAAACATTTTGGTGTTCCTAAAGGAAAATACATTTGGGTACCTATTGTTAAATGACTTGTTTGTCTCTAACCCCAAGGACCCAAAAGTTATGGGGACCTAAGTTTACTATGTTCTTGTTTTGTAGGAAACTTCCAAATCAAAGAAGTCTATGTGGTATCTTGATAGCGGATGCTCAAAGCATATGACCGGTGACTAAACGAAATTTGTGAGTTTCAAATCTAAAGAACAAGAATATGTAACTTATGGGGACAACAACAAAGGAAAAATTCTTGGAATTGGAAATATAGGTGGTGCAAACACTTTGGAGATTAAGGATGTGCTTCTTGTTGATGGGCTAAAGCATAATCTCCTTAGCATAAGTCAACTATGTGACAAAGGATTTAAGGTAATCTTTGAAAGTAAGTTTTGTACCATACATTTGATAGATTCCGAAAATGTAGCATTGAAAGGCATTAGGCATAATAACATATACTTGATTGATTTGGATTGTATACATGATACTAGTATAACATGCTTAGTTGCTAAGGAAGAAAACCCATGGTTATGGCATAAGAGAGCAACTCATATAAATATGCATAATTTAAACAAATTGATATCAAAAGACTTAGTTATTGGTTTGCCTAAGTTAAAATTTGAAAAAGATAGATTATGTGATGCATGTCAAAAAGGTAAACAAGTAAAATCATCATTTAAATCAAAGAATATCATTTCCACAACAAAACCTTTAGAATTATTACATTTAGACTTATTTGGTCCTGCTAAGATAAAAAGCTTTGGTGGAAATTATTATGGTCTTGTGATTGTTGATGACTTTTCTAGATATACTTGGGCATTTTTCTTGACAATGAAAAGTGAAGCTTTTAAGGTCTTTAGGAAGTTTGCAAAGCAAATTCAAAATGAGAAAGACTTAAGAATTAAAGTATTAAGAAGTGACCATGGTGGTGAGTTTCAAAATGAAAGGTTTGAAAATTATTGAGGAAAATGGAATATTACATAATTTTTCTGCTCCTAGGACTCCCCAATAAAATGGTGTAGTTGAAAGGAAAAATAGGTCACTAGAGGAACTTGCTAGAATAATGTTAAATGAATCAAATGTTCCTAAATATTTTTGGGCTGATGCAGTAAGTACTGCCTGTTATGTTTTGAATAGAATGCTAATTAGGCCAATTATAAAATCAACTCCCTATGAATTGTTAAATGGTAGAAAGCCTAATGTTGCTCATTTGAAAATATTTGGATGTAAATGCTTTGTGTTAAATAATGGAAAGGACAACTTAGGAAAATTTGACTCAAAAGCCGATGAGGGCATTTTCTTAGGTTATTCATTAACTAGCAAAGCTTATAGAGTGTTTAATAGAAGAACTTTAAATGTTGAGGAATCTATACATGTTACTTTTTATGAAATTGTAGACCTTGGGGGGAAATCCTCTTGGGTCAAATAAAGAACTTGGAGGTGATGATGAGTACATAAGAGAGCCTCTTGACGAATTGTATTTGGAAGAAAATGAGCCTTCTCAACCAACAGAAGTAGCTAAAGAATGGCAATCACCAAGGGGACTTTCAATGGACAATATTATTGGTGATATCTCAAAAGGGGTAAGAACTAGAAATATGACTAATTTATGCATGTCTGTAGCTTTTGTGTCACAGATAGAACCCAAAAATGGTGAGAAAGCGCTTAAAGATGACCAATGGTGCATAGCTATGCAAGAGGAACTTAATCAATTTGAAAGGAATCAAGTCTGGGAATTAATCCCAAGAGAAGAATCACATCAAGTAATTGGAACTAAATGGGTATTTAGAAACAAACTTGATAAAGATGGAAATATAACAAAGAATAAAGCCAGACTTGTTGCCAAAGGTTACTGTCAGGAGGAAGGTATTGGTTATGATGAAACTTAGGCTCCTGTTGCCATGTTAGAGGCTATACACCTACTTCTTGCTTATGCATCATTGATGAAATTTAAATTATATAAAATGGATGTTAAAAGTGCATTTTTGAATGGGTTTATTACAGAAGAAATTTATGTGGAGAAACCCCGTGGATTTGAAGATTTTAGTTATCCTAATCATATTATTAAATCGAAGAAAGCATTATATGGGTTGAAACAAGCTCCTAGGTCTTGGTATGAAAGGCTAAGTAGTTTTCTAACTTCAAATGATGTTTCTAGAAGAAAAATTGATTCTACTTTGTTTATAAAGAAAGTAAAAGAACATATCTTATTGATTCAAGTATATGTTGATGATATCATTTTTGGATCAACTGATAATTCTTTGTGTGTAGAATTTGCTAAGATAATGCAGGGAGAGTTTGAAATGTCTATGATGGGAGAATTAACATTTTTCCTTGGACTTCAAATCAAGAAACTTAAAGATGACATTTTTGTTTCTCAAACCAAATACTGCAAAGAGATTCTCAAAAAGTTTGGAATGGACACTTCAAAGGAAGCTAACACACCCATGGGAACTTCATGTTATTTAGACAAAGATGAATCAGGTTTGGAAATTAATCAATCCATGTATAGAGGTATGATTGGTTCTCTGTTATACTTAACTGCAAGTAGACCTGATATTATGCATTCTGTCTGTGTGTGTGCTAGATTTCAGGCATGCCCAAAAGAATCTCACCTAACTGAAATAAAACGTATTTTAAAATATTTAAAAGGAACTACTAGTTTTGGTTTATGGTATCCATCTGAAGCTTGTACTAGTTTAATAGGTTATTCTGATGCTGATTATGGTGGATGCAAAATAGATAGAAAAAGTACTAGTGGAACTTATCATTTATTAGGATCATCATTAGTGTCTTGACACTCTAAGAAACAAGCATGTGTTGCTTTATCCACTACTGAAGCTGAATATATTGCAGCTGGTAATTGTTGTGCTCAAATTTTATGGAGAAAGCAACAACTAGAAGATTATAGCATATTTGTAAATTATATTCCTTTGATGTGTGATAATACAAGTGCAATCAATCTTACTAAGAATTCAGTAATGCACTCTAGGACTAAACATATAGAAATTAGACATCATTTCTTGAGAGATCATATAAGTAAAGGAAACTGTAAAATTGAGTATGTTGATACAAAGCATCAATTAGTAGATATTTTTACTAAACATCTTCCCAAAGATAGATTCTATGATCTTAGAAGCGACTTAGGCATATTAGAAATTGCTTAAATTTTCTAATAGTAATGAGATGAAGAGTTCTAACTTCTTCAAAGTTATTGTTTGTTTACAATGATTGAGGGGGGAGCTGTTTATTTGTGTTATTCATTGTTTGAGGGGGAGTTATCTCCAAGTTATGCATATTTTGAGGGGGAGCTCTTAATTTTTTATCATAATCAAAATAGGGGGAGAAATATTTAAAGCCTCTTATGATTGAATTTAAATATTATCTGGTATGTTTAATGTTTTTGTTAGTGTGACAGATAAAACAGGTTATTACAAGGTTTTAAAAGAAAATTTTGATCCTCATCAAAAAGGGGGAGATTGTTGAACATACAAGGACTTGATGTTGAACTTACATGGACATGAAGCTTGTTGATTTTGATGATGATTCAAGAACAAAGAACATAGAGAGTTGAAGACTTGTATTCTTGTGTGATAACTCTATTTTGATGAGTTTGAGTCTGTAATATTAGAGTCTAACATAGCCGGTACATAGTGTACTCTTTAGAAGCTTCAAAAACTCATATTTATCAAAAAGCCACGGGTTTAATCGTTTAAAAGACCAAATAATCGATTATTATAGTGAGAAAAACCATTTTTTGTATCAGCTCACTGTGATAATCGATTAACACACCTGTTAATCGATTAACAGGCCTATTAATCGATTAACAGGGCAAATAATCGATTAAACCAGTGCGTTTTGGGTCTCTGCTGATTTTGGCTCTGTAATAATCGATTAACACTTGAGATAATCGATTATTTCAGTCAGATATGTATTTTAAACTTCAAATTAAACCTATTTTCGAAAACCCTAGTCCCAATACACCAAGTTTCGAAAATCCCCAATTCTGAAACCCTAATTCATCTACTTAAGGTTCTCTAAGACTCTCAGAAAAAATGAACAACCTTTTTCAAACAAAAGTTGAGAGCTTTGATTGCCAGAGAACTGTTTGTTGGAGGAAAAAGGGGGTTTTGGAACCTGGTGTGGGCTAGAAGCGATAAGAATCACTAAGTGGAGTTCTTAGTGGATTGTGTGTTGTGCCGTCTCTAGGGAAAGCTGTTCTTCATCTCTTGTGTGACTCAAGAGAGGTGTTTTCATTACTCTATCTTTTCCATTGTTATCTGTTTGTAATAACTTTGATTATAGTGACAGCGTTAATCCTCTGTTTGAGTGATTAGCAACTGGACGTAGGGTCTTTTGATCCGAACCAGTATAAATCTTCTGTGTAAGACTCTATCCTTATCCTATTTACGTTTAGACAGTATTTTAATCGGTAAAATTTGGGGAAAATTTTTAAAACTTAATTCTTGTTAAGAAACTAATTCACCCCCCCTCTTGATTTTTGTCCGTTCACGCAAACATTCCGCTGCGCGATTCTAACAAGTACCTCACCCCCCCTCATTTCACACAGATTCTCACATCCTAGCACTCCTATTACTCTCTTAGAAGTTTTTTAACACTTGAGAGTAACTCTGAGCATTATTCCAGAGTTTAAGTGAGCTTTCCGATTTCTGTTAAGGTAGAAATTGGTTAAGGAAGTCTTCTTTTGAGATGTTCGACCCTCAGTAGAGTGTTTCTTTTTTTATTGCGGGAGAGGAGCGTGCTTGTAGAGTGCAGGGACAGCCAAAAAGCTTCCTCAAGTCTTCAAGAGTTAATATAAAAGATCGCTGATCAGAGCCGTATCCGGTCAAATAAATGTGATTAAATGTAGTACTAGGCAATAGACTCCTAGGTCGTCTCCCAAGGACTATAAATTTCTGTCAAAAGCTTATCAGTTTCGAAATGGAACAAAAGCAAAGGGGATTTTTGGTATTTATCAGATTAATGAAAGAGAACAACAATAGTTTGTATAAATGCAAATTAAAATAGATTAGGCCCTTAACTGAATGCATCTCTGCTGTCATTGGTTCATAATATAAAATCTACCTAGCTTACTCCCTCCATACACAAATTAAGCAAACGTGTAAGTGATTGATTCTCCCCACAAGATTAAGCAACTCATGGTACTGGATACAATGAACCCAAATTCATTAAGCATGATTTTACGTTTTATGATCCAGTGCAGAACAAGGAACTAAACTGGACATTAAGTTAACTGCAGAGAACCTCTAAACAGAGATTGCAATCCTTCAAGGACCTAACCCTCAAGGTTTAGCTATCCATTAATTCAGAAATGCAGCAGAAAACATAAAAACAAAATCCAGTGCGGAGAAAAAGAAGAACAAAACGTAAAATACCAAATGATGGATGTTTTCGTGAATCTAATCCCAAGAGAGAGCAAAAAGAATATCAGAAATTATGGTGGTTGTCCATTAACACGAAATTACAATAAAAATATAAGATGGAACAATAGAATAGAAAAATGGATTACAACAGAAATTGAAATACAAGATTGGGCTGAACTGAACTACATAAATTAAATTTCCAATAGAAGTGAAAGAATACAAACTTTCATGGCAGCAGAAAACGAAATTGAACCATATTAATCCATCAATGAGCCTTGAGCAGTCCAAATTAAAATGCAGAGAAAACCAGCATGAAACCAACCGTAAACAGAACTGCAGTGGCTGCTTGTCTCATCCTCCTGTTGCTCCTCTAAAAATACCAGCCTACCCTAACCTAGAGTCCCCTAGGAATGGGCCCAAGCTGGCCCACACGGGATTACACATCAAACAAACCCTAGCTGACGTGGCAATCATTAATATGATGTGGAAATAGCAGCTGACATGGCAGGTGACGTGGCAGTGACATGGCAAGTGATGTGGCAGTGACATGGCAGGTGACGTGGCAACTGACGTGGCAATGATGTGGAAACTCTCTTCATCTCAATATTAATGTCCATGCTCCAAAATTGTTTCACTAAAAATACCTAAAAATAATTAGAAACGAAAATTAGACCAATTAATGCTAAATTAAGCAAAATTTGGAATAATGGCCCAATGAAGCCCAATCAATGAAAATGCACTAATAATAGACAATTAAACACAATGTACCAATTAAGATAAGTACAGAAAGATAAGAAAATGCGGGAAAATAATGGCTCATCACTTTCCTTAACAAGTACTGCCCACGCAGCAAGACAGACCAGTTAAGGAAACAGATCATCACTTTCATCCAGAAAGATGATGAAACTTTATATGATGCTTAGGAGAGGTATAAAGAAATGCTTCGAGAATGCCCACACCATGGGATTGAGCGCTGGTTGACCGTGCACATTTTCTATAATGGGCTATCCCCAAACAAGAAAGTGACGCTAGACAATGCAGCTGGTGGTGCCTTCATGAGCAAAAACATGGAGGAAGGCTATAATCTAATTGAAGAAGTTGCCTAGAACACCTACCAGTGGTCTTCAGAAAGGAGTTTATCGACAAAAACTCCAGGTAAGTATTCTCTAGATGCTATCTCTTTACTTACTGCAAAGGTAGAGACTTTGTCTGTTAAATTTGATAAACTAGGAGCAGGTAATACTAATGTTGTCTGTGAGTTATGTGGTGTTTTAGGTCAATATTTCAGGTTGTCAGCTTGGAGTAAGCCAGAGTGTCGAGCCAGAGATGCATCAGGTAGATGCAATTGGAAATTATGGTGGGAACTATGGAAATAATTTTAGACAACCACAAGGACCACCTGGTTTCCAAAACAGACCACCTTCTTTACAAGGAAATCAAAGTAGTTATAGACAACCACAAGGGACCCTACATTCCACAGAAATCCAAATTAGAGTCCATGATGGAAATGTTTGTAGCTACTCAACTCAAGCAAAATGATGAGTTCTCTGAGGCCATAAAGAATTTAACTATTAAGATGGATTCACTGACCACCCACAATAAGATCTTGGAAACTCAGATTGCCCAACAAGCCTCCAACTCATTTAGAATACCAGGGATGTTTCCTGGAAATCCCGAGGTGGGACCATCCAATCACACCCTAGCTATCACTCTTAGGAGTGGTACTCAATATGATGGTCCAGTTGGCATGGAAAAAGAGGAAGATAAGGAGGAGAAGAAATTGGATGAGTCTCCATCTCATCCGCTGATTGAGGAGAAACCGTATGGGAAGAAGGAGGAGGTTAAGCCATATCAACCTTCAATTCCATTTCCTCAACGTTTGGCTAAGGCCAAGTTGGACAAATAGTTTTGTAAGTTTCTTGAGGTTTTAAAAAATTGTATATCAATATTCCCTTCATAGATGCTTTGCCGCAAATGCCCACCTACATGAAGTTTCTGAAGGATATTTTGTCAAATAAGAGAAAACTGGAGGAAGATGGTACAGTAGCACTTACTGAGGAGTGCAGTGCACTTATCCAAAGGAAGCTACCACCCAAGCTTCAGGATCCAGGTAGTTTCTCTATTCCCTGTATGATTGGTGGCATGGCTATAGATAGAGCATTGTCTGATCTAGGAGCTAGTGCCATTGTCTATTTCTGAAAAATTAGGATTAGGTGAGTTGAAGTCTACTAGGATGTCTTGACAACTAGCTGATAGGTCTATTAAATATCCTATAGGCATTTTAGAGGATGTTCCTATCAAGGTAGGAAATTTTTTCATACCTGCCGTTTTTGTTGTTTTGGAAATAGATGAGGATTCCATGACCCCATTATCCTAGGCAGGCCATTTTTGGCAACTGCGGGCGTAGTAATAGATGTTAAGAATGGTAGATTGTCTCTGACTGTTGGAGACCAAAAGGTGGATTTTAGCTTGAAGAATGTTTTGAAAAAACCTTTCAATGATGATGTTTATTATAGTGTGGATTTTGTTGACCAAGTGGTGAAGGAAGAAACTCTTCCTAATGACCCACTTGAATCTATTTTTGTGATTAAGCCTGCAGGAACATCTGGTTGCACTGAAGAAAATACGCCACTAAAACATGATACTGAAGTCATGTGTGGTAAAGTGGTGAGTCCCAATGTGGAGCCCACTAATTCTACATATCCTGTTATTGTTAATGCTGATTTGAATTCATGTGAAACTGAAAAGCTTTTGAAACAACTTAGGTCATATAGGAAAGTAATAGGTTATACAATGGATGACATTAAGGGGATTAGCCCTTCTTTTTGCATGCATAGGATCACAGTAGAAGATGAGAGTAATGTTAGAATCGCGCAGCGGAATGTTTGCGTTTACGGACAAAAACCAAGAGGGGGGTGAATTGGTTTCTTAACAAAAATTAGGGTTTTAAAATTTTCTCCAAATTTCACCGATTAAAATGTTATGTAAAGTAAATAGAGCAAGGATAGAGTATTACACAAATGATTTATACTGGTTTGGATCAAAAGACCCTACGTCCAGTTGCTAATCACTGAAATAGAGGATTAACGCTGTCACTATAATCACAGTTATACAATCAGATTACAAATGAAAAGATAAGGTAAAGAATACACCTCTCTTGAGTCACACAAGAGATGAACACCTCCTTTGAATCCACAAAGGATGAATAACAGCTTTCCCTGGAGACGACACAACACACAATCCACCAAGAAAACCCACTCAGTGATTCTTATCGCTTCTAGCCCACACTAGGTTTCAAAAGCCCCTTTTTCCTCCCAACAAGCAGTTCTCTGGCAGTCACAACTCTTAACTTTTGTTTGAAAAAGGTTGTTCTCTTTGCAGAGAGCCTTAGAGAACCTTAAGTAGAAAGATTAGGGTTTGGGAATGGGGATTTTCGAAACCTGATGAATTGGGAATAGGGATTTCGAAACTTGGTCCAATTTTGAAATTAAAAACACATATCTAACTGAAATAATCGATTATCTTGAGTATTAGTCGATTATTCTAAAGCCAAATTTGCAGGGAACCCAAAACAACTCAATTTAATCGATTAACTGGGCATTTAATCGATTAACAACCCAGTTAATCGATTAACAAATGGTTTAATCGATTAATCCAGTATGTTTTTGATAAAAATGAGTTTTTAGAACCTTTAAAGAGTGGACTATGTGCTGGCTATCTTGGACACTAATATTACAGACTCAAAATCATAAAAACAGAGTTATTACAAAACATTACAAGTCTTCAAATCTTTAATTACTTTATTCTTGAATCATCATCAAAATACACAAGCTTCATATCCATATATGTTCAACATTCATATCCTTTTATGTTCAACAATCTCCCCCTTTTTGATGATGATCAAAATTTCTTTTGAAGCCCTTTGTAATAACTTGTTTTATCTGTCACATCTAACAAAAACATTAAACATACCAGATAATATTTAAATTTAATAAACATAAGAGGCTTTAAATAATTTCTCCCCCTATTTTGATTATGATCAAAAAATTGAAAGCTCCCCCTCAATAAGTGCATAAGATATAGAAAATAGCTCCCCCTCAAACAAAGCAAAAAAAATACCAAATTTGTTCCATAAAATAAAGTAATTACAACAAAGAAAATATGAGGAAGAGATTAAAACTCTTCACTTGCATCGCTATTGAATTAAGCATCAAACCTATCCTCTAAGGTACAAACCCTACATAATCGATTATTACAGTACAATCATGCAAAAACTGATTAGTTAAGCAGATTTTAAGCTATTTCTAATATTCCTAAGTCTTTTCTAAGATCATAGAATCTATCCTTGGGAAGAGGTTTAGTAAAACCTAATTGATGCTTTGTATCAACATATTCAATTTTACAATTTCCTTTACTAATATGATCTCTTAAGAAATGATGTCTAATCTCTATATGCTTAGTTCTAGAGTGCATTACTGGATTCTTAGTAAGATTTATTGCACTTGTATTATCATACATCAAAGGAATATCATTTAGAAAGATACTATAGTCTTCTAGTTGTTGTTTCATCCATAAAATTTGAGCACAGCAATTACCAGCTGCAATATATTCAGCTTCAGTAGTGGATAAAGCAACACATGCTTGTTTCTTAGAGTGCCAAGACACTAATGATGATCCTAACAAATGACATGTTCTACTAGTAATCTTTCTATCTAATTTACATCCACCATAATCAGCATCAGAATAACCTATTAAACTAGGAGAAGCTTCAGATGGATACCATAAACCAAAACCTGTAGTTCCTTTTAAATATTTTAAAATTATTTTTACTGCAGTTAAATGAGATTCTTTTGGACATGCTTGAAATCTAGCACACACACAAATAGAATGCATACTATCAGGTCTACTTGCAGTTAAGTATAACAGTGAACTTATCATACCTCTATACATAGATTGATTTATTTCCAAACCTGATTCATCCTTGTCTAAATAGCATGAAGTTCCCATGGGTGTGTTAGCTTCCTTTGAAGTGTTCAATCCAAATTTCTTGAGAATCTCTTTGTAGTATTTAGTTTGAGATACAAAAATGCCATCTTTAAGTTGTTTAATTTGAAGTCCAAGGAAGAACATTAATTCTCCCATCATTGACATTTCAAATTCACCCTGCATTATCTTAGCAAATTCTACACACAAGGAATTATCAGTTGATCCAAAAATGATATCATCAACATATACTTGAACTGATAAGATATGTTCTTTTACTTTCTTAATAAACAAAGTGGAATCAATTTTTCCTCTAGAAAAATCATTTGAAGTTAGAAAACTACTTAACCTTTCATACCAAGACCTAGGAGCTTGTTTCAAACCATATAATGCTTTCTTCAATTTAAAAATATGATTGGGATATTTAAAATCTTCAAATCCAGGGGGTTGTTCCACATATACTTCTTCTTTGATAAACCCATTTAAGAATGCACTTTTAACATCCATTTGATATAATTTAAATTTCATCAATGACGCATAAGCAAGAAATAGGCGTATAGCCTCTAACCTGGCAACAGGAGCATAAGTTTCATCATAATCAATACCTTCCTCTTGACAGTAACCTTTGGCAAAAGTCTGGCTTTATTCTTTGTTATATTTCCATCTTCATCAAGTTTGTTTCTAAATACCCATTTTGTTCCAATTACTTGATGTGATTCTTCTCTTGGAATTAATTCCCATACTTGATTCCTTTCAAATTGATTAAGTTCTTCTTGCATTGCTATGCACCATTGGTTATCTTTAAGAGCTTCTTCAACACTTTTGGGTTCTATCTGTGAAACAAAAGCTACAGACATACACAAATTGGTCATATTTCTAGTTCTTACCTCTTTTGAGATATCACCAATTATATTGTCCATTGAGAGTGCTCTTGGTGATTGCCATTCTTTTGCTAATTCAATTGGTTGAGAAAGCTCATTCTCATTCAAATACATTTCTTATAGAGGCTCTCTTATCTACTCATCATCACTTGCAAGTTCTTTATTTGACTCAAGAGGATTTCCCTCAAGGTTTACAATTTTATCAAAGGTGACATGCACAAATTCTTCAACATTTAAAGTTCCTATGTTCTTATGTTGAAAACTCTATAAGCTTTGCTAGTTAGTGAATAACCTAAGAAAATGCCCTCATTGGCTTTTGAGTCAAATTTTCCTAAGTTATCTTTTCCATTATTTAAAACAAAGAATTTACATCCAAATATTTTCAAATGAGCAACATTAGGATTTCTACCATTTAACAATTCATAAGGAGTTAATTTTATAATTGGCCTAATAAGCATCCTATTCAACACATAACATGCAGTACTTACAACATCAGCCCAAAAGTATTTAGGAACATTTGATTCATTTAGCATTGTTCTAGCAAGTTCCTCTAGTGACCTATTTTTCCTTTCTATTACACCATTTTGTTGGGGAGTCCTAGATGCAGAAAAATTATGCAAAATTCCATTTTCCTCACAATAATTTTCAAACCATTCATTTTGAAACTCTCCACCATGGTCACTTCTTAATACCTTAATTCTTAAGTCTTTATCATTTTGAATTTTCTTTGCAAACTTCCTAAAGACCTTAAAAGCTTCACTTTTTAATGTTAAGAAAAATGTCCAAGTATATCTAGAAAAATCATCAACAATCACAAGAGCATAATAATTTCCACCAAAACTTTTTATCCTAGATGGACCAAATAAATCTAAGTGTAATAATTCTAAAGGTTTTGATGTGGAAATAACATTCTTAGATTTAAAGGATGATTTCACTTGTTTACCTTTTTGACATGCATCACATAATCTATCTTTTTCAAATTTTAACTTAGGCAAACCAACAACTAAGTCCTTTGATATGAATTTGTTTAATTGATGCATATTTATATGAGCCGCTCTCTTATGCCATAACCATGGGTTTTCTTCCTTAGAAACTAAGCATGTTATACTAGTATCATGTATACAATCCAAATCAATCAAATATATATTATTATGCCTAATGCCTTTCAATGCTACATTTTCGAAATTCACTAAATGTATGGTACAAAACTTACTTTCAAAGATTACCTTGAATCCTTTGTCACAAAGTTGACTTATACTTAGGAGATTATGCTTTAGCCCATCAACAAGAAGCACATCCTTTATCTCCAAAGTGTTTGCACCACCAATATTTCGAATTCCAAGTATCTTTCCTTTGTTGTTGTCCCCATAGGTTACATATCCTTGTTCTTTAGCTTTGAAACTTACAAATTTCGTTTTGTCTCCGGTCATATGTTTTGAGCATCCACTATCAAGATACCACATAGACTTCTTTGATTTGGAAGTTTCCTACAAAACAAGAACATAGTAATCTTAGGTCCCCATAACTTTTGGGTCCTTCGAGTTAGAGACGAACAAATCATTTAACTATAGGAACCCAAACATATTTTCCTTTGGGAACACCAAAATGCGTAATTTTACATCTATTTGAAGTATGACCATGTTTCATACAATAAAAGTATGCATTAGATGTAATTTTAGAATATGATACATTTCTAACTATTGAAGGTTTAGTTCCTTTTTCAACCCATACTCTTCTATTTTTAATTTTAGGCTTTTTCAAGGGAACATGATGGATTTCTCTATTTTGAACAATAACAACTTTATCCTTATAGTTATCACTTCTTTCATTCTTAGCTTTATCAAGAAAATGTCTAAATAAATCAAGTTCATATTCATACTCTTTACATGATGCACATGCTATATTCTTATTATCTTTTTCTTCTAAACATACAATTTTCGTTTTTAAGGACTTCACCTCTTTTTCGGATTTGTTCAAACACTTTTTCACAGATTTGTATTCATTTTTCAAGTCCTTAAAAGCATTAAACAATTCTTCATATGCATTTTGTAATTCATCAAAGTTATTTTCATCATCACTTGAGGAAGAGTCGGAGTCACTAACCTCAAAGTCGGAAGATATATTGTCTTTTGCCATCAAGCAAATGTTAGCTTCTATTTCCGAATCACTTGACTCCGAACTTGAGTCACTATCATCCCAACCAATGTAGGCTTTCTTCTTGAAGAATTTCTTGCCTTTGTTATCTTCATTCTTCTTGTTTGGACATTCAGTTCTTACATATCCTATTTCACCACAACCATAACATCTGATATTTAAAGAAGTACTTTCTCTTACCTTTCCCTTACCTTTGAAGGGTTGCTTTCCTTTGGCTTTCATAAACTTGGTAAATTTCTTTATCATAAGACTAAATTGTTCTTCTTCTTCATTTTCCAAGTCTTCTTCTTCCTTCTTGTTCTTATTCTTGGAATTTTCAGTTGTGAAGGCTAGGTTCCTCTTTTGGTGTTGACCTTCTTCATCATTTAGCCTTCCAAGTTCAAGTTCGTGCTCTCTCAACTTTCCAAAGAGTGCTGCCATAGACATTGTTGCAAGATTTTGTGACTCCGTGATGGCCGTCACCTTAGGTTTCCATTTCCTATCCAAAGATTTCAAGATTTTTACATTTAATTCATCAATATCACAAATGTTACCTAATCCGGTGAGATGATTCACTATGTGCGTGAAATGCTTTTGAACGTCAAAGATTGTTTCCCTTTGTTGCATCCGGAACATCTCATATTCTTGAATCAATGAATTCTTCCGTGCTCTTTTTACATCGTCGATACCTTCATGTGTTACTCTTAACATTTCCCACATTTCTTGAGCACTTTTACAAGCATAGATCCTGTAAAACTCATCAAGGGTTAAAGAAGATGAAATAATATTTCTATCCCTAACATCATATTAGGCTTTCCTATTTTCTTCAGCCGACCATCTAGAAAATGGTTTTGGTACCTCTTCTCCATTTTCAGTAATTTTAGGAATAAAAGGTCCGTTTAAAATTGTGTCCCAAACACCTCTATCAACAGGCTCTAAAAATATTTGCATTCTAGCTTTCCAAAATGGATAATTTTACCTCGCAAAAAGTGGGGGTCTATTGATAGAAGCACCCTCGACAAACGTTTGATTTTGTCCGGCCATTTTCGAAAATTGAATGACTATCAAAGCAAGGTTTGATACCACTTGTTAAAATCGCGCAGTGAAATGTTTGTGTTTACAGACAAAAACCAAGAGGGGGGCTGAATTGGTTTCTTAACAAAAATTAGGGCTATAAAAATTTTCTCCAAATTTCACCGATTAAAATGTTGTGTAAAGTAAATAGAGCAAGGATAGAGTATTACGCAGATGATTTATACTGGTTCGGATCAAAAGACCCTACGTCCAGTTGCTAATCACTCAAACAAAGGATTAATGCCGTCACTATAATCACAGTTATATAATCAGAATACAAATGAAAATATAAGGTAAAGAATACACCTCTCTTGAGTCACACAAGAGATGAACACCTTCTTTGAATCCACAGAGGAAGAAGAACAGCTTTCCTTAGAGACGGCACAACACACAATCCACCAAGAAAACCCACTCAGTGATTCTTATCACTTTTAGCCCACACCAGGTTTCAAAAGCCCCTTTTTCCTCTCAACAAACAGTTCTCTGGCAGTCACAACTCTTAACTTTTGTTTGAAAAAGGTTTTTCTCTTTGTAGAGAGCCTTAGAGAACCTTAAGTAGAAATATTAGGGTTTGGGAATGGGGATTTTCGAAACCTGATGAATTGGGAATAGGGATTTCGAAACTTGGTCCAATTTGGAAATTTAAAACACATATCTGACTGAAATAATCGATTATCTTGAGTATTAATCAATTATTCCAGAGCCAAATTCGCAGGGAACCCAAAATAACTCAGTTTAATCTATTAACTAGGCATTTAATCGATTAACAGCCCAGTTAATCGATTAACAACCCAGTTAATGGATTAACAGATGGTTTAATCGATTAATCCAATATATTTTTGATAAAAATGAGTTTTTAGAACCTTTAAAGAGTGGACTATGTGCTGGCTATCTTGGACTCTAATATTACAGACTCAAAATCATAAAAACAGAGTTATTACATAGCATTACAAGTCTTCAAATCTTTAAGTCCTTTATTCTTGAATCATCATCAAAATCAACAAGCTTCATATCCATATATGTTCAACATTCATATCATTTTATGTTTAACAAGTAAGCCCACAGTAGAATCACTTAGGATATTAAATCCAAAAATGCAAGAAGTGGTTAAAAAAGAAATTTTAAAATTGCTTGATGCTGTAGTTATGTACCCTATTGATAGTAGCAAATGGGTGAGTCCAATTCATGTGGTGCCTAAAAAGGGAGGGATGACTGTGGTAGAAAATGATAAACATGAGTTAATCTCTACTAGGACTGTTTCTGGCTGGTGCATGTGCATTGACTATAGGAAGTTAAATAGAGCCAAAAAAATGATCATTTTCCTCTCCCTTTTAATGATCAAATGCTGGAGAGGCTTGCAAAACACTTGTATTTTTGTTATTTGGATGGGTATTCAAGTTTTCACCAAATTTGGATGGGTATTTAATGATCAAGAGAAGACTACCTTCACTTGCCCTTATTGGACTTATGCATATAGGCGTATGCCTTTTGGCTTATGCAATGCACTTGCAACTTTTCAAAGGTGTATGCAGGCCATTTTTTCTGATCTTATTGAAAATGTGCATGGTTTGGATGATTTTTTAGTGCATGGTTTGGATTTGGATAACTGTTTATCAAATTTGTGCCAAGTTTTGCAACGTTGTGAAGAGACCAATTTGGTCTTGAACTGGGAGAAATGTCATTTCATGGTAAGGGAAGACATAGTTCTTGGACACTTGGTGTTTGAGAGAGGCACAGAGGTTGATAAGGCTAAGGTGGAGGTGATTGAAAAATTTCCCCCACCTACAAATGTGAAAGGTATCCGGAGGCTTTCTTGGACATGCCGGTTTCTACCAGTGATTCATTAAAGACTTCTCAAAAATCACAAAGCCTCTCACGAATCTTTTGGGTAAGGATGTGCCTTTTAATTTTGATTCATCTTGTGGGGAAGCTTTTTGCAGGATTAAGCAAGCCTTGGTCTCTGCTCCTATTGTACAACCCCCCGACTGGGAACTCCCATTCGAATTGATGTGTGATGCTAGTGATCATGCAGTAGGGACTGTGCTTGGGCAGCGGAAGGATAAGAAGCTACATGTGATCCACTATGCCAGCCGAACATTGGATGATGCACAGGCAAACTATGCCACAACTGAAAAAGAACTGTTAGCCATTGTATTTGCTTTCGATAAATTTAGATCTTATTTGGTAGGTTCACATGTTACTTTTTTAACTGACCACTCTGCCATTAAGTATCTATTGCATAAAAAAGAAGCAAAACCTAGACTGATTAGGTGGATTTTGATATTGCAAGAATTTGATTTGGAGATTAAGGACAAGAAGGATACCGAGAACTTGGTCGTTGACCACCTATCTAGGTTGTCATCCTAAAAAGTAGAGATGGGTGACATTCCCATCAATGAATCTTTTCCAGATGAACAATTATTGAATCTTAGTACCCAACTTGCCCCGTGGTATGCTGATTTTGTAAACTTTCTTGCATGTGGTATTTTACCTCCTGATCTTGGCTTTCAGCAGAAGAAAACGTTTTATGCAGATGTCAAGCACTATTATTGGGATGAACCCCTCCTATTTAAACATTGTGCATATGGTTTGATTAGGAGGTGTGTTCCAGAAGATGAGGTCCACGCCATCCTGGATCATTGCCACTCTCATTCTTGTGGAGGTCATATGAGCACCTCCAAGACAGCCTCTAAAGTATTGCAAGCTGGGTTCTATTGGCCACACCTTTTTAAGGATGTGCGCAAGTATGTCTTGACTTGCGATGCTTGCCAAAGAGTAGGTAACATCGGTAAGAGAAGTGAAATGCCATTAAATAGCATATTAGAGGTTAAATTGTTTGATGTGTGGGGCGTTGATTTTATGGGACCCTTTCCCTCTTCCTTTGGAAATCAATTCATATTAGTAGCAGTTGACTATGTGTCTAAATGGGTCGAAGCCATTGCTTCACCCCATTCTGATGCTAAGACTGTTATTAAGCTTTTGAAGAAAATAATATTTCCAAGGTTTGGGGTCCCGAAATGTATCACAAGTGATGAAGGGTCCCATTTTATTGAGAAAGCTTTTCAGACCCTCCTAAAAAAATATGGAGTGAAACATAAGGTAGCTACACCTTATCACCCTCAAACTAGTGGTCAGGTTGAGGTGTGCAATCGAGAAATTAAAAACATTCTTCAAAAAGTGGTAAATACGTCACATAAAGATTGGTATATTAAGTTAGATGATTCCTTATGGGTATATCGAACCGCATACAAAACTCCCATTGGCACTGCGCCTTTTAAGCTAGTGTATGGGAAGCCTTGCCATTTACCTATTGAGTTAGAGTATAAATCTTTTTGGGCTGTCAAAACTCTTAATCTTGATCATAAGGCTGCAGGTGAGCATAGGTTGTTGGAATTAAACGAGCTTGAAGAGCTTCGTCTAGATGCATATGAAAACGCTCCAATTTACAAAGAAAAAACTAAAAGATGGCATGATCGTCACATCCTAAGGAGAACATTCAATCCAGGTGATATGGTTTTACTATTTAATTCTCGATTGAGACTTTTCCCAGGTAAACTGAGGTCCCGGTGGTCAGGACCATTTAAGGTGACAAAGGTCTTTCCCTTTGGAACTGTCGAGTTATGGAGCGAAAAGGCTGGTCCATTTAGAGTAAATGGACAAAGACTTAAGCGCTACTTGAGAGGAGAACCAATACAACAAGCGAGTGTCTTAAACTTGTTTGATGTACCAGATTTGTGATTCTAAATAGCACATAACGTCTGGCTGAATACATTAAATTTAGCACTTGTGGGGAGGTAACCCCATTTGTTATTTTTAATTCATTTTCTTACTTAACTTTGTGTGTCTATATTCTAAAATTAAAAAAAAAGGGTTTTACGGATTTGCATTTTTTTTCTTTTTTCAAGTTAATGGACAGTTTGATCCACCACCAATGGGAAAAACATACTGCCAGTGCTTTACTAAAAGTTGTTTATCTTATATCACACGCACATCACCGGACCCTAGCTTTACTAGCCTGGAAGGCAAGACTTCTTTTCTGTTTCCAGGTACAAATGCTGATGATGATGGTCCTTTGGACACACAGGTGCCATTTCCCCAGCAAACTCAGCTGGCCCTTCCCAGTTCACTCCCGACTCTAGTGTTTCACTAGAACAGATGTATTCCTTAATGCAAGGAATGAATAGCCGCTTGGAGTCGATGTCCATAGAGCAAATTCGGCAAAGGGGTCAGATTGATGACCTAGCTTAGAGGGTGGATGCTATGTATCATTGGCACTCCCAACAGGGGCATTTTGCTCCCCCCCCCCCCCTCTCCATGAGAAGGTACTCTTATGCAGATAAGTTTCCTTTTACCTTCCCCTCTACCTATTGTCCAATGCGGACACTGCCCATCATCAGTTTGGGGTGGTCGGTGGTAGTAAAGGAAAATTGTTCTGAAACATTAGCTTTTGTTTAGGCATTTATTCATGTTTTTACTTATTGTCTAATTAGGATGACATGGTTTGTTTATTTGTGATTACTACTTCTACAAGTTGTGTTGCAATTGGAATGTTTGAATTTTAGGCTTCTATGGGAATCCATAATAAAAAAAAGGAATGATTGAGTTTTATGATTGCTAGCTTGTCAGGTTGAACTATACATTATGATTTTCTGTTTTCTTTGACTGGATTCATTACCATTTCAATTGAGAGCTTTTAAACCAAAAAGGATAAACATTCTGATAAACCCTTATTTTCTTCTTTGAGTGTATCATACATTTTAAGCACTCTAGAACTTGGCTTGTGACCGATTCAAAATAGTTTGTGATTGCATGTTAGGGGATGATAAAGGCATTTTAGGGCAAAGAGCTTCGTATTGGCCACAGAATTTGAATATTGCATACACCATCAGTTGACCCTGTTGAGCTTTAATTGTTTATATTTTGAAAGCCTTTTGATCTAATTCTCCAGAATTTCTAAGTAATGACAAGGATGGCAACTAATTGACAAGGGCTTAGGAAAAACTGTTCTCTATCAAAAAAAAAAAGAGCAAAAGCAAAAAAAAAAAAAAAAAAATCAATAACAATGTAATAAGGAGTCCCGTTCAAAACTCAAAATAAATGGTACTCCTAAGAATTTTGCTCTATGAATAAGAAAATATATTTTTCTGAATGCCTTCCAAACTTGCTTTTCTCAGGAATTTCATTTCTAAAACCCTTTGACTTTTCCCTCTTTCTTGATATCCATTATTATTTGGTGTACCCCTCGCCCCATTACAACCAATTCAAAGCCCTTTAGACCTTAACATACTTTCTAGATAACTGTGGAGATTAGGGTCCTTTTCCAAGCCTATGGTAGTGTTTGAAATGTTTTGATTTGAGTGATACTGAAACACAAGCCTAAACACATTGAGAGAAATTAAGGAAAAATGTATCTCTAGTCTAGTCATAGTAAGCATGGCATGAATAATTGTGTGGCTTCTACTTTGATAATCTTGCAATCATCTATTAATAATATTTAAAATTGGATTCCTTTAGTTGGTTTGAGTTCGTCATTCTTTATTACTCATGCTTGTGGTGATGGTGATTGCTTAGGGACAAGCAATGTCTTAGTTTGGGGTATTTTGATAAGTGTCTAGTTTGCATCATTTTTAATGACGCTTTGTTTGAGTTTTCTAGTTTATTTGTGTTAGAATTACATTTAATTCCAATTGTTTTCCTTCTTTCGACACATTTTCTTCGGGTGTCTCAGTTTTGTAGGAATAGCTTTGTTATAGGCTTATAAACTTGGAAACAGGAAGCGTTTGATGAAGCATTGGATGGAAAGGAATTCAAACCACTAAAGGCACAAAAATAAAACCATATCAACTCTTGGATTGCATTGTAGAAGAAAAGAGAAAAGAACACTTCAGGGCCTTAAAACATTGTTAAAGAGCATTTTGGGTGAAGTTAACTGAAATCCTCTAGCAGTGAGTTTTTCCGACTGGCCGTGGACTTCACTGGAAAATGGCACTGTGGCATAAAACAAATTCACTGACCGTGGGTTTTTCCCACTAGGCATGGACTTCACTAGAAAATGAGCATTGGGCCCCTGTCACGATCCACTGGTCGTGGGTTTCTCCCACTGCCAGTGAATTCTGCACGTTTTTCATTTTCCCTGAATTAGAGGAACGATTTTTGAGCATAAAAGATATAAAAATGAAGTTATAGAGCACGATTGAACAAGGAAGCATTTTTTATCAAAAAGGAAAATTGAAGAAGGCCAGAGCAAGAGAGGGAGAACAATTTCTTCTATCAAGAGGGAAATTGAAGAAGCTACGGAGGAGATAGTGAGAACTTCTCTTCTATTCTCTAACTTCCTGTCTCATTTCTGTTTTTCTCTTATGTTAGGGTTTGATTTATTGTATTATGGATTGTAATTATCATTTCTATGGCACACTAAATCTCATTCTTGGGATTAGGGGGATTATGTTTATGTATCAAATTTGAATACTTTGAATTTCTCTGTTATTGAATTTCTGTTTTCTATTCATTTCCATGAGAACCTAAAGCTTCTAATGGCTTAGAGATAAGGTTAGATGAATTTAAATGATGTGGATGATTGAGAGATCGATATATCATTAGAAAAGCATGGAATTGAACCTAGGGATTTGGGTTACGAAAGTACACAAAACTCTTTGAGGGGTAATTGGATTTTCATAAAGCGTAAAGGATCTACTTAATGAATTGAACGTTTTTCTTCGGTAATTAGGTACATTAATGGGGATTTCGAGAGGAATATATTAATCAATTAAGGAAAATTCACCTTAGAAATAGAAGTTAAATAATGGGAAACGAATTGCTTTAAATTGAGTACGTAACATATGAACCTACCCACTCCTAAGAAAGTTTTCACTTTAAGTCTCTTGTCAATAGTTTTTTGTTTTCTATTCATTTTTCAATATATTCTATTTGAAACGATTTGTTTGGATAATTGAATCACTATGTACCGGTACTTGGGCATAATCTCTATGGGAACGATAACTTTTTATTACACGATACCCCGTACGCTTGCGGAACGATATTTGGTTCAAAAGCTCTCAATTGAAACGGTAATGAATCCAAGTCAAAGAAAATAGGAAATCATAGTATATAGTTCAACCTGACAAGCTAGCAATCATAAAACTCATTCATTCCTTTTTTTTATGGATTCCCATAGCGGCCTAACATTCAAACATTCCAATTGCAACACAACTTGTAGAAGTAGTAATCACGAATAAACAAACCATGCCATCCTAATTAGACAATAAGTAAAAACATGAATAAATGCCTAAATAAAAGCTAATGGTTCGGAACAAGTTTCCTTTACTACCACCGACCACCCCAAACTGATGATGGGCAGTGTTCGCACTGGACAATAGGTAGAGGGGAAGGTAAAAGGAAACTTATATGTATAAGAGTACCTTCTCATGGAAAGGGGGGAGTAAAATGCCCCTGTTGGGAGTGCCAATGATACATAGCATCCACCCTCTGAGCTAGGTCATCAATCCGACCCCCTTGCCGAATTTTCTCTATAGACATCAACTCCAAGCAGCTATTCATTCCTTGCATTAAGGAATACATCTGTTCTAGTGAAACACTAGAGTCGGGAGTGAACTGGGAAGGGCCAGCTGGGTTCGCTGGGGGAAATGGAATTTGTGTGTCCAAAGGACCATCCTCATCAGCATTTGTACCTGAAAGCAGAAAAGAAGTCTTGCCTTCTAGGCTAGTAAAGCTAGGGTCAGGCAAGGGATGAGGCACAGGTGTTCCACGAATAACCAAACAGAAAATATCATGTTGAATTACTATCAAACCCATGTGAATCATTTCATCAATATTAACCCTCTTGGGTTGGCACAACAGGGTGTCATTGGTTAGGTCGATTCCTACATACCTAGCAAGTGGGTTGATGTACCCAACAATGACAATCCTACCAGAGGTGGCCTGACAAACTCTGGTAAATTGACTAAAAAGCCTTTTAGTGGAATGGACGGGTATCTTATGGATCATAGCATACAAAAAATATAATTTGGCAGCTCGAATGGTACCCGGGCTTTCAAAACCCCCAAAAATAGAGCGAGTCATGAACCTTTGAAGATATCTGAAAACAGGGTGATGCATTAAGGAAGTTTTGGTAGAGGAGGGATCATAACATTCCTTAGCATGTGAAAGTTGGGACCAAATATAATTGGCATTGAAGTCCCTAGGAATGCGAGCAGTATTCGTGCAAGCTAAAGCATTGGCAGACATAGATGGAAAACCATAGATGGGGTCCACATCTGCCAAATCCATCCTAAAATCACTGTTATTAAGCTTAAAAGTAATCTCCCAATTAGAATCATTTTCACAAGGTTTAATATCAATGGAGCTAAGAAATTCTAAAGTAGTGCATTCATAGCACGACTCATATAGTTCAATAAAGTCCTCCTAACCCACATTCTTGCAATACTTAAATGTATCTTCATAAATCCCAAGGTTGAGTAATGATTGTTTGCAGAAAAACCGTGAGGGAACAATGTCCCTCTTAGTCAAGGAATCAAGTCGCATCCGCTGGTCATCATATGTGCACTCAATATTGTCAACTTTAGCATAATTAGAGGTCTTACAAATGTTTTTCCTCTTCTTTCCAACAGTTTTGGTTCTTCCACAAGACATTGTGTTGGCACCTGAAATCCAAGTTCATGTATATATGCAAAATATGTCATTAGCATCACCACAATTAAATATCTAGGAATGATAAATATCTAAGGATCAATGTGTATAAAACAACTTATAAATATGCAAAGGTAAGAACAAGTAGTTGTCATAGACATTTTATCAAACATGTGGTAGGCATAAAAATTTTGAACTAAGAAATCTATAAACACGGAGTGTCAATCATGAAGAAAAAGGTATATATGTTTCAATGAACAATGAAGAACATGATGAACATGATAATCGTGAACAAAAGTTTGATAACAAACCCACATGAATTTTTAATCACAATAATCAAATGTAAACATATGTAAACCTTCCTACATGATCAATTTCACCAACAACAAATCAAAATATCAAGTACGAGAAAACCCTATATTATTATGATGATTCTTACTTGATGAAAATGGTAGAAAGAGATGACGTAAATGTGATAATGAGTGAAAGAAATTCGTGGAATTGAATGGGCTCAAGGAATTTCTTAAGTTAAGAGTGATTGAGAGGGGTAGTGTGTAATGGTGAGGAAGAGTGCAATAGGGAATGGAAAAACATAGGTGGTGTGCATGTGATAAGATAAACAACTTGTAGGGAATCACGACCCACTGCCAGTGGGAAAAACACACTACCAGTGGGTGTCTCGGACTTGGGCCAAAATTATGCACGCACTGCACCTGTGAAAACCCACTGCCAATGGGTGTCTCTGACTTGAATTTTTTTTTAATTTTATGTGCCCCAACTCAGAAAGGTCCACTGCCAATGGGTATTTTCCACTGGTGGTGGATCACACTTTCCATTAACTTGAAAAAAAAAATGCAAAGCCTTAAAACCTTTTTTTTTTTAGAAAATAGAAAGTTAAGTAAGACATGAAATTAAAAATAACAAATGGGGTTACCTCCCCACAAGTGCTAAATTTAACGTATTCAGCCGAACGTTGTATGCTATTGAGAATCACAAATCTAGTACATCAAACAAGTCTAAGGCACTCGCTTGTTGTATTAGTTCTCCTGTCAAGTAGCACTTAAGTCTTTGTCCATTTACTCTAAATGGACCAAACTTTTTGCTCCATAACTCAACAGTTCCAAAGGGAAAGACCTTTGTCACCTTAAATGGTCCAGACCACCGGGACCTCAGTTTACTTGGAAAAAGTCTCAATCGAGAATTAAATAGTAAAACCATATCACCTGGATTGAATGTTCTCCTTAGGATGTGACGATCATGCCATCTTTTAGTGTTTTCTTTGTAAATTGGAGCGTTTTCATATGCATCTAAACGAAGCTCTTCAAGCTCGTTTAATTCCAACAACCTATGCTCACCTGCAGCCCTATGATCAAGATTAAGAGTTTTGACAGCCCAAAAAGATTTATACTCTAACTCAGCACGTAAATGGCAAGGCTTCCCATACACTAGCTTAAAAGGCGTAATGCCAATGGGAGTTTTGTATGTGGTTCAATATGCCCATAAGGAATCATCTAACTTAATAGACCAATCTTTACGTGACGTATTTACAACTTTTTGAAGAATGTTTTTAATTTCTCGATTGGACACCTCAACCTGACCACTAGTTTGAGGGTGATAAGGTGTAGCTACCTTATGTGTCACTCCATATTTTTTTAGGAGGGTCTGAAAAGCTTTCTCAATAAAATGAGACCCTCCATCACTTATGATACATTTCGAGACCCCAAACTTCAGAAATATTATTTTCTTGAAAAGGTTAATAACAGTCTTAGCATCGAGATGGGGTGAAGCAATGGCTTCGACCCATTTAGACACATAGTCAACTGCTACTAATATGAATTGATTTCCAAAGGAAGAGGGAAAGTGTCCCATAAAATCAACGCCCCACACATCAAACAATTCAACCTCTAATATGCTATTTAATGGCATTTCATGTCTCTTACCGATGTTACCTGCTCTTTGGCAAGCATTGCAAGTCAAGACATACTTGCGCACATCCTTAAAAAGGTGTGGCCAGTAGAACCCAGCTTGCAATACTTTTGAGGCTGTCTTCGAGGTGCTCATATGACCTCCACAAGAACGAGAGTGGCAATGGTCCAGGATGGTGTGGACTGCATCTTCCGGAACACACCTCCTAATCAAACCATCTGCACAATGTTTAAATAGGAGGGTTCATCCTAATAATAGTGCTTGAAATCTGCATAAAATTTTTTCTTCTGCTGAAAGCCAAGATCAGGAGGTAAACTACCACATGCAAGAGAGTTTACAAAATCAGCATACCACGGGGCAAGTTGGGTACTAAGATTCAATAATTGTTCATCTGGAAAAGATTCATTGATGGGAATGTCACCCATCTCTACTTTTTCGGATGATAACCTAGATAGGTGGTCAGTGACCAAGTTCTCGGTACCCTTCTGGTCCTTAATCTCTAAATCAAATTCTTGCATTATTAAAATCCACCTAATTAGTCTAGGTTTTGCTTCTTTTTTATGCAATAGATACTTAATGGCAGAGTGGTCAGTGAAAACAGTAACATGTGAACCTACCAAATAAGATCTAAATTTATCGAAAGTAAATACAATGGCTAACAGTTTTTTTCAGTTGTGGCATAGTTTACCTGTGCATCATCCAATGTTCGGCTGGCATAGTGGATCACATGTAGCTTCTTATCCTTCCATTGCCCAAGCATAGCCTCTACTGTGTGATCACTAGCATCACACATCAATTCGAATGGGAGTTCCTAGTCAGGGGGTTGTATAATAGGAGTAGAGACCAAGGCCTGCTTAATCCTGCAAAAAGCCTCCCTACAAGATGAATCAAAATTAAAACGAACATCCTTACCCAAAAGATTCGTGAGAGGCTTTGTGATTTTTGAGAAGTCTTTAATGAATCGCCGGTAGAAACCAGCATGTCCGAGAAAGCTCCGGATACCTTTCACATTTGTAGGTGGGGGCAATTTTTCAATCACCTCCACCTTAGCCTTATCAACCTCTATGCCTCTCTCAGACACCAAGTGTCCAGGAACTATGCCTTCCCTTACCATGAAGTGACATTTCTCCCAGTTCAAGACCAAATTGGTCTCTTCACAACATTGCAAGACTTGGCACAAATTTGTTAAACAGTTATCAATATCCAAACCATGCACTAAAAAATCATCCATAAAGACTTCCATCACGTTTTCAATAAGATCAGAAAAAATGGCTTGCATACACCTTTGAAAAGTCGCAGGTGCATTACATAAGCCAAAAGGCATACGCCTATATGCATAAGTCCCATAAGGGCAAGTGAAGATAGTCTTCTCTTGATCAGAATGGTGAATGGGAATTTGGTGAAAACTTGAATACGCATCCAAATTACAAAAATAAGAGTGTTTTGCAAGCCTCTCTAGCATTTGATCAATAAAAGGGAGAGGAAAATGATCCTTTTTTGTGGCGTTATTTAACTTCCTATAGTCAATGCACATGCGCCAGCCAGAAACAGTCCTAGTAGAGATTAACTCATGTTTATCATTTTCTACCACAACCATCCCTCCCTTTTTAGGCACCACATGAATTGGACTAACCCATTTGCTACTATCAATAGGGTATATAACTCCAGCATCAAGCAATTTTAAAATTTCTTTTTTAACCACTTCTTGCATTTTTGGATTTAATCTCCTAAGTGATTCTACTGTGAGCTTACTCTCATCTTCTACTGTGATCCTATGCATGCAAAAAGAAGGGCTAATCCCCTTAATGTCATCCATTGTATAACCTATTACTTTCCTATATGACCTAAGTTGTCATCCATTGATATTTACAGAAGTATTTTCTCTTACCTTTCCTTTACCTTTGAATGGATGTCTTCCTTTGGCTTTCATGAATTTGGTAAACTTCTTAATCATGAGGCTCAATTCTTCTTCTTCATTCTCCGAGTCTTCTTCTTCCTTTTTACTCTTACCTTTGGAAATTTCAGTTTTGAAAGCTAAGTTCCTCTTTTGATGTTGTCCTTCCTCATCATTTAGCCTCCCTAGCTCAAGCTCATGCTCTCTCAACTTTCCAAAGAGCGCCGCCATAGACATTGTGGCAAGGTTTTGTGACTCCGAGATGGCCGTCACTTTAGGTTGCCATTTCCTATCCAAAGATTTCAAGATTTTAACATTTAATTCATCAACGTCAAAAATTTTACCTAATCCGGTGAGATGGTTCACAATGTGTGTGAAACACTTTTGAACGTCAAATATCATTTCGCCTTGTTGCATTCGGAACATCTCATATTCTTGGATTAGAGAATTTTTTCGTGCTCTCTTAACATCGTCGGTACCTTCGTGGGTCACTCTTAGCATTTCACAAATCTCTTGAGCACTTTTACAAACGGAGATCCTGTAAAACTTGTCAAGGGTTAAAGCAGATGAAATAATGTTTCTAGCCCTAACGTCAAATTGAGCTTTTCTATTTTCCTCCGCCGTCCATCTAGAAAATGGTTTAGGAATATAGGGACCGTTTAAAATAGCGTCTCAAACGCCTCTATCAACAGACTCTAAAAAGATTTGCATTCTAACTTTCCAGAAAGGATAATTTGGACCCGCAAAAAGTAGGGGTCTGTTGATAGAAGCACCTTCGGCAAAAGTTTGATTTTGTTCGGCCATTTTTGAAAAAATTTGAATGACTATCAAAGCAAGCTTTGATACCACTTGTTAGAATCGCGCAGCGGAATGTTTGCATGGTCGGACAAAAACCAAGAGGGGGCAGGTGAATTGGTTTCTTAACAAAAATTAGGTTTTAAAAATTTTCCCCAAATTTGACCGATTAAAATACTGTGTAAACGTAAATAGGAAAATGATAGAGTCTTACACAGGAGATTTATACTGGTTCGGATCAAAAGACCCTACGTCCAGTTGCTAATCACTCAAACAGAGGATTAACGCTGTCACTATAATCAAAGTTATACAAGCAGATTACAAATGAAAAATATAAAGTAACGAAAACACCTCTCTTGAGTTCCACAAGAGATGAAGAACAACTTTCCCTAGAGACGCCACAACACACAATTCACTAAGAACTCCACTTAGTGATTCTTATCGCTTCTAGCCCACACCAGGTTCCAAAAGCCCTTTTTTCCTCCAACAAACAGTTCTCTGGCAATCACAACTCTCAACTTTTGTTTGAAAAAGGTTGTTCTATTTTCTGAGAGCCTTAGAGAACCTTAAGTAGATGAATTAGGGTTTGGGAATTGGGGATTTTCGAAACTTGGTGTATTGGGACTAGGGTTTTCGAAAATAGGTTTAATTTGATGTTCAAAATCCAAATCTGACTGAAATAATCGATTAAATGAAGTGTTAATAGATTATTACAGAGCCAAAATCAACAGAACCCCAAAACGCACTGGTTTAATCGATTATTTTCCCTGTTAATCGATTAACAGGTGTGTTAATCGATTATCACAGTGAGCTGATACAAAAAATTGTTTTTCTCACTGTAATAATCAATTATCTAGTGATTTAATCGATTAAACCCGAGCCTTTTTGATAAATATGAGTTTTCGAAGCTTCTAAAGAGTAGACTATGTACCGGCTTGTAAGAATTAATGGTTGAGTTCAAGAGGCAGGGTGAATTGAACTTTTGAAATCTTTCTCGAAAAACACTCTTTCTTTTAGAGGAATGGTTAATATTTATCCAATCTTTTATTAGGCAGATTTGGTTTTAAACAAAGCAATAATATAAGCAAGAATTGAAAAGAGATGAAAGTAGAAATTCAACACAAGAGTTTATACTGGTTCACTCTTTCCCAGAGCTACATCCAGTTCTTGAAAAATTTGCCAAGTTCCACTAATTCCAAGTGAAAATACAAACCAGTAGATATACACCAATCTACCCCAAGAACTATCTTACAACACCACAAGATAGACTCTTGAATTAACTACCCAGTAACCAAACCCAGTTACTGTAACCAGTGCAGATTCAAACCCAATCTACACAATTAACCTTTGTACAAGTGTATGAAAAGAATAAACCTGGACTGCAGCTTTAACAATATAGAAGTCCAGAAGCAATTTCCCTAACTCAGAACTTTCTCTCTTGATGAACTTTTAACAATCTTGATCTAAACGCCTTATGATATGAAAAGTTTATGAATGCTCAGAGAAAGGCACGAATATGAGAGCTCTAAGATTGGTTTCAAATGTTTTCCAAATTGTTATATCAAAAGAGAAATCAAAAACTGTATTTATAGAGTAAAAGAGAGAAACTGATAGATTCAATCAATTAAAATGACTTGGAGTAGCAGATGACCGATCAGAATAGCTTTATGACCGATCAGAACCAGATATGATCGATCAGAATTGAGTTGTGATCGATCAGAATATTTTTCTATCGATTAAAATGATGTTTCAATCGATTGATTTCATTTAAAACTAATTCAATCGGTTGTTTCGAGTTTTCAATGGATTGAAACAGTTTTAAAAAAATGATAGCTCTCTGTTTCAATCGATTAAAACTTATTTCAACAGATTGAAATCCTGTGATACCTTAGAATAAAAAAAATGATCTCTCTGTTTCAACAGATTAAAACTCATTTCAACAGATTGAAATTCTGAGATACTTCAAAGTGAAAAATAACATCTCTCTGTTTCAACAGATTGAACTTTATTTCAACAGATTAAAATTGCGAAACCTTTAATATGGAAAAATCATTTAAGAACATTTTAACCTGTTGATTCTGCGATTCAATCAATTAAAATTTTGACAACATATGAACATTTCCTATTTTAAGTGATTTTAACAGATTGAAACTTCTTTTTAACAGATTGAAAAACTCAGTTTGTTCTTTTAATGCTTAAAGGTTGGTTTTTCATGCAGTAAAATAAGTTCAATGAGATGCATCATTTAAAGGCGCTTATCACAAGATCTATTGAACAATCAAGAGATTAAATTCTAAACCTATAACCTATTCACCTACACACCCACAAACTAAACTCTATAAACTCTATATGTCTTCATCAAATCCAACAAGTGCTTCAATCTCCCCCTATTTGATGGAGACAAATAACCACTGCACCTGCACACAAAAATAACAGAACAGAGACATATATGATTTTGTGATGTGTGTGTAGTGTCAGTTATAAGCAAATACTTCTCCCCCTATTTGACTTCATCAAAAAGTGTTTAATTATAGTCCATAAGTACCACGTAGGTACCGAAAAAACAAAAGACACAAGTGAACTTAAAGCATTAAAAAGGAAACTTCACTCATCACCATCCCAAGGACCCTGATTGAATTAGAGGTCTCCAATTTTGTTAAAGATATCCTCCAGTTGATTATCAATGTGCTGAAATCTGGCAATGGAGTCTTCATAGAGTCGATGCTGGCGAGCTTGTAGAGCAAATGTCATTTCAATGTGTCTCCTTTGATTTGTTTGTATTTCATTCATCTGACGCAACATAGTCCGTTTGAACTGTGAAAGAGGCGTGCCACGGTCAGGTTGTGCAATATAAGGAATCACTTCCAATGGAGACTGCTCTTCCATGACATCTTCCATAGGGTCTGTTTGTCTTGCTTCAGCAGCACTCGGAGCACCAGTATTCTCATCTTCTTCTTCTTCTTCTTCATCTTCTTCAACTTCTTCTTCTCTCCCAACTTCTTCTTTCGAAATCCACTCACCATCAATCTTGATGAATCCCATTTTATGAAGGATGGAGTTGTTAACCTCATTTGTGGGGCGAATGATTTCAGCCAATTCTCCTTCCAAGTCAATACCAAAATGAGTTAGAAATTTAGAAATTAGGATTGCATAAGGATACCTAAAATCACTTAGCCTTTTTGCTTTGATCATATGGTCCTTGATGACAAACACCCAGTTTACTCTGATTCTGTGATGGATACAGTACATCAGCACCAAATCACCTTCATTTAGTACTGCATGATTGCTCCCCCTGGGAGTAAGCTGCCAGACCACTATGAATGCAAGAATTCTTTCTTCAAGATTCAACTTTCCAGTGTTGAAGGAACTCACAGAGTCACGCTTATTTCTCATACATGAGCAAAAGTATTGGACTTTGTTGAATTCTTCTACATCAGAGCTATACCCTTCAGTGACTTTCACTCCTTCATCCTTGAGTCCAGCAACATTTTTCTAGACAGTGGGAGAAATCTCTATTTCCACTCCTTTAACTTGAGTTTTGAGTGTAGTGCCTTCTAATGACAGATTAGTGAAGAAAACTTTAATAAGATCTGGATAGATTCTACCATTGAGCTCAAGAAACTTCTGAAGCTTTTGGTGTTGCAGCAGTTTCCGAACACATCTAAATCCTTCAGCATCCAACCACGAGAATTTTAGAACCTTGGGAATATTAATTTGTTTCCTGCTCATTTCGTGAATGAATAAGTCCATCTTTTCTTGGTTCCCATTGAACCAGGATTCAATGCGCCCTCCTCCTGATGTTTCTTGCACAGCAGCTGAGGATTCTCCTTTCTGAACTTCTTCCTCCTGGATTTGGTGCGCTTGAACATTTTGTTTTGAGAGATGAACCAAAAAATAGAGAAGAGAGAATTTCAAAGAGAGAGTACAAGATTTTCGAATCACTATTGCATGTTAAAAAGGAATGAGACCCTTCATCTACTTTGAATAGTCAATTTTGTCTTTTTGTAAATTACTGTTGTTCTGCTCCATGCGTTAGAGATGGTAAAGGCAGAGAGAGAGAGAAAGAGAGTTGTTACTGTGATATTCAATTACCTTCACATCTGATTTCCAATCACAGTCATTCAACTTTTATTGGATAACTATTACATTAAAGAGAGAGGCTGAAGTTGGATCCAGTTGCACAGGCACTCAACTCAATCTGCAGTAAGTGATTAGAGGCAACGCATACACTACTAACCCTAGAAAAAAATTAACCAATTGATTTTTCATAAAATCAATTGATTTTCAATTACTGATATAGATGCAGATCATCACAAGTAAAATAAATCGATTGAATCGAAGATTGAATCGATTGTTTTGTAAAAGAAAAACATGCAGAGCATCAAAAGTGAATTAAATCGATTGAATCGAATATTTAATCGATTGATTTGTAAAAGAAAAACATGCAGAGCTACAGATTTATTGAAATAAATCGATTAAAAGCTTATTTAATCGATTAAACTGGTAATACATCATGAACAGAGATTGAGAATCAGAAAATCAACAGATTATTTCGCAATTTCAATCGATTAAAACACATAATTTCAAAATTTTCAGTCAATTTAATCGATTGAACATGTTATCAACCTGTTAAAAAGCACAGTATCATAATAAAGAATCAATTACTCAATACTAGATATATCCAGAATTCCTAATTCAGTTCTAAGCATATTAAGTCTATCTCTAGGGAGTGGTTTGGTGAACAAGTCAGCTAATTGTTTCTCAGTTTCAATGAATAAAATTTCACAATCACCCCTAGATACATGTTCTCTAATAAAGTGATGTCTAATTTCAATATGCTTAGTTCTAGAGTGTTGAATAGGATTCTTAGTTAGATTAATTGCACTAGTATTATCACAAACCAGAGGTACCGTGTTGAGAAATACTCCATAATCTTTCAATTGTTGTTTAAGGTAGATACTTTGAGCACAACAACTCTCGGCTGCTATGTATTTAGCTTCAGCAGTTGAAAGAGCTACACATGCTTGTTTTTTGCTGTGCCATGATATGAGACTGCTTCCCAGTAAATGACATGTACCAGAGGTACTTTTCCTATCCAATCTACATCTTGCAAAGTCAGAATCAGAAAATCCAACAAGTTTTAGAGAGGCACCTTCAGGATACCATAGTCCAACATTAATGGTTCCTTTAAGGTACTTGAGAATTCTTTTAGTAGCGGTGAGGTGAGATTCCTTTGGATTTGCTTGAAACCTAGCACAGAGACAAACACTGAACATAATGTCAGGCCTACTAGCAGTCAGATATAGAAGAGATCCAATCAAACCTATATATTTAGTTTGATCAACAGATTTCCCATTTTCATCTAAATCTAGACAGCAGTTAGTAGACATGGGTGTGGAGGATTCTTTGTAATTATGCATATCGAATTTCTTCCACAACTCATTACAGTATTTAGATTGATTTAGGAAAATACCATCCCTTAATTGCTTAACCTGGAGACCAAGGAAGAAATTCAATTCTCCCATCATAGACATCTCAAATTCACTTTGCATTTCCTTAACAAATTTATTACACAAGACCTTATTAGTAGAACCAAAAATGATATCATCAACATAAACCTGCACCAGAATAATGTCAGATCCAGATTTCTTAATGAATAAGGTTTTGTCAACTTCACCTCGTTTGTAGCCTTGATCAATTAAGAAATTACTTAGCCTCTCATACCATTGTCTAGGAGCTTGTTTTAATCCATAAAGAGCCTTTTTCAACTTGTAGACATGGTCAGGATGCTTGTGATTTTCAAAACTAGGAGGCTGAGCAACATAGACTTCTTCATTAATGAGTCCATTTAGAAAGGCACTCTTGACATCCATCTGAAGTAATCTGAAACCACTAATACAAGCATAAGCTAATAACAGTCTAACAACTTCAAGTCTAGCTACTGGTGCAAAGGTTTCATCAAAAGCAATTCCTTCCTGTTGATTATATCCTTTGGCTACCAACCAAGCTTTATTTCTAGTAATAATGCCGTGTTCATCTAATTTGTTTTTGAATACCCAATTAGTACCAATTACATTGATATCTTTGGATTTAGGAACTAATTCCCACACATTATTTCTTTCAAACTGATTAAGCTCATCATGCATGGCACTAACCCAATATTCATCATTTAATGCATCCTTAACAGTTTTAGGTTCAATTTGTGAAATGAATGTCATATGATTGTAGAATTGATTAAGAGAATGCCTAGTGGATACTCCCTTATTGATTTGTCCAATGACATTGTCTAGAGAAAGATCTCTTGGGACAATCCATTCTTTAGGAAGCTCATCCAAGATATCTTCTTCCTGTTCTTCAGCAATTCTTTCTGGTGGATCAGCTTTTGTAGGATCAATTGACTAATCACCTTCTTCGACAATATGCTGATCTAAACCACTGGGATGTTTTAACTGATAAGAATTATCAGTTAAACGTCATCATCTGCAGTACCTATTGTTTTATTCTGCAACACTCGAGGAGACTCATTAAAAACAACATGTACTGATTCTTTAACATATTTTAGTCTTAAATTATAGACTCTATATGCATGACTGTTAGAAGAATAGCCAAGACAGATCCCTTTATCAGATTTTTCATCAAACTTGCCAATATTTTCTTTCCCATTGTTTAACACAAAACATGTACATCCAAAAACCCTGAAATAGTTTATGTTGGGTTTTCTTCCTTTGTAAAGTTCATATGGGGTTTTCTTAAGAATGGGTCTAATCAAAACTCTATTCAAAACATGACAAGCTATGTTTATAGCATCTGCCCAAAAGTATTTAGGTAAGGCATTTTCACAAAGCATTGTTCTAGCCAGTTCCACAAGGGATCTGTTCTTTCTTTCCACAACACCATTCTGTTGAGGAGTTCTTGGAGCAGAAAAGTTGTGCTTTATGCCATACTTTTCACAGAATAATTCAAACTTTTCATTTACAAATTCTCCACCATTGTCACTTTGAATAGAAGTAATGACATAACCTTTCTCATTATGTTGAACCTTGGAAAGCTTTTTAAAAGATTTGAAAGAATCAGATTTGGTTTTTAGAAATATAGTCCAAGTATATCTGGAAAAATCATCAACAATTACCATGATATAGAGATTACCACCTAGGCTTCTATTTCTTGAAGGACCAACCAAATCCATGTGAAGCAGTTCCAAAGGTCTAGAAGTAGAAACAATGTTTTTGTTTGAAAAGGATTTTCTAGTTTGTTTACCTTTTAAACAAGCTTCACAGATTTTGTCTTTCAGAAATTGAAGCTTAGGTAGCCCATAGCCTAAATCTTTAGAGATCAGTTTGTCAAGATGATTAATATGAATATGTGCAAGCCTTCTATGCCATAACCAAGATTCTTCTTCTTTAGTAAGAAGACAACTTTGAGATGAGATAGAATGCTTGATATCTAGCATGTAAATGTTATTTAACCTCTTACCTACCAACATTACCGTGTCAGATTTTGGCTCACAGATTAGGCATATTTCTGGTTTGAAGATAACCTTGTGACCTAGATCACATAATTGACTTATACTGATTAAGTTGTGCTTGAGACCTTCAACAAGAAGAACATTGTGAATGGTCACGGTTTCACCATCTCCTATATCTCCAGAACCTAAGATTCTTCCCTTGTTGTTGTCTCCATATGTCACGTGTCCTCCATTCTTCAATCTCAGTTTCTGGAATTTGGAAATATCACCTGTCATATGCCTTGAGCATCCGCTGTCCAAGTACCAAAGTGATTCTTGTTGTTGTTCCTGAAAAATCAAACATCAAGTATTTGGTACCCTTAATTACTTTGGGTCCTTAGTGGTCAAATTTTCTGTTTAACATATTTTTGAACCCATCTCATTTTACCCTGTGGCACAAAGTGTTTTCTAATATGACAGAATTTTACAGTATGTCCTTTTTTCATACAATAATGACAAGATGAGAAAGGAGATGCTGTTGATTTTCTAAAAGAAAATAAATTCAAATATCTTTTAGTTTTAACCCCAACCTTAGGTTTGTACCCAATTCCAGTATGATCAAAAACACAGTTTTGGGACCTAAGAAGTGTATCTAAATTTTCTTTACCTTGAGTAAACTTAGACAGAGTTTTAATCAAATACGCAACCTTATTCTGCAAAGAGATACACTTTTCACAATTGTTGTTAGCAGCAACATTACCAGCAGATGAATTATTGTAGATTATTTCAAGATGTTCCATATTTGTCTTGCTTTCTAGTAACTCTTCTTCTAGAACTTTAACCCTATTCTCTAACCAGTTATTTAGTCCTTTTAACTGATTATTTGTATGAGATAAATTCCTAGCTTCATTATGCATTTTGTTGAAAGCATTTAGTAATGTTTGGTAATTCATTTCATTTTCTGTGGGGGTTGAACTTACATGAGATGAAGAGGATTCACAGCCAGCCATTAAGCATAGATTCACTTCTTCACCTTCAGATACAGAACTAGAGGATGAATCATTGTCTTGCCAAGCTATGTAGGCCTTTTTCCCTTTGTACTTTAACTCTTTCTTGTTTTGATTCTTGGATTTTTCTGGACATTCACTCCTTATGTGTCCCTGCTTACCACAAGAATAACAAGTAAAAGTATTTTGAGTAGATTCAGTTCTTTTATCAGTGTACCTTTTAACTTGGCCAGTTCTGTTCTTCTTTCTAAGAAATTTCCCAAACTTCTTAACCAATAGAGTCAGATTCTCAGATTCATCTTCTTCAGAATTACTACTTTCTTCAATTGTCTTGAGAACAATGTTTATGCTTTTCTTTTCTGCATTTTCTTGTTCTTTAAACCTATTGATCTCCAACTCGTGTTCCCTTATCTTACCAAAAAATGATGCAGTAGTCATCTCAGTTAAGTCTCTTGATTCTGATATAGCTGTCACCTTTGGTTGCCAAGTTCTGTCCAGACATTTTAGAATCTTGATGTTTAACTCTTCCTTGTCAAATGTCTTGCCTAATCCAATTAGATGATTAACTATATGCGTGAATCTTTTCTGCACATCTGCAATGGTTTCACCTTGCTGCATTTTGAACAATTCATAGTCTCTAATTAATTCATGCTTTCTTGCCCTTTTCACATGAGAGGTACCCTCATGAGTGACCTCTAGAATCTCCCACATTTCTTTGGCAGAGGCACATTGAGAAACCCCGAAAAACTCATCAAGATTTAAGGCGAGAGGTAATAATGTTCTTAGCAGTATAATCATATTAAACTTTCCTATTTTCTGCATCAGTTAATTCAGCCCAGTCTTTTTCAACAATTTTACCATCTACTATATGAGTTGGTTTGAAAGGCCCATTAACAATTGTATCCCAAATACCCCTATCAAGAGATTCAATAAAGATTTTCATTCTAACCTTCCGGAAAGAATAATTCACACCGACAAATAGAGGAGGCCTATTGATGGAGGCTCCTTCCGAAAAATTCATCTTTCCCTCAGCCATTTAAACCTTTCTTGGACCAAATTCTTGAGTAACTTACAAGAACCAGCTCTGGTACCAATTGTAAGAATTAATGGTTGAGTTCAAGAGGCGGGGTGAATTGAACTTTTGAAATCTTTCTCGAAAAATACTCTTTCTTTTAGAGGAATGGTTAATCTTTATCCAATCTTTTATTAGGCAGATTTGGTTTTAAACAAAGCAAGAATATAAGAAAGAATTAAAAAGAGATGAAAGTAGAAATTTAACACAAGAGTTTATACTTGGTTCACTCTTTCCCGAGCTACATCCAGTTCTTGACAAATCTGCCAAGTTCCATTAATTCCAAGTGAAAATACAAACCAGGTAGATATACACCAATCTACCCCAAGAACTATCTTACAACACCACAAGATAGAATCTTGAATTAACTACCTAGTTACTGTAACCAGTGCAGATTCAAACCCAATCTACACAATTAACCTTTGTACAAGTGTATGAAAAGAATAAACCTGGACTGCAGCTTTAACAATATAGAAGTCCAGAAGCAATTTCCCTAACTCAGAACTTTCTCTCTTGATGAACTTTTAACAATCTTGATCTAAACGCCTTATGATATGAAAATTTTATGAATGCTCAGAGAAAGGCACGAATATGAGAGCTTTAAGATTGCTTTCAAATGTTTTCCAAATTGTTATATCAAAAGAGAAATCAAAAACTGTATTTATAGAGTAAAAGAGAGAAATTGATAGATTCAATCAATTAAAATGACTTGGAGTAGCAGATGACCGATCATAATAGCTTTATGACCGATCAGAATTAGATATGATCGATCAGAATTGAGTTGTGATCGATCAGAATATTTTTGAATCAATTGAAATGACGTTTCAATCGATTGATTTCATTTAAAACTAATTCAATCGGTTGTTTCGAGTTTTCAATGGATTGAAACAATTTTAAAAAAATGATAGCTCTCTGTTTCAATCGATTAAAACTTATTTCAACAGATTGAAATCCTGTGATACCTTAGAATAAAAAAAAATGATCTCTCTGTTTCAACAGATTAAAACTCATTTCAACAGATTGAAATTCTGAGGCACTTCAAAGTGAAAAATAACATCTCTCTGTTTCAACAGATTGAACTTGATTTCAACAGATTAAAATTGCGAAACATTTAATATGGAAAAATCATTTAAGAACATTTTAACCTGTTGATTCTGCGATTCAATCAATTAAAATTTTGACAACATATGAACATTTCCTATTTTAAGTGATTTTAACAGATTGAAACTTCTTTTTAACAGATTGAAAAACTCAGTTTGTTCTTTTAATGCTTAAAGGTTGGTTTTTCATGCAATAAAATAAGTTCAATGAGATGCATCATTTAAAGGCGCTTATCACAAGATCTATTGAACAATCAAGAGATTAAATTCTAAACCTATAACCTATTCACCTACACACCCACAAACTAAACTCTATAAACTCTATATGTCTTCATCAAATCCAACAAGTGCTTCACGGCTATCTTAGACTCTAATATTACAGACTCAAACTCATCAAAACAGAGTTATTACACAATAATACAAGTCTTTAACTCTCTAAGTTCTCTTTTCTTGAATCATCATCAAAATCAACAAGCTTCATGTCCATGTAAGTTCAACATCAATTCCTTGTATGTTCAACAAAACTGAGACACCCGAATAACATGTGTGGAATGAAGAAAACAATTGGAATTAAAGGGAATTCTAACACAAATAAACTAGAAAACTAAAAAAAAAAGTGCCATTAAAAATGATGCAAACTAGACACCTATCAATAATCAACAACAAGGAGAATATAATAAAAACCAAAAGAAACAGGGAAGGGACCCATGAAATCGATACCCCAGACATCAGACACCTCACAAAACAACATGGGTTGCTGGGGCATCTGTTGTCTCCATGTAAGGGACCCTCCTGCTCTCTAACACTGCTCACAAGTACTGCAAATCCTCCACACATCCTTGAAGATGGTGAGCCAATAGAAACCACAGTCAAGCACCTTGCGAGTTGTCCTCTGAATGCCAAGATGACCACCGGTTGCAGAAGAATGACAAAATTGCAAGACCGAGTCAATCTCATGGTCCGGAATGCATCTTATGGTAACTTGGTCACTGCACAACTTCCACAAATACGGGTCATCCCAAATATAATACTTAGAATCACTCTTAAGTTTATCACATTGAGCTCTAGATGCTAAGGGAGGAAAAACAGAAGCTACAAGATAATTAAAAATGTTTGCAAACCAAGGTGATGGAAAAGAAGCAGAAAGTGCAAACAAACCCTCGTCGGAAAAGTCATCCTGGATTGGTGAAGCATCATCGACACACCTCTCTATCCTGCTCAAATTGTCTACAACCAAATTTTGTGCTCCACTCCTATCATGGATCTCCAAATCAAATTCTTGGAGCCAGAGCATCCACCTGATCAATCGAGGCTTTGACTTAGCCTTCTTTAGCAGGTACTTTGGAGCGGCATGGTCAGTATAAACAATAACACAAGAACCAAGCAAATAAGATCTAAATTTATCAAGAGCAAACACAATGGCAAGAAGCTCTTTCTCAGTGGTGGTATAGTTTGCTTGGGCAATGTCCAAAGTCCTAGAAGCATAATATATTACCTGAGGCAGCTAATCAACTCTCTCTGCTAGGACAGTCCCCAATGCATAATTAGATGCATCACACATCAACTCAAATGGGACTGTCCAATCAGGTGCCTGGATGATAGGAGTGGTGGTCAGTGCTTCCTTGAGTCAGTCAAACACCTTTTTGCACCTGTCATCAAAATCAAATTCAATATCTTTCTAAAGCAGATTGGATAGTGGAAGGGCCTTCTTACTGAAGTCTCTAATGAAGTGCCTATAGAAACTTGCATGGCCAAGAAAAGATCGAACCTCTTGCATGCAAGATGGGTAAGGCAGTTGAGAAATAATAGAGACTTTTGCAGGATCCATTTTATGCCCTTACTAGAAATGATATTCCCTAAAACTATACCCTGTTCTACCATGAAGTGACATTTTTCAAAATTTAGAACAAGATTAGTTTCAATGCATCTATTAAGCACTGTATCCAAATTATCTAAGCATGCATCAAATGAGGATCCATACACAGTGAAATGATCCATAAACACCTCTACAATTTTCAAGGAAATCTGAAAAGATACTAAGCATACACCGCTAGAAGGTACCAGGGGCATTGCATAGGCCAAAAGGCATTCTCATATAGGCAAAAGTGCCAAAGGGGTAGGTGAATGTTGTTTCCTCCTGATCCTCAGGAGCAATATGGATCTGAAAATAACCAAAGAAACCATCCAAAAAGCAGTAGTGAGATTTACCTGCCAGACGCTCAAGCATCTGGTTAATGAAGGGCAGTGGAAAATGGTCCTTTCGTGTTGCCTGATTGAGCCTTCGTTAGTTGATACACATCCTCCAACTGTTTTGTATTCTAGTGGGAATGAGCTCATCCCTCTCATTCTTCACAACAATGAGGCCTGTCTTCTTGGGGACCACATGGACTGGACTCACCCACTGACTATCTGATATAGGATAGATGATCCCAACCTGAAGAAGCTTGGTCACCTCCTTCTTCACAACATTCAAAATCATGGGGTTGAGTCGTCTTTGTGGCTGTCTGACTGGTTTGGCTCCATCCTCCAATAATATCCTATGCATGCATGTGGATGGGCTGATACCAGGAATGTCCGCCAGGGTCTAACCGATGGTTTTCTTATGTCTTTTCAGAACGTGCAACAGTTTCTCCTCTTGAACAACATCAAGGGAGGTGGAAAAGATCATTGGAAACTTATCATCATCCTCCAAATAAGCATACTTGAGGTTTTCTGGTAGGTCTTTAGTTCTAGAGTGGGTGCTGGCTGAATAGAAGAAACCAGAGAGGGAAGAAGAATGGGTTCCACAGCCTGTACCTCAACCTGCAAATCAGATTCATGTATACTTCCTGCAACATGGTTAGTGCATTATGACTCTAAAGAACTCATATCCATAGGAATCGCACAGCGGAATGTTTGCGTTTCCGGACAAAAACCAAGAGGGGGGGTGAATTGGTTTCTTAACAAAATTAGGGTTTTAAAATTTTTCCCAAAATTTCACCGATTAAAAAGCTTTGTAAAGTAAATAGAGCAAGGATAGAGTATTACACAAATGATTTATACTATTTCGGATCAAAAGACTCTACGTCTAGTTGCTAATCACTCAAACAGAGGATTAACGCTGTCACTAAAATCACAGTTATACAATCATATTACAAATGAAAATATAAGGTAAAGAATACACCTCTCTTGAGTCACACAAGAGATGAACACCTCCTTTGAATCCTACAAAGGATGAAGAACAACTTTCCCTAGAGACAGCACAACACACAATCCATTAAGAAAACCCACTTAGTGATTCTTATCGCTTCTAGCCCACACTAGGTTTCAAAAGCCCCTTTTTCCTCCAACAAACAGTTCTCTAGCAGTCACAGCTCTCAACTTTTGTTTGAAAAAGGTTGTTTACTTTGTAGAGAGCCTTAGAGAACCTTAAGTAGAAAGATTAGGGTTTGGGAATTGGGGATTTTCGAAACCAGATGAATTGGGAATAGGGTTTTCGAAACTTGGTCCAATTTTGAAATTCAAAACACATATCTGACTGAAATAATCGATTATCTTGAGTGTTAATCGATTATTCGAGAGCCAAATTCGTAGGGAACCCAAAATAGCCCAGTTTAATCGATTAACTGGGCATTTAATCGATTAACAGCCCAGTTAATCGATTAACAGATGGTTTAATCGATTATTCTAGAGAGCAGATGCTGAAAATGGTTTTCTCTCTATAATAATCGATTATTCTTCCATTTAATCGATTAATCCAGTATATTTCTGATAAAAATGAGTTTTTAGAACCTTTAAAGAGTAGACTATGTGCTGGCTATCTTAGACTCTAATATTACAGACTCAAAATCATAAAAACAGAGTTATTACATAACATTACAAGTCTTAAAATCTTTAAGTCCTTTGTTCTTGAATCATCATCAAAATCAACAGGCTTCATATTCATATATGTTCAACATTCATATCCTTGTATGTTTCAACAATCTCCCCCTTTTTGATGATGATCAAAATTTCCTTTAAAGCCCTTTGTAATAACCTGTTTTGCCTGTCACATCTAACAAAAACATAAGAAAATATTTTGATTATGATCAAAATATTTTCTCCCCCTATTTTGATTATGATCAAAAAATGAAATGAAAGCTCCCCCTCAATAAATGCATAATTTAGAAAATAACTCCCGCTCAAACAAAGCAAAAATTACCAATTTTATTCCATAAATTAAAGTAATTACAACAAAGAAAATATGAGGAAGAGATTAAAACTCTTCACTTGCATCGCTATTGAATTGAGCATCAAACCTATCCTCTAAGTTACAGACTTTATCATCTACATCTGAGATACAGCGAATGATTTCCTCATGCCGTTCTTGAGAGATTGTGAAGAATTATTGCATTCTTTGATTCATATCAAAGAGCATATCTTCCATTGATTGGCGGGATGTAGGAGGGGCAGATGATGTCCCAATAGTATGTATATTTTCAGTAGGAAATTCAGCAGCTGTAGGCATCTCTTCATCAGAATCTTCAGCATTTTCAGCTATGTTGGGAGCGTTGTCTTTGTGCACATAGATTCCATTGACACGCACCATTCGTAACTGTGTTAGCATGCTGTCAAGCATTCTATTTGAATTTATCGTCCTTACCTTTTGTTCCCCTTCAACATTCACTTCGTTGTATTCTAAAATACAAGAAATGAGAAGAGCATATGAAATTTTGAAAATAGGATGACGCCTGGCTTTAAGCATTGTCATGGTGACTAGACTACCCCAGTCTATTGGCTCATTATTTATGATGGCATGAATAATGCGAAGATCAATGGATGAGCATTGGGCATGGTTGGTTTCCCGGGGACATATAATCCAGACAATAAGATGCAGTAGCAATCGTTCCTCCTTCTATAATGGGCCAGCCAGAAGAAGACGCCCAATTTCCATGGAGGGGTTTCGGAGAAAAGATTGGTAGGCCATAATCCTGTCAAAGTCCTCTAACTCCGCAAAAATATTGATAGTATCTTTTCTTACATTAAAATGGGCAACATTTTCCCATATATCGTCATCAAGGATGATAGTCACACCCTTGACACGAGAAGTAGCTACATGATCTCTAAATTTAAAATGAGAATAGAATACCATAACTAGATCAGGGTAGTAAGTACATTGCATTTGGATAAACGGGAGAACACCTTGAATTTCAAGAAGATTGGGAAAATTAAATCCCCTATTGATGAATTGATCACCAATAATGTATTTTGGACTAATGATACCCCTTTCTTTTCCAGAAGGTGAGAAATTCTTGTCTACCCTCATTATCTGAGATCCATCCTTCAACAGAATTTGGACGGGGATGAGAGGCAAGGGCAGATCTTCTTCTTGTGGGGATCTTAGCACGAGATGAGGAAGCCATTAGGATTAGAAGGAAAGAAAACAAGAGAGTTTTGAAGACAAGTGAGGTTGGGAGAAAGCAAGAAGGCTTGAATGATGCAAGAATGCTTGGATTTAAGAGTTTGAGGTGTGGAGAAGTGAAATGAAGGCTTCCTATATATAGGGAACATGAGAAACGATCATAAACGGTCATATTTGATTGAAGGAGTGCCAAAAGAGCCGTTTGAAATGGCTAGAATAAGAAAACGTCCCAGTTTAATAGATTAAAGCTTCAGTTAATCGATTAAACCATCAACAGAACCAGATAATCGATTAACTGATGTTGTTAATCGATTAAATGAGTGGTTAATCAATTATTGCTTAAAAAAATCGATTATTCCAGAGAGAAACTTCAGGTTTTGAACATTTAGGTGCAGATAATCGATTATTACTTCAAATAATCGATTATTCCAGAGAGATCATCAAATTTTTAAGGTTTAGACACATGATAATCGATTAACACCCTACATAATCGATTATTACAGTACAATCATGCAAAAATTGATTAGTTAAGCATATTTTAAGCTATTTCTAATATTCCTAAGTCTCTTCTAAGATCATAGAATCTATCCTTGGGAAGAGGTTTAGTAAAAATATCTGTTAATTGATGCTTTGTATCAACATATTCAATTTTACAATTTCCTTTACTAATATGATCTCTTAAGCAATGATGTCTAATCTCTATATGCTTAGTTCTAAAGTGCTGTAGACCCCAAATCTTGCCTGACCTCCAAATAAAGAGTAGAGGACCTCCTATTCGAAGATGGACGAAGCCTAACAAGCCACTAGGAGAGACTATTAGGCCCCATACTAGGATAGGAGGGATTTTTGGCACGAAAATAAGGTTTCTCGCCTTTTTGGGACGAGACCGCCATCTCGAAATCGAGACCGCCGTCTCGCCTCATGCAAGTGGCGAGACCGCCGTCTCGTTTGGCGAGACGGCGGTCTCGCCACCTGTGAATGACGAGACGGCGGTCTTGCTTTCCCGAACAGCAGTCTCGCCACCTGCGAAGGGCAAGACGGTGGTATCGCCACCTTGGCAAGACGAGACGGCGGTCCCGATTGTCGAGACAGCGGTCTCGACCCTGTCAGACGAGACGGCGGTCTTGACCTGTCAGGCGCGAAAAACTATAAATAGGGGGCGTCATTCCCTCATTTCCACAGAGTTTCTCCTCCTTCTCTCTAGAAATCACCTAAGTTTCTCTCTCTAGAATCCCTCCGACACATTTCCGGAGCTTCTGAGTGTTTCTGTGAGTGTTTTTCGGCATTTCGAGAAGTTCCCGACGCTGTGTAGAGTGAGAGGCTGCCACAAAGCACCCTTTTTTTTTTTTAAAAAGAATTAATATAAAAGCGTGCTTCGGAGGTTTATACTCTCCCTCTCTACTTTTATCGCTTTAATTTTAAATTATGCAATAGATACTAGGGCCATGTAGTCGTAATTTTAAATTCTGCAGAATAAAAGGGTAAAAGCGTAATTTTCATCGATTTAAATATTTTTAAATAGTTGGCCTGTCATAGGGAACCCGAAAGGGGCGTCATAAAGGAACTAACACTTCCTTTATACGTAACTAACTCCCTTACCCAACTCTGGTTCTAACGACCAAAGTTGGTCTTTCGAAAACCAACGCCTTTTAACTCCTTTTCTGATGTTTCTGGTAAAACATCAGTGGCGACTCCACAGAACCCTTCAAAACCAGCTTTTGGATTAGCCCAGTTATCGGACAATCCAAGAGCGCCTTTTCGAAAACCTCGCCCCTAGGTTCAGCCCGATTATCGGACAACCTAAAGGCGTTGTAACCACCAAAACGCGAAAATCAAGAGGGTCAAAACCATCGCGTCGCTCCGACCGCCTCTTTTTGACGGCCGCGACAGATGGCGACTCCACTGGGGAAGCCTCGAGAGTTGATCCCATTTAGTGATGGGCCGGCTTAAAAAATATATAAACCAAGAAAATAATGCCTTTGCCCTTACCTTGTATTATAACATGTTTTACGGTTTGGCTTTAAATAACTGTTGTTTGTTTATACTTACGCAATTGTTTGAAATACAAACTGTACACAAACCCTTGCACACAACAGTTCCCTCTATACCAGGGGGCAAGTGAGAAAACCATAGGGAGTGGGTGGCAGGTACGGTTCGCTGTAGTGATGGCCTTGTGCCCACCGGTGTGATCGGAAACCACCACTCAAGGTGATAACCTTCCTCTTTTGGCAACAAGACTGACTATGGCCTTAGTGTTAAGCATGGTCGGAAGGCTGGAGAGTGGGGACCCTATAATGGGGGCACCTTGGGGGCCTTAGCCTGGTGAGAACAGTTAGAACCTACCCTCGCTAATGCACTTTTCTGCAGGAAAACCCTACCTCGTGATAAAAACGAATTCTCGCCTGTTCGTGGATGATCGAATTGTGTGTGCATATGTTTGCTGCATTTGTCTATTGCATAGCATAAACAAACAACAACAAAAAATCACAAAAAAAAACTTTCGCAAATAAACGCCCTTATCTCGGACAATCTACCTTTTAGCTAGCCTGGTTTCAGGTTCTTTGCAAGCTAAGTAGCCACGCAGTTCCGGCACAAGAGATAAGGGACGCTAACTATTCTTCCACATAAAGCCACATTTTATCTCGGACAGTCTGCCTTTTAGCTAGCCTGGTTTCAGGTTCTTTGCAAGCTGAGTAGCCACGCAGTTCCGACAGAAGAGATAAAAGGCTATAAAAAATAAAAATAAAATAAAAAATATATACTAAAAAAATAAGCAAATCAACTTCTGACAAAGTGAAATCATTCATAATACATCATATCATGAGTAAAGAAAAACCAAGAGAGAAAATAAAAAGTGAGAACACATTTAGCATCATTTAAATAGAATCTCTCATGCATAAGCATATCCATGCTAGTTTAAAACATTCAACATGCATTAATGAACCTTTTTCGGACATTCTAGAAAGTGGCTGGTCCTCTCCCCACTCGCACTTGCACGCAAAAAGCCAAAGCAATGGAAAATTTAGAAGAGAAAAACCAAAAGCTCACTGCGGAGGTCAATACCCTCCGCGAGCAAGTGGCCCAACTGATGGAGGTCGTACGCCAGGGTCAGAGTAAGGGCGAAGACCAAGCTGAACACATCCCTCACCATGTGGAGGAGGAAGAAGAATACTTCTATGACGGGAAGGATGCTAAGACTGCACGCATCCTTACCCCAGAGGTATCCAAACAACAACTCTCCGCCCTGGAGGGGAGGCTTAAGGCAGTAGAAGGGCACAACTTCGACGTCAAGGAGGTGGCAGACATGTTCCTGGTGAAAAACATCCATTTCCCTCCCAAATTCAAGATCCCGGATTTCCCCAAGTACGCCGGGATGACCTGCCCAAAGAACCATCTTACGATGTATTGTCATAAGATGGCCGCCCATGCTGAGAACGAAAAACTCCTGATCCATTGCTTCTAGGAGAGTCTGGCGGACATAGCTCTCAATTGGTATATTCATTTAGAGAGAGGGCAGGTCCAGAACTGGAAACAGCTGGCTGACGCTTTTCTTTGTCGTTACCAATACAATATCGATCTGACCCCTGATAGGTCAGATCTCAGGGCTTGGAGAAAAAGGAGCGACGAGCCTTTTAAAGCGTACGCCCAAAGATGGAGGGAAATGGCAGCCCAAATAGAGTCTCCTTTGACGGATAAGGAGACAGTGGCTATGTTCATCGATTCACTGATTGGAGCATACTACGACAAGGCAATAGCCAGTACCTCCAACCTTTTCTCAGACATAGTCACTGGGGGGAAAAGAGTAGAGCAGAGACTGAGGAGGGGGAAAATAGCACAATCCTCCCAAGCTAGAGCCTCATTCAGAAAACTTGCTGGCAAGAAAAAGGACGAATCTGTGCATGCAATCAACCTTGCCACTCCTTCTTCTGCCCCACAAATGGCAAGGCAGCCTCGCAAGAAAGAGAGGAAGTTCACTCCAATCTCCACTTCCTATGGAATGCTGCTGCCTCAGCTGTTGGAAGCCAAACTCTTGACCTGCGTTCCTCCCAAGAAGCAGTTGGAACCTCCCTACCCCGAATGGTATAAGCCAAACGAAAAATGCGCTTACCACTCGGGTTCACCCGGTCACTCTACAGAAAATTGCTTGACCCTTAAGTATCGGGTTCAAGAATTGATCGACGCCGGGTGGATAACTTTCGATGCCTCTGCTTCCGATGTTGACGCCAAACCTCTGTCGAAGCCAGAGTAGCAGAAAGGGAGGACTGGGAGGATCGACCATAGGGTGTCTATTTTTTTTAAGCTTTTCTCTATATCTCCTGCGGTCTCCGCCCGTGGCCGCAGGAATTTTGATTAAAAGGGCTTGTACATACATTTTCATTTTCATTAATACACGAGGCATTTTGTCATATTCATTCTTTTCCCTCTTCTATTTATTATTCTTTCAAAGATAAATTGAATAATAAAATCTATGACTAAAACAGAACCTAAAACACATCATGTCTGTGATTGATGAATCTCCGTGGACCCCGGAAACTGAAAGTGAATGGGTCGAGTCCGACAGTGAGCAGGAGACCATCTCTCCGGACATGCAAAGAATGCTGGAAAAGGAAGAACGCATCATACAACCGCATCAGGAAGAGATAGAAACTGTTAATTTGGGGGAAGGGGCTGATGAAAAGAAGGTGAACATCAACACCCAAATAGAAAGTAGCATAAAAAGGGAATTGATACAACTTCTAAAAGAATATATGGATGTATTCACTTGGTCTTATCATGACATGCCTGGGCTCGACACGAGCATAGTGGAACATAGATTGCCTTTAAAAGAGGGGTTCCGACCTGTAAAGCAAAAACTCAGAAGAATCAAACCTGACTGGTCCTTAATGATAAAGGAGGAGGTGCAAAGATAGTTGGATGCCAATTTCCTTGTAGTTTCCAAATACCCAGAATGGTTGGCCAACATAGTACCCGTCATCAAAAAGACCGGGAAGGTCAGGGTCTGCGTGGATTATAGGGACCTCAATCGAGCAAGTCCAAAAGATGACTTTCCCCTACCGCATATAGATACACTAGTAGACCATACCGCGACCAACACGCTTTACTCCTTCATGGATGGGTATGCGGGATACAACCAAATCAAGTTGGCCATTGAGGACAGAGAAAAAACCTCCTTTATAACACCATGGGGCACCTTTTGCTATCGCGTAATGCCCTTCGGACTCAAGAATGCAGGGGCTACTTATCAAAGGGCTATGGTCACGCTATTCCATGACATGATCCACAAGGAAATAGAGGTGTATGTGGATGACATGATTGCCAGGTCCAGGAATGAAATGGACCACATTCGTTATCTTAAAAATCTCTTTGACCGACTCCGAAATTATCAACTCAAACTGAACCCGGCAAAATGTACTTTCAGAGTACGATTAGGAAAACTCCTAGGATTCATTGTTAGCGAAAGGGGAATTGAAGTGGATCCCGACAAAACCAAGGTAATTTTGGAAATGCCTCCACCAAACACGGAAAGGGAGGTCAGAGGTTTTCTGGGTCGGATTAACTACATCGCCCGTTTCATCGCACAATTGACGGACAAATGTATACCCATCTTTAAACTGTTGCGCAAAAGCCAGCCAACGGTGTGGAATGAAGAATGCCAACAAGCGTCTGATAAAATCAAAACTTGTCTAACCAATCCACCAGTATTGGTACCACTCGTTGAAGGGAGACCTTTGATCCTATACTTGTCAATACTTGAAGAGTCCATGGGATGTGTGCTCGGCCAACATGACGAAACCGGGAAAAAGGAACGAGCTATTTACTATCTGAGTAAGAAATTCCTAGATTATGAAACCCGTTTTACATGTTAGAAAAGTAGTTTTAGATCAAGAGGGGGGGTGAATTGATCTTTGAAAGTTTTTCGCAAATAACAGATTATCTATTTGTAAAAATAAGATTTCAGATCTGTTCTTTAATCACAAAGCAATCAATCAAATATAAACGCAGCGACAAAATTAAAGGAGAGAAAGGTTAAGAAAGATATCACTGGTGTTTTATATTGGTTCACCCAATACCAGGGCTACGTCCAGTCTCCAGCCAAATTCTAGCTGGGTTCCACTAGATCAAATGTTTTACAGACTTACAATCTTACACTTAATCTACCACAAGAACCAAATTCAAGTTCCTGCACTCAACCTCTCACCAAGAACCAAATTCCAGTTCTTGATAACCTCTACAACCAAATTCTAGCTGCAGAGAAACCAGTGCCCAAATTCCAGGCACCAAACAATACAAAAAGAATGTAAAGAAATGAAAAAGAAGAAACTAGAATGCTCAAATCAGCTTTATGCAATTCTCGCGTAAGTGTTTCTTCTTCAGGAAAAATTAAGTTGCCTCAAGAAAGATTTTCAAAGAACTTCTCAAAAACTGACGCGAATCTTTCTTGAAAAGATGCTAAAGTTTGCTTGCTTGATTGCTTAAGATTGATGTTCAAAATGTTGTGTTTAAAATGTTCAAGCCAAACTGTTTTTATAGAAGATTTTCAAAACTGCTGGTTTAATCAATCTGTTAAAAGTGTAGTTTAAATCTGTTAAAACTTCTTTTAATCCATTAATATGTTCTTGATTCTTTAACAGATTTGTTTTAACTGATACGACAACGTTTGTATCAATTAAAACTCTTTAAAAAAAATCTTCTAATTTGATTTAATCAATTGTTTCGTGTTTCAATCGATTTATATACTAAGTTGTTTTAATCGATTGAAACGATATTTAATCGATTAAAAGAGTTCTGATCGGTCATAACTAAATTCTGATCGATCATAACTGATTCTGATCGGTCATAATTGCATTCTGATCGATCATCCTGATTTTGATTGGTCATAATTGCATTCTGATCGATCATCTGAAATGTTAAGTGGATTTAATCGATTAAAACCAAGTTGTATCGATTAAAATACTGCAAAAACACTTCTCTGAACATTCTAAGTGATTTTAATCGGTTATTTCAAAACTGTATCAGTTAAAAACTTGTTTAAGAAAGCTTTTGTCAAAATACTTTGTTTTTAACTTGTTTAAACGATTTTAGAGGAATTTTGCAAAATCTTTTAAGTGAAGAAATCTCATGCAGCAGAAAAGATAAAAATGATTATACCTGAGCATAGCAGCGGACACACTAATATCTCTACTCTTTTATCTAAGTGACTGTTGACTGCTACAAAGTTGACTTTGACTTTATATTTGACTTCATCAAATCAACAGGATCTTTGTCAGAGTATTTCAATAAGATCTTCATCACTTACAGTCTCCCCCTATTTGATGAAGACAAATACCACTTTGAAAAATAACTCTGCAAAAGAAGTCACTTGATAAAACAGATTAGTGAGTAATAAAGAAATGAATTATTTTCCTATTTCTCCCCCTAAATTGTTGCTTCCTAACTAAAGAATTATTTCTGATTAAAAGAAAAGCAACTAAAGCAACTATTCTCCCCCTTTTGACTTCATAAAAAAAAATAGGGGACAGAAGAAAAACAATGCAAATGTATGTAATAAGTTTTAGATTTTGAAAATTAAAAAAATGAATATGATATCTTACTCACGTAAAGATCAATCAAAGTTGATTCAAACTTATCTTCATTAACACGTTTATAATGAATACAATTAACACGTGTAAAGATAAGGGAATCACGCTTTAGTAGCATGTTACAAGAATAGCCATTAACTAAAGCCTTTAATTTTTCTTTCCAGAATAAAAATCGATTAAAAATTTCTTGTTAATGATTTTAATCAATTGAAATAAAGTTTTAATCGATTAATCTAGTGAAGGATTTTGAAAGTATGAAACATAAGTGCATTTAATTGATTAATTCGACATTTAATCGATTAAAACAGTAAAGAAAAATGTTGTATAAATTCATTTAATCGATTTAAAAGATTTTTTATTGATTAAAACAACCAGTTTTTGAAATCTAAGTAATGTTTGATGCAAATTTATGCCTAATCTAGTATAAATTTTGTAAAACTGATCATCTAGAAGGATGTTTAACAATAATATCAACTACATCGATTAAATTTTAACCAATAGATCCAACAAAATCATAATAAAATCCTATTTAGCTAATTTAACTGATGTAAGCTAGTTTATAAAGATTTTTAATCGATTGATACGCAGTTTAATCGATTATTTTGTTGTGAAAAGTGTTTCCTTTAATCAATTTAATCGATTAAATCCATTTTGTATCAGCTAAAACTCTCAGGGATCTATGTTTAATTCTATCTATGGTAGTTTGTTTTGAATTTAAAACCTACATTATATTAATCAAAGCTAAAGAGATTGTGCCTGGTATATAACCAATAAATATTACAGACCCAGAAAATTTAAAATTAGCATCAAAAGAAATAAGCAATAAAAGAAAGATGAGAAGGGTAAATGTCATCCATAAATTTGGTGTAAATGTCATCCAGAAAGATGAGAAGGGTAAATTTTATCCATAAATCTAATCATCCCAGTTCCCTTGATTCAGCTGCATGTCTTCCAACTTGGTGTAAATGTCAGCAATCTGGTGTCCAAGATTGGTGAACTGATTATTAGTCTGTTGAAAATGTTGATAGGTCATCTCGCATGTGCTTTCTCTGGTTTTCCCGCAAGGTGGCCATTTGAGAAAGCATTGTCCTTTCAAATTGAGACAGAGGAGTCCCACTGGTCAGCCGCTCCATGTAGGGGATGATCTCCATATTTTCATATGAAGCTTGACCACTGGTAGATTCTGGACCCTCTGCACCAGCTGGAGAGGAAGGAAATTGACCTTGCTCTTCATCTTCATTATTGTCTTCCTCACCCTCAGACATACCAGCATCAATTTTGGAGATCCAATCATCATCAACTTTTATATATCCCATTTTTCTTAGGGTGGAGTCGTCAATTTCATTTGATGCCTTGGAGGTTTCTATGCTCTCCCCAGAAAGATCAACTTCAAAAAATCTAAAGAAATTATTGATTAACACAACATATGGTAATTTGAAATCTGCTAGCCTTTTAGCTTTCAACATGTGATCTTTGATCACATACACCCAGTTTACCCGAACATTGTTAAAAATACAATACATGAGGGCAAGATCTCCCTCATTAAGAATAGCATGATTACTCCACCTTGGAGTAAGCATCCATGCCACAATAAAAGCAAGTAATCTATGTTCCAGTGCAAGTTTTCCGGAATTTAGAATTCTTACCGAGTCATTTGGATCTTTAAGGCAAGACTGGAAAAACTGAATCTTGTTGAACTCAGGAATCTCAGAAATATTCCCCCTTGAGACTTTGACACCTCTATCCTTAAGGCCAGCAACTTGCTCCCAAACAGCAGGAGTAATTTCCATGTTCACTCCCTTCACTTGAGATCCGATAGTAGAACCATTCACTCGTTAAATTTGAGTAGAAGACCCGAACCGGATCGGGTTGAATATTCCCCGTGAACTCCATGAAGGTTTTCGAGCTTTTGACTTTTTAATTTTCTTCTCGAGACTAGTAAAACCTTCTTCGTCCGACCACCTAAATTTGATAAATTTTGGAATAACAATTTGTTTCTCGACTAAACTCGGAGATGAAGGTGTTCATCTTTCCTATATCTCCATCAAACCAGGCTTCCAGATGGCCACCGGGATTAGCAGCAGAGGAAGATTCCCCTTTTTGCTTCTTTCTTGATTTAGATCTTCTCAGCATCTTGTTGTATAGTTTTAGAGAGGGATTTTGAAACGTGAGTACAAGAAGAAAGAAAGAAGAAACTTGAACTAGAGACTGAAGAATTAGAATAATGGTCTTCAAGTGAGCAAGAAGAGTCACGGATGTCAAATTTTGTGAACTGTAGTCCAATTCGCCAGAACTTGCAAAATCAGCTTTAATTGCATATGTCCCCTTGACTGAGAACACGGGCACAGATTCTTGTACAGTGGGTGTATCAGCTAAACTGTTCTTGGAAGATGTTTGACTTGGTCAAACAATATTTAAAGGCATTATGCAAATTTTGATTACCATGAAAACTTGGGATTTTGATTTTGATTTGCTTTCCAATTTTCAATTGGATGTTATAATTTGATTTAATCAATTGTTTCGTGTTTCAATCGATTTATATACTAAGTTGTTTTAATCGATTGAAACGAGATTTAATCGATTAAAAGAGTTCTGATCGGTCATAACTAAATTCTGATCGATCATAACTGATTCTGATCGGTCATAATTGCATTCTGATCGATCATCCTGATTTTGATTGGTCATAATTGCATTCTGATCGATCATCTGAAATGTTAAGTGGATTTAATCGATTAAAACCAAGTTGTATCGATTAAAATACTACAAAAACACTTCTCTGAACATTCTAAGTGATTTTAATCGGTTATTTCAAAACTGTATCAGTTAAAAACTTGTTTAAGAAAGCTTTTGTCAAAATACTTTGTTTTTAACTTGTTTAAACGATTTTAGAGGAATTTTGAAAAATCTTTTAAGTGAAGAAATCTCATGCAGTAGAAAAGATAAAAATGATTATACCTGAGCATAGCAGCGGACACACTAATATTTCTACTCTTTTATCTAAGTGACTGTTGACTGCTACAAAGTTGACTTTGACTTTATATTTGACTTCATCAAATCAACAGGATCTTTGTCAGAGTATTTCAATAAGATCTTCATCACTTACAGTCTCCCCTATTTGATGAAGACAAATACCACTTTGAAAAATAACTCGCAAAAGAAGTCACTTGATAAAACAGATTAGTGAGTAATAAAGAAATGAATTATTTTCCTATTTCTCCCCCTAAATTGTTGCTTCCTAACTAAAGAATTATTTCTGATTAAAAGAAAAGCAACTAAAGCAACTATTCTCCCCCTTTTGACTTCATAAAAAAAAATAGGGGACAGAAGAGAAACAATGCAAATGTATGTAATAAGTTTTAGATTTTGAAAATTAAAAAAATGAATATGATATCTTACTCATGTAAAGATCAATCAAAGTTGATTCAAACTTATCTTCATTAACACGTTTATAATGAATACAATTAACACGTGTAAAGATAAGGGAATCACGCTTTAGTAGCATGTTACAAGAATATCCATTAACTAAAGCCTTTAATTTTTCTTTCCAGAATAAAAATCGATTAAAAACAGGAAAAAATCGATTAAAAATTTCTTGTTAATGATTTTAATCAATTGAAATAAAGTTTTAATCGATTAATCTAGTGAAGGATTTTGAAAGTATGAAACATAAGTGCATTTAATTGATTAATTCGACATTTAATCGATTAAAACAGTAAAGAAAAATATTGTATAAATTCTTGTAATCGATTTAAAAGATTTTTTATTGATTAAAACAACCAGTTTTTGAAATCTAAGTAATGTTTGATGCAAATTTATGCCTAATCTAGTATAAATTTTGTAAAACTGATCATCTAGAAGGATGTTTAACAATAATATCAACTACATCGATTAAATTTTAACCAATAGATCCAACAAAATCAGAATAAAATCCTATTTAGCTAATTTAACTCATGTAAGCTAGTTTATAAAGATTTTTAATCGATTGATACGCAGTTTAATCGATTATTTTGTTGTGAAAAGTGTTTCCTTTAATCAATTTAATCGATTAAATCCATTTTGTATCAGCTAAAACTCTCAGGGATCTATGTTTAATTCTATCTATGCTAGTTTGTTTTGAATTTAAAACCTACATTATATTAATCAAAGCTAGGTGGCAGGTTCTCCTCTCAGAATTTGATATCATTCATGTCACTCAGAAAGCTATTAAAGGAAGTCCCCTAGCAGATTATCTAGCCCATGGATCAACGGACGAATACCAGTCCTTACAAGATGACTTTCCCGATGAACATATCATGTACATCGAACACGAAGAGACCAAGGAAGAGGCATGGACCATGTTCTTCGATGGGGCCTCAAACATGCTTGGACACGGGATAGGAACTATTTTGATATCCCCCGAAAAGAAACACATCCCTGTAACGACCAGGCTTAATTTCGATTGTACCAACAACATGGCTGAGTACGAAGCATGTGCGCTAGGGATCCAAGCGGCTTTAGATCATGGGGTTACTAAGCTCAAAGTCTTTGGTGATTCATCCCTTGTCATCTATCAACTCAAAGGTGAATGGGAAACCGGCAACTCAAAACTAATCTCATATCTAGAACACATCGAAGACTTAGTTTCAAGAATGGAAAGTGTCACCTTCTAGTACATCCCTCGAGAAGACAACCAATGTGTTGATGCCCTCGCCACTCTATCATCCATGTTTGCCCTGGATCAAGAACATGAGATGCCAATCATCCAAGTCAAGCTGCATGACAAACAAGCTTTCTGCATGGCAGTAAATAGCGAGCGCGACCAAAACCCCTGGTACCATGACATCAAGTAGTACCTCATGAAGGGCGAATATCCCGAAGGAATCAGTAACAATGACAAACGAACCATTCGCAAAAGGCCCGTAGGGTTCACGTTGATTGAAGGAACCCTCTACAAAAAGAGCCCCGATTCCACTCTCTTAAGATGTGTGGACCAAGAAGAAGCCCGAACCTTGCTAAGAGAAATCCACAAAGGAGCTTTTGGAACCCACGCACCTGGGCATGTCATGGCCAAGAAGATTTTAAGGACAGGATACTTTTGGCCCACAATGGAAACCGATTGTCACCAGTAACCGATTTTAAGGACAGGATACTTATGCTGATAATATCCACGTACCGCCCACACCTCTCAGTAACTTGGCTACACCATGGCCATTTTCTATGTGGGGCATGGATGTCATCGGACCCATTGAACCCAAAGCGTCTAACGGCCATCGTTTCATCTTGGTAGCAATTGACTATTGCACCAAGTGGGTTGAGGCGACGTCATATGCGCATGCGACTCGGAAAGTGGTGACCACCTTCATCAAGAAAAATATTATATGTCGGGACGACATCCCTCATAGGCTCATTACTGATAATGGGACCAATCTCAATAATAAGATAATGGAGGAGTTATGTCAGGACTTCAAAATTCAACACCACAATTCCTCCTCGTACCGACCAAAGATGAATGGTGTAGTAGAGGCAGCCAATAAGAATATCAAGAAAATCGTCCAGAAAATGGTAGTAACCTACAAAGAATGGCATGAGATGCTTCCCTTCGCCTTACATGGATACCGAACGTCGGTACGAACCTCCACAGGAGCTACCCCATTTTCCCTCGTATACGACATGGAGGCCGTACTACCCGTAGAGGTTGAAATACCCTCCCTACGAGTTGTTATGGAAGCAAAATTGACAGAAGCCGAATGGGTCCAAAGTCGGTACGATCAGTTGAACCTAATCGAAGAGAAACGGCTGGACGCCATATGTCGAGGGCAAGTTTACCAAAAGAAGATCAAGAAAGCCTACGACAAGAAGGTCAATCCTTGCACTTTCCAAGAAGGGGATCTGGTGATAAAGAAATTGCTTCCCGCCCAGAAAGACAAAATCAGGAAATGGACAGCAAACTACGAAGGACCCTTTGTGGTCAAGCGAACCTTCTCAGGAGGAGCCCTTATCCTCACCAATATGGACGGAGAAGAGCTTCGATACCCTGTCAACTCAGATACGGTAAAGAAATACTACGCCTAAAGACATTGCTCATGACCCGTCAGGACGAAAACTCGCAAAGAGCATCCTGGGCAAAAGATAGGGTCTACATTCCTCGCTAGGATACATCCTAGGCAAAAATTAGAGGTATAAAAAAAAAACACAAAAAAAAGAGAGCAATGATCACTTTAGTCGAAAACCACAAAGGTGACTAAGGTAATACAAGCATACTTTGCATAGTCTTCACTCCGGGTTCGAGCATCTCAATTGAAGTAACCAGGAAAGACAGAGAAACGGAAATCACGGACATGCTTACAAATTCTTTTGTAAATCCCCATGTAAAAATAAACCATCTGTTTATATATCAATAAAAATTGTCGTTCTTCTCTTTACCTACTTGTGTGAATGCCTCTGTATTAACAAAATATGAGCAAGCATAAAACAAGCAATTCAAGAAAGCATAAAAACAAGACAAACTACACCAACCAGGGTCGTCCCAAGCAAAAAGTACATAGGTAGCCTGCTAGATCGAAAACCCGCAAAGGGCGGTCTAGGCAAAAGATAAGGCTTTCATAAAAAGAAAAAGCCGGCCAAAATATCTTAGGCAAAAATCAAAACCCGCTAGATCGAAAACCCGCAAAGGGCGGTCTAGGCAAAAGATAGGGTTAAAACAAAAAAAAATAGTCACGAGAGAACAAAAAAGAAGAGAGTACCAGTCACTTTCTAGATGCCCTCAACAAATTGCATCAATAGCATCCACACACAAGTAGTCGCACAAAAATGACTTTGTCAAAAGTAAAACAAACAAAAATACTGTAGAAAGCACTCATATAGGAAGATCAACTTTATGCTTGCATTCATAAGAAACAACAAAAAGGTACCCCGGTAAAATTTCACCGACCTTTTGCCTTAACCAAGAGTTTCTTCGACTACCAAGCAAGAGCCGAAACAAAGATATCCCCTGCAGACAAGCAAGCTGGATGAAACACCGACAAAATCCCCGGCACGACCCGGATGACCATTCAAAGAGGTCCAAGTACATCTACCAACACAGAAATCACTCCCCAGGGAGCCGGCGCATGAGCGATTGAGCAGTAAGCCGCCACCACCACCAGTCCTACGCAGTGGACTGTACCATCCTGATAGGGGGTTCATACCTATCACCCAGCACACAAGGAGTGCCTGACCGGCGCATGAGCCACCCGAGCAGTAAGCCGCCACCACCACAAGTCCTACGCAGTGGATTGTACCAGCCTGATAGGGGGTTCATACCTATCAACCTGCGCACGCGGTGCGCCTGATCTGCGCTCGAGCCGGATCAGTAAGTCACAACTACCAGCCTGATGGGGGGTTCATACCCATCCAGTCCCGCACAACGGAATACAGCTACTAGCCTGATGGGGGGTTCATACCCATCCAGTCCCGCACAACGGACTGCAGCTACCAGCCTGATGGGGGGTTCATACCCATCCAGTCCCACACAACGGACTGCAACTACCAGCCCGATGGGGGGTTTATACCCATCAACCGAAGGATTGGCTACCGTTAGAAGGAGTATCCTGAGGTTTTACCACGTGTCCACCGAAGGGATCGGCTACCGTCAGAAGGAGTATCCCAGAAGTGCACGAACACCAAGATTTCCCCAGAAGATCAATCGCCGCAAGACGGGACATCCGAAGGGTAGCTGGGCAAGAGGGTCAACTCCTTTACCTTCCTGTCAATCTGTCTGGCACAAACAGGCCAACAGCCGACTAGTCAGGTAAAGGGGGGGCAGCTATAGACCCCAAATCTTGCCTGACCTCCAAATAAAGAGTAGAGGACCTCCTATTCGAAGATGGACGAAGCCTAACAAGCCACTAGGAGAGACTATTAGGCCCCATACTAGGATAGGAGGGATTTTTGGCACGAAAATAAGGTTTCTCGCCTTTTTGGGACGAGACCGCCATCTCGAAATTGAGACCGCCGTCTCGTTTGGGAGACGGCGGTCTCGCCACCTGTGAATGGCGAGACGACGGTCTTGCTTTCCTGGACGGCGGTCTCGTTTGGCAAGACGACAGTCTCGCCACCTTAGCAAGACGAGACGGCGGTCCCGATTGTCGAGACGGCAGTCTCGACCCTGTTAGACGACACGACGGTCTCGACCTGTCAGGCGCGAAAAACTATAAATAGGGGGCATCATTCCCTCATTTCCACAGAGTTTCTCCTCCTTCTCTCTAGAAATCACCTAAGTTTCTCTCTCTAGAAGTTTCTGTGAGTGTTTTTCGGCGTTTCGAGAAGTTCCCGACGCTGTGTAGAGTGAGAGGCTGCCACAAAACACCCTTTTTTTTTTAAAGAATTAATATAAAAGCGTGCTTTGGAGTTTTATACTCTCCCTCTCTACTTTTATCGCTTTAATTTTAAATTATGCAATAGATACTAGGGCCATGTAGTCGTAATTTTAAATTCCACAGAATAAATGGGTAAAAGCGTAATTTTCATTGGTTTAAATATTTTTAAATAGCTGGCCTGTCATAGGGAACCCGAAAGGGGCGTCATAAAGGAACTAACACTTCCTTTATATGTAACTAACTCCCTTACCCAACTCTGGTTCTAACGACCAAAGTTGGTCTTTCGAAAACTAACGCCTTTTAACTCCTTTTCCGATGTTTCCGGTAAAAACATCGGTGGTGACTCCACAGAACCCTTCAAAACCAGCTTTTGGATTAGCCCGGTTATCAGACAATCCAAGAGCGCCTTTTCGAAAACCTCGCCCCTAGGTTCAGCCCGGTTATCGGACAACCTAAAGGCGTTGTAACCACCAAAACGCGAAAATCAAGAGGGTCGAAACCATCGCGTCGCTCCGACCGCCTCTTTTTGACGGAAGCGACAAGTGCATTACTGGATTCTTAGTAAGATTTATTGCACTTGTATTATCACACATCAAAGGAATATCACTTAGAAAGATACTATAGTTTTCTAATTGTTGTTTCATCCATAAAATTTGAGCACAACAATTACCAGCTACAATATATTTTGCTTCAGTAGTGGATAAAGCAACACATGCTTCTTTCTTAGAATGCTAAGACACTAAGGATGATCCTCACAAATGACATGTTCCACTAGTACTCTTTCTATCTATTTTACATCCTCCATAATCAGCATTAGAATAACCTATTAAACTAGGAGAAGCTTCAGATGGATACCATAAACCAAAACCTGTAGTTCCTTTTAAACATTTTAAAATTCTTTTTACTGCAGTTAAGTGAGATTCTTTTGGACATGCTTGAAATCTATCACACACACAAACAAAATGAATAATATCAGGTCTACTTGCAATTATGTATAACAGTGAACCTATCATACCTCTATACATAGATTTATTAATTTCCAAACCTGATTCATCCTTGTCTAAATAGCATGAAGTTCCCATGGGTGTGTTAGCTTCCTTTGAAGTGTCCATTCCAAATTTCTTGAGAATCTCTTTGCAGTATTTAGTTTGAGACACAAAAATGCCATCTTTAAGTTGTTTAATTTGAAGTCCAAGGAAGAATGTTAATTCTCCCACCATTGACATTTCAAATTCTCCCTGCATTATCTTAGCAAATTCTACACACAAGGAATTATCAGTTGATCCAAAAATGATATCATCAACATATACTTGAACTAATAAGATATGTTCTTTTACTTTCTTAATAAACAAAGTGGAATCAATTTTACCTCTAGAAAAATCATTTGAAGTTAGAAAACTACTTAATCTTTCATACCAAGACCTAGGAGCTTGTTTTAAACCATATAAGGCTTTCTTCAATTTAAATATATGATTGGGATATTTAAAATCTTCAAATCCAGGGGGTTGTTCCACATAAAATTCTTCTTTGATAAACCCATTTAAGAATGCACTTTTAACATCCATTTGATATAATTTAAATTTCATCAATGAGGCATAAGCAAGAAGTAGGCGTATAGCCTCTAACCTGGCAACAAGAGCATAAGTTTCATCATAATCAATACCTTCCTCTTGACAGTAACCTTTGGCAACAAGTCTTGCTTTATTCTTTGTTATATTTCCATCTTCATCAAGTTTGTTTCTAAATCCCATTTTGTTCCAATTACTTGCTGTGATTCTTCTCTTGGAATTAATTCCCAGACTTGATTCCTTTCAAATTGATTAAGTTCTTCTTGCATTGCTATGCACCATTGGTCATCTTTAAAAGCTTCTTCAACACTTTTGGGTTCTATCTATGAAACAAAAGCTACAGACATACAGAAATTGGTCATATTTCTAGTTCTTATCCCTTTTGAGATATCACAAATTATATTGTCCATTAAGAGTCCTCTTGGTGATTGTCATTCTTTTGCTAATTCAGTTGGTTGAGAAGGCTCATTTGTTAGAATCACGCAGTGGAATGTCAGACAAAAACCAAGAGGGGGGGTGAATTGGTTTCTTAATAAAAATTAGGTTTTCAAAATTTTCCCCAAATTTTACCGATTAAAAACTGTGTAAATGTAAATAGAGAAAAGAAGAGAATCTTACACAGGAGATTTATAGTGGTTCGGATCAAAAGACCCTACGCCCAGTTGCTAATCACTCAAACAGAGGATTAACGCTGTCACTATAATCACAATCGTTACAAACAAATTACAATTGAAAAGATAAAGATACGAAAACACCTCTCTTGAAATCCACAAGAGATGAAGAACAACTTTCCCTAGAGACGGCACAGCACACAATCCACTAAGAACTCCACTTAGTGATTCTTATCGCTTCTAGCCCACACCAGGTTCCAAAAGCCCCTTTTTCTTGCAACAAACAGTTCTCTGGCACTCACAGCACTTAACTTTTGTATGAAAAAGGTTGTTCTTCTTTTCTGAGTGCCATAGAGAAGCTTAAGTAGAGAAATTAGGGTTTGGGAATTGGGAATTTCGGAATTAGGGTTCTTGGGAAAATGGTTTTCGGAAATAGAGTTGATTTGAAGTTAAAATTCGAAATCTGACTGAAATAATCGATTAAATCAAGAGTTAATCGATTATTACAGAGCCAAAATCAACAGAACCCTGAAACTCACTGTTTTAATCGATTAAAAGGGCTTTTAATCGATTAAACCGCCTGTTAATCGATTAACATGAGTTTTAATCGATTAAACCAGTGAGCAGATACAGAAAATGGTTTTTCTCACTGTTTTAATCGATTATTTCCCTATTTAATCGATTAAAGCCGAGCCTGGATGATAAATTTGAGCTTTTTGAAGTTTCTAAGGTGCAGACTATGTACCGGCTATCTTAAACACTAATATTACAGACTCAATCTAATTGAAGTAGAGTTATTACAATACAAAACAAGTCTTCAACACTCTAAGTCTTTGAGTTCTTGAATCATCATCAAAATCAACAATCTTCATGTCCATCAAGTGCAACATCAAGTCCTTGAATGTTCAACAATCTCCCCCTTTTTTATGATGATCAAAATTATCTTTTAAAGCCTTGTAATAACCTGTTTTATCTGTCATACTAACAAACACATTAAACATACCAGATAATATGTAAAAACAATAATATTAGGCTTTAAATATTTCTCCCCCTATTTTGATTATAATCAAAAATAATTCTTCTATGACAAACATAAGAGCTCCCCCTCAAAATATGCATAACTTGGAGAAAACTCTCCCTCAAACATAGCAAAAATAGAACACCACATTTTATTTCAGATAAAAGCATTCATTACAATATAAGAGAAAAATTACAAATTTTAAAATTCTTCACTATCATCACTATGAAAGTGTGCATCAAATCTATTTTCTAAACGACACACTTTATCATCTACATCAGATATACGGCGAATTATTTCCTCATGCCGTACTCCAGAAAGAGTGAAGAAAGACTGCATTCTCTGATTCATGTCAGATAACATGTCTTCCATGGATTGTCGGGTTTCATGATGAGTAGAGGAAGTTCCAACACTTTGGATTTGATCAGAGGGAAACTCAGCAGCAGGAGGCATATCTTCATCAGAATCTTCATTGTCATTATCTTGATTCGGAATGTCATCCTTGTGAACATAAATGTCGTTGACACGCACCATTTGTAGTTGGATCAATGTGCTGTCAAGCATGCGATTTAAGTTATTTGTTCTTACTGTTTGTTCACCTTCAACATTTACTCCTTTGTATTCAAGAATCCGAGAGACAAGGAGGGCATATGGAATTTTGAAGGTGGGATGGCGTTTTGCTTTTAACATAGTCATGGTGACAAGAACGCCCCAATCTAAGGGCTCATTATTCATTATGGCATGAATAATCCTAAGATCAATTGAAGAACATTGAGCATGATTCGTAGCCCGGGGACAGAGGATCCAGACAATTAGATGTAGAATCATGCACTCCTCCTTCTTCAGAGGTCTAGCAAGAAGGAGACGCCCAATCTCCATGGAGGGATTTCGCAGAAAAGAGCGGTAAGCTAAGAACCTGTCAAAATCATCTAACTCACCATAAATGTTAATAGCATCTTCTCTAATTGGAAAGTGAGCGACGTTTTCCCAAATATCATCGTCAAGAATAATTGTGACACCCTTTACTCTAGAAGTAGCAATTTGATCTCTAAATTTAAATCTAGAGTAAAATACCCTAACTAAGTCAGGATAATAAGTACCTTGCATATTTATATGAGCAGCTCTCTTATGCCATAACCAAGGGTTCTCTTCCTTAGCAACTAAACATGTTATGCTAGACTCATGTAAACAATCTAAATCAATCAAATATATGTTGTTATGCCTAATGCCTTTTAATTCTACATTTTCGGAATCTATCAAATGTATGGTGCAAAATTTACTTTCAAAAATTACCTTAAATCCTTTGTCACATAGTTGAATTATGCTAAGGAGATTGTGCTTTAATCCATCAACAAGTAGCACATCCTTAATCTCCAAAGTGTTTTCACCACCTATGTTTCCAATTCCAAGAATCTTCCCTTTGTTGTTGTCACCATAAGTTACATATCCTTGTTCCTTAGCTTTGAAACTCACAAATTTAGATTTATCTCCGGTCATATGTTTTGAGCATCCGCTATCAAGATACCACATAGACTTCTTTGATTTGTAAGTTTCCTACAAAACAAGAATATAGTAAACTTAGGTCCCCACAACATTTGGGTCCTTGGGGTTAGAGATATAACAAATTATTTAGCTATAGGAACCCAAATGTATTTACCTTTAGGTACACCAAAATGTTTAATTTTACATCTATTTGACGTGTGACCTTGTTTCATGCAATAAAAACATGCTTTAGATGTAACATTTGAAAATGATGCATTTCTAATCATAGATGCTGTAGTTCCTTTTTCTACCCATACTCTTTTATTTTTCCTTTTAGGCTTTTTCAAAGGAACTTGATGATTTACATTATTTTGAGCAAACATCAATTCATGCTTCTTAAGATCATCTATTTCCTTTTCGGCTTTGTCTAGCAAATGATTAAGAATATCTATGTCATATTCATGCTCTTTACAATTTGCACATACTAGGTTCTTATCATTTTCCTCATCTAAACATACAATTTTCGTATTTAAGGACTCCTTTTCTTCTAAACATGTGATTTTCATTTTTAAGGAGTCTATTTCCTTTTCGGATCTACTTAAGTTCTTCTTTACAACTTTATATTCATTTTTCAAATTCTTAAAAGCACTAAACAATTCATTATAAGCATTTTGTAATTCATCATAGTTATTATCCTCATCACTAGAAGATGTGTCGGAATCACTTACCTCAAAATCGGAAGAAATGTTGTCATTTGCCATTAATCAAATATTTGCTTCTACTTCTGAGTCACTTGATTCCGAACTTGAATCACTGTTATCCCAAGCAATATAGGCTTTCTTCTTGAAGACCTTTTTGCCTTCGAATTCATCATTCTTCTTATTTGGACATTCGGTCTTTACATGTCCTGCTTCACCACAACCATAGCATTTTATGTTTACAGAAGAATTTTCCCTTACCTTTCCTTTACCTTTGAAGGGATATCTTCCTTTGGCTTTCATGAATTTGGTGAACTTCTTTATCATAAGACTCAACTCTTCTTCTTCATCGTTTGAGTCTTCTTCTTCCCTTTTATTTTTACCTTTGGAGATTTCGGTTTTGAAGGCTAAATTCTTCTTTTGGTATTGCCCTTCTTCATCGTTTAGCCTACCAAGCTCAAGCTCATGCTCTCTAAGCTTTCCGAATAGCGCCGCCATTGACATTGTGGCAAGGTTTTGTGACTCCGAGATGGCCATCACCTTAGGTTGCCATTTCCTATCCAAAGATTTTAAAATATTAGCATTTAATTCATCAACGTCAAATATTTTACCTAATCCGGTGAGATGATTCACAATATGAGTGAAACGCTTTTGAACGTCGAAAATCGTTTCGCCTTATTGCATCCGGAACATCTCATATTCTTGGATTAGAGAATATTTCCTTGCTCTTTTGACGTCGTCGGTACCTTCGTGGGTCACTCTAAGCATTTCCCACATTTCTTGGGCACTTTTACAAACAGAAATCCTGTAAAACTCGTCAAGCTTTAAAGCAGATGAAATTATATTTCTAGCCCTAACGTCAAATTGTGCTTTTCTGTTTTCTTCTGCAGTCCATCTAGAAAAAGGTTTAAGAACGTCAACACCGTTCTCTGTAACTTTAGGAACAAATGGACCGTTTAAAATAGCGTCCCAAACGCCTCTATCAACAGAATCTAAAAAGATTTGCATCTGTACCTTCCAAAAAGGATAATTTTGACCCGCAAAAAGTGGGGGTCTGTTGATAGACGCACTTCGGCAAAAGTTTGATTTTGTCTGGCCATTTTCGAAAATTTGAATGACTATCAAAGCAAGCTCTGATACCACTTGTAGAATCGCACAACGGAATGTTTGCGTGGTCGGACAAAAACCAAGAGGGGGGGTGAATTGGTTTCTTAATAAAAATTAGGTTTTCAAAATTTTCCCCAAATTTTACCGATTAAAAACTGTGTAAATGTAAATAGAGAAAAGAAGAGAATCTTACACAGGAGATTTATACTGGTTCGGATCAAAAGACCCTACGTCCAGTTGCTAATCACTCAAACAGAGGATTAACGCTGTCACTATAATCACAATCGTTACAAACAAATTACAATTGAAAAGATAAAGATACGAAAACACCTCTCTTGAAATCTGTTAAGGTTCCAACATAAAACCAATTGGCAATATGTGGAGTAGCCTAACATGTATTTAAACCATACCAAATGATATGAGGTAGGCGATGTGGGACTTTCAACACACCCCCTCCAACGAAGCCCGCCGGACCAGGCAAAGGGTACTTTTGACCCAACTAAAGGGCAACTTTTGGCCCATGACAATAACCGGAAAGATGTTAGGCTTTGGCTCTGATACCATGTTAAGGTTCCAACATAAAACCAATTGGCAATATGTGGAGTAGCCTAACATGTATTTAAACCATACCAAATGATATGAGGTAGGCGATGTGGGACTTTCAACATCCACAAGAGATGAAGAACAACTTTCCCTAGGGACGGCACATCACACAATCCACTAAGAACTCCACTTAGTGATTCTTATCGCTTCTAGCCCACACCAGGTTCCGAAAGCCCCTTTTTCTTGCAACAAACAGTTCTCTGACACTCACAACACTTAACTTTTGTATGAAAAAGGTTGTTCTTCTTTTCTGAGTGTCATAGAGAAGCTTAAGTAGAGAAATTAGGGTTTGGGAATTGGGAATTTCGGAATTATGGTTCTTGGGAAAAGGGTTTTCGAAAATAGGGTTGATTTGAAGTTAAAATTCGAAATCTGACTGAAATAATCAATTAAATCAAGAGTTAATCGATTATTACAGAGCCAAAATCAACAGAACCCTGAAACTCACTGTTTTAATCGATTAAAAGGGCTTTTAATAGATTAAACCGCCTGTTAATCAATTAATAGGAGTTTTAATCGATTAAACTAGTGAGCAGATACAGAAAATGGTTTTTCTCACTGTTTTAATCGATTATTTCCCTATTTAATCGATTAAAGCTGAGCTTGGATGATAAATTTGAGCTTTTTGAAGCTTCTAAGGTGCAGACTATGTACCGCCTATCTTAAACACTAATATTACAGACTCAATCTAATTGAAATAGAGTTATTACAATACAAAACAAGTCTTCAACACTCTAAGTCTTTGAGTTCTTGAATCATCATCAAAATCAACAATCTTCATGTCCATCAAGTGCAACATCAAGTCCTTGAATGTTCAACATCATTCTCATTCAAGTACATTTCTTCTAGAGCCTCTCTTATGTACTCATCATCACCTACAAGTTCTTTATTTGACTCAAGAGGATTTTCCTCAAGGTCTACAATTTCATCAAAGGTGACATGTACAGATTCTTCAACATTTAAAGTTCTTCTATTAAACACTCTATATGCTTTGCTAGTTAGTGAATAACCTAAGAAAATGCCCTCATCGGCTTTTGAGTCAAACTTTCCTATGTTATCTTTTCCATTATTCAAAACAAAGCATTTACATCCAAATATTTTTAAATGAGAAACATTAGGCTTTCTACCATTTAACAGTTCATAAGGAGTTAATTTTATAATTGGCCTAATAAGCATCCTATTCAACACATAACATGCAGTATTTACAGCATCAGCCCAAAAATATTTAGGAACATTTGATTCATTCAACATTGTTCTAGCATGTTCCTCTAGTGATCTATTTTTCCTTTCTGCTACACCATTTTGTTGGGGAGTCCTAGGTGCAGAAAAGTTATGCAAAATTCCATTTTCCTCACAATAATTTTCAAACCATTCATTTTGAAACTCTCCACCATGGTCACTTCTTAACACCTTAATTCTTAAGTCTTTCTCATTTTGAATTTTATTTGCAAACTTCCTAAAGACCTTAAAAGCTTCACTTTTTAATGTTAAGAAAAATATCCAAGTATATCTAGAAAAATCATCAACAATTACAAGAGCATAATAATTTCCACCCAAAATTTTTATCCTAGATGGACCAAATAAATCTAAGTGTAACAATTCTAAAGGTTTTGATGTGGAAATAACATTCTTTGATTTAAAGGATTATTTTACTTGTTTACCTTTTTGACATGCATCACATAATCTATCTTTTTCAAATTTTAACTTAGGCAAACCAACAACTAAGTTCTTTGATATTAATTTGTTTAACTGATGCATATTTATATGAGTCGCTCTCTTATGCAATAACCATGGGTTTTCTTCCTTAGCAACTAAGCATGTTATACTAGTATCATGTATACAATCCAAATCAATCAAATATATATTATTATGCCTAATGCCTTTCAATGCTACATTTTCGGAATTCACTAAATGTATGGTACAAAACTTACTTTCAAAGATTACCTTGAATCCTTTAACACAAAGTTGACTTATACTTAGGAGATCATGCTTTAGCCCATCAACAAGAAGCACATCCTTTATCTCCAAAGTGTTTGCACCACCAATATTTCCAATTCCAAGTATCTTTCCTTTGTTGTTGTCCCCATAGGTTACATATCCTTGTTCTTTAGCTTTGAAACTTACAAATTTCGTTTTGTCTCCGATCATATGTTTTGAGCATCCACTATCAAGATACCACATAGACTTCTTGGATTTGGAAGTTTCCTACAAAACAAGAACATAGTAATCTTAGGTCCCCATAACTTTTGGGTCCTTGGGGTTAGAGACAAACAAATCATTTAACTATAGGAATCCAAACATATTTTCCTTTAGGAACACCAAAATGCTTAATTCTACATCTATTTGAAGTATGACCATGTTTCATACAATAAAAGCATGCATTAGATGTAATTTTAGAATATGATACATTTCTAGCTATTGACGTTTTAGTTCCTCTTTCAACCCATACTCTTCTATTTTTAATTTTAGGCTTTTTCAAGGGAACATGATGGATTTCTCTATTTTGAACATTAGCAACTTTCTCCTTATAATTATCACTTATTTCCTTCTTAGCTTTATCAAGCAAATGTCTAAATAAATCAAGTTCATATTCATACTCTTTACATGATGCACATGCTATATTCTTATTATCTTTTTCTTCTAAACATACAATTTTCGTTTTTAATGTTTCCTTTTCTTATAAACATACAATTTTCGTTTTTAAGGACTCCACCTCTTTTTTGGATTTATTCAAACACTTGTTCACATATTTGTATTCATTTTTCAAGTCCTTAAAAGCATTAAACAATTCTTCATATGCATTTTGTAATTCATCAAAGTTATTTTCATCATCACTTGAGGAAGACTCGGAATCACTAACCTTAAAGTCGGAAGATATATTGTCTTTTGCCATCAAGCAAATGTTAGCTTCTATTTCTGAATTACTTGACTCCGAACTTGAGTCACTATCATCCCAAGCAATGTAGGCTTTCTTCTTAAAGAATTTCTTGTCTTTGTCATCTTCATTCTTCTTGTTTGGACATTCGGTTTTTACATGTCCTGTTTCACCACAACCATAACATTTGATATTTAAATAAGTACTTTCTCTTACCTTTCCCTTACCTTTGAAGGGTTGCTTTCCTTTGGCTTTCATAAACTTGGTAAATTTCTTTATCATAAGACTCAATTGTTCTTCTTCTTCATTTTCCGCATCTTCTTCTACCTTCTTGTTCTTACTCTTGGAAATTTCAGTTTTGAAGGCTAGGTTCCTCTTTTGATGTTGACCTTCTTCATCATTTAGCCTTCCAAGTTCAAGTTCGTGCTCTCTCAACTTTCCAAAGAGCGCCGCCATAGACATTGTTGCTAGATTTTGTGACTTCGTGATGGTCGTCACCTTAGGTTGTCATTTCCTATCCAAAGATTTCAAGATTTTTATATTTAATTCATCAACATAAAAAATTTTACCTAATCCAGTGAGATGATTCACTATATGCGTGAAACACTTTTGAACGTCAAATATTGTTTCCCATTGTTGCATCCGGAACATCTCATATTCTTGGATCAATGAATTCTTTCGTGCTCTTTTTACATCGTCGGTACCTTCGTGGGTTACTCTTAACATTTCCCACATTTCTTGAGCACTTTTACAAACAGAGATCCTCACTACTACAAAATGATCATTCAACGTCGGGTGTAGAAGGCTTTCAATGTCGGTTCTAATGACGTCGTTGAATCAGGCGTCATTGAATGTCAAAGGATTCTACGTCGGTCCAGAAAACCCGACGTTGAAAGTACTAGATATCTACGTCGGTTAAACCAATGTCGGTCGTAGAAATGAGTAATTTCTACGTCGGTTATTTAACTAACCGACGTTGAATGTTATATATACAACGTCGGTTAGTTCTATGACTGACGTTGAGAGGTATATACTACGTCGGTTAATGCAATAACCGACGTGGTATATTCGTTACAACGTCGGTTATTGCATTAACCGACGTAGAATATCCCTTTTTTTTTTAAATAATGCTTTGTTTTAAGTGTCACCAACAGTATACGACCTGCTATAATCTTAGTCATTGATAGTGTATATATTTGAGCTAATCACTATATATTACTATATATAAAATGATAGATATATATATGTCAAAATCAGCCAAATTATGTACAAAATACACAAAAAATTGTCAATAAATCCTATTCCTAACTACTTGGACAAACTTTTCTGCCCATTTGTTTCTAACCATGTCTATAGTTTCCATAGGCAAAGGTTCTATATCTTTAACTGCCTGTAAGAAGTTCACAAATAGAATGGTAAACCCTAAGCAATTAAAATAAAGGAATTGAATATAATAGCAAATGTCAACTTATCTCATTCCAACTATCCTGAATGCTACCAAAAATGATGAGCCACATCCAATACATTACATGGTAGTCGCACTCGTATCCTCCATTTTGTTTGTTACACTAAAAATAACTAAATATGTTAAAAATAACTATTAAATTTGAACATAAAATAGATAGTATAATATATATAAAGGCTACTTACTTTGATAAAATTCCAATTTGGAGCTGTGCTTTTACTTGTGTGTTTTCCATCTAATGTACTGCAAACCTTTATAGCACCGTAGACCCCTAATCTTGCCCGACCTCATAATAAAGATCAGAAGACCTTCTATTCAAAGATGGATGAAGCCTAAGAAGCCACTAGGAGAGACTATTAGGCCCCATACTAGGATAGGAGGGATTTTTGGTCCAAAAATAAGGATTTTCGCTTTTTAAGGTCAAGACCGCCGTCTCAGATTCGGGACCGCCGTCTCGCCTTGCGCAAATGGCGAGACTGCCGTCTCGTTTGGCGAGACGGCCGTCTCGCCACTCGCGAATGGCGAGACCGCCGTCTCGCCATTCCTGCAAGGCGAGACCACCGTCTCGCCATTCATGCAAGGCGAGACGGCCGTCTCGCCAATCATGCAAGGCGAGACCGCCGTCTCGACCTGACAGGCGCAAATCCCTATAAATAGGGCCCCCATTCCCTTCATTTCCAACAGTTTTTCCTCCTTCTCTCTAGAAATCTCTTCAAATTCTCTCTCTAGAACCCTTCCAAAGCATTTCTGGAGTTTCTGAGCGTTTCTAAGAGTGTTTTTGAGCGTTTCGAGAGGTTTCCGACGCTGTGTAGAGTGAAGGACTGCTGCAAAGCACCCTATTTTTAGAAAGAATTAATAGAAAATCTTGCTTCGGAGGTTTATACTCTCTCTCTCTACTTTTACCGCTTTAATTTTAATTGTGCAATAGAGATTAGGGTCATGTAGTCATAACTTTAAATTCCGCAAAATAAAAGGGTAAAAGCATATTTTTCACAGGTTTATTTATTTATCCAAAGTAGCTAGCCTATCATAGGGAACCCGGAAGGGGCGTCGTAAAGGAACTAACACTTCCCTTACACGTAACTAACTCCCTTACCCAACTCTGGTTCTAATGACCAAAGTTGGTTTTTCGAAAACCAACGCCTTTTAAAATCCTTTTCCAATGTTTTCGGTAAAAACATCGGTGGCGACTCCAGAGAACCCTTAAAAAACTAGTTCTTGGTTTAGCCCGGTTATTGGACAATCTAAGAACGCCCTTTCGAAAACCTCGCCCCTAGGTTCAACCCCGTTATCGGACAACCTAAAGGCGTTGTAACCACCAATAAAAACGCAAAAATTGGAAAGTCGGAAACCATCGCGTCGCTCTGACCGCCCTCGTTTTGACGGCGGCGACAAGCACTATATATTGAAAAGAAGGGGATTAGAAATAGAATAATCAAGATGTTTAGACATAATATAAGAAATACTTACTCGTTTACAATATTTTTTAGCTCCATGTCAGGTTTTCTTCCCAATGAGCAGAACCAACACACAAGATTCTGCTTTGGACAAATAACTAATAGCTGCCAGTGTTTTCTGTATATACACATGATTAGAATCTATTAAAAAAACTTGTGTAAAACCAGAAGAGGCTGGGATAACTTACGAATGATGGTATGCTCCAAGGTAAATATCTCTCTTAGAATCAGTAATCCAATTCTGCATGTAACTGAGAATTTGATCACGCTTATTCCCAGACTTTTGTATGGATTGAGGCTCGAATAATCCATACACATGACCTATGCCCTGCTCCACTATCATTTCATGCATCATCCTAAAATATGCCAATTTAAGTGAACTTATACCTTATATATTTAATAAAATGAAAAGAGTCATGAAAGATATGAACTTACAATGTCCAAAATTGTAAAACAGCTATATTTAGACATTGATTGCCCATCCCAATCTCCAGGGCATCGGTGTGGGAAATGTATAGGGGGATATTGCTAGAAGCCATCCCAAATAATGTAGAATCCCATAGAACTTGGAATGACTGCATATACAAATGTGGGGAAAGAGACAAGAGATCAAAAATTGGATTTGGAGAAGTCCCCACAACTGGTGTCTTCTCCTTAGATCCAGAAGGAGTGGTAATAGCTTTACCCAAGTCTATTGGCTGCTGAACATCCTACATATTTTATAAAATATAATTATAAACAATAAATCAATTTATTTATGTGTTAGATGTATTATAACCATACATATACATACCTTTGCCATGATTGACCTAACTAAATGTCGGGGCCAAGTAATGAAGGTCTGAAGGGCTTGCCCCACTGTCTCGCACCTCTTCGGTGGGGATAGGGACACTAGCCTCGGCGTGAACCACCTTTTCAACCACTACTTTGACCAAGTTAGGATCCAAAGGCACATTGTGGATGGTTGAAGCCCCTTCATGAACTGATCCATGGGCCACTAGTCTTAGACCTTCATCTACCTCAACCCACAAGCCATATCGATCATCCTTTGTGGATTCAGGATGAATAGATGCCACCTCAGGTGTGACCTCGATAGTGGCTTCAACACAACTGCCCTTTGTGCTAACTCTTGGACCTACAAATACAGTAAATTCCAATAAGGACTAAGATTTTAGAAACACAAGTCAAGTACCAATTTGTGGTTGAAAATGCACCTGATGGAGGACGAACATCACCAAATGAAGTACCCATGGAGGTCATACGCAGGAACTGCTCCTGCACACGTGCAGTGATGGTCTCCTCAAGTCGTGCGCTGATGGCAAGAGTCAACTCTTCCTCCAATTTTGCCTTGATGGCTGGTGTCAATTTCTCTGTGAGAGCCATTTCCAAGGCAGCAATATCTTCTTGGCTCAGGGATGTGGAGGTGCGGATATCCTGTGATGGTGGTCCAAAATACTGTCGGATACCCACACCTTGGCCAACAGCTCGAACACGACCTGGATGTTCTGGTCGTCCAATAGAAGTGGTCAAGATATCCTGACGACCAGAAGGGATGAAAGTTCCCTGTGTACACTGCTCCTCCAAGGCATCCTACATTATAAGTTAATTTTATTAATGAACATGTTACATATAACTAATTCAAAGTAAATTAACTTCTTTTACTTACAATCTGAGCAGCAATTTCTCGGGCTTCCTCCGATGTCATGTCACCAAAAGGCTTTGTACGAGCCCTCTTCCACTTCTGGTGACGTTTTGGAGGAGATGGTGGAGGAATCTGCTCTTCGCTTAAACCAAAAGAGGCTAACTCTAACTGTCGAAGTCTAATCTTCTCCTCCATCATCTTCTTAGTCAATAGGTCGTACCCACCACGAGACAGAAGGTGGGGGGCGACATTCTTGCTTTGAATGTCTTTTGCTTTTTGTCTTCTTTCTTGCAACATAATTGAACACAATATTAGATACACAACTCATTATAAAATGTTCAAGTCAATTAAGCAATTAACATTACCTCCCACTCTGAACCAGTCCTACTATGTACAAACTTCTTCCAAGTGTCCTCATCTATGCCATATCTTTGGCAAGGGGTTAATCCCTTCCTAACTTTGTCCTCAGCATACACCCATTTAGTGGTCAATGTGGACTTGAACTGTCTCCACATTTTTGCTATGGCTGTCATTATCTTCCTCCTCACATCCTCAGAATTGACTATATCAAAGTGTTCCTACAGTAGCAAACAAGTTTTAGTTAACCAATTGATAATAATGTATAAACAATATAAACAACTAAATACACATACCTACAAGAAGATCTTGCAATAACAAGTTCTTAACAGCTTCCTCCACATGATCCCAAGTAGGATGGAGAATAGATATCTACACAACATAAATAACATAAGTATCAACAATATATTTGAAATGAAATTCACTTTGAAATAGAATAAATACCTTCTCTCTAGCTAGTGTACCCAAGTAGCTATTAAATTGGGTACTAAAGGGACCTGACACCTTGCCAGTCCTAGGATCAACACACACAAATAACTTTTGGCCAGATATGTGTCTAACGGTCAAGCCTTTCAACCGTGTAGATTGTCGACTCCTCTTACTGGAAAATGTCTTTCCATATGCCTGAAGAGATGGTGGTGGAGATGGTGGAGATGGTGGAGGAGATGGTGGAGGACATGCCATTTACCTGTAATGAAAAAAACATAGAATTATATCAATACACATGCAAAGTCTCCTCAATTACATGTTAAAAAAATAAATAAATAGAAACATAACTTAGATTGTATTAATATTTTCCCATATGCCTTCATCATGGTCATTGCGAGTAGCATGAACAAAGTCCTCTTCCAATTGGGATATAGCAATAGGAAACCGTGGTGAATTTTGAATATTAATAAAATCATCTAATTCTTCTCCATTCTCATTTGTGACATCAATCAGTTTTCCTTTGAGGACAACTGTAGACCCCAAATCTTGCCCGGACTCCTAATAAAGCCGAAGATCGCCCATTCCGAAGATGGTTAAGACTTTATCAAGTCCCTAGTAGATTGTTCTAGGTTCCATTTAGGATAGGAAGGGTTTTTAGAGGCATTAAAAATCGGGAAATCTGCCGGAGACAGCAGATGGCTGTCCAGAACAGGTGGATGGCCGTCCAGAGCAGGCAGACGGTCGTCCATGACAAGTAGACGGCCGTCCATGGCAACTTTAAGGCCATGGACGGCCATCCACTTAGCTTGGACGGCCGTCCATGACCAATTTTTGCCCTGGACGGCCGTCCGCTTTGCCCAGACGGTCGTCCACCTTTTCCAGGCTCGAATCCCTATAAATAGGGGCATCATTCCTCTGAAAATTCACACCTTAGCACTCCTCCACTCTCTTGGGAGCTTTTTGGCACTTGAGAGTGACCCTGAGCATTATTCCGGGGTTCGAGGGAGCTTTCTGGTTTCCGTTAAGGTTGAAACCGGTTAAGGAGGTCTCTCTTTGAGGCATCCGGCCCTCGGTTGAAAGACTTTTCTTTGTTTTGCGGAGAGGAGCGTGCTTGTAGAGTGCGGGGACTGCCAAAAAGCGTCCTCACGTTTTAGAAGAGTGAATATAAAGCTCGCTTCAGAGGTTTCTTCTCTATTCTCTGTCTCTTTTACTGCTTTCTTTATCACTTTCTTTGTGTGCATTAGATAGTAGAGTCATGTAGATATTTAAATTCTGCAAGTAGATCAAATAATAGGGTAAAAATGTAATTTCTTTAAGTATTTATTTTCTAAGTTAGTCCATCATAGGGAACCCGAAAGGGGCGTTGTGGGGGTGCTAACACCTTCCCCACGCGTAACTAACTCCCTTACCCGACTCTGGTTGTAATGGGCAAAGTTGGTTTTTTCTAAAACCACTGCCTTTTTCTTTTTTATCTTTTTCAGTGTTTAAGGTTAAAACACTGATGGTGACTCCTCAAACCTATTCGAAAACCTCGCCCTTAGGTCTAGCCCGGTTATCGGATGGCCTAAAGGCGTTGAACCATTTCTTTCAAAGAAAACGCGAATCACATAAAAACCATCGCGTTGCTCCGACCGATGGCGACTCCGCTGGGGAAGCTAGAGAGTTGATCCCATTTAGTGATGGACTAGTTTAGGAAATAAAAACTAGAAATTACGCTTTTACCCTTTCTTGCCTTTATAACATGTTTTACTGTGTGGCTTTAATAATTGTTGTATGATTATTTTCTGCAATTGTCTGAAATAAAACTGTACACAACCTTTGCACACTACAATCCCTCTATACCCGGGGGCAAGAGAGAATATGCATAGGGAGTGGGTGGCAGGTACGGCCGACCGTGGTATGTGCCATAGTGCCTGCAGGTCGTTGTCGGAAACCACCACTCAAGGTGATAACTTTCTTTTTCTTGGTCTAAGAACGTCGACACGGACATCCGTGCATGGTTCGAAGACTGGGAGATTGAAGGGTCCCTATAATGGGGGCACCTTGGGGGCCTGGCCTTGGTGAGAACAGTTAGAACCTACCTTTGCCTACGCACTTTTCTGCAGGAAACCCCTACCTCGTAATTAAACGTCACTCTGTTCGCGGATGAGTGAATTGTTTGTGCATTCGTTTGTTGCATTTGTTTGTTGCATAGCATAATCATACAACAGCAAATAAAAAAATATAAAACAAAACCTCAAAAATATTTTCACAATAAACACCCTTATCTCGGACAGTCTGCCTTTTAGCTAGCCTGGTTTCAGGTTCTTTGTAAGCTAAGTAGCCACGCAGTCCGACAGAAGAGATAAGGGACGCTAAAACCATTCTTTCGTAATAAACCACTTTTATCTTGGACAATTTGCCTTTTAGCTAGCCTGGTTTCAAGTTCTTTGTAAGCTAAGTAGCCACGCAGTCCGACAGAAGAGATAAAAGGCTAAAAAAAATAAATAAATCAAAATAACTGCCATAATGAGAGGAAAATCGGGCCTTTTTTATTAAGCATCGAATCCATCATATAGGTAGTTTTATTATTTTTCAAAATATATATACAAAATCATGTACCATGTAGAAAATAAAACATGATAATATTTAGAAAAAGAAAACACTTTCATGCATACGAAAGCATCATACTCATACCATGCATTTTCTGTCATTTTTAGAAAATGGAGGGATCAGGCAGTAAACAGTTGGGAAAAGTGGATATTCCCCGATACCGTGTTGAGAAGTTAAAGCAGTTATGCGCGCTTATGGCATCAGAAGTTCAATCCGACTTCGAGAGATCATACGGACGGATTTTGGACCTCTTGAAAATATATGTTGACCACGTGTTCGTCAGGGTCCTGATCCACTTCTGGAACTCCAGATTACACTGCTTCGAGTTCCCTCAGTTTGATTTGGTTCGGACTTTGGAGGAGTACGAACTAATGATCAGATGGCCCAAGTCAGCTGGGGTATACATTAGCCAGGGGGCCTACGTCTCAGTGAACAAGGTCGCTCATCTCATCCGTTTACCACTGTTGAACATTCAAGGACTTGATGTTGCACTTGATGGGCATGAAGATTGTTGATTTTGATGATGATTCAAGAACTCAAAGACTTAGAGTGTTGAAGACTTGTTTTGTATTGTAATAACTCTGTTTCAATTAGATTAAGTCTGTAATATTAGTGTTTAAGATAGCCGGTACATAGTCTGCACCTTAGAAGCTTCAAAAAGCTCAAATTTATCATCCAGGCTCGGCTTTAATCGATTAAATAGGGAAATAATCGATTAAAACAGTGAGAAAAACCATTTTCTGTATCTCCTCACTGGTTTAATCGATTAAAACTCCTGTTAATCGATTAACAGGCGGTTTAATCCATTAAAAGCCCTTTTAATCGATTAAAACAGAGAGTTTCAGGGTTCTGTTGATTTTGGCTCTGTAATAATCGATTAACTCTTGATTTAATCGATTATTTCAGTCAGATTTTGAATTTTAACTTCAACTCAACCCTATTTTCGAAAACCCTATTTCCAAGAACCCTAATTCCGAAATTCCCAATTCCCAAACCCTAATTTCTCTACTTAAGCTTCTCTATGGCACTCAGAAAAGAAGAACAACCTTTTTCATACAAAAGTTAAGTGTTGTGAGTGCCAGAGAACTGTTTGTTGCAAGAAAAATGGGCTTTTGGAACCTGGTGTGGGCTACAAGCGATAAGAATCACTAAGTGGAGTTCTTAGTGGATTGTGTGTTGTGCCGTCTCTAGGGAAAGTTGTTCATCATCTCTTGTGGATTTTAAAAGAGGTGTTTTCTTATCTTTATCTTTTCATTGTAATTTGTTTGTAACAATTGTGATTATAGTGACAGCATTAATCCTCTCTTTGAGTGATTAGCAACTGGACGTAGGGTCTTTTGATCCGAACCAGTATAAATCTCCTGTGTAAGATTCTCTTCTCTATTTACATTTACACAGTTTTTAATCGGTAAAATTTGGGGAAAATTTTGAAAACCTAATTTTTGTTAAGAAACCAATTCACCCCCCCCTCTTGGTTTTTGTCCGACCACGCAAACATTTCGCTGCACGATTCTAACAAGTGGTATCAGAGCTTGCTTTGATAGTCATTCAAATTTTCGAAAATGGCCGGACAAAATCAAACTTTTGCCGAAGGTGCGTCTATCAACAGACCCCACTTTTTGCGGGTCAAAATTATCCTTTTTGGAAGGTATGAATGCAAATCTTTTTAGAGTCTGTTGATAGAGGCATTTGGGACGCTATTTTAAACGGTCCATTTGTTCCTAAAGTTACAGAGAATGGTGTTGACGTTCTTAAACCTTTTTCTAGATGGACTGCAGAAGAAAACAGAAAAACACAATTTGATGTTAGGGCTAGAAATATAATTTCATCTGCTCTAACCCTTGACGAGTTTTACAGGATTTCTATTTGTAAAAGTGCTCAAGAAATGTGGGATAAACTAAGAGTAACTTATGAAGGAACCAATGATAGTGACGTGATTTCGGAGTCAAGTGATCTGGAAATAGAAGCTAACATTTGCTTGTTGGCAAAAGACAATATATCTTCCGACTTTGAGGTTAGTGATTCCGACTCATCCTCAAGTGATGATGAAAATGATTTTGATGAATTACAAAATGCATATAATGAATTGTTTAGTGCCTTTAAGAATTTGAAAAATGAATATAAAGTTGTAAAGAAGAACTTAAATAGATCCGAAAAGGAAATAGACTTCTTAAAAATGAAAATCACATGTTTAGAAGAAAAGGAGTCCTTAGAAACGAAAATTGTATGTTTAGATGAGGAAAATGATAAGAAATTAGCATGTGCATCTTGTAAAGAGTATGAATATGACATAGATATTCTTAACCATTTGCTAGATAAAGCCGAAAAGGAGATAAGTGATTTTAAGAAGGATAAAATTGTTTTAGCTCAAAATAGTGTAAATCACCAAGTTCCTTTGAAAAAGCCTAAAAGGAAAAATAAAAGAGTATGGGTACAAAAAGGAACTAGAACATCTATGGTTAAAGATTCATCATATTCAAAAGTTACATCAAATGCATGCTTTTATTGTATGAAACATGGTCATACCTCAAATAGATGTAAAATTAAACATTTTGGTGTTCCTAAAGGAAAATATATTTGGGTTCCTATAGTTAAATGAATTGTTTGTCTCTTGTATTTATTCAAAGAAAATTGATCATTTAGTATGTTTTAAATAGAATGCTCATTAGGTCAATTATAAAATCAACTCCCTATGAATTGTTTAATGGTAGAAAGCCTAATGTTGCTCATTTGAAAATTTTTGGATGTAAGTGTTTTGTGTTAAATAATGGAAAAGATAACTTAGGAAAATTTGATTCTAAAGCCGATGAGGGCATTTTCTTAGGTTATTCATTAACTAGTAAGGCTTACAGGGTGTTTAATAGAAGAACTTTGAATATTGAAGAATCTATTCATGTTACTTTTGATGAGATTGTAGACCTTGGGGGAAATCCTCTTGAGTCAAATAAAGAACTTGCAGGTGATGATGAATATATAAGAGAGGCTCTTGATGAATTATATTTGGAAGAAAATGAGCCTTCTCAAACACCTGAGTTAGCAAAAGAATGGCAATCTCCTAGAGGACTCTCAATGGACAATATCATTGGTGATATCTCAAAAGGGGTAAGAACTAGAAATATGACTAATTTCTGTATGTCTGTAGCTTTTGTGTCACAGATTGAACCCAAAAACGTTGAGGAAGCACTTAAAGATGAACAATGGTGCATAGCCATGCAAGAAGAACTTAACCAATTTGAAAGGAATCAATTCTGGGAATTAATCCCAAGAGAAGAGTCACATCAAGTAATTGGAACCAAATGGGTGTTTAGAAATAAGCTTGATGAAGATGGGAACATAACAAAGAATAAAGCTAGACTTGTTGCCAAAGGCTATTGTCAGGAGGAAGGTATAAACTATGATGAAACTTATGCTCCTGTTGCCAGGTTAGAGGCTATACACCTACTTCTTGGTTATGCATCTTTAATGAAATTTAAATTATATCAAATGGATGTTAAGAGTGCATTTTTGAATGGTTTAATTAAAGAAGAAGTTTATGTGGAGAAACCCCCTGGTTTTGAAGATTTTAGTTTTCCTAATCATGTTTTTAAATTAAAGAAAGCATTATATGGGTTGAAACAAGCTCCTAGATCTTGGTATGAAAGGTTTAGTAGTTTCCTTACTTCAAATGATTTTTCTAGAGGAAAAATTGATTCTACACTATTTATAAAGAAAGTTAAAGAACATATCTTATTGGTCCAGGTATATGTTGATGATATTATTTTTGGATCAATTGATAATTCGTTATGTGTAGAATTTGCTAAGATAATGCAGGGAGAGTTTGAAATGTCTATGATGGGAGAATTGACGTTCTTCCTTGGACTACAAATCAAGCAACTTAAAGATGGCATTTTCATCTCTCAAACCAAATACTGCAAAGAGATCCTTAAAAAGTTTGGAATGGACACCTCTAAGGAAGCTAATACACCCATGGGAACTTCATGCTATCTAGACAAGGATGAATCAGGTTTGGAAGTTAATCAATCTATGTATAGAGGTATGATAGGTTCACTGTTATACTTAACTGCAAGTAGACCTGATATTATGCATTCTGTCTGTGTGTGTGCTAGATTTCAGGCTTGTCCAAAAGAATCTCATCTAATTGCAGTAAAACATATTCTAAAATATTTAAAAGGAACTAGTGGTTTTGGTTTATGGTATCCATCTGATGCGTGCACTAGTCTAATAGGATATTCTAATGCTGATTATGGTGGATGCAAAATTGATAGGAAAAGTACTAGTGGGACATGTCATTTGTTAAATTCATCCTTAGTATCGTGGCATTCTAAGAAACAAGCTTGTGTTGCTTTATCTACCACTGAAGTTGAATATATTGCAGCTGGTAGTTGTTGTGCTCAAATTCTGTGGATGAAACAACAGTTAGAAGATTATAGTATATTTTTAAATGACATACCTTTAATGTGTGATAATACGAGTGCAATTAATCTTACTAAGAATCTAGTAATGCACTCTAGGACTAAGCACATAGAAATTAGGCATCACTTTTTGAGAGATCATATCAGCAAAGGAAACTGTAAAATTGAATACGTTGATACAAAGCATCAATTAGCAGATATTTTTACTAAGCCTCTACCCAAAGATAGATTTTATGATCTTAGAAGAGACTTAGGGATTTTAGAAATAGCTTAAATTCTGCTTATTGAGACAGTTTTTGGATGATTGTAATGTTAAAATTCATTATACAGGATGTTCATAGTTTATCATGTGTCTAGACCCCTAATTTTGCCCGGTCTCTCAATAAAGGCTAAAAGAGACTTCCTACAACAAGATAAAGCTCGCCTGACATCTCAATAAAGGTCAAGAAGACTTCCTATACGAAGATAAAGCTTCAACGAGCGTTTATAGGCATCAACCGACGTCCGAATAAAGAGAGGAAAGCTTCCCAGGGGTCCCAGAACACAAAGGCTGGCCAAAACAGGTCGAGACGGCCGTCCCAACCTTCCCTGGCCAAGTGGGACGGCCGTCCCAAGTGGGACTGCCAGTCCCAAGTTTCAGGTGGTCTCAGCCTTTGTAAAAGAGGCAGTTGGGACGACCGTACCAACCCAGACGCCCGTCCCAACCCAGAGGGCGTCCCAAATGTGCAGGCAGCGAGAAAACTATAAATAGGAGGCTCATTTGCCACTATTTCACACACCAGACAACTCCCAGTACTTGTCTATCCTCTTCCCTTTTCGAATGAACTCTCTGATTGCCTTAATAAGGTAACAATCAGTTAAGGAATCATATTCCAACATTCGATTCTTCTGTAAAAGTTAGTCGAGTCGATCTTGTATTCGGAGAGGAGAGTCTTTGTAGAGCGAAGGATTGCCAAAACGCATCCTCACGATTAAAGATTCGTAATACAAAGCTTGCTACGGAGGTTCTGTTCAATTCTCTTCTCTTTTATTACTTTATTTATTGCTTTCTGTATGCAATCATGTAGATAGTCATTCTTAAATACTGTATAAATAAAATAGGGTAATCGCGTAATTTCTTGTCATCTTCACCTAAATGAATTAGTCCGTCATAGGGAACCCCACACGTAAACCGAAAGGGGCGTTGTGGGGTGCTAACACCTTCCCCACACGTAACTAACTCCCTTACCTAACTCTGGTTATAATGGTCAAGTTTGGTTTTTATTAAAATCAACGCCTTTTTATCCTTTTCCAATGTTTAAGGTCAAAACATTGGTGGCGACTCCAAAAGAACCCCTTTTCGAAAACCTTGCTTTTATTAGAGGATAGTTCAGTTGTTGAGCACCTCGAAAGCAGTGAACATAATTTTAACATAAAACGCGAGTCTTAACCATCTTTTCGCGACCGCTCGCATAAACGTTCGAGATGTCCCTGGATGTCGGAACGGACGGCGGCGACAGATGGCGACTCCACTGGGGAAGCTAGAGAGTTGATCCCATTTAGTGACGGATAAACTCAAACTAAGTAAAGATTTGAAATTACGCCTTTACCCTCTTCCGTATGTTTTATTGTATGGCTTTAATAATTGCTGTATGATTATTTTCTGCCAATTGTCTGAAATATAAATTGCACACAAAAACCCTTGCACACAACAGTCCCTCTATACCCGGGGGCAAGAGTGAATACCTATAGGGAGTGGGTGGTAGATATGACCGGCTTGTTGGCACACGAGGCTACAACCGTTGTCAGAAACCACCAACTCAAGGTGATAACTCTCTTCTTTTAGTCTAAGGATGTCGCCACGGAGGTTCGTGCATGACCCGAGGACTGAAAGATTGAGAGGTCCTTATAATGGGGGCACCTTGGGGACCTTTGGCCTTGGTGAGAACAGTTTAGAACCACCTAAACCAAGCACGTTTCTGCAGGAAAATCCTACCTCGTGATTAAATAAGCGTGACTCTGCTCGTGGATGTATGAATTGTGTGTGCATTCGTTTGTTGCATTTGTATTGATGCATTAGCATAGGGTAATCATACAACAACAAAAATAGTGAAAAACCCTAAAAATCATAAAAGTGATAAGATAAGCCAACTTTATCTCGGACAGTCTTCAGTTAAGCTAGCCTGGTTTCAGGTTCTTTGTAAGCTAAGTAGCCACGTTGACCGACAGAAGAGATAAAGGGTCATAAAAAAATATAAAAACAAATTAAAAACATAAAAATTCCTTTTTACAATAAAAAGATTTTCGACAAAGTCGTATCATTCATACCACATCATCCAATAAGTGGTAAAACCGAGAGAGAAAATAAATGCACTAAGAAAAGTATGCATAAACATCATCATAATAAATCTCTCATAAACACACTCATTCTAGGATTTATTAGATATCCTTAGACAATAGCGAAAGAGACCCAAGTGCGTTTATCACCTTCCTAGAAGAGATAAGTGCGCTAAGGTATGTTGGCAACCTTTGAAAAAAGGAAGTTAACACATTAAGATGGGTATGGTACCCTTAAAACATAGGCTTTTGAGAAGATACCAAAGCTATTGTCTAGGGCATATCTATTTCACGCTAATCATTTGAAATAAAAAGCTATAATAAAAATCATTAAAATCATTTAGAAAGTGGTTGGTCTTCCACCCGTCCTCACTCGTGCTCAAAAAGCTAAGAAGATGGAGCAACTAGAAGAACAAAATCGAAAGATCACCACTGAGCTTAATACGCTGAAAGAGCAAATGGCTCAAATGTTGGAAATGATGCGCCAACAGAATCTCCACAAAGAGGGTCCTCAAAGTGGACAAGCCTCTCACCAAGAAGAAGAAGAGGAACCTCATGGTGAGCAAGCCCAATCTGATACAAGAGCAGTACATATTCATGCTCCAGAAGTATCAAAGCAACAAATTGCAGCTCTTGAAGAGAGGTTGAGAGCCATGGAAGGGCATAACTTTGATGTCAAAGAGGCGGCTGATATGTGCCTTGTTAAAAATATCCAATTCCCTAATAAATTCAAAACTCCGGACTTCCCAAAATACATGGGACTAACTTGCCCCAAAAGCCATCTTACAATGTACTGCCGTAAGATGGCTGCATATGCTGACAATGAAAAACTCCTGATCCATTGCTTTCAGGAGAGCTTAGCTGAATCAGCCCTAAATTGGTATATGCAATTGGAAGGAGAGCAAGTCCAAACTTGGAGACATCTGGCGGATGCTTTTCTTCGTCGCTATAAATACAATATTGATCTGACCCCTGAAAGAGAAGATCTACAATTGCTAAGCAAGAAAAACGATGAATCCTTCAAAGCATATGCCCAAAGATGGAGGGAATTGGCAGCACAAGTAGAACCTTCTATGTCCGATAAAGAAACCATATCCATATTCATCAATTCGTTGACGGACCCATATTATGATAAGATGATAGGGAACACATCAACCCTTTTCGCAGATGTGGTAACCATCGGTGAAAGAATAGAGCAAGGACTGAAGAGCGGAAGGATTGCACAACCTTCCTCTTCTAACGCATCATTCAACAAGTCCTTTGGCCAGAAGAAGGAAGGAAGCGTAAATGCCATCAACCTTGCTACTCCTTCTCCCTCTTCGCCACCAGCTGGGCAATCACGCAGACAAGAGAAAAAATTTACCCCCATTCCAACCTCTTATGGGAGTCTGCTGCCAAAGCTGTTAGAGGCAAACTCCTAACACGTATCCTTCTGAAGAAGAAAGATCCACCTTACCATGGTTGGTACAAGCTCAATGAAAAATGTGATTACCACTCAGGCGCTCCTGGGCATTCCGTGGAAGATTGCATCAACTTAAAATATAGGGTTCAAGAATTATTGAATGCCGGGCAGATTACTTTCGATGCTCCCGACCCTTAGGTGGATGATGTTAGAATCGCGCAGCGGAATGTTCGCGTGGTCGGACAAAAACCAAGAGGGGGGGGGTGAATTGGTTTCTTAATAAAAATTAGATTTTCAAAATTTTCCCCAAATTTTACCGATTAAAAACTGTGTAAATGTAAATAAAGAAGAGTAGAGAAGATTACACAGTAGGTTTATACTGGTTCGGATCAAAAGACCCTACGTCCAGTTGCTAATCACTCAAAAGAGGATTAACGCTGTCACTAAGAACAAATTGTTACAAAACAAATTACAAATGAAAGAGATAAAGTAAAGACAACACCTCTCTTGAAATCCACAAGAGATGAAGAACATCTTTCCCCAGAGATGGCACAACACACAATCCACTAAGAACTCCACTTAGTGATTCTTATCGCTTCTAGCCCACACCAGGTTCCAAAAGCCCCCTTTCCTTGCAACAAACAATTCTCTGGCACTCACAGCACTTAACTTTTGTATGGGAAGAGTTGTTCTTCTTTTCTGAGTGCCAAAGGAGAGTTTAAGTAGGCAAATTAGGGTTTAGGAATTGGGGATTTCGAAACTAGGGTTCTTGGTAATTGGGTTTTCGAAAATAGGGTTAATTTGAAATTTAAAATGAAAAACAGACTGAAATAATCGATTATTTGGAGTGATAATCGATTAAAACAGAGCCAAATACGTCAGAACCCAAACCTCTCTGGATTAATCGATTATTTGGTGAAATAATCGATTATCTATACGGAACGGTACGAAATAATCGATTATTTTGCTGTTTAATCGATTAAAACAGTGACTTTGTATAGAAAGTGGTTTTCTCACTGTTTTAATCGATTATTTACTTATTTAATCGATTAAAGCCGAGCCTGAATGATAAATTTGAGCTTTTTGAAGCTTCTAAGTTACAAACTATGTACCGGCTATCTTAGATTCTATAATTACAGACTCAATCAAACTAAAACAGAGTTATTACAATACAGAAATCATCAATCTTCAATCTTCAATACTCTAAGTCTTTAAGCTCTTGGATCATCATCAAAATCAACATTCTTCATGATCATTATTTGCAACATCAAGTCCTTGAATGTTCAACAATCTCCCCTTTTTGATGATGATCAAAATTATCTTTTTAAAGCCCTTGTAATAACCTCGTTTTATCCGTCATACTAACAAACACATTAAACATACCAGATAAAATTTAATATTGAATCATAGGCTTTAAATTTTTCTCCCCTATTTTGATTATAATCAAAAATAACTCTGCAACATCAAGCATAAGAGCTCCCCCTCAAAATATGCATAAGTTAGAGAAAGCTCCCCCTCAATTATAGCATGAAAGAAACATCAAATTTTATTTCATAATCATTCATTCATTACAATACAAAGATATAAACAAAACAAAATCTAAAATTCTTCACTATCCTCATCATTAAAGTGAGTATCAAATCTATTTTCTAATCTACCTACTCTATCATCTACATCGGATATACGGCGAATAATTTCATCATGCCGTGCACCGTAAAGATTGAAGAATGATTGCATTCTTTGATTCATGTCGGAAAGCATGTCTTCCATGGATTGTCTTGATTCTTGATGAGAAGAGGATGTTCCAATACTTTGGATTTGGTTAGAGGGAAAATTAGCAGCTGGAGGCATATCTTCATCAGAGTCTTCATTTGCATCACCTTGATTTTGAACGTCATCTTTGTGAACATAGATGTCATTGACTTGCACCATTTGAAGTTGAGTCAATGTGTTGTCTAGCATGCGGTTTAAGTTGGTTGTTCTAACCGCTTGCTCACCTTCAACATTCACTCCTTTATATTCAAGAATACGGGATACAAGAAGGGCATATGGAATTTTGAAAGTGTGATGACGTTTTGCTTTAAGCATGGTCATTGTGACAAGAACACCCCAATCTAAAGGTTCATTATTCATTATGGCATGAATAATTCGAAGATCAATGGATGAGCATTGGGCATGATTCGTAGCCCGGGGACATAAGATCCATACGAGTAAATGTAGAAGCATGCGTTCTTCCTTCTTTAAAGGTCCAGCATGAAGGATACGTCCAATCTCCATTGAGGGATTCCGTAGAAAAGAGCGATAAGCTAGAAACCTGTCAAAGTCATCTAGCTCACCATAAACGTTAATAGCATCTTCTCTAATGGGGAAGTGAGCAACATTTTCCCAAATATCATCATCTAGAATTATGGTAACCCCTTTTACACGGGATGTAGCAATTTGATCCCTAAATTTGAATCTAGAATAGAATACCCTAACTAAGTCAGGATAGTATGTACCTTGCATTTGGATAAATGGGAGAACTCCTTGAATTTCAAGAAGATTAGGAAAATTGAAACCCCTACGAATGAATTGCTCACCAATAAGAAATTTGGGAGAAATAATAGCTTTTTCTTTCCAGTAGGTTAGAAATTCTTGTTGGTCATCTGCATCAGAGATCCATCCTTCTACAGAATTAGGACGGGAATGAGAGGAAGGTGCATATCTTCTTTTTGTAGGAATCTTAGGGTGAGAGGATGAGGCCATTTGAAAGAGTAGATAAAATTGAAGAGATTTTGGAGACAAGTGAGGGAATAATGAAGCAAAGAGAGTATAGATTGCAAGAAAACTTGATTACAAGAGTTAGAAGTGAGTATAATTGAACTAGAGGTCTCTATTTATAGAGTAAACACTTCCAACGATCATATAGAAGAGATTCCATGGCAAAATATCCGTTGGCAACGGCTAGGAGGCAAAACTAGTCGCATTTAATCGATTATATTTCAAGATAATCGATTATTTCTATATCAGACAGCTTTAATCGATTATTTCCAGCAATTAATCGATTATCAGAGGAATTTAATCGATTATTTCACGAAATAATCGATTATTCCATAGGAGAATACCCTGTTTTGGACGTTGAGGGAAAATAATCGATTATTACTTCCAGTAATCGATTATTCCAGAGGCTATATCAAGTTTTTGAGATTTATATGCATAATAACCTATGAACATGCTCCACCATGAATTTTAACATAACAATCATCCAGAAACAGTCAAATTAAGCAGATTTTAATCTATTTCTAATATCCCTAAGTCTCTTCTAAGATCATAGAATCTATCCTTGGGTAGAGGCTTAGTAAATATATCTCGCTAATTGACGTTTAGTGTCTACATACTCTATTTTGCAGCTTCCTTTGTCGATATGATCTCTTAAAAAGTGATGTCTAATCTCAATATGTTTAGTCCTAGAGTGCATTACTCGGATTCTTAGTTAGATTAATTGCACTCGTATTATCACACATTAAGGGTATGTCATTTAAATATATATTATAATCCTCTAACTCGTTGTTTCATCCACGTAATTTGAGCACAACAACTACCAGCTGCAATATATTCAGCTTCAAGTGGTAGATAAAGCTACACATGCTTGTTTCTTAGAATGCCATGATATTAAGGATGAACCTAACAAATGACATGTCCCACTAGTGCTTTTCCTATCAATTTTACATCCACCATAATCAAGCATCGAATATCCTAATAAACTAATACAAGCATCAGACGGATACCACAAGCCAAATCCAAGTAGTTCCTTTTAAGTATTTTAAAACATGTTTTACCGCAATTAGATGAGATTCTTTAGGACAAGCCTGAAATCTAGCACACACACGGACAAAATGCATAATATCGGGTCTACTTGCAGTTAAGCATAATAGTGATCCTATCATACCTCTATACATAGTTTGATTAACTTCCAAACCCGATTCATCCTTGTCTAGATAGCATGAAGTTCCCATGGGTGTGTTAGCTTCCTTTGAGGTGTCCATACCAAACTTTTTGAGAATCTCCTTGCAGTATTTAGTTTGAGAGATGAAAGTGCCACCTTTAAGTTGCTTGATTTGAAGTCCAAGGAAGAATGTTAATTCTCCCATCATAGACATTTCAAACTCTCCCTGCATAATCTTAGCAAATTCTACACATAACAAACTATCAGTTGATCCAATAATATCATCAACAAGTAGCACATCCTTGATCTCCAAAGTGTTTGCACCGCAGCTTGCTTGATTGATTGCTAAAGGATGTGTGAAAACTTATATTCAATGTGTGTTTAAAAAGTTCAAGCCAAACTGTTTTTATAGAAGATTTTCAAAACTCGCTGGTTTAATTAATCTGCTAAAAGATTCTATTAATCTGTTAAAAGTGCAGCTTTAATCTGTTAAAACTTCTTTTAATCGATTAAAATGCAGTGAAATTTTTTTAAGTTGTTTTAATCGATTGAAACGAGATTTAATCGATTAAAAGAGTTCTGATCGGTCATAACTAAATTCTGATCGATCATAACTGATTCTGATCGATCATAATTGCATTCTGATCGATCATCCTGACCCTTTAAGTGATTTTAATCGATTGAAACGTGTTTTAATCGATTGAAAAAAAAATTCTGATCGCTTATAATTTGATTCTGATCGATCATCCTGACCCTTTAAGTGATTTTAATCGATTGAAACATGTTTTTAATCGATTTAAAAGATTCTGACCGCTCATAATAAAAATCTGATCGATCACAATGAGTTCTAAATGGTTTTAATCGATTAAAATTAAGTTGTATCGATTAAAATACTGTAAAAACATTTCTTTGAACATTCTAAGTGATTTTAATCGGTTCTTTCAAAACTATATCAGTTAAAAACATGTTTAAGAAAGCTTTTGTAAAAATACTTTGTTTTTAGTTGATTAAAACGATTTTAGAGGCATTTCGCAAAAATCTTTAAGTGAAGAACCTTTATGCAGTAGAAAAGATAAAATGTTTTTACCTAAGCATTCTATTTAAAACATACTAAATTATCCATTTTCTTTGAATAAATACAAGAGACAAACAATTCATTCAACTATAGGAACCCAAATATATTTTCCTTTAGGAACACCAAAATGTTTGATTTTACATCTATTTGAAGTATGACCATGTTTCATACAGTAAAAACATGCTTTAGATGTAACATTTGAAAATGATGCATTTCTAATTATAGATGCTCTAGTTCCTTTTTCTACCCATACTCTTTTCTTTTTAGTTTTACTCTTTTTCAAAGGAACTCTTTGATTTACATTATTTTGAGCAATTACCATTTCATGCTTCTTAAGATCATCAATTTCTTTTTCCACTTTGTCTAGCAAATGGTTAAGAATATCTATGTCATATTCATGCTCTTTACAATTTGCACAAGCTAAGTCCTTATTCTCATCTAAGCATACAATTTTCGTATTAGCTACCTCCTTTTCTTCTAAACATGCAATTTTCAATTTTAAGGACTCATTTTTCCTTTTCGGATCTTCTTATATTTTTCTTTACAACTTTAAATTCGTTTTTCATATCCATAAATGCAGTAAATAACTCATTATAAGCATCATGGTCATTTTCTTCACTAGAGGATGAATCGGAATCACTAACCTCAAAATCCGAAGAAATTTTGTCATTTGCCATTAAGCAATTGTTTGCTTCTATTTCCGAGTCGCTTGATTCTGAATTTGAATCATTGTCATCCCAAGCAATATATGCTTTCTTCTTGAATTGCTTTTTGCCCTTGTGTTCATCATTTTTCTTGTTTGGGCATTCGGTCTTTATATGCCCTGCTTCACCACAACCAAAGCATTTTATATTAACGGAAGAATTTTCTTTTACCTTTCCCTTACCTTTGAAAGGATGTCTTCCTTTTGCTTTCATCATCTTGGTGAACTTCTTTATAAAAAGACTCATCTCTTCTTCATCAATTTCGGAGTCTTCTTCTTCTTCTTTCTTATTTTTGCTTTTTGAAATCTCGGTCTTGAAAGCTAGGTTCTTCTTTTGATATTGACCCTCTTCCTCATTTAGTCTTCCAAGGTCAAGTTCATGCTCTCTAAGCTTTCCAAATAACGCCGCCATAGACATAGTGGCAAGATTTTGTGACTCCGAGATGGTCGTCACCTTAGGTTGCCATTTCCTATCCAAAGATTTCAAAATTTTAACATTTAATTCATCAACGTCAAATACTTTACCTAATCCGGTGAGATGATTCACAATATGAGTGAAACGCTTTTGAACGTCGAAAATCGTTTCGCCGGGTTGCATCCGGAACATCTCGTATTCTTGGATTAGGGAGTTTTTGCGTGCTCTTTTGACGTCGTCAGTTCCTTCGTGGGTCACCCTTAGCATTTCCCACATTTCTTGTGCACTTTTACAAACCGAAATTCTATAAAACTCATCAAGGGTTAGAGCAGATGAAATAATGTTTCTAGCCCTAACATCAAATTGTGCTTTTCGACTTTCTTCTATAGTCCATCTAGAAAAAGGTTTAAGAACGTCAACACCGTTCTCAGTAGTTTTAGGAATAAATGGACCGTTTAAAATAGCGTCCCAAACGCCTCAATCAACAGACTCTAAAAATATTTGCATACGTACCTTCCAAAAAGGATAATTTTGACCCGCAAAAAGTGGTGGTCTGTTGATAGACGCACCTTCGGCAAAAGTTTGATTTTGTCCGGCCATTTTCGAAAAGTTTGAATGACTATCAAAGCAAGCTCTGATACCACTTGTTAGAATCGCGCAGCGGAATGTTCGCGTGGTCGGACAAAAACCAAGAGGGGGGGGTGAATTGGTTTCTTAATAAAAATTAGGTTTTCAAAATTTTCCCCAAATTTTACCGATTAAAAACTGTGTAAATGTAAATAGAGAAGAGTAGAGAAGATTACACAAGTAGGTTTATACTGGTTCGGATCAAAAGACCCTACGTCCAGCTTGCTAATCACTCAAAAGAGGATTAACACTGTCACTAAGAACAAATTGTTACAAAACAAATTACAAATGAAAGAGATAAAGTAAAGACAACACCTCTCTTGAAATCCACAAGAGATGAAGAACATCTTTCCCCAGAGACGGCACAGCACACAATCCACTAAGAACTCCACTTAGTGATTCTTATCGCTTCTAGCCCACACCAGGTTCCAAAAGCCCCCTTTCCTTGCAACAAACAGTTCTCTGGCACTCACAACACTTAACTTTTGTATGGAAAGAGTTGTTCTTCTTTTCTGAGTGCCAAAGGAGAGTTTAAGTAGGGAAATTAGGGTTTAGGAATTGGGGATTTCGAAACTAGGGTTCTTGGTAATTGGGTTTTCGAAAATAGGGTTAATTTGAAATTTAAAAAGAAAAAACAGACTGAAATAATCGATTATTTGGAGTGATAATCGATTAAAACAAAGCCAAATACGTCAGAACCCAAACCTCTCTGGATTAATCGATTATTTGGTGAAATAATCGATTATCTGTACGGAACGGTACGAAATAATCGATTATTTTGCTGTTTAATCGATTAAAACAGTGACTTTGTATAGAAAGTGGTTTTCTCACTGTTTTAATCGATTATTTACCTATTTAATCGATTAAAGCCGAGCCTGAATGATAAATTTGAGCTTTTTGAAGCTTCTAAGTTACAGACTATGTATCGGCTATCTTAGATTCTATAATTACAGACTCAATCAAACTAAAACAGAGTTATTACAATACAGAAATCATCAATCTTCAATCTTCAATACTCTAAGTCTTTAAGCTATTGGATCATCATCAAAATCAACATTCTTCATGATCATTATATGCAACATCAAGTCCTTGAATGTTCAACAGATGACAAGCCTCTATCACAACCAGAACAGTGAGCCTGGGTAGGTAGAGAAGACCAGCTGATTAGGGCTCCTCATTAAAAAGTATAAATAAAAATAAAAAGCTTCTGATGCATCTCTCGCGGTCTCTGCTCATGGCCGCGAGATCTTTTGATTAAAGGGACTCTGTATATATTTCTCTTTTCATCAATACAATGAGGCATTTTTCATAATATTCATATGCTTCTCATTCTTTTCTCTCTCATTCCAAAATAATTGAATAAAATCTACACCCAAATAAGGACCATATAAACAGTCATGTCTGTGATTGAAAGCTCTCTGCGGGATCTAAAAGTCGAAGGCGAATGGGTTGAGTCAGACAGTGAGGAGGGGACCATTTCCCCGGACATGCAAAGACTGTTAGAAAAAGAATCTCAATCAATATAGCCCAGACAAGGGCTTAAAGAATAAGAGAGCCACTAGATTTTAAGGATAATCCTTTAAAGTACGACCCTATAAAAGATCAAGTCGTACAAAGAAAAGAGAAGTCTCCCCTTCATACCTCAAAAATGATATTCCGAAAAGGAGAGATATTAGCATCAAGGGTAGCATTAATCATTAGATGTCCTTCTTCCGATTTTAAGGGATGTAAACCCAATGACTATTAGAGATCACTCCTCGGGGTGTGCCCGACCCCCGAGCATCTTTAGGGCACGCATTTCCCTTTTAATTACAAAAGAATGTTATTCTTACTATTTGCTTCTTTTCTCACTAATCATGTCTATACCCCATTAAATAACCATGTGTTAGACAAATGTTTTGTTCCAAAAGGTATCAAAACAATTAAAGCGTCATAGACAAAATAAAGTCCGCTAGGTATCCCAAAAAATGAAAAAGGGGAACCTAGACAAAAGTTAAGACACATCACAACATCCTAGGTTGAAAACCCAAAAGGGCAGACTAGGAAAGTTAATCAGTCACAAATAGGCCCCATAAAGTAATCAGCTGAAGACGCCACCTCGTTAAAACAAAACGTTTGTTTAAACTAGCCTAAACACCGACCAACCTTGGCTAGCTATTCTTACAGAAACTATTATTTCAAAACAAATCTCACTAAAACACAAGCCTTTGCAATAAATCCCTTTCTTTCTATTCTCTTGACCCTTCATCATAAAGCATTCAAGTAATTGACTGGGAAATGTGGAAATATGGTGATCAATAGGAGGATTGAAATCCCTAAAGGAAAGGAAGAGGGGCATTGACATGACAATTGCTCTACATTCAAAAGGATTACTCTTTGGTTATAGCAAAGATCCGAGACGGCAAATCGGTACAGCTAATCATGTTGACAAAATCACATGATGATGGAAGTAAACTTAACAGAAGCTGAATGGGTTCGAAGCTAATATGACCAGTTAAACCTTATTAAGAAAAACAGCTGAATGTTATATGTTGGGACAAGCCTATCAAAGGAAAGTCAAAAAGGCTTATGAAAAAAGGTAAACCCTCACATTTACCATAAGAAGGATTTAATGGTAAATAAGTTGCTTCCAGCCCAAAAGGATAAAATTGGAAAATGGGCAGTGAACTACGAAGGACCCCTTGTGGTCAAATGAGCTTTCTCGTAAAGGGCTCTTATCCTCGCCAATATGGATGGAGAGGAACTTCGACACCCGATCAATTCTGATGCGGTGAAGAAGTATTATGCTTGAAGACATTGCTCAAGACCCGTAAGGAATGAAAACCCGCAAAGGGCATCCCTGGGCAAAAGATAGGGTCTATATCCCTCGCTAGGATATGTCTTAGGCAAAAAGAAGAGGTAAAAAAAAGTAAATAAAAAAAAAGAAGAAACTAAGAGCAATGGTTACTTTAGTCGAAAACTGAAAAGGCGGCTAAAGTAACATTCTTCCAGAAGCAAGCAATCTGCATAGTCTTCACTCTGAGCTCAGACATCTCAACTAAAGTAGTTAGGAGAACTAGGGGGCAAATATCATGGACATGACTGTTTAAGCCTAAACAGTATAGTCAACCCTGACCACCCATTCTTCTAAATACCTTTTGAAATCCTTCTATAAAAGAAATAAACTTTTGCTCATTTATCAATAAAAATTCCTTTTCATTTCCTTTCTCTTGACCAAATATTATGGAAATGCCTCTTTATTGATAAATCATAAATATGTGCAAAGACTTTTAATCAAAGATCAAACATGCATCTAAAAAAGGGAAGCATAACAAAAAAAAAAGAATATAATAAAGGCCTGCTAGTATATTCTTAGGTAAAAACCAGGGTAGCCTGCTAGATCAGAAATCCCAAAAAGAACGGTCTAGGCAAAAGATAAGGCAAAAGCCCCCTAAGATATTCTAGGCAAAAATTAAGGCAGCTCGCTAGATCGAAAACCCGTAAAGGGCGGTCTAGGCAAAAGATAGGACTAAAACCAAGAGATGGATAAAAAGAGGAGCCCATCATCATGGTCATAAAGGAGGAGCCCATCGGCGTATTCATAGAAGCCAACGGGAGAAGGCCAGTTACTTTCTAAATGCATCAAAAATAAATAAACAATAGATTGCATTTAGGAAATCCACACACAAAGTAGTTGCACAAAACGACTTTGTCAAAATCAAGAAAAAATAATTTTCTTCAAACAAGAATAATAAACATGCATATAAGGAGTCTAGTCTCCATACTTGTGATTGAAAACAGGAGGCGCCATAATCCAGTCTCCAGATGAAAATCAAAATTGCAAAAGGCGAAAATCAAAACCATTTCAGTAGAATAAAGAGCTTCAAGGAAACTAGCTCTAACCTTCTACACCAATAAAAGAAGGTACATCGAAAAAAAGCCAACGGAAAGGCTCAATAATCCCCAAGCAGATCCTTGCCTACTCCAAAGGCAACACAAAAATTATTTCATGACTCAGCATCACCACATGAGTCATCAAACATAATCATTTAAAGCCTCAATCAACATCCTTCCATCTAAAAAGAAGGAAGCCATCAACGTAGAAAAGCCAACGGAAAGGCTTGATCATCCCCAAGAGGATCCTTGCTTACTCCAGAGGCAAGACAAAAAGATCACCTCACGACTCAACTTCATCGCCACATGAGTCATCAAGCAAACTCATCCAGAATCTCCGCCACTTCCCCAAAGGAGAATAAGGACTACACAAGAGTCCATCAAAGAAAATACGGAGACAAATCCTCCATATCACCAGGGGCAACAAAAAGAAAGAAAAGAAAAACTTTCATTCCCCAATAGAGGCCACAACGAAAAAGGCCGAATAAAAATCTCCAACTAGAGTATATCCAGAAAATCTACAAAAAAAAAAAGGGAAAAAAAAATTTCCATCTTCCAGCTCAAATAAGAGCTTCACAAAGCTAGGAGCCAGGACTCCATCATCAAATTTGGATCCCCAGGAAACCGACAGACTCCTCGGTGAATCTCAAAAAAAGAGAAAAAGAAGAAAATCTCTTCATCCCGCTCAATAAAGAGCTTCACAAAAGTCAGGAGCCAAGACTCCATCATAAAAAAAATCAAATCAAGGATTAGATCCCCCAAGAAAAGAAAAATTCCCCAGGGATCACCTTTTCTTCTAAAGAAAAAGCCAATGTGCATAAAAAGACGCACATATGTAAAAACAAATTCGCGAAAAAGAAATTCAAATCGCGAGGAAAAGATAAAAATCCATTCCCCGGCAGGAATAAGAGCATAGGCAAAGCCAGCTCAAACAACAGCCAATAAGGAGTCAAAAACTCCATTCCTCCCTAGGGGGCAATTCAAAATAGATACCCAGGAAACAACCAAATCCCTGGTGGATCATCAAAAAGAAAAATCCCCAGCGGGCCTACCAGCAAAAGGCAAAATACAAATTCATATCCTCAGGGAGTTAATAGCCTATAACACCCAATATAAATATCCCCAGTGAAAGGCAAAACCTTCACTCCCAAGAATGCCTATGCCTACTCAGAGGCAAGCAAAGAACCGATATCCGCAAGAAATGGGAAATCAACCTATCCAAGAGGTAATACAAGCACAAAGCTTTCAAAAAAAGCATCTGCCTAATCAGAGGTATTATTAAGAACAAATATCCTCAAGTAGAACATCAGCCTATTCAGAGGCGAAAAAACAACAAAGCCTTCACCACTATTGAAGCATCTGCCTAATCAAGAGGCACAATCAAACCAAAAATCCCCAATGGATTCCTGCCTAAATAAGAGGCAACCAACAAAGAATCCCCGGCAAAGCCGGATGGCTAAATGAAAAAGCCAAAAAAACGAAATCTCCGGTAAAACCGGATGGCTAAACAGAAAAGCCAAAAACAAAGAATCCCCGGCAAAGCCGGATGGCTAAACAAAAAAGCCAAAAACAAAGAATCCCCGGTAAAACCGGATGACCAACAGAAAAGTCAAATCAAATATTCCACACGGAATGGGTGCATGAACAGAAACAATAAGTCGCCAATACATCTCCAAAACCAGATGACCACAGGATTGACTATCAAAAAGTCATTCTAAGAGTCTTACAGAACGGGGTTCGGACCAGGTGGGGGTAGGTACCCATCAGAGCCTTGCAGAACGGGGTTCGGACGAGGTGGGGGTAGGTACCCATCAGAGCCTTGCAACGGGTTCGACCGGTGGGGTAGGTACCCATCGAGCCTTGCGAACGGGGTTCGGACCGGTGGCGGTAGGTACCCATCGAGCCTTGCAGAACGGGGTTCGGACCAGGTGGGGGTAGGTACCCATCAGAGCCTTGCAGAACGGGGTTCGGACCAGGTGGGGTTAGGTACCCATTAGAGCCTTGCAGAACGGGGTTCGTACCGGATGGGGGTATGTACCCACCAAAGCCTTATAAAATAAGGTTTATACCGGATGAGGGTAGGTACTCATCAGAATCTAGCAAAAATGCAGATTCGTACCAGGTGGGGGTAGGTACCCACCAAAGCCTTATAAAATAAGGTTTATACCAGATGAGGGTAGGTACTCATCAGAATCTAGCAAAAAATGCAGATTCGTACCGGGTGGGGGTAGGTACCCACCAAAGCCTTATAAAATAAGGTTTATACCGGATGAGGGTAGGTACTCATCAAAATCTAGCAAAAAATGCAGATTCGTACCGGGTGGGGGTAGGTACCCACCTAAGCCTTATAAAATAAGGTTTATACCGAATGAGGGTAGGTACTCATCAGAATCTAGTAAAATGCAGATTCGTACCAGGTGGGGGTAGGTACCCACCAAAGCCTTATAAAATAAGGCTTGTACCGGATGAGGGTAAGTACTCATCAAAAATTAGCAGAATGTATTAGGTGGAGTAAAATACTCACCTAAGCATTACAAAAAACGGGTTGCAAAGACCTTACTTCTATTAGAGGATAGTTCAGTGTTGAGCACCTCGGAAGTAAGTACCCATAAGAGTTTAGCAAAATGCGAACTCATACCGGGTGAGGCTAGGTACTCACCAAAACCTTGCAAAAACAAGGTTCATACCTAGTAGGGGTAGGTACCCACAGGAGTCTAGTGAAACACAGACTCATACCGGGTGAGGGTAAGTACTCACCAGAGCCTTATAAAATAAGACTCAAACCTGATAGGGGTTGGTACCTATCAAAAATATTTATCATTCGGAGGATCAACAAAGAAGCATCCGAAGGATAACCGGGCAAAAGGGTTAACTCCTTCCCCTACCAACTAATTTTGTCGGCATGTTAAGCCAACAAATTAGCTGGGCAGGTGAAGGGGGGGCAGCTGTAGACCCCTAATTTTTCCCGGTCTCTCAATAAAGGCTAAAAGAGACTTCCTACAACAAGATAAAGCTCACCGGGCATCTCAATAAAGGTCAAGAAGACTTCCTATACGAAGATAAAGCTTCAACGGGCGTTTATAGGCATCAACCGACGTCCGAATAAAGAAAGGAAAGCTTCCCAGGGGTCCCAGAACACAAAGGCTGGCCAAAACAGGTCGAGACGGCCGTCCCAAGGTCGAGACGACCGTCCCAACCTTCCCTGGCCAAGTGGGACGGTCGTCCCAAGTGGGACTGCCAGTCCCAGGTTTCAGGTGGTCTCAGCCTTTGTAAAAGAGGCAGTTGGGACGGCCATCCCAACCCAGAGGGCGTCCCAAATGTGCAGGCAGCGAGAAAACTATAAATAGGAGGCTCATTTGCCACTGTTTCACACACCAGACAACTCCCAGCACTTGTCTATCCTCTTCCCTCTTCGAATGAACTCTCTGATTGCCTTAATAAGGTAACAATCAGTTAAGGAATCATATTCTAGCATTCGATTCTTCTGTAAAAGTTACTCGAGTCGATCTTGTATTCGGAGAGGAGAGTCTTTGTAGAGCGAAGGATTGCCAAAATGCATCCTCACGATTAAAGATTCGTAATACAAAGCTTGCTACAGAGGTTCTGTTCAATTCTGTTCTCTTTTATTACTTTATTTATTGCTTTCTGTATGCAATCATGTAGATAGTCATTCTTAAATACTGTATAAATAAAATAGGGTAATCACGTAATTTCTTGTAATCTTCACCTAAATGAATTAGTCCATCATAGGGAACCCAAAAGGGGCGTTGTGGGGTGCTAACACCTTCCCCACACGTAACTAACTCCCTTACCTAACTCTGGTTATAATGGCCAAGTTTGGTTTTTATTAAAATCAACGCCTTTTTATCCTTTTCCAATGTTTAAGGTCAAAACATTGGTGGCGACTCCAAAAGAACCCCTTTTTGAAAACCTTGCTTTTATTAGAGGATAGTTCAGTTGTTGAGCACCTCGAAAGCAATGAACATAATTTTAACATAAAACGCGAGTCTTAACCATCTTTTCGCGACCGCTCGCATAAACGTTCGAGATGTCCCTGGACGTTGGAACGGACGACGGCAACTGTGTGTTAAAACCTCAAAAATATGATGTACTCTCTGGAATAATCGATTAATTGGAGTTATAATCGATTATTTGCATCCAAAACACTCAAAACAGGGCATTCCTCTTTGGATTAATCGATTAATTCGATAATTAATCGATTAAATACAGAATTAATCGATTATCTGCACAATATAATCGATTAAATGGTTCTGGCACTGGTTTAATCGATTAATCTGAGTTTTAATCGATTAAACCTGGCAAGTTTGGCCTCCTAGTCGTTGCCAACGGATCTCTTGACCTATATTCACTTCCATATGACCATTAGACATGCTTGATTATAAATAGGGGCCTCCCTTTCACTTCTACTCACTTCTATCTCTTAAAATCAAGCTTTCTTGCCTTATTCTAGCAATCTTGCCCTCTTCTCAATACATTTAGCTCTCTAAATCTTATTGTTATTCCTCAAATCTTTCAATGGCCTCATCTTCTCGTGTTAAGATCCCTACTAGAAGAAGATCTGCACCCTCATCTCGTCCCCGTCCTAATTCTGTAGAAGGATGGATTTCTCATACAGATGGCCAACAAGAATTTCTGACCTACTGGAAGGAACATGCTATTATTTCTCCTAAGTTCCTTATTGGTGAGCAATTCATCAATAGGGGATTCAACTTTCCCAACCTTCTTGAATTTCAAGGAGTTCTCCCTTTCATCCAAATGCAAGGTACGTATTATCCTGACCTTGTTAGGGTATTTTACTCTAGATTTAAATTTAGAGATCAAATTGCTACTTCTAAAGTCAAAGGCGTCACAATTATTCTTGACGAAGATATTTGGGAGAATGTTGCCCACTTTCCAATTAGAGAAGATGCTATTAACATTTATGGTGAGTTAGATGATTTTGACAGGTTCTTAGCTTACCGTTCTTTTCTGCAAAATCCCTCCATGGAGATTGGGCGTCTCCTTCTTGCTGGACCTCTAAAGAAGGAGGAACGCATGATTCTACATCTAATTGTCTGGATCCTCTATCCCCGGGCTACAAATCATGCTCAATGTTCTTCAATTGATCTTAGGATTATTCATGCCATAATGAATAATGAGCCCTTAGATTGGGGCGTTCTTGTCACCATGACTATGTTAAAAGTCAAACGTCATCCCACCTTCAAAATTCCATATGCTCTCCTTGTCTCTCGGATTCTTGAATACAAAGGAGTCAATGTCGAAGGTGAACAAGCAGTAAGAACAAATAACTTGAATCGCATGCTTGACAGCAGATTGATCCAACTTCAAATGGTGCGTGTCAACGACATCTATGTTCACAAGGATGATGTTCCGAATCAAGATGGTGACAATGAAGATTCTGATGAAGATATGCCTCCTGCTGCTGAGTTTCCCTCTAATCAAATCCAAAGTGTTGGAACTTCCTCTACTCATCATGAAACCCGACAATCCATGGAAGACATCTTATTTGACATGAATCAGAGAATGCAGTCTTTCTTCACTCTTTCTGGAGTACGGCATGAGGAAATAATTCGCCATATATTTGATGTAGATGATAAAGTGTGTCGTTTAGAAAATAGATTTGATGCACACTTTCATAGTGATGATAGTGAAGAATTTTAAAATTTGTAATTTTTCTCTTATATTGTAATGAATGCTTTTATCTGAAATAAAATGTGGTGTTCTGTTTTTGCTATGTTTGAGGGGGAGTTTTCTTTAAGTTATGCATATTTTGAGGGGGAGCTCTTATGTTTGTAATAGATGAATTATTTTTTATTCTAATTAAAATAGGGGGAGAAAATATTTAAAGCCTAAAATGATTGTTTTTAAATATTATCTGGTATGTTTAATGTGTTTGTTAGTATGACAGATAAAACAGGTTTTTACAAGGCTTTAAAAGATAATTTTGATCATCATCAAAAAGAAGGAGATTGTTGAACATTCAAGGACTTGATGTTGCACTTGATGGGCATGAAGATTGTTGATTTTGATGATGATTCAAGAACTCAAAGACTTAGAGTGTTGAAGACTTGTTTTGTATTGTAATAACTCTGTTTCAATTAGATTGAGTCTGTAATATTAGTGTTTAAGATAGCCGATACATAGTCTCCACCTTAGAAGCTTCAAAAAGCTCAAATTTATCATCCAGGCTCGGCTTTAATCGATTAAATAGGGAAATAATCGATTAAAACAGTGAGAAAAACCATTTTCTGTATCTGCTCACTGATTTAATCGATTAAAACTCCTGTTAATCGATTAACAAGCGGTTTAATCGATTAAAAGCCCTTTTAATCGATTAAAACAGAGAGTTTCAGGGTTCTGTTGATTTTGGCTCTGTAATAATCGATTAACTCTTGATTTAATCGATTATTTCAGTCAGATTTCGAATTTTAACTTCAAATCAACCCTATTTTCGAAAACCCTATTTCCAAGAACCCTAATTCCGAAATTCCCAATTCCCAAACCCTAATTTCTCTACTTAAGCTTCTCTATGGCACTCAGAAAAGAAGAACAACCTTTTTCATACAAAAGTTAAGTGTTGTGAGTGCCAGAGAACTGTTTGTTGCAAGAAAAAGGGGCTTTTGGAACCTGGTGTGGGCTAGAAGCGATAAGAATCACTAAGTGGAGTTCTTAGTGGATTGTGTGTTGTTTCGTTTCTAGGGAAAGTTGTTCATCATCTCTTGTGGATTTCAAGAGAGGTGTTTTCTTTTCTTTATCTTTTCATTGTAATTTGTTTGTAACAATTGTGATTATAGTGACAGCGTTAATCCTCTCTTTGAGTGATTAGCAACTGGACGTAGGGTCTTTTGATCCGAACCAGTATAAATCTCCTGTGTAAGATTCTCTTCTCTTCTCTATTTACATTTACACAGTTTTTAATCGGTAAAATTTGGGGAAAATTTTGAAAACCTAATTTTTATTAAGAAACCAATTCACCCCCCCTCTTGGTTTTTGTCCGACCACGCGAACATTCCGCTGCGCGATTCTTACAACCACTTCCACAGTCTACCCTGAAAGGAAAAGGGATCATTCAAGGGTGGAAGATATCACTTTTAGAGGACCACTTATCCTCTCTGGCTGAAAAAGGATATTGGTCCACATTCAACAAGACTCTGGCATTAATTATGTTTGGGACCTTTTTATTCCCTTTCCATAACAATGTCGTAGATCACGCCGCAATGGACGCCTTCTTTGCTTGGGACGTACATTTGAAAAGTCTCGTGCCTGCGCTTCTTGCCGACACCTTGCTGTCAGTACAATTCTGTCATGATAAGCAAAGAAAAACACTCCGCTGTTGTTCTGCATTATTGTTCGTCTGGAGTATCACCCACTTCTATGCTTCAAATCACATGGGAGCATTCCCAGACCCGTTGAGGAGCTTCTCAAAGATCCCCCTCCATCATCGTGCCGCCATGGAGTGGAAGACTGAGTTGGAGCACTGGAACATATATCACATATCTTGGGTATGCCCTTGGTTCTGACCTGGCCCCGTTCTCATCCGATGCGGAGATCACTCTAGTGTACCATTATTGGGCCTCAGGGGTTTCATAGCTTATTCTCCGAAGATAGCTCTGAGACAGCTCATTAGGACCCAGACCACCCCAATGCAGGAAGAAATCAGGGGATTGTGTCTCTTCTGCAGTTCTAGCAGCTTCAAGGACGCTTCCGCAGTCCGTAAAGCATGGGAGAAACCAGTCTATATGGGGGACAACAAGCTCGGTAAGGCTCGAGTGGCAGTTTCTAGTGATTTTGAAGAATGGAGGAAAAATAGAGGGGTGCCACATCCATCCATTCCATTCTCCTCACCGTCAGCAAATGCAGAATTACGAACCCGAGTCGATGCCTTGACCCAAAGGATAGAAATTATGGGAGCCCAATTGAGGGGCCTTGAGGAAAAAGAGCAAGAATCTATCCTTACCATCGATGGTCTACAAAGGCAGTGCAAGAAGAAGGACCAAGAAATAGAGCGTCTCAAGGACCAGTGTGCTGACTCCAACAAAGAGGTTGCCCGAGCATCCAAAGTTGCTAGAGCAGGCTCGGATAATCAAATCCAGGAAATAACAGCCAAATTAGCACACCTTGAGGCTGAATTGGCAAAGCAGGCACAGGCGACCAAGACAATACAACGAGACCTCGAAAGAACTCGATCTAACACACAACGAAAGAGGGAAGTCGCCCAAAGACTTAGCAGAGACTTGGCTGAGCTACGATGCAAGGAAAGAGACGGATTAGCTCAGTACGACCAAGTGTTGCAAGAAAGAGACCGAGCCCTTGAGAAACTTGATGACTTACAGGCATTGGTCATCTATCAAGAGGCAAAGATAGAAGAGGCTCATAAATACAGTAAAGATATGAGCCAGGCGGTCCATCGCCAATCTGAAGTACTCACTCATCATGTACGGGAAGCCGAGGAGGAATTACGTAGAAACCAAAGCCCGGTTGTGGGCTTCTTTAGGCTTTACCGTTTCTATGAAAATGTACTTCGTAGCATGGTCTAGGGGAATGTACACTTTTTTCGGATAATAAGAATCACATTTTGTTTATCTATAGAACTGTTTATTGCATTCATCTCGCATTCATTCACATATCCCTCCTTGCTTTAAAAAATTAGTAAAGACAATAAAAAATAAAGGTTAACTGATGTGTTGTCATAAAATAGAAAAATGGAACGGAAACCACTCATCATCAATCTTTCCTCAACGGTTGAGCCACCCACAACGAACAATAAAACCCAACCGCTGGTTATTACGATCGATAAAGAAGAGGGGACTAGGACACCATTGCGATTGTTCATGCCTCGTCCTTTCCCCTACGAATCAAACAAAGTTGTACCATGGAAATACGCAGTAAATGAAGACGTTTCCAATATAGCCGGTATTGGGGGCACAACCAGAAGTGGACAAATATATGCTCCCAAGCATTCACAAGAAGATGACCCCAAAAACAAAGGAAAAAATAAAGAAACCGAAGAAGAAAATAAAGGAGAATCCAAGGAGGAAGCAGACGAGTTACTCCAGTACATAAAGTAGAGTGAATACTCCATCATAGACCAACTCAACCGCACGCTCGCGAAGATAAATTTGTTGTCTTTAATAATGAGTTCGGAACCACACCGAAACGCACTACTGAGGGTCTTGAACGAAGCCTACGTATCCCACACCATATCCCAAGACAAGTTCGAAGGAATCATTGGGAACATCACAACCTGTGATCATCTTACCTTCACCGATGAAGAACTTCCCCCTGGCGGGTCGAGCCATAACAAGCCTTTGCACATATCCGTCAAGTGTAAAGAATACCTCATCGCCAAAGTCCTGGTGGATAATGGGTCATCCCTGAACGTCATGCCTAGGTGCACACTTGACAAATTGGTAATTCAAGGAGCCCATATGCATCCAAGCAGCACCATTGTTCGAGCCTTCGATGGATCAAAACGTGAGGTAGTAGGAGAAATCAATCTACCAATCCGGGTAGGCCCCACTATTTTTAATGTGGACTTCCACGTGATGGACATCACTCCTGCTTACAGTTGTCTTCTCGGAAGACCTTGGATTCACGACGCCAGAGCAATCCCATCAACACTCCATAAAAAGATCAAATTCGTGGTAGGCAATAAACTGGTCACAGTACAAGCCGAGGATGACATTTTGATCAGCAAACCGTCTACCCTACCTTATGTGGATACAACAGAAGAGGCCTTCGAGACAGCTTTTCTGAAAGAATTAATGGTTGAGTTCAAGAGGGGGGGGTGAATTGAACTTTAAAACTTTTTCGCAAAACTTACTTTCTTTTGGAAGAATGAGTTATCTTTATTCAATCTTTGCGAAGGTAATTTGGTTTCAACACAACAAGTTTATAGACAGAAAATAAAAGAGATGAAAGAAGAATTTTAACACACAAATTTATACTGGTTCACTCTAATCCAGAGCTACATCCAATTCTTGACAAACCAGTCAAGTTCCACTAATACCAAGTGAAAATTACAACCAGTAGATACTCACCAATCTACCCCAAGAACTATCTTGCAAACCCACAAGATAGAATCTTGAAAACCACCCAGTAACCAAATCCAGTTACTGTACCAAGTGCAGATCACAATCCAACCTGCACAATTACACTTTTACAAAAGAGTATGGAAAGAAAAAACCTGGACTTGAAGTTCTAATTGTCCAGAACAAATTCTAACAGCACTTTCTCTCTTTGATTGACCACAATTCTGATCACAGCAACTTATGATATGAAAAAGATTCTTGAATGCAGAGAAAGTCACGTATATGAAAGTTTCACAGATTGATTTCACAAGTTTTCTCAAGTAGTGTGTTGTATATATTTCAAAAGATAGATCAATTCTGTATATATAGAGTAAAACAAAGAATCAGAACGTTTCATCCGTCAAAAAGCTGTTTCAGAGAGTCACAAGATCGATTAGTTTGAAGTATAACAGTTTTAGAAGAGACTCGATCGATTAGAAGCTGAAGTATGATCGATCAGATCGAGTTATGATCGATCAGAATGAAACTATGATCGATCAGAATGCATTTCAATCGATTAAAACCACGATTCAATCGATTGATTTCATTTAAAAGTTCATTCAATCGATTGTTTCGAGTTTTCAATGGATTGAAACAGCTTTATGAAAAATGATAGCTCTCCGTTTCAATCGATTGAAAATCATTTCAACAGATTGAAATCCTGCAAACACTTAGTTAAAAAAAAATAGTCTCTCTGTTTCAACAGATTGAAAAATATTTCAACAGATTGATTTTCTGAAAAACTCTTAGACTAAAAAAAATAGTCTTTCTGTTTCAACAGATTAAAATTCATTTCAACAGATTGATTTTCTGAAAAACTCTTAGACTAAAAAAAATAGTCTTTCTGTTTCAACAGATTAAAAATCATTTCAACAGATTGAAAATGCGAAACTTTGATATTGAAAAATTCATTGAGTTATTTTAACTTGTTGATTCCGCGAATCAATCAATTGAAAATACGACTATGTATGACCACTTATTATGTTGAGTGATTTTAACAGATTGAAAATCCTTTTCAACAGATTGAAAAACTTAGTTTGTTCTTTTAATACTTAGATGTTAGTTTTTCATGCAGAAAAATGATTTTCAATGGGATGCAACATTATAAGGCGCTTATCACTCAATATAATGGCCTATCAAGAGATTAAGTGCTTAAACTAAAAACCTAATCATCTACACACCCACAACCTAAGCTATATCTATGTCTTCATCAAATCCACCAAGTGCTTCAATCTCCCCTATTTGATGGAGACAAATAACCATTGCACCTGCATAAAAAATAACGGACCGGAGACATAGACCGAGAGACATATATTTTGTAGTGTGTGTGTAGTGACGAGTTTTAAGCAAAATACTTCTCCCCTATTTGATCGCATCAAATAGATTGTTTTAGTTACGAGTCAATGGGGCCACGTGGATACCCCAAATATAAAACAGAATATTAAAAACTAAGAAAAGAAAAATAGAATAATAGAAACATAGAAATTCTTCACTCGTCCCCGGGGCCTTGATTGAATTGTAGTTCCACAATCCTGTTGTAAATGTCTTCTAGTTGATTATCAATATGTTGGAACCTTGCAATGAAATTTTCATCCAAATAATGTTGTCGAGCCCTCAGAGCAGCAGTCATCTGCATATGCCTCCTTTGGTCCGAATGCGGTTCGCTCATTTGATGTAACATTGTTCTTTCAAGCCGAGACGAGGCGTGCCACGGTCGAGGCGGTGGATTGTATGGAATCATTTCCAGTGGGGACACCTCTTCCATTGGATCGGACGGACGTGCTTTGCGAAGTTCCGGGAATATCGGTGTTGATTCCTTCCTCTTGTTCTTCTTCTTCACTTTCTTCACTTCTCCCGACGTCTTCTTTCGAGATCCATTCACCATCAATTTTAATGAATCCCATTTTGTGAAGCACGGAATTATTTATTTCATTCGTTGGTCGGACGGTTTCAACAAGTTCTCCTTCTACATTGACACCAAAATGAGTTAAAAACTTAGAAATCAGAATAGCATAAGGATACCTGAAATCACTAAGTCTCTTGGCTTTGATCATGTGGTCCTTGATGACGAAGACCCAGTTCACCCGTATCCTGTGGTGAATGCGGTACATCGATACTAAATCTCCTTCGTTTAGCACCGCATGATTGCTCCCCCGGGTGTGAGCTGCCATGACACAATGAAAGCAAGAATTCTTTCTTCCAATTTTAGCTTCCCAGTATTGAAAGAGCTAACGGAATCACGAGTATTCTTCATGCATGACCGAAAGTACTCGAACTTTATTAAATTCGTCCACATCCGAAGTGTATCCTTTGGTGACTTTTACACCAACATCCTTTATTCCAGCAACCTCCTTCCGGATGTTGGGTGAAATTTCAATGTCTACACCTTTAACTTGGGTTTTCAAAGTGGAACCTTCAAAGGATAAATTTGTGAAGAAAACTTTAATCAAATCGGGATAAATCCTACCATTTAACTCCGAAACTTCGAAGCTTTTGGTGTTGTAGTAGCTTTCGAATGCCTCTGAATCCTTCGGCATCAAACCAGGAAAACTTTAACATCTTCGGAATGTTGACTTGCTTCCTGCTCAATTCATGGATAAACAAATCCATTTTCTCTTGGTCCCCATTGAACCAAGTTTCAATCCTTCCTTCAACATTACTGTTCTTGCCTTGCAGTAGAAGACTCGCCTCTGCTTGGACTTCTTCCTACCGGACTTTGTGCGCTTGAGCATACTTGATTTTTGGGATGAGCGAACGGAGAAGAACCGAGAAAAGAGAAAGTTCAAGGAAGAGAATAATACTACGGGAATAAGAATACACAAACCTTTCGAGCTTCAAAAAATTTTTGTCTTTACTTGTTTTATTGTTTCACGCAGTGATGATAAAGGTGGAGAGAGAGAAGAAATTGCTACTTGAACCATTTAATTACCCTCTCGGTAGATATCTAATCGGGGTCAATCGGCTTTTATTGGAAATCTTAGATATTAAAGAGAGTAGTTGAAGTTTATCTTGTTGTAAATGCTTTCAATTTACTCGCAGAAATTGTTTAGAGACAAAGTACATACAACTAGCCCTAGAAAAAAATAATCAATTGATATTCCGTGAAACCAATTGATTTTGTAATCGCGAGATACTCGAAGTAAAATAAACCGATTGAATCGAGAATTAAATCGATTGTTATTGTAAGAGAAAACCATTCGAGTATCATAAGTGAATTCAATCGATTGAATCGAAGATTTAATCGATTGATTTATAGAAGAAAGTATGCGAGCTACAAGGTTAATGAAATAAACCGATAAAAAGTTTATCTAATCGATTGAACTAATAACATATCAATACCAGAGAGTAAGGATCAGGAAATCAACAGATTATTTCGCAATTTCAATCGATTGAAACAAATAATATCAAGTTATTCATGCAATTATTAATTGATTGAACTTGTTATCAGCCTGTTAGAAAGCATACAATCACTGTAAAGAATCAGTTATGCAATACTAGATATATCTAGAATTCCTAATTCAGTCCTAAGCATATTAAGTCTATCTCTAGGAAGTGGTTTAGTGAATAAATCAGCTAACTGTTTTTCGGATTCAATGAATAATATCTCACGAGTCACCCCTAGATACGTGTTCTCTAATAAAGTGATGTCTAATTTCAATATGCTTAGTTCTAGAGTGTTGAATAGGATTCTTAGTTAAGTTTATTGCACTAGTATTGTCACAAACCAGAGGTACCTTGTTTAGAGTCACTCCATAATCTGTCAGTTGTTGCTTGAGGTAGATGCTTTGAGCACAACTGACTCCAGCTGCAATGTATTCAGCTTCTGCGGTTGATGAGCAACACACGCTTGCTTTTTGTCTGTGCCACGATATAAGACTGCTCCCTAGTAAATGACAAGTACCGGAGGTACTTTTTCTGTCCAATCTACATCCTGCAAAGTCGAATCGAGAAAATCCAACAAGTTTAAGGGATGCACCTTCAGGATACCATAGTCCAACATTAACTTGTTCCCTTAAGGTACTTCAGAATCCTTTTGGCAGCGGTAAGATGTGATTCCTTTGGATTTGCACGAAATCTTGCACAAAGGCACACACTAAACATAATGTCGAGTCTACTAGCGAGTTAGATATAGTAGTGAACCAATCAAACCTCTATATTTAGTTTGATCAACAGGTTTTCCTTTTTCATCTAAGTCTAGACAACAGTTAGTAGACATGGATGTAGTGGACTCCTTGCAATTGTGCATATCAAATTTCTTTAACAATTCATTGCAGTATTTAGATTGACTAAGAAAGATGCCATTTCTTAATTGTTTAACCTGGAGACCAAGGAAGAAATTCAATTCTCCCATCATAGACATTTCAAATTCACTTTGCATTTCTTTTACAAACTTATTACACATGGCATTATTAGTGGAACCGAAAATGATATCATCCACATACACCTGCACCAGAATAATGTCAGTTCCAGATTTCTTAATGAATAGAGTTTTATCAACTTCACCTCGCTTGTACCCTTGATCAATTAAGAAGTTACTTAACCTCTCATACCATTGTCTAGGTGCTTGCTTTAAACCATAAAGGGCCTTTTTCAATTTGTAGACATGGTCAGGATGCTTGTGATTTTCAAAACCAGGAGGTTGAGAAACATAAACTTCTTCATTGATGAGTCCATTTAGAAAGGCACTCTTGACATCCATCTGTAGTAATCTGAAACCACTTAAACAAGCATAAGCTAATAATAATCTGACAGCTTCAAGTCTAGCTACAGGTGCAAAGGTTTCATCAAAATCAATACCCTCCTGTTGGTTATACCCTTTGGCTACCAATCTAGCTTTATTTCTAGTAATAATGCCGTGTTCATCTAGCTTGTTTTTGAATACCCACTTAGTACCAATTACATTGATATCTTTGATTTTAGGAACTAATTCCCACACTTTATTTCTTTCAAATTGATTAAGCTCATCATGCATGGCACTAACCCGAGTATTCATCATTTAATGCTTCTTTAAGCTGTCTTAGGCTCTATTTGTGAAATGAATGCCATATGATAACAGAATTGGTTAAGAGAATGTCTAGTAGATACTCCCTTATTGATTTGCCCGATGACATTGTCTAGAGAGAGATCTCTTGGGACAATCCACTCTTTAGGAAGCTCTTCCAGAACATCTTCTTCCTGTTCTTCGATAATTGTTGGTGACTCGGCTTTTGCGGGGTCCACTGATGGATCATCTTCTTCAACGAGTACATCGATCTGTGTTTCGGCATGTTTCAACCGATAAGAATTATCGGTTAAATCTTCTTCATCTGCAGTACTGTTGTTCTATTCTGCACCACTCGAGGAGACTCATTAAACACAACATGTACTTGATTCTTCAAGCTGATTTCAATCTTAAATTGTAAACTCTATATGCATGGCCGTGAGTTGAGTAACCAAGAAAAATTCCTTTGTCGATTTTTCATCAAACTTGCCAATATTTTCTTTCCCATTGTTTAAAAACAAAACATGTACATCCAAAAACCCCGAAATAGTTTATGTTGGGTTTTCTTCCTTTATACAGATTCATATGGGGTTTTCTTAAGCATGGGTCTAATCAAGACTCTATTCAAAACATGACAAGCGGTGTTTATCGCATCCGCCCAAAAGTATTTAGGTAAAGAATTTTCACACAACATTGTTCTAGCAAGTTCCACAATAGATCTGTTCTTTCTTTCCACAACACCGTTCTGTTGAGGAGTTCTTGGAGCAGAAAAATTGTGTTTTATGCCAAACTTTTCACAAAATGATTCAAACTTTTCATTTACAAATTCTCCACCATTGTCACTTTGAATAGATGTAATGAAATACCCTTTTTCATTATGTAAAACCTTGGCAAGCTTTTTGAAATATTTGTAAGAATCAGATTTGGCTTTAAGAAAAATAGTCCAGGTAAATCTGGAAAAGTCATCAACAATTACCATGATATAAAGATTATCACCTAGGCTTTTATTCCTTGAAGGACCAACCAAATCCATGTGAAGCAGTTCCAAAGGTTTAGAAGTTGAAACAATGTTTTTGTTTGAAAAAGATTTTCTAGTTTGTTTGCCTTTCAAACAAGCTTCACAGATTTTGTCTTTCAAGATTTGAAGCTTAGGCAGCCCAAAAACTAATTCTTTTGAAATCAATTTGTCAAGATGGTTAAGATGTATATGAGCAAGCCTTCTATGCCACAACCAAGATTTTTCTTCTTTAGTAAGAAGACAACTTTGAGATGATATAGACTGCTTGATATCTAACATGTATATGTTATTTAACCTCTTACCTACCAACATTACCGTGTTAGATTCTGGCTCACAGATAAGGCACTTTTCTGGTTTGAAAATGACTTTGTGACCAAGATCACATAACCGACTTATGCTTATCAGATTGTGCTTGAGACCTTCAACAAGAAGAACATTGTGAATGATAAGCTGATTCACCATCACCAATATCTCCAGAACCTAGAATTCTTCCCTTGTTGTTGTCTCCATAAGTCACATGACCTCCATTCTTCAATTTCAGCTTCTGGAATTTTGAAATGTCACCTGTCATGTGCCTTGAGCATCCGCTGTCTAGGTACCAAAGGGACTCTTGTTGCTGTTCCTGAAAGATCAAACATCAAGTATTTGGTACCCTTACGTATTTTGGGTCCTTAGGAGTCAAATTTTCTGTTTAACATGCTTTGGAACCCATCTCTTCCTACCTTGCGGCACAAAATATTTTCTAGCATGACAGAATTTTATAGTATGTCCTTTCTTCATGCAGTAATGACAAGATGAGAAAGGGGATGCTGTTGTTTTTCTGTATGAAAAGAAGTTCAAATATTTTTTAGTTTTTACCCCATTCTTAGGTTTGTACCCGATTCCAGAATGTTCAAACACACAGTTTTGAGACCCAAGAAGTGCATCTAAATTCTCTTTACCTTGAGTAAATTTTGTCAAGGTTTTAGTCAAGTAATCAACCTTATTTTGTAAAACAATACACTTTTCACAATTCTTATTAACGACAACATTATCCGCGAGATGAATAGATAATATCTAGATGTTCTAAATCTGTTTTGCTTTCTAATAGTTCTTTTTCAGAATTTTAACTCTATTTTCTAACCGAGTTATTTAAACCTTTCAACCGATTATTTGTATGAGATAAATTTACGGCTTCACTATGCATTTCATTGAAAGCATTTAGTAATGTGTTGTAATTCATTTCATTTTCTGTAGGAGTTGAACTTACATGTGATGAAGAGGATTCACGGCCGACCATCAAACACAAGTTCACCTCTTCACTTTCGGATTCAGAGCTGGAAGATGAATCATTGTCTTGCCAGGCTATATAGGCCTTTTTCCCTTTGTATCTTGATTCTTTCTTGTTCCGATTCTTGGTCTTTTCCGGACAATCACTCTTTATGTGACCTCGTTTACCACAAGAATAACAAGTAATAGTATTTTGAACAGATTCGGTCTTTTTATCATTGTACCTTTTTACTTGGCCGGTTCTGTTCTTTCTTCTAAGAAATTTCCCAAATTTCTTAACCAACAAAATCGAGTTCTCCGATTCATCTTCTTCGGATCCACTATTTTCTTCAATCGTCTTGAGAACAATATTTCTACTTTTCTTTTCTGCATTCTCTTGTTCTTTGAACCGATTGATTTCCAACTCATGTTCCCTTAACTTACCAAAAAGTGAAGCGGTAGTCATTTCGAGTCAAGTCTCTTGATTCCGATATAGTTGTCACCTTTGGTTGCCACGTTCTGTCCAAACACTTTAAGATTTTGATGTTCAACTCTTCTTTGTCAAAAATCTTTCCTAACCCAATTAGATGATTGACTATGTGCGTGAACCTTTTACGCACATCCGCAATTGTTTCTCCTTGCTGCATTTTAAACAACTCATAGTCCCTGATTAACTCATGCTTTCTTGCCCTTTTCACATCGAGATGTTCCTTCATGTGTGACCTCTAAAATTTCCCACATCTCTTTGGCGAGGCACACTTGAGACACCCTGAAAAACTCATCAAGATTTAAAGCGAGAGGTAATAATATTTTTGCGAGTATAATCATATTGGACTCTCCTATTTTCTACATCTGTTAATTCAGCCCAATCTTTTTCAACTACTTTACCATCTACTGTATGAGTTGGTTTGTAAGGACCATTAACAATTGTTTCCCAAATGCCTCTATCAAGAGATTCAATAAAGATTTTCATTCTAACCTTCCGGAAAGAATAATTCACACCGAGAAAAAGTGGAGGCCTGTTTATGGAGGCTCCTTCGAAAAAGTCATCTTTCCCTCGACCATTGGACCGATTTCTTGAGTAACTTACAAGAACCAGCTCTGGTACCAATTGAAAGAATTAATGGTTGAGTTCAAGAGGGGGTGAATTGAACTTTAAAACTTTTTCGCAAAACTTACTTTCTTTTGGAAGAATGAGTTATCTTTATTCAATCTTTGTGAAGGTAATTTGGTTTAAACACGAGCAAGTTTATAGATAGAAAATAAAAGAGATGAAAGAAGAATTTTAACACACAAATTTATACTGGTTCACTCTAATCCAGAGCTACATCCAGTTCTTGACAAACCAGTCAAGTTCCACTAATACCAAGTGAAAATTACAACCAGTAGATACTCACCAATCTACCCCAAGAACTATCTTGCAAACCCACAAGATAGAATCTTGAAAACCACCCGAGTAACCAAATCCGATTCATTGTACCAAGTGCAGATCACAATCCAACCTGCACAATTACACTTTTACAAAAGAGTATGGAAAGAAAAAACCTGGACTTGAAGTTCTAATTGTCCGAACAAATTCTAACAAGCACTTTCTCTCTTTGATTGACCACAATTCGATCACAACAACTTATGATATGAAAAAGATTCTTGAATGCGAGAGAAAGTCACGTATATGAAAGTTTCACAGATTGATTTCACAAGTTTTCTCAAGTAGTGTGTTGTATATATTTCAAAAGATAGATCAATTCTGTATATATAGAGTAAAACAAAGAATCAGAACGTTTCATCTGTCAAAAACTGTTTCAGAGAGTCACAAGATCGATTAGTTTGAAGTATAACAGTTTTAGAAGAGACTATGATCGATTAGAACTGAAGTATGATCGATCAGACCGAGTTATGATCGATCAGAATGAAACTATGATCGATCATAATGCATTTCAATCGATTAAAACCACGATTCAATCGATTGATTTCATTTAAAAGTTCATTCAATCGATTGTTTCGAGTTTTCAATCGATTGAAACAGCTTTATGAAAAATGACAGCTCTCTATTTCAATCGATTGAAAATCATTTCAACAGATTGAAATCCTGCAAACACTTAGTTAAAAAAAATAGTCTCTCTGTTTCAACAGATTGAAAAATATTTCAACAGATTGATTTTCTGAAAAACTCTTAGACTAAAAAAAATAGTCTTTCTGTTTCAACAGATTAAAATTCATTTCAACAGATTGATTTTCCGAAAAACTCTTAGACTAAAAAAAATAGTCTTTCTGTTTCAACAGATTAAAAATCATTTCAACAGATTGAAAATGCGAAACTTTGATATTGAAAAATTCATTGAGTTATTTTAACTTGTTGATTCCACGAATCAATCAATTGAAAATACGACTATGTATGACCACTTATTATGTTGAGTGATTTTAACAGATTGAAAATCCTTTTCAACAGATTGAAAAACTTAGTTTGTTCTTTTAATACTTAGATGTTAGTTTTTCATGCAGAAAAATGATTTTCAATGGGATGCAACATTATAAGGCGCTTATCACAAAATATAATGGACTATCAAGAGATTAAGTGCTTAAACTAAAAACCTAATCATCTACACACCCACAACCTAAGCTATATCTATGTCTTCATCAAATCCACCAAGTTCTTCACTTTTGGGCGCTGGAGATTGCCAATGTTGAAAGACTTCCCAAAAACATGAGGGTGGCACAAATGATGACGAAGTACGGATACCACCCAGGCCAGGGACTCGGAGCAAGTTCCCAAGGAATAAGAGAGCCACCAAATTTCAAGGACAATCCTTTGAAACGCGGTCTAGGGTACAACCCTAATACAAAAATAAAGGGAAAGTCTTCCCTCCGCCCGCCAAATCAAATCTTTCGAAGCGGAGGGATACAGGCGTCAGGAGCAACCTTAGTCATTAGGTGTTCTTCTTCCATTTTTAAGGAATGTAAACCCAATGACTATTAGAGATTACTCCCCGGGGGCAGCCCGACCCCCGGTCATTTTCAGGGCACATATTACCCTTTTAATCATATGAGAATAGATTTCTTACTATTTGCTTCTTTTCTTACTACTCATGTCTATGCCTCATTAATAACCACGCTTAAGCAAATGTTTCTAAAAAGCGTCTAAAAGCTTGAAAGTGCACCAACAGTAAAAATAAATAAACCATCATTGATTGATAAAGAACACGAATAAGGTTTTACCCCATCATAGTGAAACCGTGTCTTGCCAACATTGCCAAAATAATAAGAAAGCCCATAAAAGCCAAAGTCCAAGAAGAAAGGGCATCTAACCCGGTAGGAAACCAACCAAAGGGGGCTACGCAAAAGTTAGGGTCGACCCGCTAGGAAACCCGACCAATAATAAAGGGTAGCCTAGGCAAAAGTTAGGGTTATCAAATAAAGTCCGCTAGGTTTCCTAAAAGCAAGAAAAAAGAAACCTAGGCAAAAGATAGGACGAAACGAAAGATACTAGATTGAAAACCCGAAGGGCGGTCTAGGAAAGACAATCAGTCTTAAACAAAGCGCCGTAAAGCTCACCAAGCAAAGACACAACCCCACAAACAAACGTTTTCTTAAGCTAAGACTAAACAGTTTAACTAACCCCGGCTAGCCGTGCTTACAGATACCATTGGTTTCAAGAAGTCCCCTCTAAAACACAAACCCTTGATTTAATCATCCTGTTCCTTCTTTTCTCTTGACCCTTATCACTATGATATTCTAAAGCGATTAACCGGGTAATATGAAAGCATAGTAATCAATAGGAGGATTGAAATTTCGGAAAAGGGAGAACCACACCATTATGACGAAATAGCTCTCCAACACGATCATACTTCGGTTAAGGCAAAATCCAAAACGGCAGGAATGGTACAGCTAAAGGTAGCACCAGAAGAATCTCTCCGTCAGAAGCATCTCTCCGTCAAGAGTACATTAGTTAATTTTTCTGAAAGTAATTAATTGAAATAGCATTATAAGTTGCATATCATGAGCATTACATGCATAAATGTTGATAAATAAGGTCCTATTTCCTCCAAAAAGAACAAAAATAAAGCAAAAAACAAAAAAACACAAAAAAGTAACAGACGCCCGTACGCTTAAGGCAGATGGCCGTCCAGAAGGAGCCGTTGGGGGGCAGACAGCCGTCCATCCTCGCCAGACGGCCGTCCAGGGTTCCCGTTGTAGGCAGACGGTCGTCCACCCTCGCCAGACGGCCGTCCATGGGTAGCCGTTGGGGGCAGACGGCCGTCCACCTAGAGCAGATGGGCGTCCGCCCCTGTTTCTGTTGCCTATAAATTTGGGCGCCCCAAATGGTTCATGGCACCTCATTCTTGCATTCTCCCTTCCTCCTACACCTCCCTCTACATATTTTGAGTATTCTTGGTTGAGTAATGGATCGTGGAGAGTCATCTACACGTCGGAAGCGCTCCCGGGGACCCATAAGGAGCATCCCTTCTCCTCAGGTTCCCACTCAACTGACCAAGCAGCACCAGGCCAGGTTTGCCAATATCAGCCAGTATGTTTGACACCCTATGCTCTGGTTAGACTTCAACATCCTAGCCATGTTCGGCTGGGATCAGGATGTAAGGAGATACATCCAACGCATAGGGTGGGACTTCTTGCTCAAAGATCCGCCTACCCGCATCCACCGCACGGCCACCCTGGAATTTCTTGCTTCGGTCACACTCATAGACCTCCCATCTATGATCCCTGGGCTTCCACCTGTCCCAGCAGTCACCTATTGGATGAATGGGGCTTACCAGACTAATGTCATAGACGACTTCAACGTCCTCATGGGGTTCCACCAGCCCTCATAGATCCAGACGCCGGAATACAGGGGGGCATTCTGTGAAAGGCCATCTACCCTTACCACCAGTCAGATATGGGAGGAGATCACCGGCTCCCAGCACGTTCCCGCCAATCCAAAGGGTCCGCCTTCCTCCCACCTCTCCGCATCTGTCATAAGTTGCTAGCATGCACCCTTCATAGCCGGAAGGAAAGTCAGGGCAAGGTCACCCAGGCGGACCTTTTTGTCATCTACTGCATGCATCAAGCGATCCGATGCAACCCAGGCTACCTCTTCTTGAAGGCCCTGAAGGATTTTGGAACCCGAGGCCCTGCAAGATCCCTCATGGTAGGCCTCCTTATCACTCCTCTAGCTGAGTACTGGGGATGCACTGACGAAGAAGATATCCCCGCTGCCCTGCGACCAGAGCTCATAGATGGTCCGGTACTCGCCCACATGAGCATGCTCACCCGTCAGGGCACCTCCTAGGTCATACACCCCATCCTTGCTATGACGTTCGACATCTAGGAGATGGACGCTTCAGAGTCACAAGAGACGCCCGTCGCTCCAGGAGCCCAACAACAACAAACGCAATATGAAGATAGTCTCGCCAGCCTGCACCGACACATGAGCGACGACAGGGCCCACTCAGATAGGCAGTACCAGCACCTGTGCCAACAAATCGATCAGTTGACCTTAATGCAGCAGAGCTATGAGCAAGGCCGGAAAGCCTTACCCCGAGGGTAAACGGCCTCATGCAGAGAGTGGACACAATGGGCCAGGACATACACGGCATGATCCGAAGCCAGGAAGAATTCCAGCACCGCGTACTCCGTCGACTCCCTTCGCCATCACCATCCTCAGCATCCAGCTCAGAGCCAGAAAGCTGAGATCTTTATGCAATCTCCTATTGTACTTTAAATTTCAGCAAAATAAATAAAATGAGACTTTATGTTCCCGTCTTATTACATCTCTGTACAAAAGGCAGCATGCACAATAAAAGGCACATGCATCTTGCCGAAAAAGAAAACACCAAAATTCTGAATCAAGAAGAGGAATAAAACCGCAGAAAAATGAGAAATTAATCAAAAATTCCAAACTACCGCAACCAATAAAAGGCCAATAAATCTTCAACAGATTCTTGCCTGCACCAAAAGGCAATCATCAAAATCCCCGTCAACCAACAAGTCGGACGATTGAAGAAAAAGACAAAAAATAGGAATTCCATTTCCCCAACAAGAATAAGTGCTTGACGACGCCAGCTCAGGAGCCGAGACCCCATTCCCTCAAAGGGCTATCAAAATCTGATCCCCAAGGAGTCAACCAAATCACTGGTGGATCGCCAAAAAGAAGAATTTACACCCAGATGCAATCTTCACAATCATATCCTCAGAGGCATCATCACGAGCCAACATCCCCAAAAGGGAATGTCGCCGCCATAAAAAATGAGGGCGGTCAGAGCGACGCGATGGTTTTCGACTTTCCGTTTTTCGCATTTTGGTGTGGTACAACGCCTTTAGGTTGTCCGATAACCGGGCTGAACCTAGAGGTGAGGTTTTCGAAAGGACGCTCTTGGATTGTCCGATAACCGGGCTAATCCAAGAGCTAGTTTTGGAGGGTTCTGTGGAGTCGCCACCGATGTTTTTACCGGAAACATCGGAAAAGGAGTTTAAAAAGGCGTTGGTTTTCGAAAAACCAACTTTGGTCATTAGAACCAGAGTTGGGTAAGGGAGTTAGTTACGCGTAAAGAAAGTGTTAGTTCCTTTACGACGCCCCTTTCGGGTTCCCTATGATAGGCTAGCTACTTTGGATAAATAAATAAACCAGAAAATACGCTTTTACCCTTTTATTTTGCAGAATTTAAAGTTACGACTACATGGCCCTAATCTCTATTGCACAATTAAAATTAAAGCGGTAAAAGTAGAGAGAGAGAGTATAAACCTCTGAAGCAAGCTTTTCTTATTAATTCCTTCTAAAGAAATAGGGTGCTTTGCAGCAGCCCTTCACTCTACAGCGTCGGAAACCTCTCGAAACGCTCAAAAACACTCTTACAAACGCTCAGAAACTCCAGAAATGCTTCGGAGGGGTTCTAGAGAGAGAATTTTAAGTGATTTCTAGAGAGAAGGAGGAAGAACTTGTTGGAAATGAGGGGAATAGGGGCCCTATTTATAGGGATTTGCGCCTATCAGGTCGAGACGGGCCGTCTCGTCTGACAAGGTTGAGACGGCGGTCCCACCAGTCGAGACGGCAGTCTCGCCCTACAGGAACATCGAGACGGCAGTCTCGACAAACGATACGGCGGTCTCGCCATTCGCGAGTGGCAAATGGCGGTCTCGACAAACGAGACGGTGGTCTCGCCAAACGAGACGGTGGTCTCGCCAAACGAGACGGTGGTCTCGAATCTGAGACGGCGGTCTCGACCTTAAGAGGAGAAAATCCTTATTTTTGGACCAAAAATCCCTCCTATCCTAGTATGGGGCCTAATAGTCTCTCCTAATGGCTTGTTAGGCTTCGTCCATCTTCGAAAAGGAGGTCTTCTGGTCTATATTGTTGGGTTGGGCAAGATTTGGGGTCTACAACTGCCCCGCCTTTATCCGACTAGTCGACTGCTGGCCTTCTGTGCCAAGTAGATCGACTGGAGGGTAAAGGAGTTGACCCTCTTGCCCAGTTGTCCTTCAGATGTCCCGACTTGCGGCGGTCGATCCTCTAGGGAAAAGTGCGTTGTGCGCCTCCAGGATGCTCCTTCTGGTGGTAGCTGATCCCTTCGGCTGATGAGTATGAACCCCCATCTAGTTTTGACGAGTATGAACCCCCGTCTGGTAAGCCCTCTTTTGTAAGGCCCGATGAATATACACCCCCATCTGGTGTTTGACGAGTATGAACCCTCGTCCAGTAGGCCCCCTTTTGTAAGGCCTGATGAGTATACACCCCCATCTGGTGTTGTGCCTCTGGATGCTCCTTCTTGCGGTAGCCGATCCTTTGGCTGTGGTGGCGGCTTAGTGCTCTAGCTCATGCGCCGACTCCATGGGGAGTGATTTCTGTTTTGGTAAATGTTTTTGGTCCTTTCTGGTGAAGTCTTCCGGTGTGTTGGGGATTCTTTATCTTTTGGCTTTTCCTGATAGCCATCCAGCTTGTTATTTGCTGGGGATGATCTTTCTTTTTTATTGATCCACCGGGGAATTGGTTGCCTTCCCAGGGATCTAATTTTGATTTCTCCTTTGAGGGAATGGAGTTTTGACTCCTTGTTGGATGTTGTTGGTATGAGATGGCTTTGCCGATACTCTTGTTTCATTGGGATTTCCGATTCCTTCTTTTCGTTGATTTTCCCTTTTTTGCGGTGACCCACTTAGGGATTTTATTGATTGCCTAAAAGTTAGGATTGATTTCGCCTTTTTTCCTTATCTCTTTTTTATCACGATTTTGAAATCTGGCTTTTTTATGGGGATAATGCGTAAGCCTTTTTACTGTTAGAATCGCGCAGCGGAATGTTCGCGTGGTCGGACAAAAACCAAGAGGGGGGGTGAATTGGTTTCTTAATAAAAATTAGGTTTTCAAAATTTTCCCCAAATTTTACCGATTAAAATTTGTGTAAATATAAATAGAGAAAGGGATAGAGTCTTACACAGGATATTTATACTGGTTCAGATCAAAAGACCCTATGTTCAGTTGCTAATCACTCAAACAGAGGATTAACGCTGTCACTATAAACAAAGTTATTACAAACAATTTACAATGGAAGAGATAAAGTAAAGATAACACCTCTCTTGAAATCCACAAGAGATGAAGAACAGCTTTCCCCAGAGACAGCACAACACACAATCCACTAAGAACTCCACTTAGTGATTCTTATCGCTTCTAGCCCACACCAGGTTCAGAAAGCCCCTTTTTCTTGCAACAAACAGTTCTCTGGCACTCACAGCACTTAACTTTTGTATGAAAAAGGTTGTTCTACTTTTCTGAGTTCCATAGAAGAGTTTAAGTAGAGAAATTAGGGTTTAGGAATTAGGGATTTCGAAACTAGGGTTCTTGGGAATAGGGTTTTCGAAAATAGGTTTGATTTGAAATTAAAACTCAAAATCTGACTGGTTTAATCGATTAAAAGAAGTGTTAATCGATTAAACCAGAGCCAAAAATCAACAGAACCCAAATCTCTCTGTTTTAATCGATTAAAAGGAGGTTTAATCGATTAAACCGTCTGATAATCGATTAAAATTTGGTTTAATCGATTAAACCAGTGAGTTGTTACAGAAAATGATTTTTCTCACTGTTTTAATCGATTATTTCCCTATTTAATCGATTAAAGCCGAGCCTGGATGATAAACTTAAGCTTTTTGAAGCTTCTAAGGTTCAGACTATGTATCGGCTATCTCAAACACTAAAATTACAGACTCAATCTAATTAAAACAAAGTTATTACACTACAAAACAAGTCTTCAACTATCTAAGTTCTTGAGTTCTTGAATCATCATCAAAATCAACAATCTTCATGTCCATCAAGTGCAACATCAAGTCCTTGAATGTTCAACAATCTCCCCCTTTTTGATGATGATCAAAATTATCTTTTAAAGCCTTGTAATAACCTGTTTTATCTGTCATACTAACAAACACATTAAACATACCAGATAATATTTAAATGCAATTCATGAGAGGCTTTAAATATTTCTCCCCCTATTTTGATTATAATAAAAAATAACTCTGCAAATAACAATCATAAGGGCTCCCCCTCAAAATATGCATAAGTTGGAGATAACTCCCCCTCAATCAAAGCATCAAAGAAACATCATATTTTATTGCAGAAAACAATCATTCATTACAATAACAAGAGAAAATAACAAAAAGAAAATAATCAACAACATTTAAAATTCTGCACTATCATCATCATTAAAGTGTGCATCAAATCTATTTTCTAAACGACACATTTTATCATCTACATCAGATATACGGCGAATTATTTCCTCATGCCGTACTCCAGAAAGAGTGAAGAATGATTGCATCCTCTGATTCATGTCAGATAACATGTCTTCCATGGATTGTCGAGTTTCATGATGAGTAGAGGAAGTTCCAACACTTTGGATTTGGTCAGAGGGAAACTCAGCAGCTAGAGGCATATCTTCATCAGAATCTTCATTAGCATCACCTTGATTAGGAACGTCATATTTGTGAACATAAATATCATTGACTTGCACCATTTGGAGTTGAATCAATGTGCTGTCCATCATGCGGTTCAAGTTATTTGTTCTAACTGCTTGTTCACCTTCAACATTCACTCCTTTATATTCAAGAATACGAGAGACAAGTAAAGCATATGGAATTTTGAATGTGGGATGACGTTTTGCTTTTAACATGGTCATTGTGACAAGAATGCCCCAATCTAACGGTTCATTATTCATTATGGCATGAATAATTCTAAGATCAATTGAAGAACATTGGGCATGATTTGTAGCCCGAGGACATAGGATCCAGACAATTAGACGTAGAATCATGCGTTCCTCCTTCTTTAAAGGTCCAACAAGAAGGAGACGTCCAATCTCCGTGGAGGGATTTCGCAGAAAAGAACGGTACGCTAAGAACCTGTCAAAATCATCTAGCTCACCATAAATGTTAATAGCATCTTCTCTAATTGGAAAGTGAGTGACGTTTTCCCAAATATCATCGTCAAGAATAATGGTGACACCTTTTACTCTAGAAGTAGCAATTTGATCTCTAAATTTAAACCTAAATTAAAATACCCTAACAAGGTCAGGATAATACGTACCTTGCATTTGGATGAAGGGAAGAACTCCTTGAATTTCAAGAAGGTTGGGAAAATTGAATCCCCTATTGATGAATTGCTCACCAATAAGAAACTTGGGAGAAATAATAGCCCTTTCCTTCCAGTAGGTCAGAAATTCTTGTTGGCCATCTGTATCAGAAATCCATCCTTGTACAGAATTAGGACGGGGTCGAGATGACGGTGCAGATCTTCTTCTAGTAGGGATCTTAGCACGAGAAGATGAGGCCATTTGAAGGATTAAGAGAATAACAAGAAGATTTAGGAGGGCAAGGTAAGTTAGAAGTAAGCAAGATTGAAAGAATAAGGCAAGATAGCTTGATTTCAAGAGATAGAAGTGAGTAGAAGTGAAATAGAGATCCCTATATATAGCCAAGCATGTCTAACGGTCATATGGAAGTGAATAGAGGCCAAAAGAGTCGTTGGCAACGGCTAGAACTCATACTTGCCAGGTTTAATCGATTAAAACTCAGAATAATCGATTAAACCAGTTCCAGTCGCATTTAATCGATTATTTTGAGCTGATAATCGATTATCAGAAGGTTTTAATCGATTAATTAACGAATTAATCGATTATTCCAGAGAGGAATACCCTGTTTTCAGTGTTTTGGATGCAAATAATCGATTATACCTCCAATTAATCGATTATTCCAGAGAGGAATCCCCTGTTTTGAGTGTTTTAACACATGATAACCTATGAACATCCTATACCACGAATTATAACATTACAATCATCCAAAAACAGTCAAATTAAGCAGAATTTAAGCTATTTCTAATATCCCTAAGTCTCTTCTAAGATCATAGAATCTATCCTTGGGTAGAGGCTTAGTAAAAATATCTGCTAATTGACGTTTGGTATCTACATACTCTATTTTACAGTTTCCTTTGCTGATATGGTCTCTCAAAAAGTGATGTCTTATTTCTATATGTTTAGTCCTAGAGTGCATTACTGGATTCTTAGTAAGATTAATTGCACTCGTATTATCACACATCAAAGGAATGCCATTTAAAAATATACTATAATCTTCTAACTGTTGTTTCATCCACGGAATTTGAGCACAACAACTACCAGTGCAATATATTCGAGCTTCGGTGGTAGATAAAGCAACACATGCCTGTTTCTTAGAATGCCAAGATATTAAGGATGATCCTAACAAATGACAAGTCCCACTAGTACTTTTCCTATCAATTTTACATCCACCATAATCAGCATCAGAATATCCTATTAAACTCATACAAGCATCAGACGGATACCACAAACCAAAACCAGTAGTTCCTTTTAAGTATTTTAAAATATGTTTCACTGCAATTAGATGAGATTCTTTAGGAAAAGCCTGAAATCTAGCACACACACAAACAAAATGCATAATATCAGGTCTACTTGCAGTAAAGTATAACAGTGATCCTATCATACCTCTATACATAGTTTGATTAACTTCCAAACCTGATTCATCCTTGTCTAGATAGCATGAAGTTCCCATGGGTGTGTTAGCTTCCTTTGAGGTGTCCATTCCAAACTTTTTAAGGATCTCTTTGCAGTATTTGGTTTGAGAGATGAAAATGCCATCTTTGCGTTGCTTGATTTGTAGTCCAAGGAAGAATGTCAATTCTCCCATCATAGACATTTCAAACTCTCCCTGCATTATCTTAGCAAATTCTACACATAACGAATTATCAGTTGATCCAAAAATAATATCATCAACATACACCTGGACCAATAAGATATGTTCTTTAACTTTCTTTATAAACAATGTAGAATCAATTTTTCCTCTAGAAAAATCATTTGATGTTAGGAAACTACTTAACCTTTCATACCAAGATCTAGGAGCTTGTTTCAACCCGTATAAAGCTTTCTTTAATTTAAAAACATGATTAGGAAAACTAAAATCCTCAAAACCAGGGGGTTGCTCCACATAAACTTCTTCTTTAATAAAACCATTCAAAAATGCACTTTTAACATCCATTTGATATAGTTTAAATTTCATTAAAGATGCATAGGCAAGAAGTAGGCGTATAGCCTCTAACCTGGCAACAGGAGCATAAGTTTCATCATAATCTATACCTTCCTCGTGACAATAGCCTTTTGCAACAAGTCTGGCTTTATTCTTTGTTATGTTCCCATCTTCATCAAGCTTATTTCTAAACACCCATTTGGTTCCAATAACTTGATATGATTCTTCCCTTGGGATTAATTCCCAGACTTGATTTCTTTCAAATTGGTTAAGTTCTTCTTGCATGGCTATGCACTATTGTTCATCTTTAAGTGCTTCCTCAACATTCTTGGGTTCAATCTATGACACAAAAGCTACAGACATACAAAAATTAGTCATATTTCTTGTTCTTACCCCTTTTGAGATGTCTCCTATGATATTGTCCATTGAGAGTCCTCTAGGTGATTGCCATTCTTTTGCTAATTCAGGCATTTGAGAAGGCTCATTTTCTTCCAAATATAATTCATCAAGAGCCTCTCTTATATGTTCATCATCACCTGCAATTTCTTTATTTGACTCAAGAGGATTTCCCCCAAGGTCTACAATCTCATCAAAGGTAACATGTATAGATTCTTCTATATTCAAAGTTCTCCTATTAAACACCGTATAAGCCTTGCTAGTTAATGAATAACCTAAGAAAATGCCCTCATCAACTTTAGAGTCAAATTTTTCTAAGTTATCCTTTCCATTATTTAACACAAAACACTTGCATCCAAAGATTTTCAAATGAGCAACATTAGGCTTTCTACCATTAAACAATTCATATGGAGTAGATTTAATTATTGACCTAATGAGCATTCTATTTAAAACATAACATGCAGTACTAACCGCATCAGCCCAAAAATATTTAGGAACATTAGATTCATTTAACATAGTTCTAGCAAGTTCCTCTAATGACCTATTTTTCCTTTCAACTACACCATTTTGTTGGGGAGTCCTAGGAGTAGAAAAGTTATGTAAAATTCCATTTTCTTCACAATAATTTTCAAACTTTTCATTTTGAAACTCACCACCATGGTCACTTCTCAAAACTTTAATTCTTAAGTCTTTCTCATTTTGAATTTGTTTTGCAAATTTTCTAAAGACTTTAAAAGCTTCACTTTTCGTAGTAAGAAAAAATGTCCATGTATACCTAGAGTAATCATCAACAATCACAAGTCCATAATAATTTCCACCAAGGCTTTTTATCCTAGAAGGTCCAAATAAATCTAAATGTAATAATTCTAGGGGTTTTGAAGTGGAAATAACATTCTTTGATTTAAATGATGATTTTACTTGTTTACCCTTTTGGCATGCATCACACAATCTATCTTTTTCAAAATTTAACTTAGGCAAACCAATAACTAAGTCTTTTGATATCAACTTATTCAAATGATGCATATTTATATGAGCCGCTCTCTTATGCCATAACCAAGGGTTCTCTTCCTTAGCAACTAAACATGTTATGCTAGACTCATGTAAACAATCCAAATCAATCAAATACATGTTGTTATGCCTAATGCCTTTCAATGCTACATTTTCGGAATCAATCAAGTGTATGGTGCAAAATTTACTTTCAAAAATTACCTTGAAGCCTTTGTCACATAATTGACTTATACTAAGGAGATTATGCTTAAGTCCATCAACAAGTAGCACATCCTTGATCTCCAAAGTGTTTGCACCACCTATGTTTCCAATTCCAAGGATCTTCCCTTTGTTGTTGTCCCCATAAGTTACATATCCTTGTTCCTTAGCCTTGAAACTCACAAATTTAGATTTATCTCCGATCATATGTTTTGAGCATCCGTTATCAAGATACCACATAGACTTCTTTGATTTGGAAGTTTCCTCAAAATCGGATGATATGTTGTTATTTGCCATTAAGCAAATGTTTGCTTCTATTTCCGAGTCACTTGATTCCGAACAAGAGTCACTGTTGTCCCAAGCAATGTAGGCTTTCTTCTTGAAGTGCTTTTTGCCTTTAACTTCATCGTTCTTCTTATTTGGACATTCGGTCTTTACATGTCCTGCTTCACCACAACCATAGCATTTTATATTTACGAAAGAATTTTCCCTTACCTTTCCTTTACCTTTGAAGGGATGTCTTCCTTTTGCTTTCATGAATTTGGTGAACTTCTTTATCATAAGACTCAACTCTTCTTCTTCATTTTCCGAGTCTTCTTCTTCCCTTTTATTTTTACCTTTTGAGATTTCGGTTTTGAAGGCTAGATTTTTCTTTTGATATTGGCCTTCTTCTTCGTTTAACCTTCCAATCTCTAACTCATGTTCTCTAAGTTTTCCAAAGAGTGCCACCATAGACATAGTGGCAAGATTTTGTGACTCCGAGATGGCCGTCACCTTAGGTTGCCATTTCCTATCCAAAGATTTCAAAATTTTAACATTTAATTCATCAACGTCAAGGATTTTACCTAGTCCGGTGAGATGGTTCACGATATGAGTGAAACGCTTTTGTACGTCAAAGATCGTTTTACCTGGTTGCATCCAGAACATCTCGTATTCTTAGATTAGAGAATTTTTGCGTGCTCTTTTAACCTCGTCAGTTCCTTCGTGGGTCACTCTAAGCATTTCCCACATTTCCTGTGCACTTTTACAAACAGAAATTCTATAAAACTCGTCAAGGGTTAGAGCAGATGAAATAATATTTCTAGCCCTAACGTCAAATTGGGCTTTCCTATTTTCTTCTGCAGTCCATCTAGAAAAAGGTTTAAGAACGTCAACACCGTTCTCTGTAACTTTAGGAATAAATGGACCGTTTAAAATAGCGTCTCAAATGCCTCTATCAACAGACTCTAAAAATATTTGCATACGTACCTTCCAGAAAGGATAATTTTGACCCGCAAAAAGTGGGGGTCTGTTGATAGACGCACCTTCGGCAAAAGTTTGATTTTGTCCGGCCATTTTCGAAAAGTTTGAATGACTATCAAAGCAAGCTCTGATACCACTTGTTAGAATCGTGCAGCGGAATGTTCGCGTGGTCGGACAAAAACCAAGAGGGGGGGTGAATTGGTTTCTTAATAAAAATTAGATTTTCAAAATTTTCCCCAAATTTTACCGATTAAATTTTGCCCGGTCTCTCAATAAAGGCTAAAGAGACTTCCTACAACAAGATAAATCTCGCCTGGCATCTCAATAAAGGCCAAGAAGACTTCCTATATGAAGATAAAGCTTTAAACGGGCGTTCATCGGCATCAACCGACGTTCGAATAAAGAAAGGAAAGCTTCCCAGGGATCCCAAAACACAAAAACTGGCCAAAACAGGTTGAGACCACCGTCCCAAAGTCGAGACGGCCGTCCCAAGCTACCCTGGCCAAGTGGGACGGCCGTCCCAAGTGAGACTGCCAGTCCCACTCCTCAAGGGGTCCTAGCACGTGTAAAAAATTCAGTTGGGACGGTCGTCCCAACCCAGACGGCCGTCCCAACCCAGAGGGGCGTCCCAAACTGTCAGGCTGCGAAAAACTATAAATAGGAGGCTCATTTGCCACTGTTTCACACACCAAACAACTCCCAGTACTTGTCTTTTCTCTTCCTTCTTCGAATGAACTCTCTGATTGCCTTGATAAGGTAACAATCAGTTAAGGAATCATATTCCAGCATTCGATTCTTCTGTAAAATTTAGTAGAGTCAGTGTTGTATTCAGACAGGAGAGTCTTTGTAGAGCGAAGGATTGCCAAAACGCATCCTCACGATTAAAGATTCGCAATACAAAGCTTGCTACGGAGGTTCTATTCAATTCTCTTCTCTTTTACTGTTTTATCTATTGCTTTATGTATGCAATATGAAATAAAGTCATGTAGATAGCCATTTTTAAATTATGCAATAGAATAGGGTAATCGTGTAATTTCTCGTAATCTTTACTTAAATGAATTAATCCGTCATAGGGAACCCGAAAGGGGCGTTGTGGGGTGCTAACACCTTCCCCACACGTAACTAACTCCCTTACCTAACTCTGGTTATAATGGCCAAGTTTGGTTTTTATTAAAATCAACGCCTTTTTATCCTTTTCCAATGTTTATGGTCAAAACATTGGTGGCGACTCCAAAAGAACCCTTTTTCGAAAACCTTGCTTTTATTAGAGGATAGTTCAGTTGTTGAGCACCTCGGAAGCAATGAACATAATTTTAACATAAAAATGCGAGTCTAAACCATCTTTTCGCGACCGCTCGCATAAACGTTCGAGATGTCCCTAGGGACGGACGGCGGCGATAGATGGCGACTCCACTGGGGAAGCTAGAGAGTTGATCCCATTTAGTGACGGATAAATTCAAACTAAGTAAAGATTTGAAATTACGCCTTTACCCTTTTCCGTATGTTTTATTGTATGGCTTTAATAACTGCTGTATGATTATTTTCTGCAAATTGTTTGAAATATAAATTGCACACAAAAACCCTTGCACACAACAGTCCCTCTATACCCGGGGGCAAGAGTGAATACCTATAGGGAGTGGGTGGCAGATATGACCGGCTTGTTGGCACACGGGGCTACAACCGTTGTCGGAAACCACCAACTCAAGGTGATAACTCTCTTCTTTTGATCTAAGGATGTCGCCACGGAGTTTTGTGCATGACCCGAGGAATGAGAGATTGAGAGGTCCCTATAATGGGGGCACCTTGGGGACCTTTGGCCTTGGTGAGAACAGTTTAGAACCACCTAAACCAAGCACGTTTCTGCAGGAAAACCCCACCTCGTAATAAGCGTGGCTCTGCTCGTGGGTGTATGAATTGTGTGTGCATTCGTTTGTTGCATTTGTATTGATGCATTAGCATAGGGTAATCATACAACAAACAAAAATAGTGAAAAACCCTAAAAATCATAAAAGTGATAAGATAGACCAACTTTATCTTGGACAGTCTTCAGTTAAACTAGCCTGGTTTCAGGTTCTTTGTAAGCTAAGTAGCCACGTTGACCGACAGAAGAGATAAAGGGTCATAAAAAATGTAAAAACACTCACAGCCATAAAAAAGCCTTTTACAATAAAAAGATTCTTGGCAAAGTCGTATTATTCATACCACATCATCCAATAAGTGGTAAAACTAAGAGAGAAAATAAATGCAGCATGCATGCACATCATTTTAATAAACCACCAAAAAATGGGTCTTAGGAGCGTTTTTTGGGAAAATTACTGGGCCAAATCCCCTTGGAAATTTGCAGCTTGGTTCTTCACCCTTTTCTCTTCGTTTTGACATGTTGTGCGTCCAAATCGGACAACCCAGTCAAAAGTTATTCCACTTTCAATATCTGCTGTCATAAAAAAAATATTTTTGTAGTGCATGCATAAACACACTCATTTCAGGATGCATTAGATATCCTTAGACAATAGCGAAAGAGACCCAAGTGCGTTTATAACCTTCCTAGAAGAGATAAGTGCGCTAAGGTATGATGGTAATCCTTTTGAAAAAAAAAAGGGGGGAACCATCATACCAAGATGGGTATGGTACTCCCTAAAGCATAAGCTTTTAGGAAAACACCAAAGCTATGATCTAAGACATATCTATCCCACACTGATCACTCATAATAAAAAAGCTATAATAATAAAAATCTTTAAATCATTTAGAAAGTGGTTGGTCTTCTACCTATTCTCACTCACGCTCAAAAAGCCAAGAAGATGGAGCAATTAGAGGAGCAGAACCGTATGCTCACCGCTGAGCTTAATTTCATAAAGGAACAAATGGCGCAATTGACGGAGTTAATGTACCAACAATGCTTCCACAATGAGGTCTTTGAGCAACGAATTTTTGCTTTAGAGGAGAGATTAAGGGCATTAGAGGGATACAACTTTGATGTAAAGGAGGTAACCAATGTCGAAAATACTCATGTCAAAAATACTCAATCCCCTCCCAAATTTAAGAAGTCCCACGCATCATTCAAGAAGCCCTTTGGCAAGAAAAAGGAGGGAAGTGTAAATGCCATGAACTTTGCTACTCTTTCTTCCTCTTCGCCATCATCTGGACAGTCACGTAGACAAGAGAAGAAATTCACTCCCATCCCAATCTCTTATGGGAGTCTGCTGCCAAGGCTTTTAGAGGCCATGCTCTTAACACGTATCTCCCCAAAAAAGAAAGATCCACCTTACCCCGATTGGTACAAACTCAACGAAAAATGTGATTACCACTCAGGTGCTCCTGGGCATTCTGTGGAGAATTGTGTCAACCTGAAATATAGGGTTCAAGAATTATTGAATGCCGGGTGGATTACTTTCCATGCTCCCGACCCAAACGTAAACATCAAGCCTCTATCACAACCAGAATAGTGAGCTTGGGTAGATAAGGCCATCTAACTAGGGCTCCCCGTTTTGTGCATCTTTTGGTTAAAAGAAATAAAAAATAATAAAAAAAGCTTCTGATGCATCTCTTGCGATCTCTGCCTGTGGCAGCGAGATCTTTTGATTAAAAGGGCTCTGTACATATTTCTCTTTTGATCAATACAATGAGGCATTTTACATAATGTGCATATTCTTTTCATTCTTTTCTCTCTCATTCCAAAATAATTAAATAAAATCTACACCCAAATAAGGACCATATAAACAGTCATGTCTGTGATTGAAAGCTCTCTGCGGGATCTAAAAGCCGAAGGAGAATGGATTGAGTCAGACAGTGAGGAGGGGACCATTTCCCCGGACATGCAAAGACTGTTGGAAAAATAAGCTCAATTGATACAGCCCCATAAGGAAAAAACTAAGGCCTTCAATTTGGGACAAGGAGACAATAAGAAAGAAGTAAATGTCGATACCCAAATTGATAATGTCAGGGAAGGGGCAATAACACCTTTGCGCTTATACATCGGATAAAGTTGTACTGTGGATATGCACAAAAGAATTGTCCGTCAATGAAGATATCTCCAATATAACCAGCATTGGGGGCAGGACGATAAGCAAAAAAAAAATTTATTCATCCAAGGAGCTACAAGATAATGCTCCTAAAAACAAAGGGAAAATAAAGAAACCGAAGAGGAAAAGGAAAAAAGAATCCAAGGAAGAGACAGATGAGTTACTCCAGTACATAAGACAAAGTGAGTATTCCATCATCGATCAACTCAATCGCACTCCTGCAAAGATAACCTTGTTATCACTTATAATGAGTTCGGAACTGCATCGAAACGCACTGTTAAAGGTTTTGAATGAATCATTCATTCCGCATGCAATATCACAAGACAAGTTTGAAGGAATCATTGGTAATATTACAACCAATAATCATCTTACCTTCACAAATGAAGAACTCCCTTTAGAAGGGTCAAGTCACAATAAGCCCTTGCATATTTCTGTCAAATGCAAGGAATATCTCATTTCCAAAGTTCTTGTGGATAATGGGTAATCCTTAAATGTTATACCAAAATGTACACTGGACAAGATAACAGTGCAAGGAACCCACATGCGCCCGAGTAATACAATTGTTCGAGCCTTTGATGAATCAAGACATGAAGTAGTAGGAAAGATTAGTCTACCAATCCAAATTGGCCCTACTATTTTCAACATAGACTTCCACGTGATGGATATCACACCAGCATATAGTTGTCTCCTTGGTAGACCTTGGATTCGTAGCGCTAAGGCAATACTTTCAACGCTCCACCGAAATATCAAGTTCGCGGTACGCGACAAGTTGATCATGGTTCAAGCTAAAGACTACATTTGAATCAGCGAGCCGTCCACCACACCTTAAATGGATGCGGCTAAAGAAGACATTTGAAAATATGGAAAGACTTCCTAGCAATTTAAAAAGTGGCCCATATAATGAAGAGATATGGATACAGCCCAGACAAGGGCTTGGAAAGGATGCTCAAAGAATAAGAGAGCCACCAGATTTTAAGGATAATCCTTTAAAGTACGACCCTACAAAAGATCAAGTCGTACAAACAAAAGAGAAGTCTCCCCTCCATACCTTAAAGACGATATTCCGAAAAGGAGGGATATTAGCATCAAGGATAGTATTAGTCATTAGATGTCCCTCTTCCGATTTTAAGGGATGTAAACCCAATGACTATTAGAGATCACTCCTCGGGGTGCGCCCGACCCCCGAGCATCTTTAGGGCACACATTTCCCTTTGAATTACAAAAGAATGCTATTCTTACTATCTGCTTTTTTTCTCACTAATCATGTTTATACCCCATTAAATAACCATGTGTTAGACAAACGTTTTGTTCCAAGATGTATCAAAATAATCAAAGCGTCATAGACAAAATAAAGTCCGCTAGGTATCCCAAAAATGAAAAAAGGGAACCTAGACAAAAGTTAGGACACAACATAGCATCCTAGGCCGAAAACCCAAATGGGCAGACTAGGAAAGTTAATCAGTCACAAATAGGCACCAGATTATTCATTTGAAGATGCCACCTCATAAAAACAAAACGTTTGTTTGAACTAGCCTAAACACTGACCAACCTTGGCTAGCCATTCTTACAAAAACTATTATTTAAAAAAAAATCTCACTAAAACACAAGCCTTTGCAATAAATCCCTTTCTTTCTATTCTCTTGACCATTCACAATAAAGAATTCAAGTAATTGACTGGGAAATGTGGAAATATAGTGATCAATAGGAGGATTGAAATCCCTAAGGAAAGGAAGAGGGGCATTGATATGACAATTGCTCTATATTCAAACAAATTACTCTTCGGTTATAGCAAAGATCCGAGACGGCAAATCGGTACAGTTAATCATGTTGACAAAAGCACATGATGATGGAAGTAAACTTAATAGAAGCTGAATGGGTTCAAAGCCGATATGACCAGCTAAACCTTATTGAAGAAAAACGGCTGAATATTATATGTCACGGACAAGCCTATCAAAGGAAAATAAAAAAGGCTTACAAAAAATGTCAACCCTCATATTTACCATAAAAAAGGATTTAATGGTAAATAAGTTGCTTCCGGCCCAAAAGAATAAAATTGGAAAATGGGTAAACAAACTATGAAGGACCCTTTGTGGTCAAACGAGCTTTCTCGGGAAGAGTTGTTATCCTTGTCGATATGAATAGAAAAGAACTTCAATACCTAATCATCTCCGATACGGTGAAGTATTATGCTTGAAGACATTGCTCAAGACCCGTCAGGAATGAAAACCCGCAAAGGGCATCCCTGGGCAAAAGATAGGGTCCATATCCCTCGCTAGGATACGTCCTAGGCAAAAAGTAGAGGTACAAAAAAAAAGAAGACTAACTAAGAGCAATGGTTACCTCAGTCGAAAACCGAAAAGGTGGCTAAAGTAACATTCTTCCAGAAGCAAGCAGTCTGCATAGTCTTCACTCTGAGCTCAGGCATCTCAACTTAAGCAATTAGGAGAACCAGGGGGCAGATATCATGGACATGACTGTTTAAGCCTATACAGTATAGCCAACCCTGACCACCCATTCTTCTAAATACCTTTTGAAATCCTTCTATAAAAGAAATAAACTTTTTCTCATTTATCAATAAAATTCCCTTTCATTTCCTTTCTCTTGACCAAATATTATGGAAATGCCTCTTTATTGATAAATCATAAATATGTGCAAAGACTTTTTAATCAAAGATCAAGCATGCATCTAAAAAAGAGGAAGCATAAAAAAAAATAATAATAAAGGAATAAAAGCCTGCTAGGATATTCTTAGGAAAAAACTAGGGTAGCCTGCTAGATCGGAAACCCCAAAAGAACGATCTAGGCAAAAGATAAGGCAAAAGCCCCCTAAGATATTCTAGGCAAAAATTAAGGCAGCCCGCTAGATCGAAAACCCGTAAAGGGCGGTCTAGGCAAAAGATAGGGCTAAAACCAAGAGATGAATAAAAGAGGAGTCCATCATCATGGTCATAAAAAAGGAGGAACCCATCGGCATATTCATAAGAAGCCAACGAGAGACGGCCAATTACTTTCTAAATGCATAAAAAATAAATAAACAATAGATTGCATTTAGGACATCCACACACAAAGTAGTTGCATAATACGACTTTGTCAAAATCAAGAAAAATAATTTTCTTCAAACAAGAATAATAAACATGCATATAAGGAGGATAGTCTCCATACTTGTGATTGAAAACAGGAGGTGCCAGAATCCAGTCTCCATATGAAAATTAAAATTGCGAAAGGCGAAAATCAAAACCATTTCAGCAGAATAAAGAGGTTCAAGGAAACTAGCTCCAACCTTCTACACCAATAAAAGAAGGTACATCGAAAAAAGAGGCCAATGAAAAGGCTCGATCATGCCCAAGCGGATCCTTGCCTACTCCAAAGGAAAAACAAAAATTACTTCATGACTCAACATCATCACATGAGTCGTCAAACATAGTCATTTGAAGCTTCAATCAACATCCTTCCATCAAAAGAAAAAGGAAGTCATCAAAATGAAAAAGCCAATGGAAAGGCTTGATCATCCCCAAGAGGATCCTTGCCTATTCCAAAGGCAAAACAAGGATTACCTCGCGACTCAGCTTCATCGCCACATGAGTCATCGAGCACACTCATCCAGAATCTTCGCCACTTCCCCAAAGGTAAATAAGGAGAATAAGGACTACACAAGAATCCATCAAAGAAAATACGGAGTCAAATCCTCCATATCACCAGGGGGCAACGAAAAAGAAAGAAAAAGAAAAACTTTCATTCCCCAATAGAGGCCACAATGAAAAAAGGCCAAATATAAAAAAAAGTCTACAAAAAGACAAACAGAAGAAAAATCTCTTCATCCGGCTCAAAAAGGAGCTTCACAAGACCAGGAGCCGAGACGCCATCATCAAAGTTGGATCCCTAGGAAGCTGACAAACTCCTTGGTGAATCTCCAAAAAAAAAAAAAAAATAAGAAAATCTCTTCATCTCGCTCAATAAAGAGCTTCACAAAAGTCAGGAGCCAAGACTCCATCATAAAAAATCAAATCAAGGATTGGATCCCCAAGAAGTAAAAAAAAAAAAAATTTCCCCAGGGATCGCCAAAAAGAAAAGAGAAAAAAGATATCTTTTCATCTAAAGAAAAAGCCAATGTGAATAAAAGACGCACATATGTAAAAGCCAAATCGCGAAAAAAAGATACAAATTGCGAGAAAAAAATAAAAACCCATTCCCCAGCAGGAATAAGAGCATAGGCCAAGCCAGCTCAAACAACAGCGTCCAATAAGGAGTCAAAAACTCCATTCCTCCCTAGGGGGCAATCCAAAATACATCTCCAAAAAACAACCAAATACCTGGTGGATCACCAAAAAGAAAAATCCCCAGCGAGCCTACCAGCAAAAGGCAAAATATAAATTCATATCCTCAGGGAGTTAATCGCCTATAACACCCAATATGAATATCCCCAGTGAAAGGCAAAACCTTCACTCCCAAGAAAGCCTCTGCCTAAAGGCAAGCAAAGAGCCGATATCCCCAAGAAACGAGAAATCAACCTATGCAAGAGGCAATACAAGCACAAAGCTTTCAAAAAAGCATCCGCCTACTCAGAGGTATTATCAAAAACAAATATCCTCAAGTAGAACATCAGCCTATTCAGAGGCGAAAAAAACAAATATAAAGACTTCAACACTATTGAAGCATCTGCCTAAAAACAAGAGGCACAATCAAAAATCAACAAATCCCCAGGAGATCCCTGCCTAAAATAAGAGGCAACCAACAAGAATCCCCGGTAAAACCGGATGGCTAAAAGGAAAATCCAAAAAGCAAGGAATCCCCGGCAAGACCGAATGGCTAAAAAGAAAAAGTCAAAAAAAAAAATCCCCGGCAAGACCGGATGGCTAAAAAGAAAAGCCAAAAACAAAAATCCCCGGTAAAATCGGATGACTAAAAAAGAAAAGCCAAAAAGAAAATCAATCATATTCCCCATGGGATAGGCGCATGATCAAAGACAATAAGCCGCTAACACATCTCCAAAAACCAGATGAGGGTTTGTACTCATCAATCAAAAGATTGAATACCGAAAAAGTGCATCCTAAGAGCCTTGCAGAACGGGGCTCGTTCAGAACCTTGCAGAACGGGGTTCATACCGAGTGGGGGTAGGTACCCATCAGAGCCTTATAGAATAGGGTTCGTACCAGGTGGGGGTAGGTACCCACAAGAGCCTTATAGAATAGGGTTCGTACCAGGTGGGGGTAGGTACCCACAAGAGCCTTATAGAATAGGGTTCGTACCGGGTGGGGGTAGGTACCCATCAGAGCCTTATAGAATAGGGTTCGTACCGGGTGGGGGTAGGTACCCACAAGAGCCTTATAAAATAGGGTTCGTACCAGGTGGGGGTAGGTACCCATCAGAGCCTTATAGAATAGGGTTCGTACCGGGTGGGGGTAGGTACCCACAAGAGCCTTATAGAATAGGGTTCGTACCAGGTGGGGGAAGGTACCCATCAGAGCCTTATAGATTAGGGTTCGTACCGGGTGGGGGTAGGTACCCACAAAAGCCTTATAGAATAGGGTTCGTACGAGGTGGGGGTAGGTACCCACAAGAGCCTTATAGAATAGGGTTCGTACCGGGTGAGGGTAGGTACTTGTCGCCGCCGTCTAAAGAGAGAGAGGCGGTCGGAGCGACGCGATGGTTTCGACCCTCTTGATTTTCACGTTTTTTATGCGAACCGTACCTGCCACCCACTCCCTATGGTTTTCTCACTTGCCCCCGGGTATAGAGGGAACTGTTATGTGCAAGGGTTTGTGTACAATTTTTATTTCAAACAATTGCGTAATTATAAACAAACAACAGTTATTAAAGCCAAATCGTAAAACATGTTATAATACAAGTTAAGGGTAAAAGCGTTATTTTCTTGGTTTATTTATTTTTAAGCCGGCCCATTGTCGCCGCCGTCCGTTCCGACGTCCGGAGGACGTCTCGAACGTTAATGCGAGCGATCGCGAATAGATGGTTGAGACTCGCGTTTTTTGTTTAAAATTGTGTTCATTGCTTCCGAGGTGCTCAACACTGAACTATCCTCTAATAGAAGCAAGGTTTTCGAAAAGGGGTTCTTTTGGAGTCGCCACCAATGTTTTGACCAGAAACATTGGAAAAGGAAAAAAGGCGTTGATTTTATAATGTTAAAATTTTGAAATCTCTGGATAGGAAATGGCAACCAAAGGTGACGCCCATCTCGGAGTCACAAAATCTTGCCACTATGTCTATGGCGGCGTTATTTGGAAAGCTTAGGGAGCATGAACTTGACCTTGGAAGACTAAATGAGGAAGAGGGTCAATATCAAAAGAAGAACCTAGCTTTCAAGACCGAGATTTCAAAAAGCAAAAATAAGAAAGAAGAAGAAGAAGACTCCGAAATTGATGAAGAAAAGATGAGTCTTTTTATAAAGAAGTTCACCAAGATGATGAAAGCAAAAGGAAGACATCCTTTCAAAGGTAAGGGAAAGGTAAAAGAAAATTCTTCCGTTAATATAAAATGCTTTGGTTGTGGTGAAGCAGGGCATATAAAGACCGAATGCCCAAACAAGAAAAATGATGAACACAAGGGGAAAAAGCAATTCAAGAAGAAAGCATATATTGCTTGGGATGATAGTGATTCAAATTCAGAATCAAGCGACTCGGAAATAGAAGCAAACAATTGCTTAATGGCAAATGACAACATTTCTTCGGATTTTGAGGTTAGTGATTCCGATTCATCCTCTAGTGAAGAAAATGACCATGATGAATTGCAAAATGCTTATAATGAGTTATTTACTGCATTTATGGATATGAAAAACGAATTTAAAGTTGTAAGGAAAAATCTAAGAAGATCCGAAAAGGAAAATGAGTCCTTAAAATTGAAAATTGCATGTTTAGAAGAAAAGGAGGTAGCTAATACGAAAATTGTATGCTTAGATGAGAATAAGGACTTAGCTTGTGCAAAAAGAGCATGAATATGACATAGATATTCTTAACCATTTGCTTGACAAAGCCGAAAAAGAAATTGATGATCTTAGGAAGCATGAAATGGTAATTGCTCAAAATAATGTAAATCAAAGAGTTCCTTTGAAAAAGAGTAAACCTAAAAAGAAAAGAATATGGGTAGAAAAAGGAACTAGAGCATGTCATGTTAATAATGTATCTTATTCTAAAGCTACTCCAAATGCATGCTTCTATTGTATGAAACAAGGTCACACTTCAAATAAGTGTAAAATTAAACATTTTGGTGTTCCTAAAGGTAAATATATTTGGGTTCCAATTGTTAAATAAATCTATTTGTATCTTGTATTTATTCAAAGAAAATGGATCATTTAGTATGTTTTAAACAGAATGATTAGGTAAAAACATTTTATCTTTTCTATTGCATGAAGGTTCTTCACTTAAAGATTTTTGCGAAAAGCCTCTAAAATTGTTTTAAACAACTAAAAACAAAGTATTTTTACAAAAGCTTTCTTAAAACATGTTTTTAACTGATATAGTTTTGAAAGAACCGATTAAAATCACTTAGAGTGTTCAAAGAAATGTTTTTACAGTATTTTAATCGATACAACTTAATTTTAATCGATTAAAACCATTTAGAACTCATTGTGATCGATCAGATTTTTATTATGAGCGGTCAGAATCTTTTAAATCGATTAAAAACATGTTTCAATCGATTAAAATCACTTAAAGGGTCAGGATGATCGATCAGAATCAAATTATAAGCGATCAGAATTTTTTTCAATCGATTAAAACACATTTCAATCGATTAAAATCACTTAAAGGGTCAGGATGATCGATCATAATGCAATTATGATCGATCAGAATCATTTATGATCGATCAGAATTTAGTTATGACCGATCAGAACTCTTTTAATCGATTAAATCTCGTTTCAATCGATTAAAACAACTTAAAAAAAAATTTTCACTGCGTTTTAATCGATTAAAAGAAGTTTTAACAGATTAAAACTGCACTTTTAACAGATTAATAGAATCTTTTAACAGATTAATTAAACCAGCAGTTTTGAAAATCTTCTATAAAAACAGTTTGGCTTGAACTTTTTAAACACACATTGAATATAAGTTTTCACACATCCTTTAGCAATCAATCAAGCAATTGCGGTGCAAACACTTTGGAGATCAAGGATGTGCTACTTGTTGATGATATTATTGGATCAACTGATAGTTTGTTATGTGTAGAATTTGCTAAGATTATGCAGGGAGAGTTTGAAATGTCTATGATGGGAGAATTAACATTCTTCCTTGGACTTCAAATCAAGCAACTTAAAGATGGCACTTTCATCTCTCAAACTAAATACTGCAAAGAGATTCTCAAAAAGTTTGGAATGGACACCTCAAAGGAAGCCAACACACCCATGGGAACTTCATGCTATCTAGACAAGGATGAATCAGGTTTGGAAGTTAATCAAACTATGTATAGAGGTATGATAGGATCACTATTATACTTAACTGCAAGTAGACCTGATATTATGCATTCTGTCCGTGTGTGTGCTAGATTTCAGGCTTGTCCTAAAGAATCTCATCTAATTGCAGTAAAACATATTTTAAAATACTTAAAAGGAACTATTGGATTTGGCTTGTGGTATCCGTCTCGATGCTTGTATTAGTTTATTAGGATATTTTGATGCTGATTATGGTGGATGTAAAATTGATAGGAAAAGCACTAGTGGGACATGTCATTTGTTAGGTTCATCCTTAATATCATGGCATTCTAAGAAACAAGCATGTGTAGCTTTATCTACCACTTAAGCTTGAATATATTGCGACTGGTAGTTGTTGTGCTCAAATTACGTGGATGAAACAACAATTAGAGGATTATAGCATATATTTAAATGATATTCCATTAATGTGTGATAATACGAGTGCAATCAACCTAACTAAGAATCCAGTAATGCACTCTAGGACTAAACTTATTGAAATAAGACATCACTTTTTAAGAGATCATATCAGTAAAGGAAACTGTAAGATAGAGTATGTAGACACTAAACGTCAATTAGCAGATATATTTACTAAGCCTCTACCCAAGGATAGATTCTATGATCTTAGAAGAGACTTAGGGATATTAGAAATAGCTTAAATTCTGCTTAATTTGACTATTTTTGGATGATTGTTATGTTAAAATTCGTGGTGTAGGATATTCATAAGTTAAAATGTGTAAAAACCTTAAAAACTGGATATAGCCTCTGGAATAATCGATTATTGGAAGTAATAATCGATTATTTTCCCTCAACGTCCAAAACAGGGTATTCTCCTCTGGAATAATCGATTATTTCATGAAATAATCGATTAAATGCCTCAGATAATCGATTATTTGCTAGAAATAATCAATTAAAGCTGTCTGATATAGAGATAATCAATGTATTTTCTTTTGTTATTGTCTTGATGTTGTAATGGTTGAATGATTGTGAAATAAAATTTGATGTTTCTTTCATGCTATAATTGAGGGGGAGCTTTCTCTAACTTATGCATATCTTGAGGGGGAGCTCCTATGATTAATGTTGCAGAGTTCTTTTTGATTATAATCAAAATAGGGGGAGAAAAATTTAAAGCCTATGATTCAATATTAATTTTATCTGGTATGTTTAATGTGTTTGTTAGTATGACAAATAAAACAGGTTATTACAAGGGCTTTAAAAAGATAATTTTGATCATCATCAAAAAGGGGGAGATTGTTGAACATTCAAGGACTTGATGTTGCAAATAATGATCATGAAGAATGTTGATTTTGATGATGATCCAAGAGCTTAAAGAGTATTGAAGATTGAAGATTGATGATTTCTGTATTGTAATAACTCTGTTTTAGTTTGATTTGAGTCTGTAATTATAGAATCTAAGATAGCCGGTACATAGTTTGTAACTTAGAAGCTTCAAAATGCTCAAATTTATCATGCAGGCTCGGCTTTAATCGATTAAATAGGTAAATAATCGATTAAAACAGTGAGAAAACCACTTTCTATACAAAGTCACTGTTTTAACCGATTAAATAGCAAAATAATCGATTATTTCGTACTGTTCCGTACAGATAATCGATCATTTCACCAAATAATCGATTAATCCAGAGAGGTTTGGGTTCTGACGTATTTGGCTCTGTTTTAATCGATTATCACTCCAAATAATCGATTATTTCAATCTGTTTTTCATTTTAAATTTCAAATTAACCCTATTTTCGAAAACCCAATTACCAAGAACCCTAGTTTCGAAATCCCCAATTCCTAAACCCTAATTTCCCTACTTAAACTCTCCTTTGGCACTCGGAAAATGAGAACAACTCTTTCCATACAAAAGTTAAGTGTCGTGAGTGCCGGAGAACTGTTTGTTGCAAGGAAAGGGGGCTTTTGGAACCTGGTGTGGGCTAGAAGCGATAAGAATCACTAAGTGGAGTTCTTAGTGGATTGTGTGTTGTGCCGTCTCTGGGGAAAGCTGTTCTTCATCTCTTGTGGATTTCAAGAGAGGTGTTGTCTTTACTTTATCTCTTTCATTTGTAATTTGTTTTGTAACAATTTGTTCTTAGTGACAGCGTTAATCCTCTTTTGAGTGATTAGCAACTGGACGTAGGGTCTTTTGATCCGAACCAGTATAAACCTACTGTGTAATCTTCTCTACTCTTCTCTATTTACATTTACGCAGTTTTTAATCGGTAAAATTTGGGGAAAATTTTGAAAACCTAATTTTTATTAAGAAACCAATTCACCCCCCCTCTTGGTTTTTGTCCGACCACGCGAACATTCCGCTGCGCGATTCTAACACAACTAACTGATCGTATCTGCCACCCACTCCCTATAGGTATTCACTCTTGCCCCCGGGTATAGAGGGACTGTTGTGTGCAAGGGTTTTGTGTGCAATTTATATTTCAAACAATTGCAGAAATAATCATACAGCAGTTATTTAAAGCCATACAATAAAAACATATAGAAGGGTAAAGGCGTAATTTCAAATCTTTGCTTAATTTGAATTTATCCGTCACTAAATGGGATCAACTCTCGGACGTCCCCAGTGGAGTCGCCATCTGTCGCCGCCGTCCGTTCCGACGTCCGGAGGACGTCTCGAACGTTAATTTGAGCGGTCGCAAATAGATGGTTGAGACTCGCGTTTTTTGTTTAAAATTGTGTTCATTGCTTCCGAGGTGCTCAACACTGAACTATCCTCTAATAGAAGCAAGGTTTTCGAAAAGGGGTTCTTTTGGAGTCTCCACCAATGTTTTGACCAGAAACATTGGAAAAGGAAAAAAGGCGTTGATTTTATTAAAAACCAACTTGGCCATTATAACCAGAGTTGGGTAAGGGAGTTAGTTACGTGTGGGGAAGGTGTTAGCACCCCACAACGCCCCTTTCGGGTTCCCTATGACGGATTTATTCATTAAGTGAAGATTATGAGAAATTACGCATTTACCCTATTTTATTCGTACAGTTATTTAGATATGGTTATCTACATGATGTATCTACATTGCATACAGAAAACAATAAATAAAGCAGTAAAGAAGAAGAGAATTGAGAAAAACCTCCGTAGCAAGCTTTATATTATGATTCTTGTACGAAGAGGACGCGTTTCGGCAGTCCTTCGCTCTACAATTGTTCTCTCCTCTCGATTACAGACTCGACTCGACTAAATTTTCTAGAAGAATCGAATGCCGGAATACAAATTCCTTAACTGATTGTTACCTTTTAAAGGCAATCAGAAAGATCATTCGAGAGAGGGAGAGAAGAAGACAAGTCTCTGAGTTGTCTGGTGTGTGGAATGAGACAAATGAGGCTCCTATTTATAGCATTTTTCGCCCTGGAACTTTGGGATGGCCGTCTGGGTTGGGATGGCCGTCCCAAACGCGTTTTCCACGTTGTGCCAATCTGGGACGGTCAGTTTGGGTTGGGATGGCCGTCCCAAATGCAATTTAACGAAGGCTGAGACCCCCTGGGGTTTGGGACGGCCGTCCCACATTCGGGACGCGCATCCCAACTGCTTAATTTCAGTTGGGACGGCCATCCCAACCCTGGGATGGTGGTCTCGACCTGTTTTGTCCAGCCTTTGTATTTTGGGACCCCAAGAAGCTTTCCTTGCCGTTTTCGGACGTGGATTGGTGCCGATATATGTCCGTTGAAGCTTTATCTTCGTGTAGGAAGTCTTCTTTGGCCTTCATTTGTCATGTTGGGCGAGCTTTATCTATGTATAGGAAGTCTCCTTTGTGTGGATGAGTGAACTCCGTCTTATTATGAGAGGTCTTCTTTAGTCTTTATCGTGCATATGAGCGAACTCCATGTTGTTGCGGGAGGTTTCCTCAGTTTTTGGGAAGCCGGATGAACTCCATCTTCGGGCGAAGTTCCTCTAGCTTTTATTTTGAGAGGCCGGGCAAAATTAGGGGTCTACACCCATCACTAAATGGGATCAACTCTCAAGGATTCCCCAGTGGAGTCGCCATCTGTCGCCGCCGTCTAAAGAGAGAGAGGCGGTCGGAGCGACGCGATGGTTTCAACCCTCTTGATTTTCGCGTTTTTTATGGGTGGTTACAACGCCTTTAGGTTGTCTGATAACCGGGCTAACCTAGGGGCGAGATTTTCGAAAGTGCGTCCTTGGGTTGTCCGATAACCGGGCTAACCCAAGGACTAATTTTTGTAGGGTTTTGTGGAGTCGCCACCGATGTTTTTACCGGAAACATCGGAAAAAGGGGTTTTAAAAGGCGTTGGTTTTCGAAAACCAACTTTGGTCATTGTCGCCGCCGTAAAAAAAAAGAGGCGGTCGGAGCGACGCGATGGTTTTTTCGACCCTCTTTATTTTCGCGTTTTTTATTGGTGGTTACAACGGCTTTAGGTTGTCCGATAACCGGGCTAACCTAGGGGCGAGGTTTTTGAAAGTATCCCTGGGTTGTCCGATAACCGGGCTAACCCAGGGACTTATTTAATTTGGGTTCTATGGAGTCGCCACCGATATTTTTACCATAAACATCGGAAAAGGGGTTTTAAAAAGGCGTTGGTTTTCGAAAACCAACTTTGGTCATTAGAACCAGAGTTGGGTAAGGGAGTTAGTTACGTGTAAAGGAAGTGTTAGTTCCTTTACGACGCCCCTTTCGGGTTCCCTATGATAGGCCGGCTACTTTGAATAAATAATTAAACTGGAAAAATGCGCTTTTACCCTTTTATTATGCGGAATTTAAGTTTATGACTACATGGCCCTAGCTTCTATTGCGTAATTTAAATGGCAGTAATAAAAATAGAGAGAGAGAATATGCACCTCCAAAGCAAGCTTTTATATTTTAAAAGAGAGGGTGCGTTTTGGCAACCCTTCACTCTACAACTCTCAGAAACTCCGAAAATGCCTCGGAGGGATTCTAAAGGAGATTTAGAACGCTCAGTTTATGCCTAGAGACACTCAGAAACTCCGGAAATGCCTCGGAGGGATTCTTAGAGAGAGAAAGTCTAGAGAGAAGGGAGAGCTATGTTGATTCTGTGTGGAAATGAGGGGGGGAGGACCCCTATTTATAGTTTTTCGCGCCTGACAGGTCGAGACCGCCGTTTCCTCTGACAGGGTCGAGACCGCCGTCTGTAAAGTCCAGACCGCCGTCTCGACTAGGCAGGAATCAAGACCGCCGTCTGGAAAATCCAGACCGCCGTCTCGACCTATGCAGGAATCGAGACCGCCATCTCGACCTTTGCAGGTGATGAGACCGTCGTCTGGACAATCGAGACGGCGGTCTCGTCTTGGCGTTGAGACGAGACGGCGGTCTGGTCCTTCCAGACGACGGTCTCGTCCCTTCAGGGCGAGAAACTTTATTTTTTGGGTAAAAAAACCTTCCTATCCTAGTACGGGGGCCTAATAGTCTCTCCTAGTGGCTTGTTAGGCTTCGGCCGTCTTCAAATAGGAAGCTTTCTGACTTTATTTGGAGGCCGGGCAAGATTTGGGGTCTATAGCTACCCCCCCTTTACCCGACTAGTCGACTGTTGGCTTGTTTTGCCAGACAGGTAGACAGGAAGGTAAAGGAGTTGACCCTCTTGCCCGGCTACCCTTCGGACGTCCCGTCTTTGTGGCAGGTGATCCTCTGGGGAGATGTTGTGTTTGTGCACCTCTGGAATACTACTCCTGACGTAGCCGATCCCTTTGGTTGACACGTGGTAAACCTCCGGATACTACTCCTGACGTAGCCGATCCTTCGGTTGATGGGTATAAACCCCCCATCAGGCTGGTAGTTACAGTCCGTTGTGTGGGACTGGATGGGTATGAACCCCCCATCAGGCTGGTACGGTCCGTTGTGTGGGACCGGATGGGTATGAACCCCCCATCAGGCTGGTACGGTCCGTTGTGTGGGACCGGATGGGTATGATCCCCCCATCAGGGTGGTAGTTGCGGCTTACTATTCGAGTGGCCCATGCGCCATTTAGGCACTCCTTTGGGTGCTGGTTGATAGGTATAAAACCCCCTATCAGGCTGGTACAGTCCGTTGTGTGGGACTGGATGGGTATGGCCCCCCATCAGGGTGGTACAGTCCACTCTGGTGGACTGGTGGTGGTGGCGGCTTACAGCTCAGGTGGCTCATGCGCCGTTTAGCTGTGGAGTGATTTCTGTGTTGGTAGATATTCTTGTGTTGGTGGAGGCCAGCAAAGTCCTCCGTGTACGGTGGTGGCTATTGATGTTGCTGCTGCTGTTGTTGGGAGCTGGGAGATGTGGGCGTATCCGGCATCGCCACTATTCCCAGGAGGTCCAGCTCAAAGTCCAGGGTGGGATGCAGGGCGAACTGACTTCCCCGACGTATCAGCATCCCCATGCTGACCAGCATTGGCCCGTTGATGGGCTCGGGTCGCAAATTGCGGGCCAGCTCTTCCCGGCCAGGGCACCCCATTCTCTCTGCTAGAGGGGTGATGAGGGGAGCCACAAGGATGGCCCCTGTGGATCTACTCCCAAAGTCCTTCAGGGCCCTCAGGAGGAAGTACCCGGGATTGCAGCGCCGTCTCTGGTGCATGCAATAGAGGACAAAGAGGTCAGGGAGGGATATCTTCCCCTGACTCTCTTTTCTTGCATGGATGGTGCCTGCCAGCAGCTTGTGGCAGATGCGGAGTGGTGGGGGGAGTGCAGACCCCCTCATCAATGAGGGCAATGTGGTGGCTCCTGTGAGCTCATGCCACATCTCAGCAGCGGTGAGGTTGGTGGGCCTAGAGTAAATGGCCTCACGGTACTCCCGAGTTAACGCCTCCTCGGGCCGGATGAATCCAATGGACACATTGAATTCCTCCAAAGTGGTAGTGTGGTATTGCCCACCCATAAAATAGTTGACCATTTTGGTGGGCTGCATGCCTGAGGCCATAGAGGGGATCTCAATGAGAGAGATCGAGGCCAGAAATTCGAGTACCGCTTGTGGGTACACATGAATGGGTGGAGGCTGTAGCAGAAAACCCCACCCGATGCTCGTTGATGTGTGCTCGGACGTCTTCTTCCCATCCGAACTCGGCCAAGATGCCGAAGTCCGAGTGTCGCGAGGAGTGCCACCGGTAATTCCCGAGATTGTCCAGGCGGGTCCGGTGTTGGGGTTGAAGTTGAGAAGGGTCCAGGGGTGGCGGTGGTGCCGAGCTGCTAGCACCAGCGGTGCTCCTTCTCTTCCTGGAGCCACTTCTGTTGAACATCTTGAGTGGGGAAGGCTTGGGAGAGCAAAATATGAGTGTTGGAGGCTTTGGAGGCTTGGAGAGTTGTGAGGAAACCCCCCAAGCGCGCCCCCTTTATATAGGATTTTTTCAGGTCGAGACCACCGTCTGGGAAGTCGAGACGGCGGTCTCGTTTTGCCAACAAATCAAGACGGCGGTCTCGACTTTGCCTAAGTCGAGACGGCGGTCTGGTTTCTCGAGACGGCGGTCTGGTTTCTCGAGATGGCGGTCTCGATTTGCAAGGGAACTGAGACGGCGGTCTAGAATATCCAGACGGTGGTCTCGAATTTTCGGGGTTTTTTTTTTTTTTTCATAAGAAATAGGACCTGGTTCAAAAACATTTTATGCATGCAAATGTTTTCATGTTTGATGTCCTATAATGCCTACTTTGGTTAATATTTCAGAAGGATTTAACCGACGTGTCTTGTAGCGCCGAGTGCCTCCTGATCTGTGCTTTTGTACATGTTGTACCATACCGGACTTCTTGTGACCGAAGAGTAGTTTCTTTCTATTTCTTTTTCTTTTTGTAGAGCACTCTTTGTCATGCAATGTCCCTTTTTTCTTGCTTTAGGGATTTCAATCCTCTTGTTGACTATACGCCTCCATATTCCCAAATTAATTGTTAGAATATTGTTGTGAGGGTCAAGAGAAAAGAAGCAAAGGGGGTAAAAATCAATGGTTTGTGTTTTAGAAGGTTGATTTTTATTGATAAGAGGATTTGTAAGAATGGCTAGCTAGGGTTAAGCCTGGGTGTTTAAGCTTTGTCTAAGCAAACATTTTCCTCTTTCTTCTTTTTGTATTTGCGCTCTCTGGTTTTATTTCCATTGCTTTTTAAATAGCTAGCTGATTTCCCTAGATCGCCCTTTGGGTTTTCGAACTAGGATACTGTGTGTTGGCCCTATCTTTTGTCTAGGTTCTCTCTCTTGTAAAATTTTGGAGGAATCCTAACGGACCTTTATTTGTAACCCTAACTTTTGCCTAGGTTACCCTTTATTGTTGTTCGGGTATCCTACTGGGTTGACCCTATCTTTTGTGTAGCCCCCTTAGTGGGTTTCCTACCGGGTAATTTGCCCTTTTCTTTGGCCTTTGGCTTCTCTGGGCTTTTTCTCTCCTTTTTTTTTTGGATTTTTTTTTTCACAGTATTGGCGAAGCGTGACTTTCTTCATGGCTTAAGTGAAGTCTTATTTTTATGTGCTTCTAATCAGCTAACTCGATGATGATAGCAATGATGAAGGTTTGATTATTTGGAAGCACTTCTTATTCTTCTTTTCTTTTTATGTTTACATAGACAGGGTTATTTATGTGGTCCAGTCAGAAGTAGAAAGAAGAGAAGCAGATAGAAAGAATCATTCTTTATTAATTAATAAGGGAATATGTGCCCTAAAATGCCCGGGGGTCGGGCTCGCCCCGGGGGATAATCTCTAACAATCATGGGGTTTACATCCCTTAAACAAAGAAAAAGATTTCCTAATGACTAGAGTGGTTCTTGACGCTTGCACCCCTCCACTTCGGAAAATCTGCTTGAGTGTGCGGAGGGGGGACTTCCCTTTTGCTTTTCCCGCTCGGCCCTTGAAAGGGTTATATCCTAGGCCATACTTGTGAGGATTGTCTTTGAATTCTGGGGGTTCCCTCATTCCTTGGGAATCTGCCCCCAGTCCTTGGCCAGGATGGTAGCCATGCTTTAACATCATGCGGGCTACCTTTGTATTTCTGGGAAGTCGCACTATAATGGCAATTTCGAGCGCTTGAAAAGATGTTTCAAGAGCCTCTTCAGCCGCATCCACATAAGGTTGGGTGGACGGTCCACTGATCAGGATATCGTCTTCTGCTTGGACCGTGACTAGTTTGTCGTCCACTATGAATTTGACTTTCTGGTGGAGCGTCGAAGGTACTGCCTTAGCGTCATGAATCCAAGGCCTGCCGAGGAGACAACTGTATGCTGGAGTAATATCCATGACATGGAAATCGACGTTGAAGATAGTGAGTCCCACTTGAATTGGCAAATTGATCTCTCCCACTACTTCTCGTTTTGATCCGTCGAAGGCTCGAACGATGGTGCTGCTTGGGCGTAGACGGGTTCCTTGGATAGTCAACTTATCCAGTGTGCACTTGGGCATCACGTTCAGGGACAACCCGTTATCCACAAGAACCTTAGCAATGAGGTATTCCTTGCATTTAACTGAGATATGCAAGGGCTTGTTGTGATTTGACCCCTCTAGGGGGAGTTCTTCCTCTGTGAAGGTGAGGTGATCGTTTGCCGTGATGTGACCGACGATCCTCTCAACCTTTTCTTGGGATATTGTATGGGGTACATGCGCCTCGCTCAAGACCTTCAGCAGGGCGTTCCGGTGCGGTTCCGAGCTCATTATTAAAGATAGTAATGTGATCTTTGCAGGTGTGCGATTGAGCTTGTCTATAATGGAATACTCACTTTGCCTTATAAACTGGAGTAATTCCTCTGTCTCCACCTTGGATTCTTTATTTTCTTTTTCTTCTTCGGTCTTTTTATTTTTTCCTTTATTTTGAGGGACATTTTCTTGTGTGTCCTTGGGGGAGTAGATTCTTCCACTTCTAGTTGTGCCCCCAATGCCGGCTATGTTTGTTATTTCTTCTTTTATTGGTGAAGATTCCCCATATCTCCACGGTACAACTTTATTTGACTCGTAGGGGAAAGGATGTGGTATAAATAGTCGCACTGGCGTCCTTGCCCCCTCTTCTTTATTCTTGAGGACCAACGGCCGAGGTTTATTTCCCTCTTGCGGTGATTCGACCGTTGGGGTGAGCTTTATTAGGAGTGGCTTTCTCTCCATTCTTCTGAGTTGGAAGACGTGTTAGTTAATCCTTCCTTTTTATTATCTTATTTATTAAGCGTGAAGGAGGGGAAATTAAATATGCAAATGTATGTTCATGTATGCAAGTAGACAACTGTTGAATAAAGAAAAAGATTTCATTAATTCATTGGAAGGTGTACATTCTCCTATTCCATACTATGAAGCGTCTTTTGGCAAAAACGGAAAAGCCTAAAGAAGCCCACAGGCGGGTCTTGTTTTCTTTGTAATTCTCTCTCGGCTTCCCGGACATGGTGAGCGAGCGCTTCACTTTGCTTGTGGATCGCTTGGCTCATTTCTTCGCTGTATTGTTGAGCCTCCTTGATCTTTGCCTCTTGATGTATGACCAAGGCTTGTAGCTCCTCAAGCTTTGCAACAACTTGGTCCTTCTCTTGAAGTACTTGGTCATACTGAGCTAGCCCGCTTTTCTCCTTAAGGCGTAGCTCATAGAGACCTCTGCTCAGTTTTCTATTGTTCTCTCGCTCTTGGCGGAGGTCTATCTGAGCCTGGAGGAGCCCTTCTGACAACTCCTTGATTGTTTGAGCCTGCTGAGTCGATTCCGCCTCAAGGTGTGCTGATCTGGCGGTTATCTCCTGCCGTTGGCTATCCGAGCTGGTTCTGGCAGTTTTGGATGCTTGGATAGCTTGTTCGTTAGCGTCAGCACATTGGTCCTTGAGGTGCTCTATTTCATGATCCTTTTTCTTGCTTTGCCTTTGTAGACCGTCAATCGTGAGGATAGAGGCTTGTTCCTTTTCCTCAAGGGCCCGTATCTGGGCTCCCATTATCTCTACCCTCTGGGTCAAGGCATTGACTTGTGTCTGCAGCTCTTTGTTGTTGGCGATTGGCGCAGGTGTGGTGGATGGTCGAGCCATCTCTCTTCTTCTCCTCCATGCCTCATAGTCACTGGTGACAGTCACCCGAGCTTTTCCTAGCTCTCTGTCTCCCATGTAGACAGGCTTCTCCCATGCTTTCCTCACGGTTAGTGAGTTGGCGATTGTGCACGGGTCTCCGAAGAAGCACAACCCTCCGAGTTCCCCTCGGGAGATAGTAGTTTGAATCCTCATGAGTTGCCTCATAGCTACTCTAGGTGAGTAGGCTATGCAACCCCTGAGTCCTATCAAGGAAACATTCGGATAGTTCCCACATCTGACGAGAACTGGGCCTGGTCGGAACCAAGGGCAGACCCAAGATATGCTGTTGGCGTCCTTTTGTTCTAACTCATCCCTCCATTCTATAGTCAGGCGTCGTTGGAGGGGGATTTTGGAGAAGCTTCTCAAGGGGTCGGGGAATATCCCCATGTGACTGGAGGCGTAAAGGTGCATGATGCTCCACACATAAAGTAACGAAGAGCAGCAGCGGAGTGTTCTCCCTTGCTTCTGATGGCAGAAATCCACCGATAGCAAGGTGTCGACAAGAATAGCAGGCAGGGGACTCTTCGAGTTCACGTCCCAAGCGAAGAAAGCGTCCATGACAGCTTGATCGATCGTGTCGAGATGGAAGGGGAACAGGATTGTTCCGAAGATTAATAATGCCAGGGTCTTGTTGAAGGCAACCCATTCTGCCCTTTCAGCCAGGTAGGACAGGTGGTCTTCTAACATCGATACTCTCCATCCCTGGGTGTTCCCTCTTCCTATCAGGGTACTTTGTCGGTACGGTAGATGGACAAGGGCAGCGACTGGTGCTGCAGGAGTATACACCTCATGGCGGATATGGACCCCGGCTGACTTGGGCCATTTCAACATTGTTTCATACTCCTCTAAAGTGGGCACCATGTCGAACTGCGGAAATTCAAAGCACCGCAGACTCGGAGTTCCAAAAGTGAATCGAGTACCTCGAGGAAGACTTGATCGACACCGATTTTTAGGAGGTCCGGAATTCGTCCATAGGACTTTTCAAAATCGGCGCGGACCTCCGGTGGCATCGTTGCACTAAGCCGTTCTAGCTTCTCAGTATGGTTTCGGAGAATATCCACCTTCCCCACTTGTCTACTTGTCCCCTCCATTTTCTAAAACCAAAATGTATGATTTGATGAAGATGATGTTTATTGAATGTGAGTGTTTATTTTACTATTTATCATGTTTTTCTACATGATGTATGGTATTTGCGTGTTTTTTTTTTTGAAAGAATAAACTATCTATATGAATGTTTTATGAATGCAATATTTTTGGACCAGGTCTTATTTGTGAATTTTGGAAAAATGGATTATTTTATTATTTTTATTTGTTTTTTTTATAGCCTTTTATCTCTTCTGTCGGAACTGGGTGACTACTTAGCTTACAAAGAACCTGAAACCAGGCTAGCTAAAAGGCAAACTGTCCGAGATAAAATATGGCTTTATGCGAAAGAATATTTAGCGTCCCTTATCTCTTCTGTTGGAACTGCGTGGCTACTTAGCTTACAAAGAACCTGAAACCATGCTAGCTAAAAGGCAGACTGTCCGAGATAAGGGTGTTTATTTGTAAAATATTTTCGTGATTTTGTTCTGTTGTTTGTTTATGCTATGCAACATACAAATGCAACAATCATATGCACACACAATTCGATCATCCCGAACAGGCGAGATTCCATTTTTATCACGAGGTAGGGTTTTCCTGCAGAAAAGTGCATTGGTCAGGGTAGGTTCTAACTGTTCTCACCAGGCTAAGGCCCCCAAGGTGCCCCCATTATAGGGTCCCCACTCTCCAGCCGTCCAACCATGCTCAGCACTAAGGCCAGAGTCGGTCTTGTTGCCAAAAGAGGAAGGTTATCACCTTCAGTGGTGGTTTCCGATCACACTGGTGGGCATAAGGCCCTAACTACAGCGAACCGTACCTGTCACCCACTCCCTATGGTTTTCTCACTTGCCCCCGGGTATAGAGGGAACTGTAGTGTGCAAGGGTTTTGTGTGCAATTTATATTTCAATCAATTGCGTAAGTAGAAACAAGCAACAATTATTTGAAAGCCAAACAATAAAGCATGTTATAATACAAGGTAGGGTAAAAGCGCTATTTTCTTGGTTTAATTATTTTTGAGCCAGCCTATCACTAAATGGGATCAACTCTCTAGGCTTCCCCAGTGGAGTCGCCATCTGTCGGCGCCGTAAAAAAAAAGAGGCGGTCGGAGCGACGTGATGGTTTTTTCGACCCTCTTTATTTTCGCATTTTTTATTGGTCGTTACAACGCCTTTAGGTTGTCCGATAACCGGGCTAACCTAGGGGCGAGGTTTTCGAAAGTATCCCTAGGTTGTCCGATAACCGGGCTAACCCAGGGACTTATTTAATTTGGGTTCTATGGAGTCGCCACCGATATTTTTACCATAAACATCGGAAAAGGGGTTTTAAAAAGGCATTGGTTTTCGAAAACCAACTTTGGTCATTAGAACCAGAGTTGGGTAAGGGAGTTAGTTACGTGTAAAGGAAGTGTTAGTTCCTTTACGACGCCCCTTTCGGGTTCCCTATGATAGGCCGGCTACTTTGAATAAATAATTAAACTGGAAAAATGCGCTTTTACCCTTTTATTATGCGGAATTTAAGTTTATGACTACATGGCCCTAGCTTCTATTGCGTAATTTAAATGGCAGTAATAAAAATAGAGAGAGAGAATATGCACCTCCAAAGCAAGCTTTTATATTTTAAAAGAGAGGGTGCGTTTTGGCAACCCTTCACTCTACAACTCTCAGAAACTCCGGAAATGCCTCGGAGGGATTCTAAAGGAGATTTAGAACGCTCAGTTTATGCCTAAAGACACTCAGAAACTCCGGAAATGCCTCGGAGGGATTCTTAGAGAGAGAAAGTCTAGAGAGAAGGGAGAGCTATGTTGATTCTGTGCGGAAATGAGGGGGGGAGGACCCCTATTTATAGTTTTTCGCGCCTGACAGGTCGAGACCACTGTTTCCTCTGACAGGGTCGAGACCGCCGTCTGTAAAGTCCAGACTGCCGTCTCGTTCATGGCAGAGGGTCGAGACCGCCGTCTGGATAATCCAGACCACCGTCTCGACTAGGCAGGAATCGAGACCACCGTCTGGAAAATCCAGACCGCCGTCTGGAAAATCCAGACCGCCGTCTTGACCTTTGCAGGTGACGAGACCGCCGTCTGGACAATCGAGACGGCGGTCTCGTCCTGGCGTTGAGACGAGACGGCGGTCTGGTCCTTCCAAACGGCGGTCTCATCCCTTCAGGGCGAGAAACTTAATTTTTCGGGTCAAAAAACCTTCCTATCCTAGTACGGGGGCCTAATAGTCTCTCCTAGTGGCTTGTTAGGCTTCGGTCGTCTTCAAATAGGAAGCTTTCTGACTTTATTTGGAGGTCAGGCAAGATTTGGGGTCTACAGTCATTAGAACCAGAGTTGGGTAAGGGAGTTAGTTACGTGTAAAGGAAGTATTAGTTCTTTTACTACGCCCCTTTCAGGTTCCCTATGATAGGCCAGCTACTTTGTTAATAAATAAACCGGAAAAATACGCTTTTGCCCTTTTTATTTTGCGGAATTTAAAATTATGACTACATGGCCCTAATCTATTGCATAATTTAAAATTAAGGTAGTAAAAGTAGAGAGGGAGAATTTAAACCTCCGAAGCAAGCTTTCTTTTTTTTATTTCTTTAACAAAAATAGGTGCTTTTTGGCAGCCCTTCACTCTACACAATGCTGGAAACTTTTCTAGACGCCGAAAAACGCTCACAAAGGCACTCAGAAGCTCCGGAAATGCATCGGAGGGATTCTAGAGAGAAGTTTTAGAGAGAAGGGAGAGCTAAAGCTGTGTGGTTTGTGGAAATGAGGGGGGGGAGGCCCCTATTTATAGGTTTTCGCGCCTGGCAGTGGCGAGACTGCCGTTCTTGTCTAACAGGGTCGAGACCGCCATCTCGCCAAACGAGACTGTCGTCTCGTCCTTCGCAGGTGGTGAGATCGTCGTCTCGTCCTTCGCAGGTGGCGAGATCTCCGTCTTGGAAAATGAGACCGCTGTCTCGCCATTCGCAGGTGGCGAGACCGCCGTCTCGTTTGGTGAGACGGCGGTCTCGCCATTTGCATGAGGCGAGACGGCGGTCTCGATTTAGAGGCGGCGGTCTCGTCCCAAAAAAGGCGAGAAACCTTATTTTTGTACAGAAAATCCTTCCTATCCTAGTATGGGGCCTAATAGTCTCTCCTAGTGGCTTGTTAGGCTTCGTCCATCTTCGAATAGGAGGTCTTCTGCTCTTTATTTGGAGGCCGGGCAAGATTTGGGGTCTACAGCTGCCCCCCCTTTACCCGATCAGTCGACTGCCGGCCTTTTGTGCCCAGGTGATCGACTGGAGGGTAAAGGAGTTGACCCTCTTGCCCGGTTGCCAGTCAGATGTCCCGTCTTGCGGCGGTTGATCTTCAGGGGAAATGTTGTGCGCTTCCGGGATGCTCCTTCTGGCGGTAGCCGACCCCTTCGGCTGATGAGTATGAACCCCCATCTGGTTTGACGAGTATGAACCCTCGCCCGGTAAGCCCCCTTCTGTAAGGCCCAATGAGTATACACCCCCATCTGGTGTTTGACGAGTATGAACCCTCGCCCGGTAAGCCCCCTTTTGTAAGGCCTGATGAGTACACACCCCCATCTGGTGTTAAGCCTCCGGATGCTCCATCTTGCGGTAGCTGATCCTTTGGCCGTGGTGGCGGCTTACTGCTCTAGCTCATGCGTCGGTGTGAAACCTCGGGATGCTCCTTTGACGCGGTAGCTGACCCCTTGGTTGACGAGTACGAACCCTCGTCTGGTTTGGTGCCTCTGGATGCCCCTTCTTGCGGTAGCTGATCCTTTGGCCGTGGTGGCGACTTACTGCTCTAGCTCATGCGCCGACTGGGCACTCCTTGTGGAGTGATTTCTGTGTTGGTAGATGTACTTGGACCTCTTTGAACGGTCATCCGGGCTGTGCTGGGGATTTTGTGGGTGCTCATCCAACTTGCTTGTTTGGTGGGGATTCTTTGTTTTTGATTTTTGGCGGTGATTATCCGATTCTTGCGGGTTGGTCGGATGTTTCTTGTTTGTTTGTTCGACTTTTGGAAGTCAAAGTTTTGTTGGTTGGATATATGTTTTGATAGAGTCCTACCGGGGTACCTCCATGCAAACATGAAGATGAATGTCTTTTATGAAGTGCATTTGTTTATTTTGATCTTGACAAAGTCCTATTTGCGATTACTTATGTGGATGCTGTTAATGCAAATTTATTTTGTTGAGGACATATAGAAAGTGACCGGTACTTCCTTCTTTTTTTGCTCTATTCTTTTGCACTTTTGTTTTAACCCTATCTTTTGCCTAGACCGCCCTTTGCGGGTTTTCGATCTAACAGGCTACCCTGTACTTTTTGCTTGGGACTGGTTGGTGTCATTCGTCTTGTTTTTATGCTTTTCTCGAATTGCTTGTTTTATGCATGATCATATTTCGTTAATACAGAGGCATTCACACAAGTAGGTAAAGAGAAGAAAAGACAATTTTTATTGATATAAACAGATGGTTTATTTTTACATGGGGATTTACAAAAGAAATTGTAAGCAAGGCTGGCCAGGGTTGGCTAAACTGTATGAGGGTGTCACAACCATGTCTGTGATCTTTGTTTCCCCGTTTTCCCTGGTCCCTTTAGTTGAGATGCTCGAATCCGGAGTGAAGATCATGCGAAGTTTGCTCGCTTTTGTGAAGGTATTACCTTAGTCGCCTTTGCAGTTTTCGGCTAAGGTAATCATTGCTCTCTCTGTTTTTTGTTGTTTTTTTTTCCTTTTTTTTTTTGCCTCTAATTTTTGCCTAGGACGTGTCCTAGCGAGGAATGTAGACCCTATCTTTTGCCCAGGACGCTCTTTGCGAGTTTTCATCCTGCCGGGTCGTGAGCAATGTCTTTAGGCGTAATATTTTTTTACCGCATCTGAGTTGACAGGATATCGAAGTTCTTCTCCATCCATATTGGTGAGGATGAGGGCTCCTCCCGAGAAGGCTCGCTTGACCACAAAGGGTTTTTCGTAGTTTGCTGTCCACTTCCCGATTTTGTCTTTTTGGGCTGGAAGCAATTTATTTATCACCAGATCCCCTTCTCAGAAAGTGCGAGGATTGACCTTCTTGTCGTAGGCTTTCTTGATCTTCCTTTGATAAGCTTGCCCCCGACATATGGCGTCCAACCGTTTTTCTTCGATTAGATTCAACTGATCATACCGGTTTTGGACCCATTCAGCTTCTGTCAATTTTGCTTCCATGATAACTCGTAGGGAGGGTATTTCGACCTCTACTGGTAGTACGACCTCCATTCCATATACGAGGGAAAACGGGGTAGCCCCTGTGGAGGTTCGTACCGACGTTCGGTAGCCATGTAAGGCGAAGGGAAGCATTTCATGCCAATCTTTGTAGGTTACTACCATTTTCTGGATGATTTTCTTGATATTCTTATTGGTTGCCTCTACTGCACCATTCATCTTTGGCCGGTACAGAGAAGAATTGTGATGTTGTATTTTGAAGTATTGGCATAACTCCTCCATCATTTTATTGTTGAGATTGGTCCCATTATCAGTAATGAGCTTATGAGGGATGCCGTACCGACATATAATGTTTTTCTTGATGAAGGTGGTCACCACTTTCCGGGTCACATGCGTGTACGATGCCGCCTCAACCCACTTGGTGAAATAGTCGATTGCTACCAAGATGAAGCGATGGTCGTTAGACGCTTTGGGTTCAATGGATCCGATGACATCCATGCCCCACATAGAAAATGGCCATGGTGTAGCCAGGTTACTAAGAGGCGCGGGCGGCACATGAATATTATCAGCATAGATTTGGCATTTGTGACACTTTTTGGCATACCGGTGACAGTCGGTTTCCATTGTGGACCAAAAGTATCCTGCCCTGAGGATTTTCTTTGCCATGACATGCCCGGGTGCGTGGGTTCCAAAAGATCCTTTGTGGATTTCTCTTATCAAGGTTCGGGCTTCTTCTTAGTCCACACACCTTAAGATAGTGGAGTCGGGGCTCTTTTTGTAGAGGGTTCCTTCAATCAACGTGAACCCTACGGCCCTCTTACGGATGGCTCGTTTGTCATTGTCGCTGATTCCCTCGGGATATTCACCCCTCATGAGGTACTACTTGATGTCGTGATACCAGGGGTTTTGGTCGCGCTCACTGTCCACTGCCATGCAAAAAGCTTGTTTGTCATGCAGCTTAACTTGAATAATTGGCATCTCATGTTCTCGATCTAGGGCAAACATGGATGATAGGGTGGCAAGGGCGTCTGCAATTTGATTTTCCTCCCTAGGGATATACTGGAAGGTGACACTTTCCATTCTTGAAACTAAGTCTTGGATGTGTTCTAGATATGGGATTAACTTGGAGTTTCGGGTTTCCCATTCACCTTTAAGTTGGTAGATGACAAGGGATGAATCACCGAATATTTTGAGCTTAGTGACCCCATGATCTAAAGCCGCTTGGATTCCTAGCGCACATGCTTCGTACTCAGCCATGTTGTTGGTACAATCGAAGTTAAGCCTGGCCGTTACAGGGATGTGTTTCTTTTCGGGGGATATCAAAATAGCTCCTATCCCGTGTCCAAGCATGTTTGAGGCCCCATCGAAAAACATAGTCCATGCTTCTTCTTTGGTCTCTTCGTGTTCGATATGCATGATATGTTCATCGGGAAAGTCATCTTGTAAGGATTGATATTCATTTGTTGATTCGTGGGCTATATAATCCGCTAGGGGACTTCCTTTAATAGCTTTCTGGGTGACATGAATGATATCAAATTCTGAGAGGAGAACCTGCCACCTAGCTATTCTTCCGGTCAAAATGGGCTTTTTGAAGAGGTACTTGATTGGATCCATTTTGGAGATCAACCACGTTGTATGTCGAGCCATGTATTGTCGGAGCCACTGAGTGACCCACACCAATGCGCAACAGGTTTTTTCGAATGGTGTATAGCGGGTTTCGTAGTCTAGAAATTTCTTACTGAGGTAGTAAATGGCTCGTTCCTTTTTTCCGGTTTCATCATGTTGGCCGAGCACACATCCCATGGACTCTTCGAGTATTGATAGATATAGGATCAGAGGTCTCCCTTCAACGGGTGGCACTAATACTGGTGGATTGGTTAAACAAGTTTTGATCTTATCGAACGCTTGTTGGCATTCTTCATTCCACACCGTTGGTTGGTTTTTGCGCAACAGCTTAAAGATGGGTATACATTTATCCGTTAACTGTGCGATGAAACGGGCAATGTAATTAATTCGGCCTAGAAAACCTCGGACCTCCTTTTCTGTGCTTGGTGGAGGCATTTCCAAGATTGCCTTGGTTTTGTCGGGATCCACTTTGATTCCTCTTTCGCTGACAATGAACCCTAGGAGTTTTCCTGATCATACTCCGAAAGTACATTTTGCCGGGTTCAGTTTGAGTTGACACTTTCGGAGTCGGTCAAAGAGCATTTTGAGGTATTGAATGTGGTCCATTTCATTCCTGGACTTGGCGATCATGTCGTCCACATATACTTCTATTTCCTTGTGGATCATGTCATGGAACAGTGTGACCATAGCCCTTTGATAAGTAGCCCCCGCGTTCTTGAGTCCGAAGGGCATCACGCGATAGCAAAAGGTCCCCCATGGTGTAATGAAGGAGGTTTTTCCCCTATCCTCAACAGCCAACTTGATTTGGTTGTACCCCGCATATCCGTCCATGAAGGAGTAAAGCGTGTTGGTAGCGGTATGGTCTACCAGCGTGTCTATATGGGGTAGGGGAAAGTCGTCTTTTGGACTTGCTCGATTGAGGTCCCTATAATCCACACACACCCTGACCTTCCCGGTCTTTTTGATGACGGGTACTATGTTAGCCAACCATTCTGGGTATTTGGAAACTACAAGGAAATTGGCATCCAACTGCCTTTGCACCTCCTCCTTTATCTTTAGGGACCAATCTGGTTTGATTCTCCTGAGTTTCTGCTTTACAGGTCGCAACCCCTCTTTTAAGGGCAATCTATGCTCCACTATACTCGTGTCGAGCCCAGGCATGTCATGATAAGACCAAGCAAATACATCCATATATTCCTTCAGAAGCTGGATCAATCCTTCCCTTACGTTACTTTCTATTTGGCTGCCGATGTTCACCTTTTTCTCCTCAACCCCTTTACCCAAGTTGACAGTTTTTGTTTCTTCCTGATGCGGTTGTATGATGCGTGCTTCCTTTTCCAGCATTCTTTGCATGTCTGGAGAAATGGTCTCCTGCTCATTGTCGGACTCGATCCATTCGCCTTCCGTTTCCGGGGTCCACGGAGATTCATCAATCACAGACATGATGTGTTTTAGGTTCTGTTTTAGTCATAGATTTTATTATTCGATTTATTTTTGAAAGAATAATAAATAGAAGAGGAAAAATAATGAATATGACAAAATGCCTCGTGTATTAATGAGAATGAAAATGCATGTACAAGCCATTTTAATCAAAATCCCTGCGGCCACGGGCAGGGACCGCAGGAGATACAGAAAAAAGCTTAAAAATAGACACCCTAAGGGCTGATCCTCCCGGTCCTCCCTTTCTGCTACTCTGGCTTCGACAAAGGTTTGACATCCGTATTGGAAGCAGAGGCATCAAAGGTTATCCAACCAGCGTCGATTAATTCCTGGACCTTATACTTTAAGGTCAAGCAGTTGTCGGTTGAATGTCCTGGTGCATCCGAGTGGTAGCTACATTTTTCATTGGGCTTGTACCACTCAGGATAGGGAGGCTCCAGCTGCTTCTTGGGAGGAACGCGCGCCAGGAGGTTGGCCTCCAACAGCTGGGGCAGCAGCTTTGACTATGAGGTGGGGATAGGAGTGAACTTCCTCTCCTTTCTTCGTGGTTGTCACTCTGTCTGAGGGGTGGAGGAAGGGGTTGCGAAATTAATGGCGTGCACGACCTCTTCCTTCTTTTTGAAGGGCTTCTTGAATGAGGTGCTGGAAGGAGAAGGTCGCGCTATTTTTCCACTCCTCAGCCCTTGCTCCACTCTTCCTCAGCCCTTGCTCCACTCTTTCTCCCACGGTGACTATGTCCGAGAAGAGATTGGAGGTACTAGCTATCGCCTTATCGTAGTATGCTCCGGTCAGTTAGTCTATGAACATAGCCACTGTTTCTTTATCTGTCAGTGGAGGCTCTATTTGGGCAGCCATTTCCCTCCACCTTTGGGCGTACGCTTTGAAAGACTCGTTGTCCCTTTTGCTCAGGATCCTGAGATCTGACCTGTCGGGGTCAGATCGATATTGTATCGGTAACGACGGAGAAAAGCGTCAACCAGCTGTTTCCAGTTCTGGACTTGCCCTCTTTCTAACTGCATGTACCAGTTGAGAGCTGTATCCGCCAGACTCTCTTGGAAGCAGTGGATCAGGAGTTTTTCGTTCTCAGCATGGGCGGCCATCTTACGACAATACATCGTAAGATGGTTCTTTGGGCAGGTCATCCCGGCGTACTTGGGGAAGTCCGGGATCTTGAATTTGGGAGGGAAGTGGATGTTCTTCACCAGGCACATGTCCGCCACCTCCTTGACGTCAAAGTTGTGCCCTTCAACTGCCTTCAGCCTCTCCTCCAGGGTGGAGAGTTGTTGTTTGGACACTTCTGGGGTAAGGATGCGTGCAGTCTTAGCATCCTTCCCGTCAAAAAAGCATTCCTCGTCCTCTTCCTCATGGGGAGGGATATGTTCAGGTTGATCTTCGCCCTTGCTCTGACCCTGGCGCACGACCTCCATTAGTTGGGCCATTTGCTCACGGAGGGTATTGACCTCCGCGCTGAGCTTTCGGTTCTGCTCCTCCAAGTTTTCCATTGCTTTTGCTTTTTGTGCACGAGTGCGAGTGGGGAGAGGACCAGCCACTTTCTAGAATGTCCGAAAAAGGTTTATTAATGCATGTTGAGTGCTTAAACTAACATGGGTATGCTTATGCATGAGAGATTCTGTTTGAATGATGCTGAATGCGCTCTCATTTTTTATTTTCTCTCTTGGTTTTTCTTTACTCATGGTATGATGTAGTATGAATGTTTTGACTTTGTCAGAAGTTGATTTATTTTCTGGCTTTGATTTGTGTTTTTGGTTTTTATTGCTCTCTTCTCTTTTTTTTTATAGCCTTTTATCTCTTCTGTCGAAACTGCGTGGCTACTTAGCTTACAAAGAACCTGAAACCAGGCTAGCTAAAAGGCAGACTGTCCGAGATGAGGGTGTTTATTTGAAAAAATATATTTTTTTTGTGATTTTTGTTCTGTTGTTTGTTTATGCTATGCAACAGACAAATGCAACAAACATATGCAGACACAATTCAATCATCCGCGCACAGGCGAGAATTTGTTTTTATCACGAGGTAGGGTTTTCCTGTAGAAAAGTGCATTGGCAAGGGTTGGTTCTAACTGTTCTCACCAGGCTAAGGCCCCCAAGGTGCCCCCATTATAGGGTCCCCACTCTCCAGCCGTCCGACCATGCTTAGCACTAAGGCCATAGTCAGTCTTGTTGCCAAAAGAGGAAGGTTATCACCTTGAGTGGTGGTTTCCGATCACACTGATGGGCTCAAGGCCCTCACTACAGCGAACCGTACCTGCCACCCACTCCCTATGGTTTTCTCACTTGCCCCTGGGTATAGAGGGAACTGTTGTGTGCAAGGGTTTGTGTACAATTTTTATTTCAAACAATTGCGTAATTATAAACAAACAACAGTTATTAAAGCCAAACCGTAAAACATGTTATAATACAAGTTAAGGGCAAAAGCGTTATTTTCTTGGTTTATTTATTTTTAAGCCAGCCCATCACTAAATGGGATAAACTCTCGAGGATTCCCCAGTGGAGTCGCCATCTGTCGCCGCCGTCTAAAGAGAGAGAGGCGGTCGGAGCGACGCGATGGTTTCGACCCTCTTGATTTTCACGTTTTTTATAGGTGGTTACAACGCCTTTAGGTTGTCCGATAACCGGGCTAACCTAGGGGCGAGGTTTTCGAAAGGGCGTCCTTGGGTTGTCCGATAACCGGGCTAACCCAAGCACTAATTTTTGTAGGGTTCTGTGGAGTCACCACCGATGTTATTACCGGAAACATCGAAAAAAGGGGTTTTAAAAGGCGTTGGTTTTCGAAAACCAACTTTGGTCATTAGAACCAGAGTTGGGTAAGGGAGTTAGTTATGTGTAAAGGAAGTATTAGTTCCTTTACTATGCCCCTTTCGGGTTCCCTATGATAGGTCAGCTACTTTGTTAATAAATAAACCGGAAAAATACGCTTTTGCCCTTTTTATTTTGCGGAATTTAAAATTATGACTACATGGCCCTAATCTATTGCATAATTTAAAATTAAAGCAGTAAAAGTAGAGAGGGAGAATTTAAACCTCCGAAGCAAGCTTTCTTTTTTATTTTTTTAACAAAAATGGGTGCTTTTTGGCAGCCCTTCACTCTACACGACGCTAGAAACTTTTCTAGACGCCGAAAAACGCTCACAAAGGCACTCAGAAGCTCCGAAAATGCGTCGGAGGGATTCTAGAGAGAAGTTTTAGAGAGAAGGGAGAGCTAAAGTTGTGTGGTGTGTGGAAATGAGGGCGGGGAGGCCCCTATTTATAGGTTTTCGCGCCTGGCAGTGGCGAGACCGCCGTTCTCGTCTGACAGGGTCGAGACCGCCGTCTCGCCAAACGAGACCATCGTCTCGTCCTTCGCAGGTGGCGAGACCGCCGTCTGGGAAAACGAGACCGCCGTCTCGCCATTCGCAGGTGGCGAGATCGCCGTCTCGTTTGGTGAGACGGCGGTCTCGCCATTTGCATGAGGCGAGACGGCGGTCTCGTCCCAAAAAAGGCGAGAAACCTTATTTTTGTACAGAAAATCCTTCCTATCCTAGTATGGGGCCTAATAATCTCTCCTAATGGCTTGTTAGGCTTCGTCCATCTTCGAATAGGAGGTCTTCTGCTCTTTATTTGGAGGCGGGGCAAGATTTGGGGTCTATAGTACTCATCAGAGCCTTATAGAATAGGGTTCGTACCAGGTGGGGGTAGGTACCCACCAAAGCCTTATAAAATAAGGTTTATACCGGATGAGGGTAGGTACTCATCAGAATCTTGCAAAAATGCAGATTCATACTAGGTGGGGGTAGGTACGCACCAAAGCCTTATAAAATAAGGTTTATACCGGATGAGGGTAGGTACTCATCAGAATCTAGCAAAAATGCAGATTCGTACCAGGTGGGGGTAGGTACCCACCAAAGCCTTATAAAATAAGGTTTATACCGGATGAAGGTACTCATCAGAATCTAGCAAAAATGCAGATTCGTACCAGGTGGGGGTAGGTACCCACCAAAGCCTTATAAAATAAGGTTTATACCGGATGAGGGTAGGTACTCATCAGAATCTAGCAAAAATGCAGATTTGTACCAGGTGGGGGTAGGTACCCACCAGAGCCTTATAAAATAAGGTTTATACCGGATGAGGGTAGGTACTCATCAGAATCTAGCAAAACGCAGATTTGTACCAGGTGGGGGTAGGTACCCACTAGAGCCTTATAAAATAAGGTTTATACCGGATGAGGGTAAGTACTCATCAAAACCTAGCAAAATGCATCGGGTAGAGTAAAATACTCGCCTGAGCATTACAAAAATGGGTTGCAAATACCTTGCTTCTATTAGAGGATAGTTCAAGTGTTGAGCACCTCGGAAGTAAGTACCCACAAGAGTTTAGCAAAATGCGAACTCATACCGGGTGAGGGTAGGTACTCACCAAAGCCTTGCAAAAACAAGGTTCATACCTAGTGGGGGTAGGTACCCACAAGAGTCTAGTGAAATGCAGACTCATACCGGGTGAGGGTAAGTACTCACCAGAGCCTTATAAAGTAAGGCTCAAACTAGATAGGGGTTGGTACCTATCAAAAATATTTATTATCCGGAGGATCAGCAAAGAAGCATCTGAAGGATAACCGAGCAAAAGGGTTAACTCCTTCCCTACCATCTAATTTTGTCAGCATATTAAGCCAACAAATTAGGTAGGCAGGTGAAGGGGGGGCAGCTGTAGACCCCTAATTTTGCCCGGTCTCTCAATAAAGGCTAAAGCGACTTCCTACAACAAGATAAAGCTCACCTGGCATCTCAATAAAGGCCAAGAAGACTTCCTATATGAAGATAAAGCTTTAAACGGGCGTTCATCGGCATCAACCAACGTCCGAATAAAGAAAGGAAAGCTTCCCAGGGGTCCCAGAACACAAAAACTGGCCAAAATAGGTTGAGACCACCGTCCCAAAGTCGAGACGGCCGTCCCAAGCTACCCTGGCCAAGCGGGACGGCTGTCCCAAGTGAGACTGCTAGTCCCACTCTTCAGGGGGTCCCAGCATGTGTAAAAAATTCAGTTGGGACGGCCGTCCCAACCTAGAGGGGCGTCCCAAACTGTCAGGCTGCAAAAAACTATAAATAGGAGGCTCATTTGCCACTATTTCACACACCAGACAACTCTCAGTACTTGTCTTTTCTCTTCCTTCTTCGAATGAACTCTCTGATTGCCTTGATAAGGTAACAATCAGTTAAGGAATCATATTCCAGCATTCGATTCTTCTGTAAAATTTAGTAGAGTCAATGTTGTATTCGGAGAGGAGAGTCTTTGTAGAGCGAAGGATTGCCAAAACGCATCCTCACGATTAAAGATTCGCAATACAAAGCTTGCTACGGAGGTTTTGTTCAATTCTCTTCTCTTTTACTGTTTTATCTATTGCTTTATGTATGCAATATGAAATAAAGTCATGTAGATAGCCATTTTTAAATTATGCAATAGAATAGGGTAATCGTGTAATTTCTTGTAATCTTTACTTAAATGAATTAATCCGTCATAGGGAACCCGAAAGGGGCGTTGTGGGGTGCTAACACCTTCCCCACACATAACTAACTCCCTTACCTAACTCTGGTTATAATGGCCAAGTTTGGTTTTTATTAAAATCAACGCCTTTTTATCCTTTTCCAATGTTTATGGTCAAAACATTGGTGGCGACTCCAAAAGAACCCTTTTTCGAAAACCTTGCTTTTATTAGAGGATAGTTCAATTGTTGAGCACCTTGGAAGCAATGAACATAATTTTAACATAAAAACGCAAGTCTAAACCATCTTTTCGCGACCACTCGCATAAACGTTCGAGATGTCCCTGGACGTCGGAACGGACGGCGGCGACAGTCATAATTTTTAAATTCCGCAAAATAAAAGGGCAAAAGCGTATTTTTCCGGTTTATTTATTAACAGAATAGATGGCCTATCATAGGGAACCCGAAAGGGGCGTCGTAAAGGAACTAACACTTTCTTTACGCGTAACTAACTCCCTTACCCAACTCTGGTTCTAACGACCAAAGTTGGTTTTTTGAAAACCAACGCCTTTTAAACTCCTTTTCCGATGTTTCCGGTAAAAACATCGATGGCGACTCCAGAGAACCCTCAAAAACTAGCTCTTGGATTAGCCCGGTTATCGGACAATCCAAGAGCACCTTTTCGAAAACCTCGCCCTCAGGTTCAGCCCGGTTATCAGACAACCTAAAGGCGTTGTAACCACCAATAAAAAATGCGAAAATATAGAGAGTCGGAAACCATCACGTCGCTCCGACTGCCCTCATTTTGACGGTGGCGACAGATGGCGACTCCGCTAGGGAAGCCTAGAGAGTTGATCCCATTTAGTGATGGGCCAGCTTAAAAAAGAAATAAACCAAGAAAATAACGCTTTTGCCCTTACCTTGTATTATAACATGTTTTACGGTTTGACTTTAATAACTGTTGCTTGTTTATACTTACGCAATTGTGTGAAATACAAACTATACACAAACCCTTGCACACAACAGTTCCCTCTATACCCGGGGGCAAGTGAGAAATCCATAGGGAGTGGGTGGCAGGTACGATTCGCTGTAGTGATGGCCTTGTGCCCACCGATGTGATCGGAAGCCACCACTCAAGGTGATAACCTTCCTCTTTTGGCAACAAGACTGACTATGGCCTTAGTGCTAAGCATGGTCGGAAGGCTGGAGAGTGGGGACCCTATAATGGGGGCACCTTGGGGGCCTTAGCCTTGGTGAGGACAGTTAGAACCTACCTTCACCAAATCACTTTTCTGCAGGAAAACCCTACCTCGTGATAAAAACGAATTCTCGCCTGTTCGCAGATGATCGAATTGTGTGTGCCTATGTTTGCTGCATTTGTTTGTTGCATAGCATAACCAAACAACAGAAGAAAAATCACAAAAAAACATTTTCGCAATAAACGCCCTTATCTCGGACAGTCTGCCTTTTAGCTAGCCTGGTTTCAGGTTCTTTGTAAGCTAAGTAGCCACGCAGTTCCGACAGAAGAGATAAGGGACGCTAAATATTTTTCGCATAAAGCCGCATTTTATCTCAGACAGTCTGCCTTTTAGCTAGCCTAGTTTCAGGTTCTTTGCAAGCTAAGTAGCCACGCAGTTCCGACAAAAGAGATAAAAGGCTATAAAAAATAAACATAAAATATATATACTAAAAAAAAAAAATCAACTTCTGACAAAGTCAAATCATTCATATTACATCATATCATGAGTAAAGAAAAACCAAGAGAGAAAATAAAAAGTGAGAGCACATTCAGCATCATTCAAACAGAATCTCTCATGCATAGGCATATCCATGTTAGTTTAAAACACTCAACATGCATTGATAAACCTTTTTCGGGCATTCTAGAAAGTGGCTGGTCCTCTCCCCACTTGGACTCGCGCACAGAAAGCAAAAGCAATGGAAAATTTAGAGGAGTAAAACCGAAAGCTCACTGCGGAGGTCAACACCCTCCGCAAGCAAGTGGCCCAACTAATGGAGGTCGTCCGCCAGGGTCAAAGTAAGGGCGAAGACCAAGCTGAACACATCCCTCACCATGAGGAAGAGGAAGAGGAATACTTCTATGATGGGAAGGATGCTAAGACTGCACGCATCCTTACCCCAAAGGTATCCAAACAACAACTCTCCGCCCTGGAGGAAAGGCTCAAGGCGGTGGAAGGGCACAACTTCGACGTCAAGGAGGTGGCGGACATGTGCCTAGTGAAGAATATCCACTTCCCTCCCAAATTCAAGATCCCAGATTTCCCCAAATACGCCGGGATGACCTGCCCAAAGAACCATCTTACGATGTATTGTCGTAAGATGGCCGCCCATGCTGAAAACGAAAAACTCCTGATCCACTGCTTCCAGGAGAGTCTGGCGGACACAGCTCTCAATTGGTACATGCAGCTAGAGAGAGGACAATCCAGAGCTGGAAACAATTGGCTGATGCTTTTGTTCGTCGGTACCGATACAACATTGATCTAACTCCTGATAGGTCAGATCTCAGGACTCTGAGTAAAAGGAGCGACGAACCTTTCAAAGCATACGCCCAAAGATGGAGGGAAATGGCTGCCCAAATAGAGCCTCCTTTGACAGATAAGGAGACAGTGGCTATGTTCATCGATTCACTGACTGGAGCGTACTACGACAAGGCAATAGCCAGTACCTCCAACCTTTTCTCAGACATAGTCACTGTAGGGGAAAGAGTAGAGCAGGGGCTGAGGAGCGGGAAGATAGCACAGTCTTCCCAAGCTGGGGTCTCATTCAAGAAGCCTGCTGGCAAGAAGAAGAGCGAATCTGTACATGCAATCAACTTTGCCACTCCTTCTTCTACCCCACCAACGCCTAGGCAGCCTCACAAGAAAGAGAGGAAGTTCACTCCAATTTCCACTTCCTATGGGATGTTGTTGCCTCAGTTGTTGGAAGCCAAACTCTTGACCTGCGCTCCTCCCAAGAAGCAGTTGGAACCTCCCTACCCCGAATGGTATAAACCAAGCGAAAAATGCGCTTACCATTCGGGTTCACCCGGGAACTCTACAGAAAATTGCTTGACCCTTAAATATCGGGTTCAAGAATTAGTCGACGCCGGGTGGATAACTTTCGACTCCTCTGCTTCCGATGTCGACACCAAACCTCTATCAAAACCAGAGTAGCAGAGAGGGAGGACTGGGAGGATCAGCCATGGGGTGTCTGTTTTTTTTAAGCTTTTCTCTATATCTCCTGCGGTCCCCGCCCGTGGCCGCAGGAATTTTGATTAAAAGGGCTTGTACATACATCTTCATTCTCTTTAATACACGAGGCATTTTGTCATATTCATTCTTTTCCCTCTTCCATTTATTATTCTTTCAAAGATAAATTGAATAATAAAATCTATGACTAAAATAGAACCTAAAACACATCATGTCTGTGATTGATGAATCTCTGTGGACCCCAGAAACTGAAAGCGAATGGGTCGAGTCCGACAGTGAGCAAGAGACCATCTCTCCGGACATGCAAAGAATGTTGGAAAAGGAAACGTGCATCATACAACCACATCAGGAAGAGATAGAAACTGTTAATTTGGGAGAAGGGGCTGATGAAAAGAAGGTGAACATCGACACCCAAATAGAAAGTAGCATAAAAAGGGGGATTGATACAACTTCTAAAAGAATATATAGATGTAGTCGCTTGGTCTTATCATTACATGCCTGGGCTCGACACAAGCATAGTGGAGCATAGATTGCCATTAAAAGAGGGGTTCCGACCTGTGAAACAAAAACTCAGAAGAATCAAACTGGACTGGTCCTTAATGATAAAGGAGGAGGTGCAAAGGCAGTTGGATGCCAATTTCCTTGTAGTTTCCAAATACCCAAAATGGTTGGCCAACATAGTACCCGTCATCAAAAAGACCGGGAAGGTCAGGGTCTACGTGGATTATAGGGACCTCAATCGAGCAAGTCCAAAAGATGACTTTCCCCTACCGCATATAGACACGCTGGTAGACCATACCGCTACCAACGCACTTTACTCCTTCATGGATGGGTATGCGGGATACAACCAAATCAAGTTGGCTGTTGAGGATAGACAAAATACCTCATTTATTACACCTTGGGGCACCTTTTGCTATCGCGTGATGCCCTTCAGACTCAAGAATGCAGGGGCTACTTATCAAAGGGCTATGGTCACGCTGTTCCATGACATGATCCACAAGGAAATAGAGGTGTATGTGGATGACATGATTGCCAAGTCCAGGAATAAGATGGACCACATTCATTATCTCAAAAAGCTTTTTGACAGACTCTGAAAATATCAACTCAAATTGAACCCAGCAAAGTGTACCTTCGGAGTACGATCAGGAAAACTCCTAGGGTTCATTGTCAACGAATGGGGAATTGAAGTGGACCCCGACAAAACCAAGGCAATTTTGGAAATGCCTCCACCAAGCACAGAAAAGGAAGTCAGAGGTTTTCTAGGCCGAATTAACTACATTGCTCGTTTCATCGCACAATTGATGGACAAATGTATACCCATCTTTAAACTATTGCGCAAAAGCCAGCCAACGGTGTGGAATGAAGAATGCCAACAAGTGTTTGATAAAATCAAAGCTTTTCTAACCAATCCACCAGTATTGGTACCACCCGTTGAAGGGAGACCTCTGATCCTATACTTGTCAATACTTGAAGAGTCCATGGGATGTGTGCTCAGCCAACATGACGAAACCGGGAAAAAGGAACGAGCCATTTACTATCTGAGTAAGAAATTCCTAGATTATGAAACCCGTTATACACCATTCGAAAAAACCTATTGCGCATTGGTGTGGGTCACTCAGCGTCTCCGACAATATATGGCTCGACATACAACATGGTTGGTCTCCAAAATGGACCCAATCAAGTACCTCTTCGAAAAACCCATCCTGACCGGAAGAATAGCCAGGTGGCAAGTCCTCGTCTCAGAATTCGATATCATTCATGTTACCCAGAAAACTATTAAAGGAAGTCCCCTAGAGGACTATCTAGCCCATGGATCAACAAACGAATATCAGTCCCTACAAGATGACTTTCCCGATGAGCATATCATGCATATTGAACACGAAGAGACCAAAGAAGAAGCATGGACTATGTTTTTCGATGGGGCTTCAAACATGCTTGGACATGGGATAGGAGAAATTTTGATATCCCCCGAAAAGAAACACATTTCGGTAACGGCCAGGCTTAATTTCGATTGTACCAACAACATGGCCGAGTACGAAGCATGTGCACTAGGGATCCAAGCGGCTTTAGATCATGGGGTTACCAAGCTCAAAGTCTTCGGTGATTCATCCCTTGTCATCTACCAACTTAAAGGTGAATGGGAAACCCAAAACTCAAAACTAATCCCATATCTAGAACACATCCAAGACTTAGTTTCAAGAATGGAAAGTGTTACCTTCCAGTACATCCCTCGGGAAGACAACCAATGTGCTGACGCCCTCGCCACTCTATCATCCATGTTTTCCCTAGATCAAGAACATGAGATGCCAATCATCCAAGTTAAGTTGCATGACAAACAAGCTTTTTGCATGGCAGTAAATAGCAAGCGCGACCAAAACCCCTGGTACCATGACATCAAGCAGTACCTCATGAGGGGCGAATATCCTGAAGGAATCAGTGACAATGACAAACGAACCATTCGTAAGAGGGTCGTAGGGTTCACGTTAATTGAAGGAACCCTCTACAAAAAGAGCCTCGATTTCACTCTCTTAAGGTGTGTGGACTATGAAGAAGCCCAGACCTTGATAAGAGAAATCCACAAAGGAACTTTTGGAACCCACGCACCTGGGCATGTCAAGGCCAAGAAGATTTTAAGGGCAGGATACTTTTGGTCCACAATGGAAACCGATTGTCACCAGTACGCCAAAAAGTGCCATAAATGCCAAATTTATGCTGATAATATCCACGTACCGCCCGCACATCTCAGTAACCTAGCTACACCATGGCCATTTTCTATGTGGGGCATGGATGTCATCGGACCCATTGAACCCAGGGCGTCTAACAGCCATCGTTTCATCTTGGTAGCAATTGACTATTTCACCAAGTGGGTTGAGGCGGCGTCATATGCGCATGTGACTCGAAAAGTGGTGACCACTTTCATCAAGAAAAATATTATATGTCGGTACGACATCCCTCATAGGCTCATTACTGATAATGGGACCAATCTCAATAATAAAATGATGGAGGAGTTATGTCAGGACTTCAAAATTCAACACCACAATTCCTCCCCGTACCGACCAAAGATGAATGGTGCAGTAGAGGCAGCCAATAAGAATATCAAGAAAATCGTCCAGAAAATGGTAGTGACCTACAAAGACTGGCATGAGATGCTTCCCTTCGCCTTACACGGATACCGAACGTCGGTACGAACCTCCACAGGAGCTACCCCGTTTTCCCTCGTATACGGAATGGAGGTCGTACTACCAGTAGAGGTCGAAATACCCTCTCTGCGAGTTATCATGGAAGCAAAATTGACAGAAGCTGAATGGGTCCAAAGTCGGTACGATCAGTTGAACCTAATCGAAGAAAAACGGCTGGACGCCATATGTCGAGGGCAAGCTTACCAAAAGAAGATCAAGAAAGCCTACGACAAGAAGGTCAATCCTCGCACTTTCCAAGAAGGGGATCTGGTGATAAAGAAATTGCTTCCAGCCCAGAAAGACAAAATTGGGAAGTGGACAGCAAACTATGAAGGACCCTTTGTGGTCAAGCGAGCCTTCTCAGGAGGGGCCCTTATCCTCACCAACATGGATGGAGAAGAGCTCCGATATCCTGTCAACTCAGATGCGGTAAAGAAATACTACGCTTAAAGACATTGCTCATGACCCGTCAGGATGAAAACTCGCAAAGAGCGTCCTGGGCAAAAGATAGGGTCTATATTCCTCGCTAGGACACGTCCTAGGCAAAAATTAGAGGTTTAAAAAAAAACAACAACAAAAAAAGAGAGCAATGATTACCTTAGCCGAAAACCGAAAAGGCGACTAAGGTAATACCTTCACAAAAGCAAGCAGACTTCGCATAGTCTTCACTCCGGATTCGAGCATCTCGACTGAAGGGACCAGGAAAAATGGGGAAACAAAGATCATAGACATGATTGTGGCACCCTCATACAGTTTAGCCAACCCTGGCCAGCCTTGCTTACAAATTCTTTTGTAAATCCCCATGTAAAAATAAACCATCTGTTTATACCAATAAAAATTGTCTTTTCTTCTCTTTACCTACTTGTGTGAATGTCTCTGTATTAACGAAATATGAGCATGCATAAAACAAGCAATTCAAGAAAGCATAATAAAAACAAGACGAATGACACCAACAAGGGCCAAGCAAAAAGTACAAGGCAGCCTGCTAGATTGAAAACCCGCAAAGGGCGGTCTAGGCAAAAGATAAGGCTTTCATAAAAAAAAGCCCACCAAAATATCTCAGGCAAAAGAATCAAAACCCGCTAGATCGAAAACCCGCAAAGGACGGTCTAGGCAAAAGACAGGGTTAAAACAAAAAGTGCAAAAGAATAAAAAGAAAAAAAAAAGTACCAGTCACTTTCTAGATGCTCTCAACTAAAAATAACTTGCATCAGTAGCATCCACACACATGTAGTCGCACCAAACGACTTTGTCAAAAATAAAAATTACTTTAGATAAAAAAGGCAAAAAATGAAAAGCATTCATGCATATAAGGAGACTAACTCCATGATTGAAAACAGGATCATCAAGACCAACTTTCCAAATAATGCCCTCAAGAAAACACAGCAAGTCATCAATCAAGCGACTCATCAAAATAAGAGCTTCCAGAAGCCAAAGCTCCAATCATTACCCAATAAAGGAGGGCACAATCATCAGACATCATAAAGGAAAAGCCGACGGAAAGGCTTAGTCATCCCCGAAAGGATCCTTGCCTACTCCAGAGGCAACACAAAAATTACCCCATGGCTCAGCACCACCATCACATGAGTCATCGAGCACACTCACCCAAAGTCTCCTCCACACCCCCCAATGGAGAATAAAGGCTTCAAGAGCCCATCATCATTAACAGTCAAAAGAGTCCAAACCATCAAGGGCTCAACAAAAAGAAAGAAGAGAAAAGAAAACTCGTGCACCCCCAGCGGATGTCCAAAAAGGCCATGATAGAGAGGGTCGAATAAAAATCCTTAAGTGATTCTCATCCCCTAGTGGAATAAAAGCTTTACAAGATCAGCTCGCATCAACATTAATCAAGGAGCCAGGACTCCATCCCAAAAAAATCGGATCCCCATGGAAGTTAATAATCCCATGATGGATCACCTAAGAAAATTTTATCCCCTGCGGATCCCTAAAAAGAAGGGAAAAAGCCAGCGTAACAAAAAAGCTTAAAAAGGAAAAAGGGCATGCGCTCAATAAGAAAAGCCAAAATCCTACATCGCGAGAGAAAAGAGATAAAACTGCGAGAAAAAGGCAGGATTAAACCATCACCTCAACCAACAAAATTTTGACTACCAAGCCAGAGTGGAACAAACAAGACTCATCTGACCAGCCAGTAAAAGTCGGATGATCACCACCAAAAGTCAAAAACAAAGAGTCCCCAGCGAACAAGCAAGTTGGATGAGCACCCACAAAATCCTCGACGCAGACCGGATGACAATTCCCAAAAAAGACAAACACAAACAAATAAAATTACATCCCAACAACCGGCGCATGAGCAGTAAGCCGCCACTACCACCAGTCCTACGCAGTGGACTGTACCAGCCTGATAGGAGGTTCATACCTATCAACCAGCACACAAGGAGTGCCCAACCGGCGCATGGGCCACCTGAACAGTAAGCCGCCACTACCACCAGTCCTACGCAGTGGACTGTACTAGCCTGATAGGGGGTTCATACCTATCAACCTGCGCACGCGGTGCACCTGATCTGCGCTTGAGCCGGATCAGTAAGTCGCAATTACCAGCCTGATGGGGGTTCATACCCATCCAGTCCCACACAGCGGACTGCAACTACCAGCCTGATGGGGGGTTCATACCCATCAACCGAAGGATCGACTACCGTTAGAAGGAGTTGTCGCCGCCGTCCGTTCCGACGGCCTGGGACGTCTCGAACGTTAATGCGAGCGGTCGCGAAAAGATGGTTGAGACTCGCGTTTTTTGTTTAAAACATGTTCATTGCTTCCGAGGTGCTCAACACTGAACTATCCTCTAATAGAAGCAAGGTTTTCGAAAAGGGTTCTTTTGGAGTTGCCACCAATGTTTTGACCATAAACATTGGAAAAGGAGAAAAAGACATTGATTTTAATAAAAACCAACTTGGCCATTATAACCAGAGTCGGGTAAGGGAGTTAGTTACGTGTGGGGAAGGTATTAGCATCCCACAACGCCCCTTTCGAGTTCCCTATGACGGATTAATTCATTTAAGTTAAGATTACAAAAAATTACGCGATTACCCTTATTTTATTCATACAATAAATATGGCTATCTACATGATTTTATTTACATTTTATGAAGCAATAAATAAAGCAGTAAAGGAGAAGAGATTTGAGAAGAACCTCCGTAGCAAGCTTTATATATCAACTCTATTACAATAAGGACGCTTTTCGGCAATCCCTCGCTCTACAATGACTCTCCTCTCGATTACAGACTCGACTTGACTAAATTTTCTAGAAGAATCGAATGCCGGAATACAAATTCCTTAACTGATTGTTACCTTTTAAAGGCAATCAGAAAGATCATTCGAGAGAGGGAGAGAAGTAGACAAGTCTTCTGAGTTGTCTGGGGTCTGGAAGATGACAAATGAGGCTCCTATTTATAGCCATTTTTCGCCTGGACATCTGGGACGACCGTCGGGGTTAGGACGGCCGTCCCAACTGCATATTTTACACTGGGACAATTTGGGACAGCCTGGTGCATTTGGGACGGCCGTCCCATTTGAATTTAGGGACTTGGGACGCGCGTCCCAAATGTGAGACGTGCGTCTCACATGCATTTTTGTGTTTGGGACGGCTGTCCCAGTGTGTTTGGGACGGCTGTCTTCGCGTTCGGGACCCCGAAGCTTTCCTTCCTTTCAGACGTCGTTTGATGTCGATGTGTGTCCGTTGAAGCTTTATCTTCATATAGGATGTCCTCTTGGCCTTCATTAAGATTCTAGGCGAGCTTTGTCTTCGTGTAGGAAGTCTCTTTAGTCTTTATTGTGTGAATGGGTGAACTCCGTCTTTGTTGTGGGAGGTCTTTCTCGGTTTTTCTTTGATATGAAGTCGGGTGAACTGTATGAAGTTTCCTTAGTTTTTATTTTGAGAGGCCGGGCAAAATTAGGGGTCTACAGCTGCCCCCCTTCACCTGCCTAGCTAATTTTTCGGCTGGATATGTCGACAAAATTAGTTGGTAGGGGAAGGAGTTAACCCTTTTGCCTGGTCATCCTTCGGATGCTGCTCCTTGCTGATCCTCCAGATGATAAATAGTTTGATAGGTACCAACCCCTATCTGGTTTGAGCCTCCTTTTGTAAAGCTCTGGTGAGTACTTACCCTCACCCGGTATAAGTCTGTATTTTACTAGACTTTAGTGAGTACCTACCCCCCACTAGGTATGAACCTTGTTCTGCAAGGTTTTGGTGAGTACCTACCCTCACCTGGTATGAGTTTGCATTTTGCTAAACTCTTGTGGGTACTTACTTCTGAGGTGCTCAACACTGAACTATCCTCTAATAGAAGTAAAGTTTTTGCACCCATTTTTGTAATGCTTCTGGTGAGTATTTTACTCTACCTGATGCATTTTGCTAAGTTTTGATGAGTACCTATCCTCATCTGGTATAAACCTTATTTAATAAGGTTTTGGTGGGTTTATTCTTCCACCTGGTACGAATCTGCATTTTTGCTAGATTCTAGTGGTTTTTACAACTCCACTTGGTGTGAACTGGCATATTGACTAGGTTCTAGTGGTTTTTACACCCCCACTGGGTGCGAACCTCCATATTGACTAGGTTCTAATGGATTTTACACCCCCATTGGGTGCGAACCTGCATATTGACTAGGTTCTAATGGATTTTACACCCCCATTGGGTGCGAACCTGCATATTGACTAGGCTCTAGTGGTTTTTACACCCCCATTGGGTGCGAACCTGTATATTGACTAGGCTCTAGTGGTTTTTACACCCCCACTGGGTGCGAACCTGCATATTGACTAGGTTCTAATGGATTTTACACCCCCATTGGGTGTGAACCTGCATATTGACTAGGTTCTAATGGATTTTACACCCCCATTGGGTGCGAACCTGCATATTGACTAGGTTCTAATGGATTTTACACCCCCATTGGGTGTGAACCTGAACCTGCATATTGACTAGGTTCTAATGGATTTTACACCCCCATTGGGTGCGAACCTGCATATTGACTAGGCTCTAGTGGTTTTTACACCCCCACTGGGTGCGAACCTGCATATTGACTAGGTTCTAATGGATTTTACACCCCCACTGGGTGCGAACCTGCATATTGACTAGGTTCTAATGGATTTTACACCCCCATTGGGTGCGAACCTGCATATTGACTAGGTTCTAATGGATTTTACACCCCCATTGGGCGCGAACCTGCATATTGACTAGGCTCTAGTGGTTTTTACACCCCCACTGGGTGCGAACCTGCATATTGACTAGGTTCTAATGGATTTTACACCCCCATTGGGTGCGAACCTGCATATTGACTAGGCTCTAATGGATTTTACACCCCCATTGGGTGCGAACCTGCATATTGACTAGGTTCTAATGGATTTTACACCCCCACTGGGTGTGAACCTGCATATTGACTAGGTTCTAATGGATTTTACACCCCCATTGGGTGCGAACCTGCATATTGACTAGGCTCTAATGGATTTTACACCCCCATTGGGTGCGAACCTGCATATTGACTAGGTTCTAATGGATTTTACACCCCCATTTGGTGCGAACCTGCATATTGACTAGGTTCTAATGGATTTTACACCCCCATTGGGTGCGAACCTGCATATTGACTAGGTTCTAATGGATTTTACACCCCCACTGGGTGTGAACCTGCATATTGACTAGGTTCTAGTGGATTTTACACCCCCACTGGGTGCGAACCTGCATATTGACTAGGCTCTTCTCATTCAATCTTTTGATTGATGAGTTCATACCCCTAACGGGCCTTCGGAGAAGTGTTGGCGGCTTACGGTCTTTGATCATGCGCCTATTCCTTGGGGAATGATTTGGTTTTTTACCTTGACTTTTTTAGTCATCCGGTTTTTACCGGGGATTTCATTGTTTTGGATTTTTCCTTTAGCCATCCGGCTTTTGCCGGGGATTTCATTATTTTGGCTTTTTCTTGCAGCCATCCGGTCTTGACCGGGGATTCTTTGTTTTGGCTTTTTCTTTTAGCCATCCGGCTTTTGCCGGGGATTCTTTGGGTTTTGGCTTTTCCTTTTAGCCATCCGGTCTTTGCCGGGGATTCTTTGTTTTTGGCTTTTTTTGTTTAGCCATCCGGCTTTGCCGGGGATTCTTTGCTGGCTGCCTCTTATTAGGCGGGAATCCTCTGGGGATTTTGAATTCTCTTATTGATTGTGCCTCTTGATTAGGCGAAGATCCACTTGGGGATTTTGTTGTGCCTCTTGATTAGGCAGGAATCCACTGGGGATTTTGTTGATTTTTTTATTGTGCCTCTTGATTAGGCGGGTGCTTCAATAGTGGTGAAGGCTTTTTACTTGTTGTTTTTCGCCTCTCGAATAGGCTGATGTTCTACTTGAGGGTATTTGTTCTTAATAATACCTCCGAGTAGGTGGATGCTTTTTGAAAGCTTTGTGCTTGTATTACCTCTTATAGGTTGATTTCCCATTTCTTGGGGATATCGGTTTTTGCTTACCTTAGGCGAGGCTCTTCTTGGGAGTGAAGGCTTTGCACTTCGCTGGGGATATTCATACTTGGGTGTTCCGGATGGTTAACTCCCCGAGGATATGAATTTGTAGTTTGCCTTTGTCTGGTAGGCTTCTTTGGGGATTTTTCTTTTTGATGATCCACTGGAGAATTAATTTCATTCGGAGATCTATTTTGAATTGTCCCCCTAAGGAGAAATGGAGTTTTTCGACTCCTTATTGGATGTTTGTTGTTTTGAGTCGGCTTTGCCTATGCTCTTATTCTGTCTGGGGAATGGGTTTTTATTTTTTTTTATTTTTTTCTCGCGATTTGAACTTCTTTTTTCGCGAGTTGGTTTTTTACACATGTGTGCCTTTTTATGCACATTGGTTTTTTGGATGAAAAGATATTTTTCTCTTTTCTTTTTTGTGATCCACGGGGAATTTTTCTCTTTGGAGATCTAATCTTTGATTTGATTTTTCATGATGATGGAGTCTTGAGCTCCTGTTTTTTAGTGAAACTCTTTATTGAGCGGGATGAAGAGATTTTCTTCTTTTTCTCTTTTTTGGGATTCACCGAGGAGTCTGTTGGTTTCCTGGGGATCCAAATTTGATGACGGAGTCCTGGCCCCTAGCTTTGTGAAGCTCTTATTTGAGCTGGAAGATGGAAAAAATCTTTTGTTTTCCTCTTTTTGTAGACGTTTCTTGATATGCTCTGTTAGGAGACATTTATTTGACCTTTTTCTGTAGTGGCCTCTGTTAGGGGATGAAAAGTTTTTCTTTCTTTTCCTTCTGTTGTCCCCTGGTGATGTGGAGGATTTGACTCCGTATGATGGGCTCTTGTGTAGCCCTTATTCTCCTTATTCTCCTTATTCTGCTTTGGGGAAGTGGCGGAGACTCTTGCATGAGTGTGCTTGATGACTCATGTGGCGATGAAGCTGAGTCGTGAGGTAATCTTTTTGTTTTGCCTCTGGAGTAGGCAAGGATCTGCTTGGGGATGATCAAGCCTTTCCGTTGGCTTTTCTACATTGATGACTTTCTTTTCCTTTGGATGGAAGGATGTTAATTGAAGTTTCGACTGACTCTTTTTTGATGACTCATGTGGTGATGATGCTGAGTCGTGGAGTAATTTTGTTTTGCCTCTGGAGTAGGCAAGGATCCGCTTGGGGATCATCGAGCCTTTCCGTTGGCTTATCTATGTTGATGGCTTCTTTCTTTCTTGGATGGAAGGATGCTGATTGCAGCTCTAAATGACTATGTTTGATGACTCATGTGGTGGTGCTGAGTCATGAAGTATTTTTCTGCCTTTGAATAGGCAAAGATCTTCTTTGGGGATTTTCAAGCCTTTCTGTTGGCTTTTCTGTTTTGATGTACCTTCTTTTATTGGTATAGAAGGTTGATGGTTGGAGCTAGTTTCCTTGAAGCTCCTTATTTTGCTGAAGATAATTTTGATTTCGCTTTTCCCGATTTTGATTTTCATATGGAGACTAGATTCTGGCGCCTCCTGTTTTCAATCACAAGTATGGAGACTAGCCTCCTTATATGCATGTTTATTATCTTTATTTGAAGAAAATTATTTTTCTTGATTTTGACAAAGTCGTATTATGCAACTACTTTGTGTGTGGATGTCCTAAATGCAATCTATTTGTTTATTTATTTTTGATGCACTTAGAAAGTGACTAGCCTTCTCCCGTTGGCTTCTTATGAATACGCCGATGGGCTCCTCCTTTACGACCATGATGATGGGCTCCTCTTTTATTCATCTCTTGGTTTTAGCCCTATCTTTTGCCTAGACCGCCCTTTACGGGTTTTCAGTCTAGCGGGCTGCCTTAATTTTTGCCTAGAATATCTTAGGGGGCTTTTGCCTTATCTTTTGCCTAGATCGTTCTTTTGGGGTTTCCGATCTAGCAGACTACCCTAGTTTTTTCCTAAGAATATCCTAGCAGGCATTTGTTATTTTCTTATTATTTTTATACTTCCCTTTTTTAGATGCATGCTTCATCTTTGATTAAAAGTCTTTGTGCATATTTATGATTTATCAATAAAGAGGCATTTCCATAATATTTGGTCAAGAGAAAGGAAATGAAAAGGAATTTTTATTGATAAATGAGCAAAAGTTTATTTCTTTTACAGAAGGATTTCAAGAGATATTTAGAAGAATGGGTAGTCAGGGTTGGCTGTACTATTTAGGCTTGAACAGTCATGTCTATGATATCTGCCCCCCAGTTCTTCTAATTGCTTCAGTTGAGATGTCTGAGCTCAGAGTGAAGACCATGCAGACTGCTTGCTTCTGGAAGAATGTTACCTTAGCCGCCTTTTCGGTTTTCGACTAAAGTAACCATTGCTCTTACTTAGTTTTTTTTTTTTTTACCTCTACTTTTTGCCTAGGACGTATCCTAGTGAGGAATATAGACCCTATCGTTTGCCCAGGAATGCCCTTTGCGGGTTTTCATTCCTGACGGGTCTTGAGCAATGTCTTCAAGCATAATACTTCTTCACCGCATCAGAGTTGATTGGGTGTCGAAGTTCCTCTCCATCCATATTGGTGAGGATAAGGGCCCCCCCTGAGAAAGCTCTTTTGACCACAAAGGGTCCTTCGTAATTTGCTGCCCATTTTCCAATTTTATCCTTCTGGGCCGGAAGCAGTTTCGTTATAACTAGATCCCCTTCTTGATAAGTATGAGGGTGGACCTTTTTATCATAAGCCTTTTTGATCTTCCTTTGATAGGCTTGTCCATGGCATATAGCATTTAACCGCTTTTCATCGATAAGGTTTAATTGATCGTATCGACTTTGAACCCATTCGGCTTCTGTTAATTTTGCTTCCATTATGATTCGCAAGGAAGGTATTTCGACCTCTATTGGCAATACAACTTCCATTCCATATACAAGGGAGAATGGAGTAGCTCCTGTTGAAGTCCTTACAGACGTCCGATAACCATGAAGAGCAAAGGGCAACATTTCATGCCAGTCCTTATAGGTTCTAACCATCTTTTGAACAATCTTCTTGATGTTTTTATTAGCTGCTTCTACTGCGCCATTCATTTTGGGCCGATAAGGAGAAGAATTATGGTGTTGAATTTTGAAATCTTGACATAGTTCTTCCATCATCTTATTATTTAGATTGGACCTGTTATCGGTAATGAGGCGATGTGGGATGCCATATCGACATATGATATTCTTCTTAACAAAGGTGACCACTACCTTTTTAGTCACATGTGCATAAGATGCAGCTTCTACCCACTTAGTGAAGTAGTCAATGGCTACCAAAATGAATCGATGACCATTGGATGCCTTAGGTTCAATAGGTCCAATAACATCCATGCCCCACATAGCGAATGGCCAAGGTATAGTCATAACATTGAGAGGTACTGGTGGGACATGTACATTATCTGCATGTACCTGGCACTTGTGACATTTCCTGGCATACTGATGACAGTCTTTTTCCATTGTGGACCAATAATATCCTGCCCTGAGAATTTTCCTAGCCATGATATGGCCTGGCGCATGCGTCCCGAAGGTTCCTTCATGTATTTCCCTAATCAGTATCTGGGCTTCTTCAATATTGACGCATCTTAGCAAAGTAGAATCAAAGTTCTTTTTATAAAGGGTTTCTCCTATCAACATAAACCCTATGGCTCTTTTCCGAATGATCCTTTTATTGTTGTCGCTGATCCCCTCGGGGTATTCACCCTTTGTCAAGTATTGCCTTATGTCATGATACCAAGGGTTTTCATCTTTTCCACTGTTTATCATCATACAAAAGGCTTGCTTGTCATGCCTTTTGACCTGGATGATGGGCATCTCATGTTCTTGTCCTAATGCAAACATAGATGATAATGTTGCCAGTGCATCTGCAATCTGGTTATCTTCCTGAGGGATGTACTCGAAACTGATGTTTCCCAGTTTTGAAGTCATATTACGGATGTGTTCCAGATAAGGGATTAATTTGGAATTTCTAGTTTCCCATTCACCCTTGAGTTGGTAAATAACCAGGGATGAGTCACCAAATACTTTGAGTTTAGTCACCCCATGATCCAGAGCTGCTTGAATACCTAGAGCACAGGCTTCGTATTCCGCCATATTATTTGTACAGTCAAAGTTTAATTTGGCTGTTACTGGGATATACTTCTTTTCGGGAGATATTAACATAGCTTCGATCCCATGTCCCATTAAGTTTGAAGCTCCATCGAAAAACATGATCCACTCATCATTTTCAAGCTCTTCATGTTGGATGTGCATTATGTGCTCATCTGGAAAATCGTCTTGGAGGGATTGATATTCATTAGTTGGCCCATGTGCCAGGTAGTCTGCTAAAGGACTGCCTTTGATAGCTTTCTGAGTGACATGAACAATGTCGAATTCTGAGAGGAGTACTTGCCACCTGGCTATCCTTCCGGTCAAGACGGGCTTTTCAAACAGGTATTTGATTGGATCCATTTTGGAAATCAACCAAGTTGTATGTATGACCATATATTGTCGAAGGCGTTGAGTTGCCCACACCAATGCACAACATGTTTTTTCGAGTGGTGTATAACGGGTTTCATAGTTTAGAAATTTCTGACTGAGGTAATATATGGCTTGTTCTTTTTTACCCGTATCATCTTGCTGACCGAGCACACATCCCATGGATTCGTCGAGTACTGAAAGGTAAAGAATCAGGGGCTTTCCTTCCACAGGTGGTACCAGTACTGGGGGATTGGTTAGGCATATTTTGATTTTTTCGAAAGCTTGTTGACATTCATCGTTCCAAACTTTCGGTTGGTTTTTACGCAATAACTTGAAGATAGGAGTACACTTGTCCCTTAATTGCGCGATGAACCGTGCGATGTAGTTTATTCGGCCTAAGAACCCTCTGACTTCTTTTTCTGTTCTTGGTGGGGGCATTTCTATGATTGCCTTTGTTTTATCAGGGTCCACCTCAATTCCTCTTTTACTGACAATAAATCCAAGGAGTTTTCCTGATCGTACTCCGAATGTGCATTTAGCCGGGTTGAGCTTAATATGATATTTTCGAAGTCGATTGAATAACTTCTTTAAGTATTGGAGGTGATCTATTTCGTTTTTGGACTTGGTGATCATATCATCCACATATACTTCGATTTCTTTGTGGATCATATCATGAAATAGCGTGACCATAGCCCTTTGGTAAGTAGCCCCTGCGTTCTTGAGTCCAAAAGGCATCACTCTATAGCAGAATGTACCCCACGGTGTAATGAAGGAAGTTTTTTCTCTATCTTTGACAGCCAATTTAATCTGGTTATACCCTGCATATCCATCCATGAAAGAATAGAGAGTATTTGTAGCGGTATGATCTACCAGCATATCGATATGTGGTAAGGGAAAATCATCTTTTGGACTTGCATGGTTTAAATCCCTGTAATCTACGCATACTCTGATTTTTCCATTTTTCTTTACAACTGGCACAATGTTGGCCAACCATTCAGGGTATTTTGATACAATCAGAAAATTGGCGTCCAATTGTTTTTCTACTTCTTCCTTAATTTTTAAGGACCATTCTGGCTTTACTCTTCTGAGTTTCTGCTTAACTGGTCGAAATCTCTCTTTTAATGGTAATCGATGCTCTACTATACTTTTATCGATTCCGGGCATATCATGGTAGGACCATGCAAACACATCCGCATACTCTCTTAGTAATTGTATTAGTTTTTCCCTGATATCATTGTCAATTTGGGTTCTAATATTTACTTCTTTCTTATTATCTTCTTGTCCCAAATTGATGGCCTCAGTTTTTTCCTGATGGGGCTGTATTGATTGAGCTTCTTTTTCTAGCAGTCTTTGCATGTCCGGGGAAATGGTCCCCTCCTCATCTGTCCGACTCAATCCATTCGTCTTCAGCTTTCAGATCTTCCAGGGAGTTTTCAATTATAGACATGACTGTATGGTTATGCTTTGTTTTAGATTTCTTTATTAAATGTATAAGAGGGAAAAGAATAAAAGAGAATATGAATATTAAAAAAAATGCCTCATTGTATTGATAGAAACAAAACATTTACAAAGCCCTTATTAACCACAAATCTCGTGATCATGGGCAGGGATCACGAGGAGTACATCAGAAGCTTTTCTATATATTTTATATATTTTTTTTTACATTTTTAGAGATGGTAAAAATGATGAGCCCTAAATTGCTGGTCTTCCTTATCCCGTCTCTTACTCGAGCTTTGATAAGGGTCTGCTCGTCCACCTTTGGAGTAGATGCGTCAAAAGTGATCCATCCTGCCTCTATCAAACTTTGGACCTTGTGTTTTAAGGCCATACAGTTTTCAACGGAGTGTCCCGGAGAACCTGAATGGTAATCACAACTTTCATTAGATTTATACCATTCTGGGTATGGTGGCTCCATCTTCTTGGGAGGACGCGCACTAGGAGTTTGGCATCCAACAATTTTAGCAGCAGGCTTCCATAGGAAGTGGGTATTGGAGTGAACTTCCTTTCTTGTCTGCGTGGCCTGGTCTGCTGCGAGGTGGAAGAAGGAGTGGCGAAGTTGATAGCATTTACGTCTCCTTCCTTCTTCTTTCCAAAGTTCTTTTTAAAGTTTTGAGTAGAGGAATTGGAGGAGGTTTGTTGTGCAATTCTTCCACTTTTCAGACCTTGCTCTACTCTTTCTCCTATGATGACCACATCCGCAAAGAGTGTTGATGTGTTCCCTATCATTTTGTCATAATAGGGACCCGTCAAAGAATTGATGAACATTGATGTAGTTTCCTTGTCGGACAGAGGAGGTTCCACTTGTGCTGCCAATTCCCTCCATCTTTGAGCATATGCTTTAAAAGATTCGTCGTTTTTCTTGCTTAGTAGTTGTAGATCTGCTCTTTCAGGGGTCAGATCAATATTGTATTTATAGCGACGAAGAAAAGCATCTGCCAGATGTCTCCAGGTTTGGATTTGCCCTCCTTCCAGTTGCATATACCAATTTAGGGCTGATTCAGCTAAGCTTTCCTGAAAGCAGTGGATCAGGAGCTTTTCATTATCCGCATATGCAGCCATCTTACGGCAGTACATTGTAAGATGGCTTTTGGGGCATGTCATTCCCATGTATTTTGGGAAGTCCGGAGTTTTAAACTTGTTAGGGAATTGGATATTTTTGACGAGGCACATATCAACTGCCTCTTTAACATCAAAATTATGCCCCTCCATGGCTCTCAATCGCTCTTCAAGGGCAGTCAGTTGTTGCTTTGATACTTCTGGTGCATGAATATGCACTGTCCTTGTATTAGATTGGGCTTGTTCATCATATGGTCCCTCCTCTTCTTCTTGGTGAGAGGCTTGTCCACTTTGAGGACCCTCTTTATGGAGATTCTGTTGACGCATCATTTCTAACATCTGTGCCATTTGTTCTTTTAGCGTATTAAGCTCAGTAATGAGCTTTCGATTTTGTTCCTCCAGATGTTCCATCTTCTTGGCTTTCTGAGCACGAGTGAGGACGGGCGGAAGACCAACCACTTTCTAAATGATTTAAAGATTTTTATTATAGTTTTTTTTAAATGATTGGTGTATCCTGGAATGAATGTGTTTATGTATGAGAGATTTTATTATGATGATGTTTATGCATACCTTTCTTAGTGCATTTATTTTCTCTCTTAATTTTGCCACTTATTGGATGATGTGGTATGAATGATACGACTTTGCCAAGAATCTTTTTAAAGTAAAAGATATTTTTATGGTTTTAAATTGTATGTTTTTTTATATTTTTTATGACCCTTTATCTCTTCTGTCGGTCAACGTGGCTACTTAGCTTGCAAAGAACTCGAAACCAGGCTAGCATAAGCTGAAGGCTGTCGAGATAAAGTTGGTCTTATCTTATCACTTTTTGATTTTTAGGGTTTTTCATTTTTTTTGTTTGTTGTATGATTACCCTATGCTAATGCATCAATACAAATGCAGCAAACGTATGCACACACAATTCATACATCCACGAGCAGAGCCACGCTTATTTAATCACGAGGTAGGGTTTTCCTGTAGAAACGTGCTTGGTTTAGGCGGTTCTAACTGTTCTCACCAAGGCGAAAGGTCCCCAAGGTGCCCCCATTATAGGGACCTCTCTATCTCTCAGTCCTCGGGTCATGCACGGAACTCCGTGGCGACATCCTTAGACCAAAAGAAGAGAGTTATCACCTTGAGTTGGTGGTTTCCGACAACGGTTGTAGCCCCGTGTGCCAACAAGCCGGTCGTATCTGCCACCCACTCCCTATAGGTAATCACTCTTGCCCCCGGGTATAGAGGGACTATTGTGTGCAAGGGTTTTTGTGTGCAATTTATATTTCAGACAATTTGCATAAATAATCATACAGCAGTTATTAAAGTCATACAATAAAACATACAAAAAAGGGTAAAGGCGTAATTTCAAATCTTTACTTAGTTTGAATTTATCCGTCACTAAATGGGATCAACTCTCTAGCTTCCCCAGTGGAGTCGCCATCTGTCGCCGCCGTCCGTTCCGACGTCCTGGGACGTCTCGAACGTTAATGCGAGCGGTCGCGAAAAGATGGTTGAGACTCGCGTTTTTTGTTTAAAACATGTTCATTGCTTCCGAGGTGCTCAACACTGAACTATCCTCTAATAGAAGCAAGGTTTTCGAAAAGGGTTCTTTTGGAGTCGCCACCAATGTTTTGACCATAAACATTGGAAAAGGAGAAAAAGGCATTGATTTTAATAAAAACCAACTTGGCCATTATAACCAGAGTTGGGTAAGGGAGTTAGTTACGTGTGGGGAAGGTATTAGCACCCCACAACGCCCCTTTCGAGTTCCCTATGACGGATTAATTCATTTAAGTTAAGATTACAAAAAATTACGCGATTACCCTTATTTTATTCGTACAATAAATATGGCTATCTACATGATTTTATTTACATTTTATGAAGCAATAAATAAAGCAGTAAAGGAGAAGAGATTTGAGAAGAACCTCCGTAGCAAGCTTTATATATCAACTCTATTACAATAAGGACGCTTTTCGGCAGTCCCTCGCTCTACAATGACTCTCCTCTCGATTACAGACTCGACTCGACTAAATTTTCTAGAAGAATCGAATGCCGGAATACAAATTCCTTAACTGATTGTTACCTTTTAAAGGCAATCAGAAAGATCATTCGAGAGAGGGAGAGAAGTAGACAAGTCTTCTGAGTTGTCTGGGGTCTGGAAGATGACAAATGAGGCTCCTATTTATAGCCATTTTTCGCCTGGACATCTGGGACGGCCGTCTGGGTTGGGACGGCCGTCCCAACTGCACATTTTACACTGGGACAATTTGGGATAGCCTGGTGCATTTGGGACGGCCGTCCCATTTGAATTTAGGGACTTGGGACGCGCGTCCCAAATGTGAGACGTGCGTCTCACATGCATTTTTTGTGTTTGGGACGGCTGTCCCAAACTGCTTTGGCCTGTCTTCGCGTTCCGGGACCCCCAAGAAGCTTTCCTTTCCTTTTTTCGGACGTCGTTTGATGTCGATGTGTGTCCGTTGAAGCTTTATCTTCATATAGGAAGTCCTCTTGGCCTTCATTAAGATACTAGGCGAGCTTTGTCTTCGTGTAGGAAGTCTCTTTAGTCTTTATTGTGTGAATGGGTGAACTCCATCTTTGTTGTGGGAGGTCTTTCTCGGTTTTTCTTTGATATGAAGCTGGGTGAACTGTATGAAGTTTCCTTAGCTTTTATTTTGAGAGGCTGGGCAAAATTAGGGGTCTACAGGAGTATCCTGAGGTTCTACCACGTGTTAACCAAAGGGATCGGCTACGTCAGAAGTAGTATCCTAGAGGTGCACAACACAAGTTTTCCCCAGAAGATCAACCGCCGCAAGACGGAACATCTGAAGGACAACCGGGCAAGAGGGTCAACTCCTTTACCCTCCAGTCGATCTCCTTGGCACAAAAGGCCAGCAGTCGACTGGTCGGGTAAAGGGGGGGGCAGCTGTAGACCCCAAATCTTGCCTGGTCTCACAATAAATATCAGAATACCTCCTTTCCGAAGATGGACGAAGCCTAAGAAGCCACTAGGAGAGACTATTAGGCCCCATAATAGGATAGGAGGGATTTTTGGCACAAAAATAAGGATTTTTGCCTTTTTGGGTCGAGACCGCCATCTCGGATTCGAGACCGCCGTCTCGCCTTGCACAAGTGGCGAGACCGCCGTCTCGTTTGGCGAGATGACCGTCTCGCCACTCGCGAAAGGCGAGACCGCCGTCTCGTTTGGCGAGATCGCTGTCTCGCCATTCCTGCAAGGCGAGATGGCCGTCTGAATGTCGAGACGGTCGTCTCGACCTTGTCAGACGAGACGACCGTCTCGACCTGACAGGTGCCAATCCCTATAAATAGGGTGCTCCCTCCCTTCATTTCCACACACCACACAGCTTTCTCACTCTCTCTCTAGTCACATCAAGAGTTTCTCTCTCTAGAATCCCTCCGACGCATTTTCGGAGCTTCTGAGTGTCTTTATAGTGTTTTTAGAGCGTTTTGAGAGGTTTCTGATGCCGTGTAGAGTGAAGGGCTGCCGCAAAGCACCCTATTTTTAAAGAATTAAATAGAAAGCTGGCTTCGAAGGTCTCTACTCTCTTTCTCTACCTTTTACTGCTTTATTTAAATTATGCAATATACATTAGGGCCATGTAGTCATAATTTTTAAATTCCTCAAATTAAAAGGGCAAAAGCGTATTTTTCTGGTTTATTTATTAACAGAATAGTTGGCCTATCATAGGGAACCCGAAAGGGGAATCGTAAAGGAACTAACACTTCCTTTACGCGTAACTAACTCCCTTACCCAACTCTGGTTCTAACGACCAAAGTTGGTTTTTCGAAAACCAACGCATTTTAAACTCCTTTTCCGATGTTTCCGGTAAAAACATCGGTGGTGACTCCAGAGAACCCTAAAAAACTAGCTCTTGGATTAGCCCGGTAATCGGACAATCCAAGAGCACCTTTTTCGAAAACCTCGCCCTCAGGTTCAGCCCGGTTATCAGACAACCTGAAGGCGTTGTAACCACCAATAAAAAATGCGAAAATATAGAGAGTCGGAAACCATTGCGTCGCTCCGATCGCCCTCATTTTGACGGCGGCGACAGGATGCTCATTTGAAGTACAAATGGCACAACCCCTTGCAGGTGGTGCATGTCTCTGATTTGCAGCAAGTTGGGAGACTAGGGTGGTGAGGGCATCAATCTTACTTTCTAGCTTCTTCTCCACTAAATCTGATGAACCCACATCATGGACACGTCTAAGGACTATGGCATCACTCCTCATGTTAAATTGCTGGGAATTGGACGTCATCTTCTCAATCAAACCTCTAGCAGCAGCAGGTGTCATGTCTCCTAAAGCTCCTCCACTAGCTGCATATATCATACTCATATCCATTATGTTCATCCCCTCATAAAAGTACTGCAACAGTAACTGTTCTAATATTTGGTGGTGAGGGAAACTTGCACAAAGTCTCTTGAACCTCTCCCAATACTCGTATAAGCTCTCTCCCATCTATTGCCTGATACCTAATACATCCTTCCTGATGGTAGTGGTCTTGGAAGCAGGGAAGAATTTCTCTAGAAAGACTCTCTTCAGATCATCCCAGCTCGTTATGGAACCAGGAGCTAAGTAGTACAACCAGTCTTTGGCCAGATCCTCCAAAGAGAAAGGAAAAGCCTTCAGGTATATGTGATCTTCAGGAACATTTTGTGGCTTCATGGTGGAGCAGACTATATGGAACTCCTTAAGATGCTTGTGTGGATCCTCACCTGCACGACCATGAAACTTGGGCAACAAATGGATTAGTCAAGTTTTAAGCACAAATGGTACATCCTCTTCAGGGTATTGGATACATAAATTTGCATAAGTGAAATCAGGTACAACCATCTCCCTAAGAGTCCTCTCACAAGGTCCAAAATTGTTTTGCTCACCCATGTTATCAAAATCACGATTATGTTCAGATGCAATAGAATGGTCAGATGCAGAGGAATGTTCAGAATTATGCATATTTGAGCTATCAATAACAGGTGGATTCTATTATACCTAACTAACCTATGGTAGATGTTATCAACTTCAGGGTCAAATGGTGTAAAATTATTGGATTACCCCTAGTCATGCACTATATACAGCATATCAAGTAGTTCTCAAACAAGCTTAAACAGGGGGTAAAACTGGAAACTTTTTGAAAATTTTCAGAACCACCAAAACAACTGCACCAAAACAGGGGGTACACGGACAAAAGGGTCAACCTTACCTAAATAGCCCACAAAAAGTCAACAGAATCACTCAATAATTCAAATTTTGAGCTACAAAACTCAATTTACCAAACCCTTTGGTCAGCATGCACTTAAAATCATAGGATTCAACAGAAAAAATCATCAAGGCAAAATGCTAAGTCTAGCTTTGTGAACTACCCTAGAAAAGTTTGGAAAAATAGGGTAATAAAACTTCAAAAAAAAAAAAATAGTAAACGACCTTTTTTTGGAGTTTCCAGTGGTCCAACTAAATATAATTGGATTGGGTTGCATAGATCAGAAAATTCACTATTCTTTTATATAAAATTTGACCAATTCTGACATCTGTAGCAAAAGTTATGGTCGTTTGAAGTTTTCACAATTTTTTCTTCACCACCCACTTGGAAACCATATCAAATGAATGAATTTGGACCTGTCCTTTTGCATGAACTTAAAACATGATGAAATAAGTGTGGACACCAAAAATGAGAGAAAAATTCGTTGATAAAGTATTTTTTTATATTTTCTGAAAACTAGTGAAAAATTGGCACTATTCATCTAGTAGAGGGAAAGGAATACACAATCCGAAATCTGCACCACCTCAACTTGAAACTGAAATGCCCTCTTCTATGCGACCATAAACACAACATAACTTATGATCAAATCTCATTACACAGCATCACATAAGAAAAAATCACTGTCCCATTGGTCATCTGTTTTGTACTGTTGAATTGGTCAATTTACTATTTCATTGGTTTTTACTGCTACCAAAATTTAACAACTCCAATTCTTTGTAAGCTTGCAATCTAACATCATAGAGGGCCACAATTAACCAATGTTGACACACTATAGAACATCACATAACACTTAGAATAGAACACTAAATCAACTATTGCTACACAACAAGACAGGATACAAAATTGCACAAATGAACTACCCTAAACTAAAGTAAACAAAATTTGAATTATGCAGACACACTGACTGATACGAGTTATGCAGACTCAATAGAACCAAACACTTTATTGCATAACACAACACAACACACCACCTTTGATAGAAACCAATGAGTCCCCGACAGTGGCGCCAAATTTGATCAGAGTCGTATCCGGTCAAATAAACAACATAAATGCAATACTAGGAAGTGACTCCTAGGTCGTCTCCCAAGGACAATTAGTTTCAATCAAAGATCCACAATCAAACAGATAAAAAAATAATAGGGGGGGGTTGCAGAAATTCGAATGATTAACAACTAAATAGTAGTAGAAACAACTTGGCTCCTTGATTAGATTTCAAGTCTCTTATCCCTGGGTAACACAAATTCTCTGTCCCAGTCAACCTTGTTCCATCCAACACCAATCCACTAAGCGAAGATTGATCAGGACTTCCCTACACGATTAAGCAACATGCAGAACATATTATCTCAGACCATAGAATTAAGTAAACTATGGAAACTGAAGTTTTACAGTTCACACACAACCCAAGTTCATTAAGCATCAACGTAGATTGAATGCAACCTATGGAACAATATATTGGAAAGCCAAATAAAAAGAGGTAAAATAACATGAAACGCAATATCCTCAAAGAGATTTGTCATCTGTTCAAGGAGCCAACCTCAAGGGGTTTAGCCTTCCATGGTAGGAACAAAAATTCAAAACAGTGAAGAAGAAGAAGATGCACCCGACATGAATGCAAAGAAGTTGGAGTATCAAAACCTGAATATCAGAATGTTTTCCGTGAATACAATCCTAAGAGAGAAGAAAAAGAATATCAGAATGTGGTGGCTTCTCTAGTCCTACTGCTCCTCTGAATTATAAGCCTACCCTAACCCTAGAGTCCCCTAGGAATGGGCCCAAGCTGGCCCACACGGGATTACACATAAAACAAACCCTAGCTGACATGGCAACCAATAATATGATGTGGAAATAGCAGCTGACATGGTAGGTGATGTGGCAACGACATGGCAGGTGACATGGTAGCACCTTTTCAAGTCCAAAAATTAAGTTCTAAACCCAATGAAACCTGCAATTAATTAATAAACAGAACTATCAGTCCAATGAAGCCTAATAATTGCAAACGCACTAATAATAGACAATTAAGCACAATGCTGTAAGAATTAATGAAACCTTTCTTGGACTGAATTCTTGAGTAACTTACAAGAACCAGCTCTGATACCAATTGTAAGAATTAATGGTTGAGTTCAAGAGGGGGGGGTGAATTGAACTTTTGTAAACTTTTTGAAAAACACTCTTTCTTTTGGAAGAATGGTTAAACTTTATCCAATCTTTTGTTAGGCAGATTTGATTTTAAACAAAGCAAGACTATAAGCAAGCAATAAAAGAGATGAAAGCAGAAATTCAACACAAAAGTTTATACTGGTTCACTCTTTCCCAGAGCTACATCCAGTTCTTGACAAATCTGCCAAGTTCCACTAATTCCAAGTGAAAATTACAACCAATAGATATACACCAATCTACCCCAAGAACTATCTCACAAACCCACAAGATAGACTCTTGAATAACCACCCAGTAACCAAATCCAGTTACTGTAACCAGTGCAGATTCAAACCCAATCTACACAATCACACTTTATACAAGTAAATGAAAAGAATAAACCTGGACTGCAGCTTTAACACTATAGAAGTCCAGAAGCAATTCTAACTCAGAACTTTCTCTCTTTGATGATCTTTCAACAATCTTGATCTAAACGCCTTATGATATGAAAAGTGTATGAATCACTAGTGCAGAAAAGGGCTTTTACGTCACCCAATTGTCGTCGCATGTAAAAATATTCAACATAAATAAAATGCGGTGACAATTTTGTAAATAAGGGACAAAACTTTTACGTCGCACACCCCAGCACGAGACGTAAAAGGCCTCCTTTTACGTCGCGCCACCCAGGTGCGACGTAAAAGAGGGCTTTTTACGTCGCGTGCTGGGGTGTGCGACGTAAAAAGTCTCTTTTATTCCCTCCCTGACACATTCCCTCGTCTCGTGCAACCAGGGTTTTTGAGAACGACGACGAGAACGACGACAACAGCTACCTCTGCACACCATTTTCGATCAGTTTTACAGTGAAAAACATCTACATTGTGTGTCATTTGATGAACTTGATATTTCTCCCCGATTGGATTCGAGTTTGAAATAATTTTTCGTCTACACTCGAGGTTAGTGTTCTATGTCATTGCTATATGTTTACATTGAATCCGTGATTGTTTTTTGGGATCTCAATCACGTTATAGTATGAATGTCTCCACTGGATTGTTATTGGAATGTAATTATTTGTTTATTTGTTTGAGTGCATTCGGTTTACACACTCCATTGTTGTTGGAACGTGCTTTGTTGTTTGTATATTAATTTTTTTTTACATATAATTTTTAAATCTCTAGGAGTGACGAAACTTTATAACATAATATGAATCGAAGTTGGATGAATGCACGTCGTATTAGTGAAGAGTACGAAAAGGGAGTTGAGGAATTTTTGAAATTTGCTAGTGAAAATGGAAAAGCTATGAAAGGGACATATTATTGTCCATGTGTTCGTTGTTTGAATCAAATTCGTCATAAACTTGAGGATATACGTGATCACTTGTTTGTTTATGGTATTATTAAGAGTTATACAATATGGACATGACATGGAGAAATATTAGACATCCCAACTGTGTCAACTACAGACAATTTTGATGAAGGGATAGATGATAATCTAGAGGATATGATACGTGATATTGGTGAAGAAAATTTTATGAAAGCACATCTATATGATTCTTTGAAATCAGATTTTGCACAACAATTGTACATAGGATGTAGTTTTACAAGATTATCAGCAACTTTAAAATTGTTTACTTTAAAAGCAAGAAATGGATGGACTGATAAAAGTTTCACCGAATTATTGGAGTTGTTGAAGGAGATGCTTCCTGAAGATAATACATTACCTATTCGTAACTATGAGGCATAGAAGATATTATGTCCAATGGGTTTAGAGTACAAGAAAATACATGCATGTCCTAATGATTGTATATTGTACATAAATGATTTTGCTAAATTAAAGATGTGTCCGACATGTGGTTTGTCGAGGTTCAAAAACAAAGTTGAGGAAAGTAGCGGTGAGGAAGAACTAGATGGTCCCCCTGCTAAGGTGTTATGGTATTTGCCAATTATACCTAGGTTTAAAAGATTATTTGCCATAAAAGAAGATGCAAGAAACTTGACATGGCATGCAAATGGTAGAAAATGTGACAATCTTCTTCGACATCCAGCTGATTCTCCACAATGGAAAAGGATTGATGAAACCTTTCCAGAATTTGGTGCAGAGCCAAGAAACTTGAGAATTGGATTAGCTACAGATGGGATGAATACTTATGGAAATTTAAGTAGTAAACATAGTTCATGGCCAGTTATGTTGATCATTTACAATTTGCCTCCTTGGTTATGCATGAAGAGAAAATATATGATGTTATCTATGATGATTTCAGGACCTCGACAACCAGGAAATGACATAGATGTATATCTTAGTCCTTTAATTGATGATTTGAAGATGTTGTGGGAAACAGGAGTGGATGTATTTGATTCATATCACGAAGTGAATTTCAGGTTGCGTGCAATGTTATTTTGTACTATAAATGATTTTCCAGCATATGGTAATTTGAGCGGTTATAGTGTGAAAGGTCATTTAACGTGTCCTTTATGTCAAGAAGACACAAGTTATATCCAATTGAAACATGGACAAAAAACTGCGTACAATAGGCATAGAAAGTTTCTAGTTGCTAATCATCCATATCGTAAAATGAAGAAAGCATTTAATGGATGTCAGGAGAATGCAATTGCATCAGTACCACGCAATGGTGAACAAGTATATGATCAAGTGAAAAATATTAATATTTTGTTTGGAAAGACCCAAAAGAAATCCAATGAGAAAAACATTTGGAAGAAACAGTCTATATTCTTCAATCTTCCTTATTGGTGTAAGTTGGAAGTTAGACACTCGTATAGATGTGATGCATGTTGAAAAAAATGTTTGTGATAGTATAATTGGGACATTGCTTAACATAAAAGGAAAGACAAAAGATGGAATAAAAGCAAGACAAGATTTGGCAGACATGGGTATACGTTCGAATTACATCCACAATCGGTTGGAAAACGCACTTACTTACCTCCAGCTTGTCATACTCTATCGAAGAAAGAAAAGAGAAGCTTTTGTGAGTGTTTACATGAGGTCAAAGTGCCACAAGGATACTCCTCAAATGTTAAGAGTCTTGTGTCTATGCAAGAGTTGAAATTAGTTGGTTTAAAGTCTCATGATTGTCATGTGTTGATGCAACAACTTTTACCGAGTGGCGATTTAAAACATCTTACCAACTTCGTTAGAATTGCTATTACTCGGTTATGTTTGTTTTTCAACGCCATTTGTAAAAAGGTAATTGATCCAAAAAAGTTAGATGAATTAGAAAATGAAGCAATTGTAATAGTGTGCCAGTTAGAAATGTATTTTTCCCCTTCATTTTTTGATATCATGGTGCATTTGATAGTCCATTTGGTAAGGGAAATTCGATTATGTGGTCCAATTTTTCTTAGATGGATGTATCCTGTTGAGAGATACATGAAGATCTTAAAAGGATATGTGAAGAATCGAGTACAGGCCGAAGCTTCTATTGTGGAAAGGTACATTGCAGAAGAAGCCATTGAGTTTTGTTTAGGATACATGTCAAAATCAGAACCAATAGGTATTCCTAAGATGAGACATGATGGAAGATGTGAAGGTAAGGGTACTCAAAATTTAAAGATTAAAAATGTTAGTCGGAAAGAAGTTGACCAAGCACATTTATACATATTGAACAACACTGATGAAGTAATCCCTTACATATCACAACACATAACTGAAATAAAGGCAACACATCCACGAATGAATGAAAAATGGGTATTGAATGAACATAACAAAAGTTTCCTTTCTTGGTTTAAAAAAAGGGTATATGTTGAGATTAATGCTTCAGAAACACTTTTGAAACTTGCTCGTGGGCCTAATAGTGATGTCATTACATTTGGTGCGTATGACATTAATAACAATTGTTTCTACTCAAAAATAGAAGATGATAAAGGTAGAGTACAAAATAGTGGGTTCACAATTCAAGCTGAATCTATGCATTTTTCTAGTTCTAAAGACAAAAATCCTATCCCAGCCTCTATGAGTTATTTTGGGGTCATACAAGAGATATGGGAAATTGATTATGTTACTTTTAAGGTGCCTTTCTTCAAGTGTAAATGGGTTGAAGGGAATACGGGTGTGCGAACAGATGACCTAGGATTTACTTTGGTTGATTTGAGTAAAGTTGGGTATAAGGATGAACCTTTTATTTTGGCATATCAAGCGAGACAAATATTTTATGTCAAGGATCCATGTAATGAGAGATGGTCAATTGTCCTTGAAGGAAGAAGCATGCACGGAATTCATGAATATGAGTCTCTAGATATACATGAAACACCTTCATTTTCAAGTAGACCATTTGATGACATAGTTGACAATGAAGTTGATGACATACATGCAATTCAAAGTGATCATGATGAAGGGATATGGGAAAACATACCAACATAATAGGTGTTTATCTTCACATTTTCTAGTTCTTTTTATTCAAACTTATAAAGTATGTTGACTTCATATTGTTTTGTTTTTCAGGATATGTCGGATTCCACAGCTGGTACTGGTAGTGGTAGTGGCAGTGGCAGGAGCGGAAGTGGTGATAAAGGTAGATCTGTCACTTGGTTAAAGGGGTTGACAAGAAGGAGGGTAGCTAGAGAGAAAACTCAAGTTGAAGTTGATCCACGTTCGGTAAGGCATCCGGCCCAAATGCTGCTAAGTTTAAGAGCTATTTGGTACTACTAGCTCGACACCATGTTCCGATTACTACTCCATCTTGGGATGATGTAGAGGAAACCGAGAAGAACCTCATGTGGCAGGATGTTCAGGTATTTCTATATTTGTTGAATACTTTATATATCATTATTAATTGAATTTAACATTTATTGGTCATTTCACAGCAAAATTTTGATGTTCCTAACACTGAGGTGATGAGGAAGAAGATTTTATCCTCCATTGCCATTAGATGGAGGGACTTTAAGACTTTCTTGACACGGGAGTATGTATTTGGAAAGTTTCAAGATGAATCTCCCTGTCTAAAGTATCAAATTAGTGAGGAGGATTGGTTACAATTTTGTGCCAGCCGAATGGACCCCTCTTGGCAGGATAAAAGACGTGTTGCCCAACAACGTCAGAGGTTGAATGATGCACCCCATGTATTGTCACGAGGAGGGTATGCATTATTGGAGCAACGTCTCATGAAATCCAGAGAAGGGTCAGCAGGAGTTGATTCTACTGACCTTGCATCTCCACCCCCTCGCTATCAGATGTGGAAGACAACCCGGACAAAATCTGATGGACAAATGACTTCTGAGTCTGCACGAATCATTGCTCAGAAAATCGTAAGTTATAATATCAATTTGAATTGATTCTAATGTGAAAGTTAGTGTATGACTTAATTATTGTTAATGTGTTGTAGGATGATTTAGTTAAGCAGACCAGCCAAGGATCATTTATTCCTCATGGTCGACAAGATATATTGGCGACAACCATAGGAAAAGCAGATTACTCAAGACGTGTGCGTGGTGCTGGTGGAACCTAGGGCCTTCATGATTACTTTGGTCCAACATCACGAAGGACCACTGCTGACTCTTGCAGCCAGGAGGCCTTGCATAAAATGGAGATGCAGTTTGAAGAAAAGTTAAATCAAATAAGGCAGTCCTTGCAGCAAGAGTTTGATGAGAAAATTGAATCTCTCGCCCGCTCTCAGCAACAGACTCAAGGAACACCTCAAACAATTGAACATGATGTTGTTCGAGTCAGCACTAAAGGGAGTTGTGTTGCTACTGCTGCTGATCCTTCAGGAGAATATACTCAGACTGATGCATCACACCAGTGTGAGTTATATGTTGAAGATGACCCCCCGCATCTAGTGGCTATTGGTCGAGTTTTTGAGGGTGGCTTAACCATCCATGGTGTCCCTCTACAGGCAGATTGGACACGAGTAGTAGTTGATGAAGTTCATGATGCTAATGCTCCAGTGCCTTTTCCTAATGAAGAGATTCAATTAGTGGGGCAGGCAAGCGGGACATTCTTGGCTTGGCCAAGACGTTTAGTTATGCCACTATCAAGCACGAGACCAAGGTAATATATATATATATATATATATATATATATATATATTGTCTATTTTCTCTTTTCTAGTATTATAATTATATAAATGTTTAATTAATTGTTATCATTTGTTTAGGAGGACTTGCGTCGTGCTAAGCATAAAAAACAACCTATTATTGATGAGGATTTGACAGAATGTGATGATGATCCCATCTCTATGTTGTTGGCCATATTACCACGGTTGAGGAAGAGACCGTGTCGGATAATATGGGATGTTAGAGTGTTTGGAATTGACAATTCCAGTGTTCCATTATACATTTCCTTGTCTGATGCTTTAGAAATTGCTGGGGGAAATTGCATGTTAAACATTTCCATCATACAATTGTGGGCAATATAAGTAATTCTCATTTATGTTTCTAAGATTATAATAATTATATTCAACTTATAATTAATTGTTTTAGGTACATTGACAAGTTGAGTGTGGAACAAGAAAAATCCGAAGTATACGGATTTATTGAGCCTCAATCCATCCAAAAATCTGGAAATACAAAGGTTGGAATCCAACAATATATGCAAACATGGATGAGTGACTCAAAAAGACATATATTTTTGGCTCCATACATTGAAGGGTTAGTATTTTAATTTGTATTTTAATTTATATTTTTGTAACTAATTTTTATGTCATACAATGTAGGTCCCATTGGCAGTTAATTGTAATAATGCCCTGGGATTACACTGTGGTGTGGTTTTGTTCATTACATCGGAAACCGAGTCAATAAATGAAAAGCTTATTACAAGGGTAACTTTATCTTTTATTCATTAATTATGTTTTTAAATTGTGAATACATATTGAATAATATATGACTTTTTTTCACTTAGAATCGTGTCTGGAACTAATGTTCTAAGTGGAAAACCTAGAACAAAGACTTTGCAGTTCATTTATCCTAAGGTTAGAAACTTATTTATATAAGTGAATACCATAATTATTGTTTGTATTTAAATTTTGAAAATAATATTATGTTTTTTTCATCATTTCGAGTGTAATAAGCAAATAGACTCGTTTGAATGTGGTTACTATGTAATGTATTGGATGAGAGCCATAGTTTGTGCGGGTTTAATTGATTCTTGGACTGGAGGTAATTACTTTTAACATTAGTTAAGTTTATTTAACTTTATTCATGTTGCATGTTTACAAGAGTCAACTTCATGTTTCGGGTATTTCAAGATCCATCTCCATTACCAGAATCCGATATTACACAAATTAGAGAACAATGGGCAAAATTTTTTGTTCAACAATTCTAGTACATAATTTTTTAAGTTTTTGTTCATATTATATTGTGTGTATTATGTAGTTTAGGTGGCTTAGTTTGTATTAACTTTTAGTTTGTAATAGATTTTTTAGTTTGTATGTTTGTATTATATTGATTTATTATGTAGTTTGAATTATATAATATTATATTTTTAATTTATTAGCTAAAGAAAACTCGAACCTCTGGATCTGTCTAGTTGTAATATTTACATGTTTTAGTTGTAAAACAGAATAAATAAACCCAATTTAAAAAAAACCAGCAAATTTACGTTGCATATGGCATATGTGACGTAAATTTACGTCGCATATGGTATATGTGACGTAAATTTACGTCGCGTATTGGTATATGCGACGTAAATTTGCTGTTTTTTTTTTTAATTTTCGAAATTTTTTACGTCTGTTTAGTGGTATATGCCACGCAAAATTATGTCGGGTCTTGATAACTGACGTAAATCTACGTTGGGCTAAAGGGTCCGACGTAAATTTACGTCTCCCGTTTTAACGTTGGACTTAAATACGACGTAAAAAGCCCTAAATACTTGACGTAAAAGCCCTTTTTTGCACTAGTGAATGCACAGAGAAAGGCACGTATATGAGAACTCTAAGATTGCTTTCAATTATTTTCCAAATTGTATATTTCAAAAGAGAAATCAAAACTGTATTTATAGAATGAAAGAGAGAAACTGATTGATTAAATTGATTAAAACTGATTTAGAGTAGCAGATGATCGATCAGAATATCTATATGACAGATCAGAATCAGTTATGATCGATCAGAATTGAATTGTGATCGATCAGAATGTTTTTCAATCGATTAAAATGTTGTTTTAATCGATTGATTTTATTTAAAACTTCATTCAATCAATTAATTCGAGTTTTCAATGGATTGAAACAGTTTAGAAAAAAATGGTAGCTTTCTGTTTCAATCGATTCAAATATATTTCAACAGATTGAAATCCTGTGATACCTTAGAATGAAAAAATGATCTCTCTGTTTCAACAGATTAAAACTAATTTCAACAGATTGAAATTCTGAGATACTCCAACGTGAAGAATAACATCTTTCTGTTTCAACAGATTGAACTTGATTTTAACAGATTAAATTTGCGAAGCCATTAATATGGAAAAAGCATTAAGAACATTTTAACCTGTTGATTCTGCGTTTCAATCAATTAAAATTTTGACAGCATATGAACATTCCTATTTTAAGTGATTTTAACAGATTGAAATTTCTTTTTAACAGATTGAAAAAAACTCAGTTTGTTCTTTTAATTCTAAAAGGTTGGTTTTTCATGCAGTAAAATAAGTTCAATGAGATGCATCATTTTAAAGGCGCTTATCACAAGATCTATTGAACTATCAAGAGATTAAATTCTAAACCTATAACCTATTCACCTACACACCCACAAAATAAACTCTATATGTCTTCATCAAATCCAACAAGTGCTTCAATCTCCCCCTATTTGATGGAGACAAATCACCACTGCACCTGCATAAACAATAACAGAACAGAGACATATATGATTTTGTGATGTGTGTGTAGTGTCAGTTATAAGCAAATACTTCTCCCCCTATTTGACTTCATCAAACAGTTTTTTAATTACAGTCCAGAAGTACCACGTAGGTACCAAAAAAAACAAAAGAAACATGTGAACTTAAAGAGCTAAACTTCAATCATCTCCATCCCAGGGACCCTGATTGAATTGGAGGTCTCCAATTCTGTTGAAAATATCCTCGAGTTGATTATCAATGTGCTGAAATCTGGCAATGGAGTCTTCATAGAGTCGATGCTGACGGGTTTGCAGAGCAAATGTCATTTCCATGTGCCTCCTTTGATTTGTTTATAATTCATTCATCTGATGTAGCATAGTCCTTTCAAACTGTGAGAGAGGCGTGCCACGGTCAGGTTGTGGTAAGGGCCTATTTGTCTTGCTTCTGCAGCACTCAGAGCACCAGTATTCTCATCTTCTTCAACTTCTTCTTCTTCTTCTTCTTCTCTCCCAACTTCTTCTTTCGAAATCCACTCACCATCAATCTTGATGAATCCCATTTTATGAAGGATGGAGTTGTTAACCTCATTCGTGGGACGAATGGTTTCAGCCAATTCTCCTTCCAAGTCAACACCAAAATGAGTTAGAAATTTAGAAATAAGGATTGCATAAGGATACCTAAAATCACTTAGCCTTTTTGCTTTGATCATATGGTCCTTGATGACAAATACCCAGTTTACTCTGATTCTGTGATGGATACAGTACATCAGCACTAAATCGCCTTCATTTAGTACTGCATGATTGCTCCCCCTGGGAGTAAGCTGCCAGGCCACTAAAAATGCAAGAACTCTTTCTTCAAGTTTCAACTTTCCAGTGTTGAAGGAACTCACAGAGTCACGCTTATTTCTCAAACACGAGCGAAAGTATTGAACTTTGTTGAATTCGTCCACATCAGAGGTATATCCTTTACTGACTTTCACTCCTTCATCCTTGAGTCCAGCAACATCTTTCCAGACTGTGGGAGTAACCTCTATTTCCACTCCTTTAACTTGACTTCTGAGTGTAGAGCCTTCAAATGACAGATTAGTGAAGAAAACTTTAATAAGGTTAGGATAAACTCTACCATTGAGTTCAAGGAACTTCTGAAGCTTCTGGTGTTGCAGCAGCTTCCGAACACCTCTGAATCCTTCAGTATCCAACCACGAGAATTTCAGAACCTTGGGAATATTAATTTGTTTCCTACTCATTTCGTGAATGAATAAGTCCATCTTTTCTTGGTTCCCATTGAACCATGATTCAATCCGCCCTCCTCCTGAGGTTCCTTGCACAGCAGTTGAGGATTCTCCTTTGCTGAACTTCTTCCTCCCGGATTTGGTGCGCTTGAACATGTTGTTTTTGTGAGATGAACAGAAAAACAGAGAAGAGAGAATATTTTTAAGGAGAGAGTACGAGCTTTTCGAACAACTATTGCATGCTAAAATGAAATGAGAAAACCTGGACCCTTCATCTTCTGTGAATAGTCAATTTTGTCTTTAGTGATTTACTGTTGTTCTGCTTTATGCGCAGAGATGGGAAAAGTAGAGAGAGAGAGAATTGTTACTGTGCTACTTAATTACCTTCACATCTGATATCCAATCACAGTCATTCAGCTTTTATTGGATAACTATGGCATTTAAGAGAGTAGCTGAAGTTGTTCCCAGTTGTAAAGGCACTCAACTCAATCTGTAGTAAGTGATTAGAGGCAACACATACACTACTAACCCTAGAAAAAATTAACCAATTGATTTTCCATAAAATCAATTGATTTTCAATTACTGATATAGATGCAGATCATCACAAGTAAAATAAACCGATTGAATCGAAGATTTAATCGATTGATTTGTAAAAGTAAAACATGCAGAGTATCAAAAGTGAATTAAATCGATTGAATCGAAGATTTAATTGATTATTTTGTAAAAGAAAAGCATGCAGAGCAACAGAGTTAGTGAAATAAATCGATTAAAAGCTTATTTAATCGATTAACCTGATAATGCATCATGAACAGAGATTGAGAATCAGGGAATCAACAGATTATTTCGCAATTTCAATTGATTAAAACACATAACTTCAAAATTTTCAGTCAATTTAATCGATTGAATCAAGTTATCAACTTGTTAAAAAGCACAGTATCATAATAAAGAGTCAATTTATTCAATACTAGATATATCCAGAATTCCTAATTCAGTTCTAAGCATATTAAGTCTATCTCTAGGGAGTGGTTTGGTGAACAAGTCAGCTAATTGTTTCTCAATTTCAATGAATAAAATTTCACAATCACCCCTAGATACATGTTCTCTAATAAAGTGATGTCTAATTTCAATATGCTTAGTTCTAGAGTGTTGTATAGGATTCTTGGTTAGATTAATTGCACTAGTATTATCACAAACCAGAGGTACCGTGTTGAGAAATACTCCATAATCTTTCAATTGTTGATTAAGGTAGATACTTTGAGCACAACAACTCCCGGCTGCAATGTATTTAGCTTCAGCAGTTGAAAGAGCTACACATGCTTATTTTTTGTTGTGCCATGATATGAGACTACTTCCTAGTAAATGACATGTACCAGAGGTACTTTTCCTGTCCAATCTACATCCTGCAAAGTCAGAATAAGAAAATCCAACAAGTTTAAGAGATGCACCTTCAGGATACCATAGTCCAACATTAATGGTTCCTTTAAGGTACTTGAGAATCCTTTTAGCAGCGGTGAGATGAGATTCCTTGGGATTTGCCTGAAATCTAGCACAAAGACAAACACTGAACATAATGTCAGGCCGACTAGCAGTCAGATATAGAAGAGATCCAATCAAACCTCTATATTTAGTTTGATCAACAGATTTCCCTTTTTCATCTAAATCTAGACAGCAGTTAGTAGACATGGGTGTGGAGGATTCTTTGCAATTTTGCATATCGAATTTCTTCAACAACTCATTATAGTATTTAGATTGATTTAGGAAAATACCATTCCTTAATTGCTTAACCTGGAGACCAAGGAAGAAATTCAATTCTCCCATCATAGACATCTCAAATTCACTTTGCATTTCCTTAACAAATTTATTACACAAGGCATTATTAGTAGAACCAAAAATGATATCATCAACATAAACCTGCACCAGAATAATGTCAGAACCAAATTTCTTAATGAATAAGGTTTTGTCAACTTCACCTCTTTTGTATCCTTGATCAATTAAGAAATTACTTAGTCTCTCATACCATTGTCTAGGAGTCTGCTTTAATCCATAAAGAGCCTTTTTCAATTTGTAGACATGGTCAGGATGTTTGTGATTTTCAAAACCAGGAGGTTGAGAAACATAAACTTCTTCATTGATAAGTCCATTTAGAAAGGCACTCTTGACATCCATCTGTAGTAATCTGAAACCACTAATACAAGCATAAGCTAATAATAGTGTAACAGCTTCAAGTCTAGCTATGGGTGCAAAGGTTTCATCAAAATCAATTCCTTCTTGTTGATTATATCCTTTGGCTACCAACCTAGCTTTATTTCTAGTAATAATGCCGTGTTCATCTAGTTTGTTTTTGAATACCCACTTAGTACCAATTACATTGATATCTTTGGATTTAGGAACTAATTCCCACACATTATTTCTTTCAAACTGATTAAGCTCATCATGCATGGCACTAACCCAGTATTCATCATTTAATGCATCCTTAACATTTTTAGGTTCAATTTGTGAAATGAATGCCATATGATTGCAGAATTGATTAAGAGAATGTCTAGTGGATACTCCCTTATTGATTTGCCCAATGACATTGTCTAGAGAAAGATCTCTTGGGACAATCCATTCTTTAGGAAGCTCATCCAAGATATCTTCTTCCTATTCTTGAGCAATTCTTCCTGGTGGATCAGCTTTTGTAGGATCAATTGACTGATCACCTTCTTCGACAATATGCTAATTTGAGTCACTGGGATGTTTTAACTGATAAGAATTATCAGTTAAATCGTCATCATCTGTAGTACCTATTGTTTTATTCTGCAACACTCGAGGAGACTCATTAAAAACAACATGTACTGATTCTTCAACAGATTTTAGTCTTAGATTATAGACTCTATATGCATGACTGTTAGAAGAATAGCCAAGAAAGATCCCTTTATCAGATTTTTCATCAAACTTACCAATATTTTCTTTCCCATTGTTTAAAACAAAACATGTACATCCAAAAACCCTGAAATAGTTTATGTTGGGTTTTCTTCCTTTGTAAAGTTCATATGGGGTTTTCTTAAGAATGGGTCTAATCAACACTCTATTCAAAACATGACAAGCAGTGTTTACAGCATCTGCCCAAAAGTATTTAGGTAAAGCATTTTCACAAAGCATTGTTCTAGCAAGTTCCACAATGGATCTGTTCTTTCTTTCCACAACACCATTCTGTTGAGGAGTTCTTGAAGCAGAAAAGTTGTGTTTTATGCCATACTTTTCACAGAACAATTCAAATTTTTCATTTACAAATTCTCCACCATTGTCACTTTGAATAGATGTAATGAAATAGCCTTTCTCATTATGTAAAACCTTGGCAAGCTTTTTAAAAGATTTGAAAGAATCAGATTTGGCTTTTAGAAATATAGTTCAGGTAAATCTGGAAAAATCATCAACAATTACCATGATATAGAGATTACCACCTAGGCTTTTATTTCTTGAAGGACCAACCAAATCCATGTGAAGCAGTTCCAAAGGTCTAGAAGTAGAAACAATGTTTTTGTTTGAAAAGGATTTTCTAATTTGTTTACCTTTTAGACAAACTTCACAGATTTTGTCTTTCAGAATTTGAAGCTTAGGTAGCCCAAAGACTAAATCTTTAGAAATCAGTTTGTCAAGATGATTAAGATGAATATGTGCAAGCCTTCTATGCCATAACCAAGATTCTTCTTCTTTAGTAAGAAGATAACTTTGAGATGGGATAGAATGCTTGATATCTAGCATGTAAATATTATTTAACCTCTTACCTACCAACATTACCGTGTCAGATTTTGGCTCACAGATTAGGCAGATTTCTGGTTTGAAGATAACCTTGTGACCTAGATCACATAATTGACTTATACTTATTAAGTTGTGCTTGAGACCTTCAACAAGAAGAACATTGTGAATAATCACGTTTTCACCATCTCCTATATCTCCAGAACCTAGGATTCTTCCCTTGTTGTTGTCTCCACATGTCACGTGTCCTCCATTCTTCAATCTTAGTTTCTGGAATTTGGAAATATCACCTGTCATATGCCTTGAGCATCCACTGTCCAAGTACCAAAGTGACTCTTGCTGCTGTTCCTGAAAGATCAAGCATCAAGTATTTGGTACCCTTAAATATTTTGGGTCCTTGGGAGTCAAATTTTCTATTTAACATATTTTGGAACCCATCTCATTTTACCTTGTGGCACAAAATGTTTTCTAGCATGACAGAATTTTACAGTATTCCCTTTTTTCATACAGTAATGACAGGATGAGAAGGGAGATGATGTTGCTTTTCTAAAAGAAAAGAAGTTCAAATACTTTTTAGTTTTAACCCCAACCTTAGGTTTGTACCCAATTCTAGTATGATAAAAAACACAGTTTTGGGACCTAAGAAGTGTATCTAAATTTTCTTTACCTTGAGTAAACTTAGACAAAGTTTTAATCAAGTACTCAACCTTATTCTGTAGAAAGATACACTTTTCACAATTGTTGTTACCAGCAGCATTATAAGCAGATGAATTATTGTATATTATTTCAAGATGTTCCATATCTGTTTTGCTTTCTAATAAATCTTTTTCCAGAACTTTAACCCTATTTTCTAACCAGTTATTTAGTCCTTTTAACCGATTATTTGTATAAGATAAATTTCTAGCTTCATTATGCATTTCATTGAAAGCATTTAGTAATGTGCTATAATTCATTTCATTTTCTGTGGGGGTTGAACTTACATGCGATGAAGAGGATTCACAGCCAGCCATTAAGCATAGATTCACTTCTTCACCTTCGGATGCAGAACTGGAGGATGAATCATTGTCTTGCCAAGCTATGTAGGCCTTTTTCCCTTTGTACTTTAACTCTTTCTTGTTTTGATTCCTGGATTTCTCTGGACATTCACTCCTTATGTGTCCCTGCTTACCACAAGAATAACAAGTAAAATTATTTTGAGTAGATTCAATTCTTTTGTCAGTGTACCTTTTAACCTGGCCAGTTCTGTTCTTCTTTCTAAGAAATTTCTTAACTAACAGAGTCAGATTCTCAGATTCATCTTCTTCAGACTCACTATTTTCTTCAATCGTCTTGAGAACAATGTTTCTGCTTTTCTTCTCTGCATTTTCTTGTTCTTTAAACCGATTGATCTCCAACTCATGTTCCCTTAGATTACCAAATAATGACGCAGTAGTCATTTCAGTTAAGTCTCTTGATTCTGATATAGTTGTCACCTTTGGTTGCCAAGTTCTGTCCAAACATTTCAAGATTTTGATGTTTAACTCTTCCTTGTCAAAAGTCTTCCCTAGCCCGATTAGATGATTGACTATATGCGTGAATCTTTTCTGCACATCTGCAATGGTTTCACCTTGCTGCATTTTTAACAATTCATAGTCTCTAATTAATTCATGCTTTCTTGCCCTTTTCACGTCAGATGTACCCTCATGAGTGACCTCTAGAATTTCCCACATTTCTTTGGCAGAGGCACATTGAGACACCCTGAAAAACTCATCAAGATTTAAAGCAGAGGTAATAATGTTCTTAGCAGTATAATCATATTGGACTTTCCTATTTTCTGCATCAGTTAATTCAGCCCAATTTTTTTCAACAATTTTACCATCCACTGTATGAGTTGGTTTGAAAGGCCCATTAACAATTGTTTCCCAAATACCTCTATCAAGAGATTCAATAAAGATTTTCATTCTAACCTTCCAGAAAGAATAATTCACACCAGCAAAAAGAGGAGGCCTGTTTATGGAGGCTCCTTCCGAAAAATTCATCTTTCCCTCAGCCATTTAAACCTTTCTTGGACCGAATTCTTGAGTAACTTACAAGAACCAGCTCTGATACCAATTGTAAGAATTAATGGTTGAGTTCAAGAGGGGGGGTGAATTGAACTTTTGTAAACTTTTTGAAAAACACTCTTTCTTTTGGAAGAATGGTTAAACTTTATCCAATCTTTTGTTAGACAAATTTGATTTTAAACAAAGCAAGACTATAAGCAAGCAATAAAAGAGATGAAAGCAGAAATTCAACACAAAAGTTTATACTGGTTCACTCTTTCCCAGAGCTACATCCAGTTGTTGACAAATCTGCCAAGTTCCACTAATTTCAAGTGAAAATTACAACCAATAGATATACACCAATCTACCCCAAGAACTATCTCACAAACCCACAAGATAGACTCTTGAATAACCACCCAGTAACCAAATCCAGTTACTGTAACCAGTGCAGATTCAAACCCAATCTACACAATCACACTTTATACAAGTAAATGAAAAGAATAAACCTGGACTGCAGCTTTAACACTATAGAAGTCCAGAAGCAATTCTAACTCAGAACTTTCTCTCTTTGATGATCTTTCAACAATCTTGATATAAACGCCTTATGATATGAAAAGTGCATGAATGCACAGAGAAAGGCACGTATATGAGAACTCTAAGATTGCTTTCAATTGTTTTCCAAATTGTATATTTCAAAAGAGAAATCAAAACTGTATTTATAGAATGAAGAGAGAAACTGATTGATTAAATTGATTAAAACTGACTTAGAGTAGCAAATGATCGATCAAAATATCTATATGACAGATCAGAATCTGTTATGATCGATCAGAATTGAATTGTGATCGATCAGAATGTTTTTCAATCGATTAAAATGTTGGTTTAATCGATTGATTTTATTTAAAACTTCATTCAATAGATTAATTCGAGTTTTCAATGGATTGAAACAGTTTAGAAAAAAATGGTAGCTTTCTGTTTCAATCGATTCAAATATATTTGAACAGATTGAAATCATGTGATACCTTAGAATGAAAAAATGATCTCTCTGTTTCAACAAATTAAAACTAATTTCAACAGATTGAAATTCTGAGATACTCCAACGTGAAGAATAACATCTTTCTGTTTCAACAAATTGAACTTGATTTTAACATATTAAATTTGCGAAGCCATTAATATGGAAAAATCATTAAGAACATTTTAACCTGTTGATTTTGCGTTTCAATCAATTAAAATTTTGACAGCATATGAACATTCCTATTTTAAGTGATTTTAACAGATTGAAATTTCTTTTTAACAGATTGAAAAAAACTCAGTTTGTTCTTTCAAAGCTAAAAGGTTGGTTTTTCATGCAGTAAAATAAGTTCAATGAGATGCATCATTTTAAAGGCGCTTATCACAAGATCTATTGAACTATCAAGAGATTAAATTCTAAACCTATAACCTATTCACCTACACACCCACAAAATAAACTCTATAAACTATATATGTCTTCATCAAATCCAACAAGTGCTTCAAATGCAACAATTAAGATCGATACAGAAAGATAAGAAAATGCGGAAAAATAATGGCTCATCACGATCTCGCAGGCATATTGAGCCAACAGTCGGTTAGTTAGTTGAAGGGGGCAGCTGTAGACCCCAAATCTTGCTCGGCCTCACAATAAAGGCCAGAGATCCTCCGTTCGAAGATGGAAAAGGCTTCATTAGGCTCCTAGTATTGTTCACTAGGTTCCATGTGAGGATAGGAGAGCTTTTTGAACTCAAAAAAAATAAGAAAAAGGTAGGAAAATCCTGTCAGGGAGCTTGGGACGATCATCCCACTTCCCAGATGGTTGTCCCAACCCATTTTTACACTTGGGACGACTGTCCCACTTCCCAAACGGCTATCCCGACTATCCCAAACGACCATCCCAGCCCAGACGGCCGTCCCAAGGTTCTGGTAGCGAAAAACTATAAATAGAAGCCTCATTTGCAGCTTTTTCACACACTTTCACACTCTCCTATGCTATGACGACCCATATTTGGGACTTCTAAGTAACTCTGAGTATTTTTCCAGAGTAAGAGTGATCTTTTTAACACTCGAGGAGTTTAGTTAATAATTTTTGTTCGAGGAAGAAGTGCCTTTGTAGAGTGCGGGACTGCCAGAAAGCGTCCTATAGTTCAAGATTTATAAAAGCTTGCTTCGAAGGTTTTTCTTCATATCTCTTCTCTTTTATTGCTTTCTTTTATTGTTTTCCTATGTGTAGTAGAAAATAGGCTCATGTAGATAGTCATTTTAATATCATGTAATAAAATAGGGTAATAGCGTAATTTCTCATAATCTTTGTTTTACGAATTAATCCGTCATAGGGAACCCGAAATGGGCATTGTGGGGGTGCTAATACCTTCCCCACACGTAACTAACTCCCTTACCTAACTCTGGTTATAATGGCTAAGTTTGGTTTTTCTTAAAATCAACGCCTTTTTTATCCTTTTCCAATGTTTATGGTAAAAACATTGGTGGCGACTCCATAGAACCCTTTTTACGAAAACCTTGCTTTTATTAGAGGTTAGTTTAGTTGATTAGCACCTCAGAAGCAATGATCATATTTTTTTACAAAAATGTGAGTTTAAACCATCATATCGCAACAACTCACATTTACGTTCGAGATGTCCCGAGATGTCAGAACGGACGGCGGAGACATCAAGGATAAGAAATCACTCTGGTTTCTTGATAGTGGATGCTCGACACATGACTGGTGACAAAAATAAGTTTGAAAGCTCCACAAAGAAGAGTCAAGGGCATGTGACATATGATGATAACAATAAGGGCAAAATTCTTGGATCAGGATAAATACAAATAAGCAACAACTTCAAGATTCAAGATGTGCTACTTGTAGAAGGATTAAAGCACAACCTTCTGAGCATCATCCAACTATGTATAAGGGAAGTTGTATCATGAACGTTTCTCTTCTTAATATCTTAATAAATAGGCATTAACCCATGTCTCAAAATCTTCACTTTTCTACACTTTCCCTACCAAATCAAGCTTTGGTCCTTATCTCCTTCTTCACATGTTTATGTGTTAATTATCCTCTATGAACGCAGATACATCGACCAACTTTTCATGATTTGAAATTTAGTTTTTTTTTGGGGGGGCGTCTTTCATTAGGGTACAAGACAATTTCATTAGCCATAAGAGGGTAAAAGGTTACCTGGCAAAATTTGATTCTAAGGCTGATGAATCAATATTTTTAGGTTATTCTTTAAATATTAAATCATATAGAGTATTTAATAGGAGAACATTGCATGTAGAATAATCTGTTAATGTAAGGTTTGATGAGTTTTTGGACCTTGAGGAGAACCCTCTTGAGTCAAGAAAAGATTCTATAGATATTGAAGAAGAACATGTTGCAGTAGAAAAGAAACAAGTTGCAATGGAACGAGGTTCGATCACGAGTGTAACATCCAAGTATTGCCCTAAAATATTTCACATGAATATAATGAAATATTTTGTCATTAACTTTAATAAAATGGTATTATGAGTTATTTTAAGACTTGATAATTTTTAAGGATGGTAATAAATGAATATATATATATATATATATATATCATGAAATTTGTAATAGAGTGAAATAGATAAATTTATAATTGAGTTTAAAATGAAGTAATAATAATAATAAGAGTAATATCATTAAGCAAAATTAGTAATATAATTTCCCATTGATGGAAGGATTCAATTGGTAAGTGCACAAGTAAGTGAGGGTAATTTAGGAAAGGAAGCCAAATTTAAAGAAGAGAAAGACCAATTTTCTTTCTCACTTACGGAAGCCATTTTGGGAGCATGGGAGGAAGAAGAGAATCTTGGATTTGCTTGCCCACACCATCTTTGTGTTAGAATCGCGCAGCAATGATCGCGTTGTCGAACAAAAACCAAGAGGGGGGTGAATTTGTTTCTTAACAAAAATTAGGTTTTAAAATTTTTTCCCAAATTTTACCGATTAAAAAGTTGTGTAAACATAAATAAGATAGAGATAGAGTCTTACACAGGAGATTTGTACTGGTTCGGATCAAAAGACCCTACGTCCAGTTGCTAATCACTCAAACAGAGGATTAACGCTGTCACTATAATCAAAGTTGTTACAAACAGATAACAATGAACATATAAAGTAAAGAAAACACCTCTCTTGAAATCCCCAAGAGATGAAGAACAACTTTCCCCAGAGACGGCACATCACACAATCCACTAAGAACTCCACTTAGTGATTCTTATCGCTTCTAGCCCACACCAGGTTCCAAAAGCCCCTTTTTCCTCCAACAAACAGTTCTCTGGCACTCACAACACTTAACTTTTGTTTGAAAAAGGTTGTTCAATTTTTCTGATAGACTTAAAGAACCTTAAGTAGAGAAATTAGGGTTTGGGAATTGGGATTTTCGGAACTAGGAGTCTTGGGATTAGGGTTTTCGAAAATAGGTTTAATTTGAAGTTGAAAATCAAAATCTGACTTAAATAATCGATTAAATGAAGTGTTAATCGATTATTACAGAGCCAAAATCAACAGAACCCCAAAACTCTCTGTTTTAATCGATTAAAGGCCTTGTTAATCGATTAATAGGCCTGTTAATTGATTAACAGGTGTGTAAATCGATTATTACAGTGAATAGTGACAAAAAATGGTTTTTCTCACTGTAATAATTGATTATCTGACCATTTAATCGATTAAACCCGAGGCAAACTGATAAATGTGAGTTTTTGAAGCTTCTAAAGTGCAGACTATGTACCGGCTATCTTAAACTCTAATATTACAGACTCAAACTAATCAAAACAGAGTTATTACTCAATAAAACAAGTCTTCAACTCTCTAAGTTCTTTGTTCTTGAATCATCATCAAAATCAACAAGCTTCATGTCCATGTAAGTTCAACATCAAGTCCTTGTATGTTCAACAATCTCCCCCTTTTCGATGATGATCAAAATTTTCTTTTAAAGTCATGTGATAACCTATTTTATCTGTCACACTAACAAACACATTAAACATACCAGATAATATTTAAATTCTCCCCCTATTTTGATTATAATCAAAAAAATTAAGAGCTCCCCCTCAACATATGCATAACTTGAAGATAACTCCCCCTCAAACAAAGCATTAAGAGAATACCACATTTTATTTCAGAAGGGAAAATACATTACAACACAAGAGAAAATAAAAACAAATTAAAAATTCTTCACTATCACTATGAAAGTGTACATCAAATTTATTTTCTAAATGACACACTTTATCATCTACATCAGATATACGGCGTATTATTTCCTCATGCCGCACTCCAGAAAGAGTGAAGAATGCCTGCATCCTCTGATTCATATCAGATAACATGTCTTCCATAGATTGACGGGTTTCATGATGAGCAGAGGAAGTTCCAACACTTTGGATCTGATCAGAAGGAAAATCAGTAGCAGGAGGCATATCTTCATCAGAATCATCATTATCGTCACCTTCGTTTGGAACGTCATCCTTGTGAACATAAATATTGTTGACACGCACCATTTGGAGTTGAGTTAATGTGTTATCCAGCATGCGGTTTAAGTTATTCGTTCGGACTGTTTGTTCACCTTCGACATTTACTCCTTTGTATTCAAGAATGCGAGAGACAAGGAGGGCATATGGAATTTTGAAGGTGGGATGGCGTTTGGCTTTTAACATAGTCATGGTGACAAGAATGCCCCAATCTAAAGGCTCATTATTCATTATGGCATGAATAATACGAAGATCAATTGAAGAACATTGAGCATGATTTGTAGCTCGGGGACATAGGATCCAGACAAGTAAATGCAAAATCATGCGTTCCTCCTTCTTCAAAGGTCCAGCTAGAAGGAGACGCCCAATCTCCATGGAGGGGTTTCGCAAAAAAGAACGGTAAACCATGATCCTGTCAAAATCATCTAACTCACCAAACACGTTAATAACATCTTCTCTTATAGGAAAATGGGCAACATTTTCCCAAATATCATCATCAAGAATAATTGTTACCCCCTTTACACGAGAGGTAGCTATTTGATCTCTGAATTTGAACCTAGAGTAAAATACCCGAACTAAGTCAGGATAATACGTACCTTGCATTTGGATGAAAGGGAGAACTCCTTGAATTTCAAGGAGATTAGGAAAGTTGAATCCCCTATTGATGAACTGATCACCAATAAGGAACTTAGGAGAAATAATACCACGTTCCTTCCAATAAGACAGAAATTCTTGTTGGCCTTCAACATCAGAGATCCATCCTTCTACAGAATTAGGACGGGGATGAGATGAGGGTGCAGATCTTCTTCTGGTGGGAATTTTGGCACGAGAAGATGAGGCCATTGAAGGATTAGAAGAGCAACAAGAAGATTTAGGAGGACAAGTTAAGATAGAAGAATGCAAGATTGATAGAATGAGACAAGAAAGCTTGATTTCAAGAGATAGAAGTGAGTAGAAGTGAAATGGAGGTCCCTATTTATAACCAAGCATCTCCAACGGTCATATGGAAGTGAATAAGGGTCAAGAGAGCCATTGGCAACAGCTAGGAATCAAAACTTGCCAGGTTTAATCGATTAAATCTTGAATTAATCGATTAAACCAGTACCAGACCCATTTAATTGATTAATTCAAGTTGTTAATCGATTAACACTGAGTTTAATCGATTATCTGGCGAGTTAATCGATTAATCTAGAGAGAAATGTCATGTTTTGGGTGTTTTGGATGCAAATAATCGATTATAACTCCAAATAATCGATTATTCCAGAGAGTTCATCAAATTTTTGAGGTTTATACACATGATAATCTATTAGCGTCCTACATAATGAATTATAACATTACAACCATCCAAAAACTATCTAATTAAGCAGAATTTAAGCTATTTCTAATATCCCTAAGTCTCTTCTAAGATCATAGAATCTATCCTTGGGTAGAGGCTTAGTAAAAATATCTTTTAATTGGTGCTTTGTATCAACATACTCAATTTTACAGTTTCCTTTGCTTATATGATCTCTCAAAAAATGATGTCTAATTTCAATATGCTTAGTCCTAGAGTGCATTACTGGATTCTTAGTAAGATTGATAACACTCGTATTGTCACACATCAAAGGAATGTCATTTAGAAAAATACTATAATCTTCTAGCTGTTGTTTCATCCACAAAATTTGAGCACAACAATTACCAGCTGCAATATATTCAGCTTCAGTGGTGGATAAAGCAACACATGCTTGTTTCTTAGAATGCCAAGATACTAAAGATGAACCTAACAAATGACATGTCCCACTAGTACTCTTTCTATCAATTTTGCATCCACCATAATCAGCATTAGAATATCCTATTAAACTAGTACAAGCATCAGATGGATACCATAAACCAAAACCAGTAGTTCCTTTTAAATATTTTAAAATATGTTTTACTGCAATTAGGTGAGATTCTTTTAGACAAGCCTGAAATCTAGCACACACACAGACAGAATGCATAATGTCAGGTCTACTTGCAGTTAAGTATAACAGTGAACCTATCATACCTCTATACATAGATTGATTAATTTCCAAACCTGATTCATCCTTGTCTAAATAGCATGAAGTTCCCATGGGTCTGTTAGCTTCCTTTGAGGTGTCCTTTCCAAACTTTTTAAGTATCTCTTTGCAGTATTTTGTTTGAGAGATAAAGATACCATCTTTAAGTTGCTTTATTTGAAGTCCGAGGAAGAATGTTAATTCCCCCATCATAGACATTTCAAACTCTCCCTGCATTATCTTAGCAAATTCAACACACAAAGAATTATCAGTTGATCCAAAAATAATATCATCAACATATACCTAGACCAATAAGATATGTTCTTTTACTTTCTTTATAAACAACGTAGAATCAATTTTTCCTCTAGAAAAATCATTTGAAGTTAGGAAACTACTTAGCCTTTCATACCAAGACCTAGGAGCTTGTTTTAACCCATATAATTCTTTCTTTAATTTAAAAATATGATTAGGATAACTAAAATCTTCAAATCCAGGGGATTACTCCACATATACTTCTTCTTTAATAAAACCATTCAAAAATGCACTTTAACATCCATTGGATATAATTTAAATTTCATCAAAGATGCATAAGCAAGAAGTAGGCGTATAGCCTCTAACCTGGCAATAGGAGCATAAGTTTCATCATAATCTATACCTTCCTCCTGACAGTAGCCTTTGGCAACAAGTCTGACTTTATTCTTTGTTATATTACCATCTTCATCAAGTTTATTTCTAAACACCCATTTGGTTCCAATTACTTGATGTGATTCTTCTCTTGGGATTGTCGCCGCCGTCCGTTCCGATGTCCAGGGACATCTCGAACGTTTATGCGAGTGGTCGCGAAAAGATTGTTAAGACTCGCGTTTTATGTTAAAATTATGTTCATTGCTTCCGAGGTGCTCAACAACTGAACTATCCTCTAATAAAAGCAAGGTTTTCGAAAAGGGGTTCTTATGGAGTCGCCACCAATGTTTTGACCGTAAACATTGGAAAAGGATAAAAAGGCGTTGATTTTAATAAAAACCAAACTTGGCCATTATAATCAGAGTGAGGTAAGGGAGTTAGTTATGTGTGGGGAAGGTGTTAGCACCCCACAACGCCCCTTTCGGGTTCCCTATGACGGATTAATTCATTTAAGTGAAGATTACGAGAAATTACGCGATTACCCTATTTTATTGCATAATATTAAAAATGACTATCTACATGACTTTATTTCAAATTGCATACTTAAAGCAATAAATAAAGCAGTAAAAGAGAATTGAAAAGAACCTCCGTAGCAAGATTTGTATTGCGAATCTTTAATCGTAAGGATGCGTTTTGGCAATCCTTCGCTCTACAAAGACTCTCCTCTCCGAATACAAGACTGACTCCACTAAATTTTTACAAAAGAATCGAATGCTGGAATATAATTCCTTAACTGATTGTTACCTTATCAAGGCAATCAGAGAGTTCATTCAAAGTAGGAAGAGAAAAGACAAGTACTGGGAGTTGTCTGGTGTGTGAAACAGTGGCAAATGAGCCTCCTATTTATAGTTTTTCGCAGCCTGGCAATTTGGGACAGCCATCTGGGTTGGGACGGCCATCTGGGTTGGTACGGCCGTCCCACTTGAATTTTTTAGCTTTGGGTCCACCCCTTGAAGAGTGGGACGGGCAGTCTCACATGGGACGGTCGTCCCACTTGGCCAGGGCATCTTGGGACGGCCATCTCACATTTGGGACGGCTGTCTCAACTTGTTTTGGCCATCTTTTGTGTTCTGGGACCCCCGGGAAGCTTTCCTTTCCTTATTCGGACGTTGATGATGCCGATAGATGTCCATTGAAGCTTTATCTTCATATAGGAAGTCTTCTTGGCCTTTATTGAGATGTCGGGCGAGCTTTGTCTTGTTATAGGAAGTCTCCTTAGCCTTTATTGAGAGGTCGGACAAAATTAGGGGTCTACAGCTGCCCCCCCCCCCTTCACCTGCCTAGCTAATTTGTTGGTTTAATATGCCGACAAAATTAGTTGGTAGGGGAAGGAGTTTAACCCTTTTGCCCGGTTATCCTTCAGATGCTTCTTTGTTGATCCTCGGGATGATAAATATTTTTGATAGGTACCAACTCCTATCTGGTTTGAGCCTTACTTTATAAGGCTCTGGTGAGTACTTACCCTCACCAAGTATGAGTCTACATTTCACTAGACTCTTGTGGTTACCTACCCCCACTAGGTATGAATCTGCTCTTTGCTAGATTCTGAACCATATTCAATAAGGTTCTTGTCGGTACCTACCCCCACTTGGTATCGACCTTGTCCTGCAATGTTTTGGTGAGTACCTACCCTCACCTGGTATGAGTTCGCATTTTGCTAAATTCTTGTGGGTACTTACTTCCGAGGTGCTTAACACTTGAACTGTCCTCTAACAGAAGCAAGGTATTTGCAACCCGTTTTTGTGTAATGCTCTGGTGAGTATTTTACTCTACCTGATGCATTTTGCTAAGTTTTTGATGAGTACCTACCCTCATCTGGTACAAACCTTATTTTATAAGGTTCTGGTGGGTACCTACCCCCACTTGGTACGAATCTGCATTTTTTTGCTAGATTCTGATGAGTCCTTACCCTCATCCGGTATAAACCTTATTTTATAAGGTTCTGGTGGGTACCTACCCCCACCTGGTACGAATCTGCATTTTTTGCTAGATTCTGATGAGTACTTACCCTCATCCGGTATAAACCTTATTTTATAAGGTTCTGGTGGGTACCTACCCCCACCTGGTACGAATCTGCATTTTGTTAGATTCTGATGAGTACCTACCCTCATCCGGTATAAACCTTATTTTATAAGGTTCTGGTGGGTACCTACCCCCACCCGGTACGAACCCCGTTCTGCAAGGCTCTGATGGGTACCTACCCCCACCTGGTACGAACCCTGTTCTGCAAGGCTCTGAACGAGCCCCGTTCTGCAAGGCTCTTAGGATGCACTTTTTGATAGTTAATCCTATGGTCTTCTGGTTATGAAGATGTGTTGGCAACTTACTGTTTCTGATCATGCGCCTATTCCGTAGGGAGTGATTGATCTTTATTTTTGACTTTTCTGTTAGTCATCCGGTTTTACCGGGGATTCTTTGTTTTTGGCTTTTCTTTTAGCCATCCGGCTTTGCCGGAGATTCTTGTTGGTTGCCTCTTATTTTAGGCAAGAATCTCCTGGGGATTTGTTGATTTCTTGTTGATTGTGCCTCTTGTTTTTAGGCAGATGCTTCAATAGTGTTGAAGTCTTTATACTTGTTGTTTTTTGCCTCTGAATAGGCTGATGTTCTGCTTGAGGATATTCGCTCTTGATAATACCTCTGAGTAGGCAGATGCTTTATTGGAAGCTTTGTGCTTTGGACTTGTATTACCTCTTATATGTTGATTTCCCATTTCTTGGGGGTATTGGCTTTTTGCTTGCCTTAGGCAGAGGCTTTCTTGGGAGTGAAGGCTTTGCATTTCACTGGGGATATCCATATTGGGCGTTATAGGTGATTAACTCCCTGAGGATATGAATTTGTAGTTTTGCCTTTTGCTGGTAGGCTCGCTGGGGATTTTTCTTTTTGGTGATCCACCAGGGATTTGATCGTTTTCTGGAGATCTATTTTGAATTGCCCCCTAGGGAGGAATGGATTTTTTGACTCCTTATTGGATGCTGTTGTTTGAGCTGGCTTTGCCTATGCTCTTATTCCTGCTGGGGAATGGGTTTTTACCGTTTTCTCGCGATTTGTATCTTTTTCGCGATTTGACTTTTACATATGTGCACCTTTTATGCACATTGGCTTTTTCTTTGGATGAAAAGATATCCTTTTTTTTCTTTTCTTTTTAGCGGTCCCTGGGGAGTTTTATTGACTTCCTGGGGATCCAATCTTTGATGATTTTTTATGATGGAGTCTTGAGCTCCTGGTCTTTTGTGAAGCTCCTATTTGAGCCCGATGAAGAGATTTTTCTTCTTTTTGTCTTTTTGTAGACATTTCTTGATATGCTTCTACTTGGAGATTTTTATTTGGCCTTTTTTCGTTATGGCCTCTATTGGGGAATGAAAGTTTTTCTTTTTCTTTCTTTTTCGTTGCCCCCTGGTGATATGGAGGATTTGACTCCGTATTTTCTTTGATGGATTCTTCTGTAGTCCTTATTCTCCTTTGGGGAATGAAGCGGAGATTCTCGCATGAGTGTGCTTGATGACTCATGTGGTGATGCAGCTAAGTCGTGAGGTAATCTTTTTGCCTTGCCTCTGGAGTAGGCAAGGATCCGCTTGGGGATGATCAAGCCTTTTCGTTGGCTTTTTCATATTGATGACTTCCTTTTCCTTAGATGGAAGGATGTTGATTGAATCTTCAACTGACTCTTTTTGACGGCTCATGTGGTGGTGCTGAGTCATGAAGTAATTTTTATTTTGCCTCTGGAGTAGGCAAGGATCCGCTTGGGGATTATCGAGCCTTTCCGTTGGCTTTTCTACGTTGATGGCTTCCTTCTTTCTTGGATGGAAGGATGGTGGTCGGATCTTTAAATGACTATGGTTGACGACTCATGTGATGATGATGCTGAGTCGTGGAGTAATTTTTGTTTTGCCTCTGGAATAGGCAAAGATCCGCTTGGGGATCATCGAGCCTTTTCGATGGCCTCTTTTTCAATGTACCTTCTTTTATTGGTGTAGAAGGTTAGAGCTAGTTTCCTTGAAGCTCTTTATTCTGCTGAAATGGTTTTGATTTTCGCCTTTCGCGATTTTGATTTTCATATGGAGACTGGATTCTGGCGCCTCCTGTTTTCAATCACAAGTATGGAGACTAGACTCCTTATGTGCATGTTTATTATTCTTGTTTGAAGAAAATTATTTTTTCTTGATCTTGACAAAGTCGTATTATGCAACTACTTTGTGTGTGGATGTCCTAAATGCAATCTATTATTTATTTATTTTTGATGCATTTAGAAAGTAACTGGCCTTCTCGCGTTGGCTTCTTATGAATACGCCGATGGGCTCCTCCTTTATGACCATGATGATGGACTCCTCTTTTTATCCATCTCTTGGTTTTAGCCCTATCTTTTGCCTAGACCGCCCTTTACGGGTTTTCGATCTAGCGGGCTGCCTTAATTTTTGCCTAGAATATCTTAGGGGACTTTTGCCTTATCTTTTGCCTAGACCGTTCTTTTGGGGTTTCCGATCTAGCAGGCTACCCTAGTTTTTTCCTAAGAATATCCTAGCAGGCTTTTATTCCTTTATTATTATTTTTTTATGCTTCCCTTTTTTAGATGCATGCTTGATCTTTGATTAAAGGTCTTTGTGCATATTTATGATTTATCAATAAAGAGGCATTTCCATAATATTTGGTCAAGAGAAAGGAAATGAAAGGGATTTTTATGAACAAAAGTTTATTTCTTTTATAAAAGGATTTCAAGGTTATTTAGAAGAATGGGTGGTCAGGGTTGGCTATACTGTATAGGCTTAAACAGTCATGTCTATGATATCTTCCCCCTGGTTCTCCTAATTGCTTCAGTTGAGATGCCTGAGCTCAGAGTGAAGACTATGCAGACTGCTTGCTTCTGGAAGAATATTACCTTAGCCGCCTTTCGGTTTTCGACTGAGGTAACCATTGCTCTTAGTTAGTCTTCTTTTTTTTTACCTCTACTTTTTGCCTAGGACGTGTCCTAGCGAGGGATATGGACCCTATCTTTTGCCCAGGGATGCCCTTTGCGGGTTTTCATTCTTGACGGGTCTTGAGCAATGTCTTCAAGCATAATACTTCTTCACCATACCGAAGTTGATTAGGTGTCGAAGTTCTTTTCCATCCATATTGGCGAGGATAAGAGCCCCTTCCGAGAAAGCTCATTTGACCACAAAGGGTCCTTCATAGTTTGTTGCCCATTTTCCAATTTTGTTCTTCTGGGCCGAAAGCACATTATTTACCATTAAATTCCTCTTATGGTAAATATGAGGGTTGACCTTTTTTCGTAAGCCTTTTTTATTTTCCTTTGATAGGCTTGCTCACGACATATAACATTCAGCCATTTTTCTTCCATAAGGTTTAACTGGTTATATTGGCTTCGAACCCGTTCAGCCTCTGTTAATTTTGCTTCCATCATCATGTGCTTTTATCAACATGATTAGTTGTACTGATTTGCCATCTCAGATCATTGCTATAACCGAAGAGTAATCATTTTGAATGTAGAGCAATTGTCATGTCAATGCCCCTCTTCCTTTCCTTTAGGGATTTCAATCCTCCTATTGATCACCATATTTCCACATTTCCCAGTCAATTACTTGAATGCTTTATGATGAAGGGTGAAGAGAATAGAAAGAAAGGGATTTATTGCAAAGGCTTGTGTTTTTGTGAGATTTTTTTTTTGAAATAATAGTTTTTGTAAGAATGGCTAGCCAAGGTTGGTCGGTGTTTAGGATAGTTTAAACAAACGTTTTGTTTTAATGAGGTGGCATCTTCAACTGCCTATTTGTGACTGATTAACATTCCTAGTCCACCCTTTTGGGTTTTCAACCTAGGATTTTGCCCTTTCATCTTTTTGTCTTGGCCTTTGACCTTGACGGGCTTCTTTTAATAATAATTTCTTTTCTCAAACCATTGTCGGAACACGATTTTCTTATTCGTGTCTCTAGCTAATCAATCATGTTAACTTTGGCTTCATTTTGTCTATGTATTTTGGAACAAAATGTTTGTCTAAACATGGTTATTTATGGGGTATAAATATGATTAGCGAGAAAAGAAGCAGATAGTAAGAATAGCATTCTTTTGTAATTTCAGGGAAAATGTGTGCCCTAGAGATGCTAGGGGGCCGGGCACACCCCGAGGAGTGATCTCTAATAGTCATTGGGTTTACATCCCTTAGAATCAGAAGAAGGACATCTAATGACTAATGCTACCCTTGATGCTAATATCCCTCCTTTTTGGAAGATCGTCTTTAGGGTATGGAGGGGAGACTTCTCTTTTCTTTGTACGACTTGATCTTTTGTAGGGTCGTACTTTAAAGGACTATCCTTAAAATCTGGTGGCTCTATTATTCCTTGAGCATCCTTTCCAAGCCCTTGTCCTAGGATGTATCCATATCTCTTCATTATATGGGCTACTTTCATATTACTAGGAAGTCTTTCCATATTTTCAAATGTCTTCTTCAGTCGCATCCATTTAAGGTAGGGTGAATGGCTCGCTGATTCGAATGTAGTCTTTAGGTTGAACCATGATCAACTTGTCGCCTACCACAAATTTGATATTTCGGTGGAGCGTTGAAGAAACTGCCCTAGCACCGTGAATCTAAGGTCTGCTCAATCTTCCCCTTGGATTTTTTTTCCTTTTCCTCTTCGGTTTCTTTATTTTTCCTTTTTTAGGAGCATTATCTTGTAGCTCCTTAGGGGAATAAATTCTTTCGCTTCTTGTTGTGCCCCCAATGTTGGCTATATTAGAAATATCTTCGTTGACAGACGATTCTTCTGTGTATCCCCATGGTACAACTTTATCCGATGTGTAAGGGAAAGGACGAGACATGAATAAGCGCAAAGGTGTTATTGCCTCTTCCCTGATTGTCGCCGCCGTCAAAAACGAGGCGGTCGGAGCGACGCGATGGTTTTATCGACCCTCTTGTTTTCGCGTTTTTTATTGGTGGTTACAACGCCTTTAGGTTGTCCGACAACCGGGCTAACCTAGGGGCGAGGTTTTCGAAAAGTGTCCTTGGGCTGTCCGATAACCGGGCTAATCCAAGGACTTATTTATTTTGGGTTCTATGGAGTCGCCACCGATATTTTTACCATAAACATCGGAAAAGGGGTTTAAAAAGGCGTTGGTTTTCGAAAACCAACTTTGGTCATTAGAACCAGAGTTGGGTAAGGGAGTTGGTTACGTGCAAAGGGAGTATTAGTCCCTTTGCGACGCCCCTTTTGGGTTCCCTATGATAGGCCGGCTTATTTTTATTGATAAACTAGAAAAACGCACTTTTGCCCTTTTTATTCTACGGAATTTAAAAGTATGACTACATGGCCCTACTGTCTACTGCATAATTTAAGATAAAAGCGGTAAAGGTGGAAAGAGAGAATTTGAACCTCCGGATACTACTCCTGACGTAGCCGATCCTTCGATTGATGAGTATAAACCCCCCATCAGGCTGGTAGTTGCAGTCCGTTGTGCGGGACTGGATGGGTACGAGCCCCCCATCAGGGCGGTACAGTCCGTTGTGCGGGACCGGATGGGTATGAACCCCCCATCAGGGTGGTACAGTCCGTTGTGCGGGACCGGATGGGTATGAACCCCCCATCAGGGTGGTACAGTCCGTTGTGCGGGACCGGATGGGTATGAACCCCCCATCAGGGTGGTACAGTCCGTTGTGCGGGACCGGATGGGTATGAACCCCCCATCAGGGTGGTAATGCGACTTACTGATCCGGCTCGAGCGCAGATCGGCGCAGCTCTCTCGGAGAGTGCCGCTTGTGTTGATTTGACCGCTTTCGATTTCTTGAATAGTCATCCGGGCCATGCCGGGATTTTGTTGGTGATCAATCGGCCTTTGCTGATTGCCGGGGGTCCTTTGTTTTTGTTCTTTTGGTAGTGATCTTCCAATCCCGGCTGGTTGGTTGGATGGATCTTGGTTTTGTTTGGCTTTTGCTCGGTGGTCGAAACTTTATTGGTTGGTGCGATGGCTTAATCCTGCCTTTTTCTCGCGGTTTATCTCTCTTTTCTCGCGATTTAGGATTTTGGCTTTTTTCATTGAGCGTATGTCTTTTACTCTTAGTTTTCTTTTTGTTACGTCGACTTTTGGAAAGGGTGGCAAAAAGATGCATGAAATTTTATTTATTGGGAAGATTTTATTACAACCCTATTTTTGGAGCTACTATCCCTAAGGGCTATCTTCTCGGGCCTCGATTCCTGGGGAGGGTAATGCTCGGTACATATGGTATCCGAAGTCCTCCATCTCTTGGACTTCATCCCGGTACCTCTGCCGAAAAGTCGCCCAGCCTTGGCGCATGCTTTGTTGGTACCGGTACATCTCCCCCAGTCGGGTGTCAAAGGCTTCTTGCCTTTGGGACAATTGCTCCACCGTTTGGAATAGCCGCTCACGCCTCGGGACACCTGTTCTTGTCTCACAGTCATACCATCGAGCCGCCGGCACGAGTCGTCCATGTGGAGGTGCATGCCAGCAAAGTCGTCTCGAATACCGGGCGGCTGCCGCCGCTCGTTGCTGCTGCTGCCGCTCGCTGGGAACCAGGGGATGTGGGCACAGCCCGCATCACATCCCTGGAGCTCTAAGGCGAAATCCAGGGTGGGGTGGAGAGCCAGCTGGCTCCTCTCGCGGATCAGCATTCCCATGCCGACCAAGATCGTTCCGCCGATTGATTCGGTCGCAGGTTATGGGCCGCCTCTTCCCGGCCAGGGCACCCAATCCTTTCTGCTAAGGGGGTGATGAGGGGAGCAACGAGGACGCCCCCGCAGACTGTTCCCGAAGTCCCCGAGGGCTCTCGTGAAGAAGTACCCGGGTTGCGCGCCGCCTCCGGTTCATGCAAGTATAGTATGAAGAGGTCGGGAGGGATATCTTGCCTTGACTTTCCTTCCTCCCATGGATAGTTCCAGCCAGCCAGCCTTGTGGCGGATGCGGAGTGCCTGGGGAAGCGCAGATCCCCTCATCAGCGTGGGCAATGTGGTGGCCCCCGTGAGCTCGCGCCACATCTCTGCAGCAGTAAGGTGGGCGGGCCGTGAGCAGATGGCGTCACGGTACTCCTGGGTCATGGCCTCCTCGGGCCGGATGAACCCGATGTCCACGTTGAATTCTTTGAGGGTGGAAGTCTGGTACTGCCCATTCATAAAGTAGGTTACCATCTCGAGTGGGTGGTAGACCTGGGACAAGTGGAGGGGCTCTCGGAGTAGGAGACGGAGGCTAAAAATTCCAAGCACCGCCCGCGGGTAAACATGTGTAGGTGGTGGGTGCAGCAGGAATCCCCACCCAATGCTGTCTAGGTGGGCCCGGACGTCGTCCTCCCATCCGAACTCAGCCAGTATGTTAAAATCCAGCTTGAGCATAGGGTGCCACTGGTAGGTCCGGATATTCTCAAGACGGGCCTGGTGTTGTGGCGTAAGCTGTGAAGGGTCCTGGGATAGCGGTGTTGCAGAACTACTAGCACCAGCAGTGCCCCTTCTCTTTCTAGAAGCGCTTCTTCCAAACATATTGACTAGAGGGGGCTTGGGAGTGCAGGAGTTGAGGGAGAGGAGGTTCTGGGGCCAAAATGAGTTGTGAGGAAGCCCAAAGACGCGCCCCCTATATATAGGGAAAATTTTCAGATCGAGACCGCCGTCTGGGTGGACGAGACGGCGGTCTCGTTTTTCTTCCGGGACGAGACGGCGGTCTGGTGCAACGAGACGGCGTTCTCGTTTTTGCCGACAACGAGACGGCGTTCTGGTTGGCCCATACGGCGGTCTCGTTCTGTCAGGCAACCGAGACGGCGGTCTCGTTGGACGAGACGGCGTTCTCATTTTTGCCGACAACGAGACGGCGTTCTGGTTGGCCCATACGGCGGTCTCGTTCTGTCAGGCAACCGATACAACCGAGACGGCGGTCTCGTTGGACGAGACGGCGGTCTCGTTTCGCGGAAGAGAAAATTTTCATTTTTTGTATTTTTATTGCTCTTTTGTTATTTTTTTGGAAAGGAGTAATAGGACCTGGTCTAAAAACATTTTATGCATGCAATGTTTTTATGTTTTGATGTCCTATAATGCCTATTTTGATTAAGTTTTCAGAAGGATTTAACCGACGTGCCTTGTTGTGCTGAAAGCCTTCTGATTCGCTGCATTTTTCCTTTTTGGCTGTACCATGCCGGATTTTTGTGACCGAAGGATAATCTCTTTCTTTCTTTCCTTCTTTTTTTGTTGATTTTTTTCTTTTGGTAGAGCACTTTTCGTCATGTAGTGTCCCTTTTTCCTTGCTTTAGGGGTTTCAATCCTCTTGTTGACTATATGCCTCCATATTCCTAAATTAATTATTAGAATATTGTCGTGAGGGTCAAGAGAAAAGAAGTAAGATGAGGTAAAAATCAATGGTTTGTGTTTTAGAGGGTTGATTTTTATTGATAAAGAATTTGTAAGAATGGCTGGTTAAGGGTTAAGCATGAGTGTTTAAGCTTTTGTCTAAGCAAACATTTTCCCTCTCTCTTTTCTTTTTGTATTTTGTTTTTATTTGCGCTCTTTGGTTTTATTTCCATCGCTTTTGGATAGCTGGCTGATTTCCCTAGATCGCCCTTTGGGTTTTCGAACTAGGATACTATGTGTTGGCCCTTATTTTTGTCTAGGTTTACTCTCTTGTAAAATTTTGGAGAAATCCTAGCGGACCTTTATTTGTAACCCTAACTTTTGCCTAGGCTACCCTTTATTGTTGTTCGGGTATCCTACCGGGTTGACCCTAACTTTTGTGTAGCCCCCTTAGTGGGTTTCCTACCGGGTAATTTGCCCTTTTCTTTGGCCTTTGGCTTCTTTGGGCTTTTTCTTTTTATGGATTTATTTTTTGATTCACAGTATCGGCGAAGCGTGACTTTCTTTATGTCTTAGGTGAAGTCTTTATCTTTATGTGCTTCTAATCAGCTAGCTTGATGATGAGAGCAATGGTCTGATCATTTGGGAGCGCTTCTTATTCTTTTTTCTTCTTTTTCTTTTTGTTTACTTAGACAGGGTTATTTATGTGGTCTAGTTAAAAGTAGAAAGAAGAGAAGCAGACAGAAAGAATCATTCTTTATTAATTAATGAAGGAATATGTGCCCTGAAGTGCCCAGGGGTCGGGCTCGCCCTGGGGGATAGTCTCTAACAATCATGGGGTTTACATCCCTTAAACAAAGAAAAAGGTTTCCTAATGACTAGAGTGGCTCTTGACGCCTGCACTCCTCCACTTCGGAAAATCTGCTTGAGTGTGCGGAGAGGAGACCTCCCTTTTATTCTTCCCGCTTGACCCTTGAATGGGTTATATCCTAGGCCATACTTGTGAGGATTGTCTTTGAATTCCGGGGGTTCCCTCGTTCCTTGGGAATCTGCCCCAGCCCTTGGCCAGGATGGTAGCCATGTTTCAACATCATACGGGCTACTTTGGTGTTTCGGGAAGTCGCTCTATGTTGGCAATTTCGAGCGCTTGAAAAGACGTTTCAAGTGCCTCTTCGCCTGCATCCACGTAGGGTTGGGTGGATGGTCCACCGATCGGGATATCGTCTTCTGCTTGGACCGTGACCAGCTTATCCTCCACTATGAACTTGACTTTTTGGTGGAGCGTCGAAGGTACCGCCTTAGCGTCATGAATCCAAGGCCTACCGAGGAGACAGCTATATGCTGGAGTTATGTCCATTACATGGAAATCGATGTCAAAGATAGTGGGTCCAATCTGGATTGGCAAATTAATTTCTCCCACTACTTCTCGCTTTGATCCGTCGAAGGCTCGAACGATGGTGCTACTTGGGTGCAGACGGGCCCCCTGGATGGTTAGCTTATCCAGTGTGCATTTTGGCATTACATTCAGGGACGACCCGTTATCCACAAGAACCTTGGCGATGAGGTACTCCTTGCATTTGACTGAGATATGCAAGGGCTTGTTGTGTTTTGACCCTTCAAAAGGGAGTTCTTCCTCTGTGAAGGCGAGGTGATTGCTTGCCGTAATGTGACCGACGATCCTCTCGACCTTCTCTTGAGATATTGTGTGAGGTACGTGTGCCTCGCTCAAGACCTTCAGCAGGGCGTTCCGGTGCGGTTCCGAGCTCATTATCAAAGATAGCAACGTGATCTTTGCAGGTGTATGATTGAGCTGGTCAATAATGGAATACTCGCTTTGTCTTATAAATTGGAGTAATTCTTCTGTCTCCTCCTTGGATTCTTTATTTCCTTCGGTCCTCTTATTTTTTCCTTTATTTTGAAGAACATCTTCCTGTGTGTCCTTGGGGGAGTAGATTCTTCCACTTCTAGTCGTGCCCCCAATGCCGGCTATGTTCGTTATTTCTTCCTTTATTGGTGAAGATTCCCCATATCTCCACGGTACAGCTTTATCTGATTCGTAGGGGAAAGGACGTGGCATTAAAAGTCGCACTGGTGTCCTTGCCCCTTCTTCTTTATTTTTGAGGACCAACGACTGAGGCTTATTTTCCTCTTGCGATGATTCGACCGTTGGGGTGAGCTTTATTAGGAGTGGCTTTCTCTCCATTCTTCTGAGTTGGAAGACGTGTTAGTTAATCCTTCCTTTTTATTATCTTATTTATTAAGCGTGAAGGAGGGAATTTAAGATATGCAAATGAATGCTTATGCATGCAAGTAGACAAGTGTTGAAGAAGAAGATTTCATTAATTCATTTGGAAGGTGTACATTCTCCTATTCCAAACTACGAAGCGTCTTTTGGCAAAAACGGAAAAGCCTAAAGAAACCCACAGGTGGGTCTTGTTTTCTTTGTAATTCTTTTTCGGCTTCCCGGACGTGTTGAGCGAGCGCTTCGCTTTGCTTGTGGATCGCTTGGCTCATTTCTTCGCTGTATTGCTGAGCGTCCTTGATCTTCGCCTCTTGATGTATGACCAAGGCTTCTAGTTCGTCGAGCCTTGCGACAGCTCGGTCCTTTTCTTGTAGCACTTGGTCATATTGAGCTAGCCCGCTTTTCTCTTTAATGCGCAGCTCATAAATACCTCGGCTGAGTTTCCTGTTGTTCTCTCGCTCTTGGCGGAGGTCTAGCCGGGCCTGGAGGAGTTGTTCTGATAACTCCTTGATCGTTTGAGCTTGCCGAGCCGCTTCCGCCTCAAGGTGTGCTCGTTTTGGCAGCTATCTCTGCAGTTGGCTATCCGAGCTGGTTCTCGCGGATTTGGATGCTCTGGATAGCTTGTTCGTTGGCGTCAGCACATTGGTCCTTGAGGCGTTCTATTTCATGATCCTTTTTCTTGCCTTGCCTCTGTAGACCGTCAATCGTGAGGATAGAGGCTTGTTCTTTTTCTTCAAGGGACCGTATCTGGGCTCCCATTATCTCTAACCTCTGGGTCAAGGCATTGACTTGTGCCTGCAGCTCTTCGTCGTTGGTGATTGGAGCGGGTGTGGTGGATGGTCGGGCCATCTCTCTTCTTCTTCTCCATGCCTCATAGTCACTGGTGACAGTTACCCGAGCTTTTCCTAGCTCTCTGTCTCCCATGTAGACTGGCTTCTCCCATGCTTTCCTCACAGTCAATGAGTTGGCGATTGTGCACGGGTCTCCAAAGAAGCACAGTCCTCCGAGTTCCCCTTGGGAGATAATAGTTTGAGTCCTCATGAGTTGCCTCATAGCTACTCTAGGTGAGTAGGCTATACAACCCCTGAGTCCTATCAAAGGTACATTCTGGATAGTTCCCACATCCGACGAGAACTCGGGCCGGTCTGAACCAAGGGCGGACCCAAGATATGTTGTTGGCGTCCTTCTGTTTCTAACTCATCCCTCCATTCTACAGTCGAGGCGTCGTTGGAGGGGGATCTTGGAGAAGCTTCTCAAGGGGTCTGGGAATATCCCCATATGACTCGGAGGCATAGAGGTGCGTGATGCTCCACACATAAAGCAGCGAAGAGCAGCAGCGAAGTGTTCTCCCTTGCTTCTGACGGCAAAAGTCTACCGAAAGCAAGGTGTCGGCAAGAATAGCGGGCAAGGGACTCTTCGAGTTCATGTCCCAGGCGAAGAAAACATCCATGACGGCGTGGTCGACCGTGTCGAGTTGGAAGGGGAACAGGATTGTTCCGAAGATTAATAGCGCCAGGGTTTTGTTGAAGGCAACCCAGCTCGCCCTTTCAGCCAGGTAGGACAGGTGGTCTTCTAACATTGTTACTCTCCATCCCCGGGTGTTCCCTTTTTTATCGTGGTACTTTGTCGATACGGTAGATGGATAAGGGCAGCGACCGGTGTTGCAGGAGTATACGCCTCATGACGGATATGGACCCCAGCTGATTTGGGCCATTTCAACATTATTTCATACTCCTCTAAAGTGGGCACCATGTCGAACTGCGGAAATTCAAAGCATCACATACTCGGAGTTCCAAAAATGAACCAAGTACCTCGAGAAAGACTTGGTCGACACCGATTTTCAGAAGGTCCAAAATCCGTCCATAGGACTTTTCAAAATCAGCGCGGACCTCCGGTGGCATCATCGTACTAAGCCGCTCTAGCCTCTCAGTGTGGCTTCGGAGAATGTCTACCTTCCCCACTTGTCTACTTGTCCCCTCCATTTTCTAAACCAAAATGTATGATTTGATGAAGATGATGTTTATTGTATGTGAGTGTTTATTTTGCTATTTTATCATGTTTTTTCTACATGATGTATGGTTTTTGCATTTATTTATTTTTTTGGAAAAATAAACTATCTATATGAATGTTTTTATGAATGCCATATTTTTGGACCAGGTATTATTTGTGAACTTTGGAAAAATGGATTTTTATATTGTTATTGTTTCTATTTGTTTATTTTATAGCCTTTTATCTCTTCTCGTCGAATCTGCGTGGCTACTTAGCTTACAAAGAACCTGAAACCAGGCTAGCTAAAAGGCAGATCGTCCGAGATAAAATATGGCTTTATGTGAAAGAATTATTTATCGTCCCTTATCTCTTCTGTCGGAGCTGCGTGGCTACTTAGCTTACAAAGAACCTGAAACCAGGCTAGCTAAAAGGCAGACTGTCCGAGATAAGGGTGTTTATTTGTAAAATATTTTTTGCGATTTTGTTCTGTTGTTCGCTTATGCTATGCAACATACAAATGCGACAAACATATGCACACACAATTCGATCATCCCCGAACAGGCGAGATTCCGTTTTTATCACGAGGTAGGGTTCTCCTGCAGAAAAGTGCATTGGTTTAGGGTAGGTTCTAACTGTTCTCACCAGGCTAAGGCCCCCAAGGTGCCCCCATTATAGGGTCCCCACTCTCCAGCCGTCCGACCATGCTCAACACTAAGGTCAGAGTCGGTCTTGTTGCCAAAAGAGGAAGGTTATCACCTTGAGTGGTGGTTTCCGATCACACCGGTGGGCACAAGGCCCTAACTGCAGCGAACCGTACCTGCCACCCACTCCCTATGGTTATCTCTCTTGCCCCCGGGTATAGGGGGAACTGTTGTGTGCAAGGGATTGTGTGCAATTTATATATCAAGCAATTGCGTAAGTATAATCAAACAACAGTTTATTGAAAGCCAAACAATAAAGCATGTTATAATACAAGTTAAGGGCAAAAGCGTTATTTTCTTGGTTTATTTATTGTTTAAGCCGGCCCATCACTAAATGGGATTAACTCTCTAGGCTTCCCCAGTGGAGTCGCCATCTGTCGCCGCCGTCAAAAACGAGGCGGTCGGAGCGACGCGATGGTTTTATCGACCCTCTTGTTTTCGCGTTTTTTATTGGTGGTTACAACGCCTTTAGGTTGTCCGACAACCGGGCTAACCTAGGGGCGAGGTTTTCGAAAAGTGTCCTTGGGCTGTCCGATAACCGGGCTAATCCAAGGACTTATTTATTTTGGGTTCTATGGAGTCGCCACCGATATTTTTACCATAAACATCGGAAAAGGGGTTTAAAAAGGCGTTGGTTTTCGAAAACCAACTTTGGTCATTAGAACCAGAGTTGGGTAAGGGAGTTGGTTACGTGCAAAGGGAGTATTAGTCCCTTTGCGACGCCCCTTTCGGGTTCCCTATGATAGGCCGGCTTATTTTTATTGATAAACTAGAAAAACGCACTTTTGCCCTTTTTATTCTGCGGAATTTAAAAGTATGACTACATGGCCCTACTGTCTACTGCATAATTTAAGATAAAAGCGGTAAAGGTGGAAAGAGAGAATTTGAACCTCCGAAGCACGCTTTTTATATTAATTCTCTGGAAAAAATAGGGTGCTTTATGGCAGCCCTTCACTCTACAAGACGTCGGAAACCTCTCGAACGCCGAAAATCACTCTTTTAAAACACTCGAAACTCCGAAATGCGTCTGAGGGATTCTAGAGAGAAGTTCTAGAGAGAAGGGAGAGCTATGCAGCCGTGGTGTGTGAAAATGAGGGGGAGAGCCCCTATTTATAGGTTTTCGTGCTGTCGGATGGCGAGACCGCCGGTCTCGCTCGACAGGGTCGAGACCGCCGTCTCGTCCAACGAGACCGCCGTCTCGTTCTTCACAGGAAACGAGACCGGGTCCGGGTGAACGAGACCGCCGTCTCGTTCTTCGTAGGAAACGAGACCGGGTCTCGGGTGAACGAGACCGCCGTCTCGTTTCGTAGGTAACGAGACCCCGGCTCGGGTGAACGAGACCGCCGTCTCGTTTTCATAGTCAACGAGACCCCGGTTTGGGTGAACGAGACCGCGGTCTCGTTTTCGTAGGCAACGAGACCCCGGTCTCGTTAGACGAGACGGCGGTCTCGCTTGCTACGCGAGGCGAAACGGCGGTCTGGGTCATCCAGAAGGCGGTCTCGTCCCTCCGAGGCGAGAAAACTTATTTTTCGGCCCAAAAAACCTTCCTATCTTGGTACGGGAGCCTAATAGTCTCTCCTAGTGGCTTGTTAGGCTTCAGCCGTCTTCAAAATAGGGGATCTTCTGACTTTATTTGGAGCCCGGGCAAGATTTGGGGTCTACACTGATATTATCAATTTGGGTGCTAATGTTTACTTCTTTCTTATTATTTCCTTGTCCCAAATTGATGGCCTCAGTTTTTTCTTATGGGGCTGTATCAATTAAGCTTCTTTTCTCCAACAGTCTTTGCATGTCCGGGGAAATGGTCCCCTCCTCACTGTCTGACTCAATCCATTTGCCTTTGGCTTTCAGATCCCGCAGAGAGTTTTCAATCACAGACATGACTGTTTATATGGTCCTTATTTGGGTGTAGATTTTATTCAATTATTTTGGAATGAGAGAGAAAAGAATGAGAAGCATATGAATATTATGAAAAATGCCTCATTGTATTGATGAAAAGAAAAATATATACAGAGTCCCTTTAATCAAAAGATCTCGCGACCATGAGCAGAGACCGCGAGAGATGCATCGGAAGCTTTGTTTTTTTTTATTATATATATATATATATATATATATATATATATATTTTAACCAAAAGATGCACAAAATGAGGAGCCCTAGTTAGATGGCCTTCTCTACCCAAGCTCACTATTCTAGTTGTGATAGAGGCTTGATGTTTACGTTTGGGTCGAGAGCATCGAAGGTAATTTTCCCGGTGTTCAATAATTCTTGAACCCTATATTTCAGGTTGACGCAATTCTCCACGGAATGCCCAGGAGCACCTGAGTGGTAATCACATTTTTCGTTGAGTTTGTACCAACCGGGGTAAGGTGGATCTTTCTTCTTTGGGGAGATACGTGTTAAGAGTTTGGCCTCTAAAAGCCTTCGCAGCAGACTCCCATAAGAGATTGGGATGGGAGTGAATTTCTTCTCTTGTCTGTGTGACTGTCCAGCTAATGGCGAAGAGGAAGAAAGAGTAGCAAAGTTCATGGCATTTGCACTTCCCTCCTTTTTCTTGCCAAAGGGCTTCTTGAATGATGCGTGGGATTTCTTAAACTTGGGAGGGAATCGAGTATTTTCAACATGAGTATTTTCGACATCGGTTACCTCCTTTAAATCGAAGTTGTATCCCTCTAATGCTCTTAATTTCTCTTCTAAGGCAAAAATTTGTTGTTTGGAAACCCTATTGTAGAGGCATTGTTGGCGTATTAGTTCCATTAAATACGCTATCTGCTCTTTTACGTAGTTAAGCTCAGTGGTGAGCCTGTGGTTTTGTTTCTCTAACCACTCCTTTAATTGCGGCACCTGCTCCTTTATGGCATTAAGCTCAGCGGTGAGCATACGGTTCTGCTCCTCTAATTGCTCCATCTTCTTGGCTTTTTGAGCGCGAGTGAGAACAGGTAGAAGACCAGCCACTTTCTAAATGATTTTAACGATTTTTATTATAGCTTTTTATTTCAAATGATTAGTGTGAAATAGATATGCCTTAGACAATAGCTTTGGTATCTTCTCAAAAGCCTATGTTTTAAGGGTACCATACCCACCTTAGTGTGTTAACTTCCTTTTTTTTTTTTAAAGGTTGCCAACATACCTTAGCGCACTTATCTCTTCTAGGAAGGTGATAAACGCACTTGGGTCTCTTTCGCTATTGTTTAAGGATATCTAATACATCCTAGAATGAATGTGCTTTATGCATGCACTACAAAAATATATTTTTTTATGATAACAGATATTGAAAGTGGAATAACTTTTGACTGGGTTGTCCAATTTGGACGCACAACATGTCAAAACGAAGAGAAAAGGGTGAAGAACCAAGCTGTAAATTCCTAAAGGGGATTTGGCCCAGTAATTTTCCCAAAAAACGCTCCTAAGACCCATTTTTTGGAGGTTTATGAAAATGATGTGCATGCATACTTTTCTTGGTGCATTTATTTTCTCTCTTAGTTTTACCACTTATTGGATGATGTGGTATGAATGATACGACTTTGCCAAGAATCTTTTTGTTATAAAAGGCATTTTTATGGGTTTTAATCATTTTTATATTTTTTATGACCCTTTATCTCTTCTGTCGGTCAACGTGGCTACTTAGCTTACAAAGAACCTGAAACCAGGCTAGCTTAACTGAAGACTGTCCAAGATAAAGTTGGTTTATCTTATCACTTTTATGATTTTTAGGGTTTTTCACTATTTTATTTGTTGTATGATTACCCTATGCTAATGCATCAATACAAATGCAGCAAACGAATGCACACACAATTCATACATCCACGAGCAGAGCCACGCTTATTTAATCACGAGGTAGGGTTTTCCTGCAGAAACGTGCTTGGTTTAGGTGGTTCTAAACTGTTCTCACCAAGGCCAAAGGTACCCAAGGTGCCCCCATTATAGGGACCTCTCAATCTCTCAATCCTCGGGTCATGCACGGAACTCCGTGGCGACATCCTTAGACCAAAAGAAGAGAGTTATCACCTTGAGTTGGTGGTTTCCGACAACGGTTGTAGCCCCGTGTGCCAACAAGCCGGTCGTATCTGCCACCCACTCCCTATAGGTATTCACTCTTGCCCCTGGGTATAGAGGGACTGTTGTGTGCAAGGGTTTTTGTGTGCAATTTATATTTCAGACAATTTGCATAAAATAATCATACAACATTTATTAAAGCCATACAATAAAACATACGGAAGAGGGTAAAGGCGTAATTTCAAATTTTTACTTAGTTTGAATTTATCCGTCACTAAATGGGATCAACTCTCTAGCTTCCCTAGTGGAGTCGCCATCTGTCGCCGCCGTCCGTTCTGACGTCCAGGGACATCTCGAACGTTTATGCGAGCGGTCGCGAAAAGATGGTTAAGACTCGTGCTTTATGTTAAAATTATGTTCATTGCTTCCGAGGTGCTCAACAACTGAACTATCCTCTAATAAAAGCAAGGTTTTCGAAAAGGGTTCTTATGGAGTCGCCACCAATGTTTTGACCGTAAACATTGGAAAAGGATAAAAAGGCATTGATTTTAATAAAAACCAAACTTAGCCATTATAACCAGAGTTAGGTAAGGGAGTTAGTTACGTGTGGGGAAGGTGTTAGCACCCCACAACGCCCCTTTCGGGTTCCCTATGACGGATTAATTCATTTAAGTGAAGATTACGAGAAATTACGCGATTACCCTATTTTATTGCATAATATTAAAAATGACTATCTACATGACTTTATTTCATATTGCATACTTAAAGCAATAAATAAAGCAGTAAAAGAGAAGAGAATTGAAAAGAACCTCCGTAGCAAGCTTTGTATTGCGAATCTTTAATCATAAGGATGCGTTTTGGCAATCCTTCGCTCTACAAAGACTCTCCTCTCCGAATACAAGACCGACTCGACTAAATTTTTACAGAAGAATCGAATGCTGGAATATAATTCCTTAACTGATTGTTACCTTATGAAGGCAATCAGAGAGTTCATTCAAAGTAGGAAGAGAAAAGACAAGTACTGGGAGTTGTCTGGTGTGTGAAACAGTGGCAAATGAGCCTCCTATTTATAGTTTTTCGCAGCCTGGCAATTTGGGATGGCCGTCTAGGTTGGGACGGCCATCCCACTTGAATTTTTTAGCTTTTGGTCCACCCCTTGAAGAGTGGGACGGGCAGTCTCACTTGGGACGGCCGTCCCACTTGGCCAGGGCAGCTTGGGACGGCCGTCTCACATTTGGGACGGCCGTCTCACATGTCTCAACTTGTTTTGGCCAGCTTTTGTGTTCTGGGACCCTGGGAAACTTTCCTTTCCTTATTCGGACGTCAATTGATGTCGATAGATGTCCATTGAAGCTTTATCTTCATATAGGAAGTCTTCTTGGCCTTTATTGAGATGTTGGGAGAGCTTTGTCTTGTTATAGGAAGTCTCCTTAGCCTTTATTGAGAGGCCGGGCAAAATTAGGGGTTTACAGGGATTAATTCCCAGACTTGGTTCCTTTCAAATTGGTTAAGTTCTTCTTGCATTGCTATGCACCATTGGTCATCTTTAAGTGCTTCCTCAACATTTTTGGGTTCTATCTGTGACACAAAAGCTACAGACATGCAAAAATTAGTCATATTTCTAGTTCTTACCCCTTTTGTGATATCACCAATGATATTGTCCATTGAGAGTCCTCTAGGTGATTACCATTCTTTTGCTAATTCAGGCGTTTGAGAAGGCTCATTTTCTTCCAAATATAATTCATTAAGAGCATCCCTTATATACTCATCATCACCTGAAAGTTCTTTATTTAACTCAAGAGGATTTCCCCCAAGGTCTACAATTTCATCAAAGGTAACATCAATAGATTCTTCAATATTTAATGTTCTTCTATTAAACACCCTGTAAGCCTTGCTAGTTAATGAATAACCTAAGTAAATGCCCTCATCGGCTTTTGAGTCAAATTTTCCTAAGTTGTCCTTTCTATTATTTAACACAAAGCACTTACATCCAAATATTTTTAAATGAGCAACATTAGGTTTTCTACTGTTTAACAATTCATAGGGAGTTGATTTTATAATTGACCTAATGAGCATTCTATTTAAAACATAACAAGCAGTACTAACCGCATCAGCCCAAAAATATTTAGGAACATTTGATTCATTTAACATTGTTCTAGCAAGTTCCTCTAGTGACCTATTTTTTCTTTCAACTACACCATTTTGTTGGGGAGTCCTAGGAGCAGAAAAGTTATGTAATATTCCATTTTCTTCACAATAATATTTAAACTTTTCATTTTGAAACTCACCACCATGGTCACTTCTTAAAACTTCAATTCTTAAGTCTTTCTCATTTTGTATTTGCTTTGCAAACTTTCTAAAGACCTTAAAAGTTTCACTTTTCATTGTTAGGAAAAATGTCCAAGTATATCTAGAGTAATCATCAACAATCACAAGACCATAATAATTTCCACCAAAGCTTTTTATCCTAGAAGATCCAAATAAATCTAAATGTAATAATTCTAGGGGTTTTGAAGTGGAAATAACATTCTTTGATTTAAATGATGATTTTACTTGTTTACCTTTTTGACATGCATCACACAATCTATCTTTTTCAAATTTTAACTTAGGAATACCAATAACTAAGTCTTTTGAAATCAATTTGTTCAAATGATGCATATTTATATGAGCTTCTCTCTTATGCCATAACCAAGGGTTCTCTTCCTTAGCAACTAAACATGTTATGCTAGAATCATGTAAACAATCCAAATCAATCAAGTATATGTTATTATGCCTAATGCCTTTTAATTCTACATTTTCAGAATCTATCAAATGTATGGTGCAAAATTTACCTTCAAAGATTACCTTAAATCCTTTGTCACATAGTTGACTTATGCTTTAGTCCATCAACAAGAAGCACATCCTTAATCTCCAATGTGTTTGCACCACCTATATTTCCAATTCCAAGAATTTTCCCTTTGTTGTTGTCCCCATAAGTTACATATCCTTGTTCTTTAGCTTTGAAACTCACAAATTTCGTTTTATCACCGGTCATATGCTTTGAGCATCCACTATCAAGATACCACATAGACTTCTTTGATTTCGAAGTTTCCTACGAAACAAGAACATAGTAAACTTAGGTCCCCATAACTTTTGGGTCCTTGGGGTTAGAGACAAACAAATTATTTAACAATAGGAACCCAAATGTATTTACCTTTAGGAACACCAAAATGTTTTATTTTACATTTATTTGAAGTGTGACCTTGTTTCATACAGTAAAAACATGTTTTAGATGTAGCTTTAGAATAAGATGCATTTCTAACAATAGATGCCCTAGTTCCTTTTTTGACCCATACTCTTTTGTTTTTCTTTTAGTGTTTTTAAAAGGAACTTGATGATTTACACTATTTTGAGCTAAAACAATTTTATCCTTCTTAAAATCACTTATTTCCTTTTCGGCTTTATCTAGCAAATGGTTAAGGATATCTATGTCATATTCATACTCTTTACAAGATGCACATGCTAAGTTCTTATCATCATTCTCACCTAAACATACAATTTTCGTTTCTAAGGATTCATTTTCCTCTAAACATGTGATTTTCGTTTTTAATGAGTCAACTTCCTTTTTGGATCTACTTAAATTCTTCTTTACAACTTCATATTCATTTTTCAAGTCCTTAAAGGCACTAAACAATTCATTATATGCATTTTGCAGTTCATCATAGTTATTTTCATCACAACCATAACATTTCGGTCTTCATATGTCCTGCTTCACCACAACCATAACATTTTATATTTATAGAAGAACTTTCTCTTACCTCTCCCTTACCTTTGAATGGATGCCTTCCTTTGGCTTTCATGAATTTGGTGAACTTCTTTATCATAAGACTCAATTCTTCTTCATTCTCTGAGTCTTCTTCTTCCTTTTAATTTTTACCTTTGGAAATTTCGGTTTTGAAGGCTAAGTTCTTCTTTTGATATTGTCCTTCTTCTTCATTTAGCCTTCCAAGCTCTAGCTCATGCTCTCTTAGTTTTCCAAAGAGTGTCGCCATAGATATTGTGGCAAGGTTTTGTGACTCCGAGATGGCCGTCACCTTAGGTTGCCATTTCCTATCCAAAGATTTTAAAATTTTAGCATTCAATTCATCAACGTCAAAGATTTTACCTAATCCGGTGAGATGGTTCACAATATGAGTGAAACGCTTTTGAACGTCAAATATCATTTCGCCTTGTTGCATCCGGAACATCTCGTATTCTTGGATTAAGGAATTTTTCCGTGCTCTCTTAACGTCATCGGTACCTTCGTGGGTCACTCTTAGCATTTCCCACATTTCCTGAGCACTTTTACAAACAGAGATCTTGTAAAACTCGTCAAGGGTTAAAGCAGATTAAATAATATTTCTAGCCCTAACATCAAATTGTGCTTTTCTATTTTCCTCTATTGTCCATCTAGAAAAAGGTTTAGGAACGTCAACACCATTCCCAGTAACTTTAGGAACATAGGGACCGTTTAAAATAGCGTCCCAAACGCCTCTATCAACAGACTCTAAAAAGATTTGCATTCTTACTTTCCAGAAAGGATAATTTTGACCCGCAAAAAGTGGGGGTTTGTTGATAGACGCACCTTCGGCAAAAGTCTGATTTTGTGCGGCCATTTTCGAAAAGTTTGAATGACTATCAAAGCAAGCTCTGATACCACTTGTTAGAATCACGCAGCGGAATGATCGCGTTGTCGGACAAAAACCGAGAGGGGGGGTGAATTGGTTTCTTAACAAAAATTAGGTTTTAAAAATTTTCCCCAAATTTTACTGATTAAAAAGTTGTGTAAACGTAAATAGGATAGAGATAGAGTCTTACATAGGAGAGTTATACTGGTTTGGATAAAAAGACCCTACGTCCAGTTGCTAATCACTCAAACAGAGGATTAACGTTGTCACTATAATCAAAGTTGTTACAAACAGATAACAATGAATAGATAAAGTAAAGAAAACTGAAAGAATTAATGGTTGAGTTCAAGAGGGGGGGTGAATTGAACTTTAAAACTTTTTATCAAAACTTACTTTCTTTTGGAAGAATGAGTTATCTTTATTCAATCTTTGCGAAGGTAGTTTGGTTTAAACACAGCAAGTTAATTGACAGAAAATAAAAGAGATGAAAGAAGAATATTAACACACAAATTTATACTGGTTCACTCTAATCTAGAGCTACATCCAGTTCTTGACAAACCAGTCATGTTTCACTAATACCAAGTGAAAATTTACAACCAGTAGATACTCACCAATCTACCCCAAGAACTATCTTGCAAACCCACAAGACGAGAATCTTGAAAACCACCCAATGAACCAAACCCGATTCATCGTACCAAGTGCAGATCACAATCCAACCTGCACAATCACACTTTTACAAAAGAGTATGAAAAGAAAAAACCTGGACTTGAAGTTCTAATTGTCCAGAACAAATTCTAACAGCACTTTCTCTCTTTGATTGACCACAATTCTGATCACAGCACCTTATGATATGAAAAAGATTCTTGAATGCAGAGAAAGTCACGTATGAAAGTTTCACAGATTGATTTCACAAGTTTTCTCAAGTATTGTATTGTTTGTGTGTGTCATTCAAAAGATAGATCAATTCTGTATATATAGAGTAAAGCATAGAATCAGAATGTTCCAACTGTCAAAAACTGTTTTAGAGAGTCAAAAGATCGATTAGATTGAAGTAAAACAGTTTAGAAGAGACTTTGATCGATTAGAACTAAAGTATGATCGATCAGACCGAGTTATGATCGATCAGAATGAAACTATGATCGATCAGACTGAGTTATGATCGATCAGAATGAAACTATGATCGATCAGACCGAGTTATGATCGATCAGAATAAAACTATGATCGATCAGAATATATTTCAATCGATTAAAATATCAATTCAATCGATTGATTTCATTTAAAGCTCCATTCAATCGATTGATTCGAGTTTTTAATGGATTGAAACAACTTTATGAAAAATGACAGCTCTCTGTTTCAATCGATTGAAAATCATTTCAACAGATTAAATTCCTGCAAACACTTAGTTAAAAAATAGTCTCTCTGTTTCAACAGATTGAAAAATATTTCAACAGATTGATTTTCTAAAAAACTCTTAGACTGAAAAAAAATCTTTCTGTTTTAACAGATTTAAAATTTATTTCAACAGATTGAAAATGCGAAACTTTGATATTGAAAAATTCATTGAGTTATTTTAACTTGTTGATTCCGCGAATCAATCAATTGAATTTTCGAATATGTATGACCATTTATTATGTTAAGTGATTTTAACAGATTGAAAATCCTTTTCAACAGATTGAAAAAACTTAGTTTATTCTTTTAATACTTAAACGTAAGTTTTTCATGCAGAAAAATGATTTTCAATGATATGCAATATTTTAAGGTGCTTATCACAAAATATAATGGCCTATCAAGAGATTAAGTGCTTAAACTTAAAAACCTAATCATTTACACACCCACAACCTAAGTTATATCTATGTCTTCATCAAATCCACCAAGTGCTTCAATCTCCCCCTATTTGATGGAGACAAATAACCACTGCACCTGCAAAACAAAAATAACAGACCAGAGACATATATTTTGTGGTGTGTGTGTAGTGACAGTTTTAAGCAAAATACTTCTCCCCCTATTTGACTGCATCAAATAGATTGTTTTAGTTACAGTCCAATGGGGCCACGTGGGTACCCCGAATAAAAAATAGAACATTAAAAACTAAGGAAAAGAAAATAGAATAGCAGAAACATAGAAAATCTTCATTCGTCCCCGGGGCCTTGGTTGAATTGCAGTTCCACAATTCTGTTGTAAATGTCTTCTAGTTGATTATCAATATGCTGGAACCTTGCAATGAAATTTTCATCCAAATAATGCTGCCGAGCCCTCAGAGCAGCAGTCATCTCCATATGCCTCCTTTGGTCTGATTGCAGTTCGCTCATTTGATGTAACATTGTTCTTTCGAACTGAGACAGAGGCGTGCCACGGTCAGGCGGTGGATTGTATGGAATCATCTCCATTGGGTTCACTTCTTCCATTGGATCAGACGGACGTGCTGCAGAAGTTCCAGGAATATCAGTGTTGATTCCTTCCTCTTGCTCTTCTTCTTCACTTTCTTCACTTTTTCCAGCTTCTTCTTTGGAAATCCATTCACCATCAATTTTGATGAACCCCATTTTGTGAAGAACAGAATTGTTTATTTCATTTGTTGGTCGAACAGTTTCAACAAGTTCCCCTTCCAGATCAACACCAAAATGTGTTAAAAACTTAGAAATCAGAATAGCATAAGGATACCTGAAATCACTTAGCCTCTTGGCTTTGATCATGTGGTCCTTGATGACGAAGACCCAGTTCACCCGTATCCTGTGATGAATGCAGTACATCAGTACTAAATCTCCTTCGTTTAGCACCGCATGATTGCTTCCCCTGGGTGTGAGCTGCCAGGAAACGATGAAAGCGAGAATCCTTTCTTCCAGTTTCAACTTCCCAGTGTTGAATGAACTTACAGAATCATGCCTATTCTTCAGGCAAGAGCGGAAATACTGAACTTTATTAAATTCTTCAACATCCGAAGTACACCCTTTGGTGACTTTCACACCTACATCCTTTATTCCAGCAACCTCCTTCCAGACATTAGGTGTTATCTCAATGTCTACTCCTTTGACTTGAGTTATTAGAGTGGAACCTTCAAAGGACAAGTTAGTGAAAAAGACTTTAATTAAGTCAGGGTAAATCTTACCATTCAACTCTAGAAACTTCTGAAGTTTTTGATGTTGCAGTAACTTCTGAATGCCTCTGAATCCTTTAGCATCAAACCAGGAAAACTTTAACATCTTTGGAATGTTGACTTGCTTCCTGCTCAATTCATGGATAAACAAATCCATTTTCTCTTGGTCCCCATTGAACCAAGTCTCAATCCTTCCTCCAACATTTTGTTCTCGCCTTGCAATAGAAGACTCGCCTCTGCTGGACTTCTTCCTTTCAGCTTCAAAAATTTTTGTCTTTACTGTTTTATTGTTTCTGCGCAGTGATGATAAAGGAGAAGAGAGAATTGCTACTGTACACTTTAATTACCCTCACATCTGATATCCAATCAGAGTCAATCAACTTTTATTGGATATCTTTGATATTTAAGAGAGTAGTTGAAGTTTATCTTGTTGTAAATGCATTCAATCCACTCTGCAGAAATTGTTTAGAGACAAAGTACATACAACTAGCCCTAAAAAAAATAATCAATTGATATTCCGTGAAACCAATTGATTTTGTAATCGCAGATACTCAGAAGTAAAATAAACCGATTGAATCGAGAATTAAATCGATTGTTATTGTAAGAGACAAGCATGCAGAGTACCATAAGTGAATTCAATCGATGGAATCGAAGATTTAATCGATTGATTTATATAAGAAAGTATGCAGAGCTACAAGGTTAATGAAATAAACCGATTAAAAGCTTGTCTAATCGATTGAACTAATAACACATCAATATCAGTGAGTAAGAATAAAAAAATCAACAGATTATTTCACAATTTCAATCGATTGAAACAAATAATATAAATTTATTCATGCAATTATTAATCGATTGAACTTGTTATCAGCCTGTTAAAAAGCATACAATCACTGTAACGAATCAGTTATGCAATACTAGATATATCTAGAATTCCTAATTCAGTCCTAAGCATATTAAGTCTATCTCTAGGAAGTGGTTTAGTGAATAAATCAGCTAACTGTTTTTCAGATTCAACGAATAAAATCTCACAGTCACCCCTAGATACGTGTTCTCTAATAAAGTGATGTCTAATTTCAATATGCTTAGTTCTAGAGTGTTGAATAGGATTCTTAGTTAAGTTTATTGCACTAGTATTGTCACAAACCAGAGGTACCTTGTTTAGAGTTACTCCATAATCTGTCAGTTGTTGCTTGAGGTAGATGCTTTGAGCACAACAGTTCCCAGCTGCAATGTATTCAGCTTCTGCAGTTGACAGAGCAACACACACTTGCTTTTTGCTGTGCCACGATATAAGACTGCTCCCCAGTAAATGACAAGTACCAGAGGTACTTTTTCTGTCCAATCTACATCCTGCAAAGTCAGAATCAGAAAATCCAACAAGTTTAAGGGATGCACCTTCAGGATACCATAGTCCAACATTAACTGTTCCCTTAAGGTATTTCAGAATCCTTTTGGCAGCGGTAAGATGTGATTCCTTTGGATTTGCCTGAAATCTTGCACAAAGGCACACACTAAACATAATGTCAGGTCTACTAGCAGTTAGATATAGTAGTGAACCAATCAAACCTCTATATTTAGTTTGATCAACAGGTTTTCCTTTTTCATCTAAGTCTAGACAACAGTTAGTAGACATGGGTGTAGAGGACTCCTTGCAATTGTGCATATCAAATTTCTTTAACAATTCATTGCAGTATTTAGATTGACTAAGAAAGATGCCATTTCTTAATTGTTTAACCTGGAGACCAAGGAAGAAATTCAATTCTCCCATCATAGACATTTCAAATTCACTTTGCATTTCTTTTACAAACTTATTACACATGGCATTATTAGTGGAACCGAAAATGATATCATCCACATACACCTGCACCAGAATAATGTCAGTTCCGGATTTCTTAATGAATAGAGTTTTATCAACCTCACCTCGCTTGTACCCTTGATCAATTAGGAAGTTACTTAACCTCTCATACCATTGTCTAGGTGCTTGCTTTAAACCATAAAGGGCCTTTTTCAATTTGTAAACATGGTCAGGATGCTTGTGATCTTCAAACCCAGGAGGTTGAGAAACATATACTTCTTCATTGATGAGTCCATTAAGAAAGGCACTCTTGACATCCATCTGTAGTAATCTGAAACCACTTAAACAGGCATAAGCTAATAACAATCTAACAGCTTCAAGTCTAGCTACAGGTGCAAAGGTTTCATCAAAATCAATACCCTCTTGTTGGTTATACCCTTTGGCTACCAATCTAGCTTTATTTCTAGTAATAATGCCGTGTTCATCTAGCTTGTTTTTGAATACCCACTTAGTACCAATTACATTGATATCTTTGATTTTAGGAACTAATTCCCACACTTTATTTCTTTCAAATTGATTAAGCTCATCATGCATGGCACTAACCCAGTATTCATCATTTAATGCTTCTTTAACTGTCTTAGGCTCTATTTGTGAAATGAATGCCATATGATTACAGAATTGGTTAAGAGAATGTCTAGTAGATACTCCCTTATTAATTTGCCCGATGACATTGTCTAGAGAGAGATCTCTTGGGACAATCCACTCTTTAGGAAGCTCTTCCAGAACATCTTCTTCCTGTTCTTCAGTAATTGTTGGTGGATCAGCTTTTGCTGGGTCCACTGATGGATCACCTTCTTCAACAGTACACTGATCTGTGTTTCTGGCATGTTTCAACTGATAAGAATTATCAGTTAAATCTTCTTCATCTGCAGTACCTGTTGTTCTATTCTGCACCACTCGAGGAGACTCATTAAACATAACATGTACTGATTCTTCAACTGATTTCAATCTTAAATTGTAAACTCTATATGCATGGCCGAATTTCATTTGGATGTTTTGAAAATGATTTTCAGGAACAAACTGATTAAACAAATTATTTTACTAATTTGGTCTTTAATATTCGTTTTGAAAATGCAATAGTAAAATGATCGAATAATACTTGAAAGAATCGATTGTTTCTGTATTGGAAGTGATCTAGAAGATGATACCAGAATTTAAATCGATTAAAACGAAAATGAGTCGATTAAATTTGATACCTTAGTAATTTTAGTTGATATAAATTCATTCTAATCGATTAAAACAGCTAAAACTCAAATCATGAGAACATTTTAATCGATTGATTCGCATTTCAATCGATTAAAACTGTACGGACAGATTTACTAATATCTTCTGTAAGTTATTTTAATCGATTAATACTGGTTTATATCAATTAAAACAATCAGTTTAGACAAACAAAACCTGATTCGTAGCTCTGAACTTCAAGGGATTCCCAGACTTTGTTCCTGCAAAACAAGTTAAGAATTTTTCTGGTACCCTTTATGATTACTGGGTCCAATTAGGTTATTTGAAATGAATTAATTTTTGGAACCCATTTCTTCCTACCTTGCGGCACAAAATATTTTCTAGCATGACAGAATTTTATAGTATGTCCTTTCTTCATGCAGTAATGACAAGATGAGAAAGGGGATGCTGTTGTTTTTCTGTATGAAAAGAAGTTCAAATATTTTTTAGTTTTTACCCCATTCTTAGGTTTGTACCCGATTCCAGAATGTTCAAACACACAATTTTGAGACCCAAGAAGTGCATCTAAATTCTCTTTACCTTGAGTAAATTTTGTCAAGGTTTTAGTCAAGTAATCAACCTTATTTTGTAAAACAATACACTTTTCACAATTCTTATTAACAGCAACATTATCCGCAGATGAATAGATAATATCTAGATGTTCTAAATCTGTTTTGCTTTCTAATAGTTCATTTTCCAGAACTTTAACTCTATTTTCTAACCAGTTATTTAAACCTTTCAACCGATTATTTGTATGAGATAAATTTCTGGCTTCACTATGCATTTCATTGAAAGCATTTAGTAATGTGCTGTAATTCATTTCATTCTCTGTAGGAGTTGAACTTACATGTGATGAAGAGGATTCACAGCCAGCCATTAAACACAGGTTCACCTCTTCACTTTCGGATTCAGAGCTGGAAGATGAATCATTGTCTTGCCAGGCTATATAGGCCTTTTTCCCTTTGTATCTTGATTCTTTCTTGTTCTGATTCTTGGTCTTTTCCGGACAATCACTCTTTATGTGACCCTGTTTACCACAAGAATAACAAGTAATATTATTTTGAACAGATTCAGTCTTTTTATCATTGTACCTTTTTACTTGGCCAGTTCTGTTCTTTCTTCTAAGAAATTTCCCAAATTTCTTAACCAACAAAGTCAGGTTCTCTGATTCATCTTCTTCAGATCCACTGTTTTCTTCAATTGTCTTGAGAACAATATTTCTACTTTTCTTTTCTGCATTCTCTTGTTCTTTGAACCGATTGATTTCCAACTCATGTTCCCTCAACTTACCAAAAAGTGAAGCGGTAGTCATTTCAGTCAAGTCTCTTGATTCTGATATAGCTGTCACCTTTGGTTGCCACGTTCTGTCCAAACACTTTAAGATTTTGATGTTCAATTCTTCTTTGTCAAAAGTCTTTCCTAATCCAATTAGATGATTGACTATGTGCGTGAACCTTTTCTGCACATCTGCAATTGTTTCTCCTTGCTGCATTTTAAACAACTCATAGTCCCTGATTAACTCATGCTTTCTTGCCCTTTTCACATCAGATGTTCCTTCATGTGTAACCTCTAAAATTTCCCACATCTCTTTGGCAGAGGCACACTGAGACACCCTGAAAAACTCATCAAGATTTAAAGCAGAGGTAATAATATTTTTTGCAGTATAATCATATTGGACTCTCCTATTTTCTACATCAGTTAATTCAGCCCAATCTTTTTCGACTACTTTACCATCTACAGTATGAGTTGGTTTGTAAGGACCATTAACAATTGTTTCCCAAATGCCTCTATCAAGAGATTCAATAAAGATTTTCATTCTAACCTTCCAGAAAGAATAATTCACACCAGAAAAAAGTGGAGGCCTGTTTATGGAGGCTCCTTCTAAAAAATTCATCTTTCCCTCAGCCATTGGACCGATTCCTTGAGTAACTTACAAGAACCAGCTCTGGTACCAATTGAAAGAATTAATGGTTGAGTTCAAGAGGGGGGGTGAATTGAACTTTAAAACTTTTTATCAAAACTTACTTTCTTTTGGAAGAATGAGTTATCTTTATTCAATCTTTGCGAAGGTAGTTTGGTTTAAACACAACAAGTTAATTGACAGAAAATAAAAGAGATGAAAGAAGAATATTAACACACAAATTTATACTGGTTCACTCTAATCCAGAGCTACATCCAGTTCTTGACAAACCAGTCAAGTTTCACTAATACCAAGTGAAAATTTACAACCAGTAGATACTCACCAATCTACCCCAAGAACTATCTTGCAAACCCACAAGACAGAATCTTGAAAACCACCCAGTAACCAAACCCAGTTACCGTACCAAGTGCAGATCACAATCCAACCTGCACAATCACACTTTTACAAAAGAGTATGAAAAGAAAAAACCTGGACTTGAAGTTCTAATTGTCCAGAACAAATTCTAACAGCACTTTCTCTCTTTGATTGACCACAATTCTGATCACAGCACCTTATGATATGAAAAAGATTCTTGAATGCAGAGAAAGTCACGTATGAAAGTTTCACAGATTGATTTCACAAGTTTTCTCAAGTAGTGTATTGTTTGTGTGTCATTCAAAAGATAGATCAATTCTGTATATATAGAGTAAAGCATAGAATCAGAATGTTCCAACTGTCAAAAACTGTTTTAGAGAGTCAAAAGATCGATTAGATTGAAGTAAAACAGTTTAGAAGAGACTCTGATCGATTAGAACTGAAGTATGATCGATCAGACCGAGTTATGATCGATCAGAATGAAACTATGATCGATCAGACCGAGTTATGATCGATCAGAATGAAACTATGATCGATCAGACCGAGTTATGATCGATCAGAATAAAACTATGATCGATCAAAATATATTTCAATCGATTAAAATATCAATTCAATCGATTGATTTCATTTAAAGCTCCATTCAATCGATTGATTCGAGTTTTTAATGGATTGAAACAACTTTATGAAAAATGACAGCTCTCTATTTCAATCGATTGAAAATCATTTCAACAGATTAAATTCCTGCAAACACTTAGTTAAAAAATAGTCTCTCTGTTTCAACAGATTGAAAAATATTTCAACAGATTGATTTTCTAAAAAACTCTTAGACTGAAAAAAAATCTTTCTGTTTTAACAGATTTAAAATTTATTTCAACAGATTGAAAATGCGAAACTTTGATATTGAAAAATTCATTGAGTTATTTTAACTTGTTGATTCCGCGAATCAATCAATTGAATTTTCGAATATGTATAACCATTTATTATGTTAAGTGATTTTAACAGATTGAAAATCCTTTTCAACAGATTGAAAAAACTTAGTTTATTCTTTTAATACTTAAACGTAAGTTTTTCATGCAGAAAAATGATTTTCAATGATATGCAATATTTTAAGGTGCTTATCACAAAATATAATGAGATATTTTGGGACACATGATTAGAAGAACAAGAGTTTAAAAAGAATTTGATGGATCACAATGTGTGCTGAGTCCGAGAGAGTCCGACCCTCAGCAAATTTATATTGTTCTTATTTGAGGTAGGAAAATGTGTTGTATGAGTTTGATTTGAGTGTATTTGTAAATTGGGAAATTTCCAAATTACAAAGGAGACTCTGTCAAATTTTTTAAATAGATAAAAAATAAATAAAGCTTAATAGGAATGGTATAAAGAAACATTATAAATAGGTAATGCATTCATAATCATGGTAGTTAGTGGAAATCATGTCTATAGGATGTTGGTGTTATGTGTTGAGTCTAAGTCAGAGATGTTGGTTATATAAAAGTAAGGTATTATGTCTATAATGATATAGTTTGTATGCTGGAGAGTTTGTTTCCACCAAACAAATTGTTGTTAAAGAATTGGTGGTGTCACTCAGTGACGAGATATGTGTGTTGAAGACCCCAAATCTTGCCCGGCCCCATAATAAAGACCAGAAGACCTCCTATTCGAAGATGGATGAAGCCTAAGAAGCCACTAGGAGAGACTATTAGGCCCCATAATAGGATAGGAAGGATTTTCTACATTAAAATAAGGATTTTTGCCTTCAGGGATCGAGACCGCCGTCTCGTTTGGCGAGACGGCCATCTCACCACTTGCGAATGGCGAGACCCCCCTCCCGTTTGGCAACAAGGCCTTCTCGTTTTTGCGAAAGTTGATACCGTCGTCTCGCCAAACGAGACAGCGGTCTCGCCACTTTTACAAGTCGAGACCGCCGTCCCGAATGGCGAGACGGTCGTCTCGACCTGACAGGCGCGAATCCCTATAAATAGTGAGCGCTCCCCCCCTCATTTCACACAGTTCTTCCACTTTCCCTTCTACAACTTCAAATTCTCTTCCTAGAACCCCTCCGAAGCATTTCTGGAGTTTCTGAGAGTTTCCGAGAGTTTTTTATAGCATTTCGAGAGAGTTTTCGGCGTTGTAAAGAGCGAAGGGCTGCAAAAAAGCACCCTAATTTTCAGAGAATTAATTAAAAAGCTTGCTTAAGAGGTTTCTTCACTCTCCCTCTCTTTTACTGCTTTTATTTTATAATTAAAATTGCGTAATAGATATTAGGGTCATGTAGTCGTTACTTTAACTCCGTAAATAAAAGGGTAAAAATGTCTTTTCACAAGTTTATTTATTAAATAGCCGGCCTATCATAGGGAACCCAAAAGGGGCGTCGTAAGGGAACTAACACTTCCCTTACACGTAACTAATTCCCTTACCTAAACTCTAGTTTTAACGACCAAAGTTGGTTTTCGAAAACCAACGCCTTTTTACCCCTTTTTCGATGTTTCTGGTAAAAACATCGGTGGCAACTCCATAAGAACCCTTTTAAATTAGTTCTTGGGTTAGCCCGGTTATCAGACAATCCAAGAACACCTTTTCGAAAACTTCGCCTCTAGGTTTAGCCCGGTTATCTGACAATCTAAAGGCGTTGTAACCACACCCATAAAAACACGAAAATTGGAAAGTCAAAACCATCGCATCGCTCCGACCGCCTCTTTTGACGGTGGCGACAGATGGCGACTCCACTGAGGAAGCCTAGAGAGTTGATCTCATTTACTGATGGGCTAGCTTAATAAATAAACCAAGAAATTACGCTTTTACCCTACCTTGTATTATAACATGTTTTAATGTTTGGCTTTAATAAATGTTATTTGTTTATTTTACGCAATTGTTTGAAATACAAACTGTACACAAACCTTTGCACACAACAGTTCCCTCTATACCAGGGGGCAAGTGAGAAATCCATAGGGAGTGGGTGGCAGGTACAGTTCGCTGTAGTGATGGCCTTGAGCCCACCAGTGTGATCGGAAACTACCACTCAAGGTGATAACCTTCCTCTTTTGGCACAAAGACTGACTATGACCTTAATGCTAAGCATGGTCGGAAGGCTGGAGAGTGGGGACCCTATAACGGGGGCACCTTGGGGGCCTTAGCCTTGGTGAGAACAGTTAGAACCTACTTTTGCCAATGCACTTTTCTGCAGGAAAATCCTACCTCGTGATTAAAATGACTTCTCGCCTGCTTGCGGATGATTGAATTGTGTGCACATTTGTTTTTTACATTTGTTTGTTGCATATCATAACCAAACAACAGAAAAATTACAAAAAAAAAACATTTTTCACAATAAACGCCCTTGTCTCGGACAGTCTACCTTTTAGCTGGCCTGGTTTCAGGTTCTTTGCAAGCTAAGTAGCCACGCAGTCTGACAGAAGAGATAAGGGATGCTAAACATTATTCTTTCACATAAAGCCATTTTTATCTCGGACAGTCTGCCTTTTAGCTAGCCTGGTTTCAGGTTCTTTGTAAACTAAGTAGCCATGCAGTCCGACAGAAGAGATAAAGGTTATAAAAAAAACAATAACAAAATAAAATCAAATAAAAACCTAATTTCAAACAATAAATGGGACCTTGCTCATAAACATTACACTCATAAATCATTCATATAGGCAGTTTATTCAAAAAATAAATATCATACATCATGTAGAAATAAAACATGATAAATAGGAAAATAAACACTCACATTCATACCTACAATAAGCATCATATTCATAAAGCATGCATTTTGGTTTTAGAAAAATGAAGGGGACTAGTAGACAGTTGACGAAAGTGGACATTCCCTGGTACCATACTGAGAAGTTGGAACGACTTTGCGCGATAATGCCACCAGAGGTCCGCTCTGACTTTGAAAAATCCTATGGACGGATCCTCGACCTGCTGAAGATCTGTGTCGATCCTATTTTCATCAGGGTACTAGTTCATTTCTGGAACTCCAGTCTGTGCTGCTTCGAATTTCCGCAGTTTGATATGGTGCCTACTTTGGAGGAGTACGAGATTATGCTAAAATGGCCCAAATCAGTCGGGGTCCATATCTGCCACGGGGCATATACTCCTGCAGCACAAGTCGCTGCCATCATCCGATTGTCATTCCGGCAGACTACCCTGATAGAAAAAGGGAACATCCAAGGTTGGAAAGTCTCGATGCTAGAAGACCATCTGTCCACTTTAGCTGAAAGGACAGAATGGGTCGCTTTTAACAAAACCCTAGATTTGATTATATTCGGAACAATCTTGTTTCCCTTCCACATCGACACAGTGGATCAAGCCGTCATGGACGCCTTTTTTGCCTGGGACTTAAACTCGAAGAGTTCCTTGCCTGCAATTCTTGCCGACACCTTGCTCTCGGTGGAATTTTGCCACCAAAAGCAAGGAAAAACACTTCGTTGTTGCTCTTCACTACTTTTCGTGTGGGGCATCACACATTTTTACGCCTCTGGTCACATGGGGATGTTCCCCGACCCTTTGAGGAGCTTCTCAAAAATCCCTCTCCATCGACGCCTAACCTCAGAGTGGAAGGACAAGTTGGAACAATGGGACGCCAACCATTTATTTTGGGTCTCCCCTTGGTTCTGACCCGGTCCAGTCCTTATCAGATGTGGGGATTATCCGAACGTACCGCTGATAGGACTCAGGGGTTGCATAGCCTATTCACCTAGAGTAGCTATGAGACAACTCATGAGGACTCAAACTACAATATCCCGAGGAGAGCTCGGAGGACTGTGTTTCTTCGGAGACCCATGCACAATTGCTAACTCACCAGCCGTGAGAAGAGCATGGGAGAAACCAATCTTTATGGGAGATAGAGAGCTAGAAAAAGCTCAGGTAGCTGCCTCCAGTGACTACGAGGTGTGGAGAAAAAGAAGAGGGATGTCTCAACCATCCACCTCACTCGCTACATGTGCAAATAGTGAAGAGCTGCAAACTCAAGTCGACGCCTTGACCCAGAGGATAGAAATTATGGGAGCCTAGATGAGGGCCTTTGAGGAAAGAGAGCAAGAATCTAGCCTCACCATAGATGGTCTACAGAGGCAATGCAAGAAAAAGGATCATGAAATAGAGCGCCTCAAGGATCAGTGTGCTGACTCTAATGAACAAGCTATCCAAGCATCCAAAGCTGCTAGAACCAACTCGGATAGCCAACTCCAAGAAATAATCGCCAAATCAGCACGCCTTGAGGCCGAATTAGTAAAACAGGCTCAAATGATCAAGGACTTGTTACAAGACCTCACCAGGACTCGGTCAGAAATACGTCGAGAGCGAGAGGCCAATCGGAGACTTAATAAAAGTCTCACTGAGCTACGCTGCAAAGAAAGAGATGGGCTAGCTCAGTACAACCAAGTACTACAAGAAAAGGACCGAGCTCTTGCAAAAATTGACGAACTACAAGCCTTGGTCGTCCATCAAGAGGCGAAGATCAAAGAGGCTCAAAAGTACAGTGAATATATGAGCCAGGCGGTCCAGAAGCAAAGTGAAGCACTCGCTTGTCATGTCCGGGAAGCCGAAAGGGAATTATATAGAGATCAAGACCCGCCTGTAGGTTTCTTTAGGATTTTCCGCTTCTGTCAAAAGTTGCTTCGTAGTATGGAATAGGGGAATGTACACCTTCTATGGATAAATGAAATTTTTCTTTATTCAACAATTTTCTACTTGCATGCATATCATTCATTTGCATATTTAATTTCCCCTCCTTCACTCTTAATAAATAAGATAATAAAAAGGAAGGATTAACTGACACGTCTTCCAAATCAAAAGAATGGAGAGAAAGTCACTCCTAATCAAGCTCTCCCCAACGGTTGACCCGACACTAGAGGACAATAAGCCTCGACCGTTGGTCCTCAAAAACAATAAGGAAGAGAGGGCAAGGACACCCGTGTGACTATTTATGCCACGTCCTTTCCCCTACGAGTCAAATAAAGATGTATCGTGGATATATGGATAATCTTCACCAATAAAGGAGGATATCACCAATATAGCCCGCATTGGGGGCATGACTAGAAGTGGAAGAATCTACTCCCCCAAGGACTCACAAGAAGACGTCCCCAAAAATAAAGGAAAAAAAATAAAAAGACCGAAGAAAAAGAAAATAAAGAATCCAAGGAGGAGACAGAGGAATTACTCCAGTTTATAAGGCAAAGCAAGTATTCAATTATTGACCAGCTCAATCATACACCTGCAAAGATAACCCTATTATCTCTAATGATGAGCTTGGAACCGCACAGAAATACCCTGATGAAGGTCTTGAGCGAAGCGCATGTACCTCACACCATATCCCAAGAAAAGGTTGAGAGGATCATCGATCACATCACGGCAAGCGATCACCTCACCTTCACAGAGGAAGAACTCGCCCTCGAGGGGTCAAACCACAACAAGCCCTTTCATATCTCCATCAAGTGCAAGGAATACCTCATCGCCAAGGTTCTTGTGGATAATGGGTCATCCTTGAATGTGATGCCCAAGTGCACACTCGACAAGTTGACTATCCAAGGAACCCGTCTGCGCCCAAGCAGCACTATCGTTCGAGCCTTCGACGGATCAAAACGAGAAGTAGTGGGAGAAGTTAATTTGCCAATCCTAGTCGGACCCACTATCTTCAACGTCGACTTTCATGTAATGGATATTACTCCAGCATATAGTTGTCTCCTCGGCAGGCCTTGGATTCATGACGCTAAGGCAGTACCTTCAACGCTCCACCAAAAAGTCAAGTTCATAGTGGATGACAAATTGGTCACGGTCCAAGCAGAAGACGATATCCTGATCAGTGGATCGTATACCCAACCTTATGTGGATGCGGCTGAAGAGGCCCTTGAAACATCTTTTCAAGCGCTCGAAATTGCCAGTGTAGAAAGACTTCCCAAAAACACAAAGGTAGCCTGAATGATGATGAAGCATGGTTACCATCCTGGCCAAGGATTGGGGGCAGATTCCCAAGGCATGAGGGAACCCCCAGAATTCAAAGATAATCCTTACAAGTGTGGCCTAGGATATGACCCCACTAAGGGCGGAGCAGAAGGAAGAAAAGGGAAGTCTCCCCTCCGCACACTCAAACAAACATTCCAAAGCGGAGGGATGCAAGCGTCAAGAGCTACCCTAGTCATTAGGAAATCTTTTTCTTCACTTAAGGGATGTAAACCCAATGATTGTTAGAGATTATCCCCCGGGGCTAGCCCGACCCCCGGGCATTTTAGGGCACATATTCCCTTATTAATTAATAAAGAATATACTTCTTACTATCTGCTTTTCTTCTTGTTATTTCATGACTAGACCTCACAATAACCTTGTCTAAGTAAACAAAGAAAAAGAAGAATAAAAAGCGCATCCAAGTAATCAAAATTTGCCATTGCCACTACAATCAAGCTAGTTTATTAGAAGCACAAAATAAGGCTTTACCTCACCATAAAGAAAGTCATGCTTTGCCAATATTGTGAAAAAAAAAATAATAACAAAAAAGAAAAAGCCCATAGAAGCCAAAGGCCAAACAAAAAAAAAGGGCAAAATACCCGGTAGGAAACCCACTAAGGGGGATACGCAAAAGATAGGGTCAACCTGGTAGGACACCCGAACAAAAATAAAGGGTAGCCTAGGCAAAAGTTAGGGTTACAAATATAAGGTCTGCTAGGATTCCCCGAAAAAAAAAGAAGGAACCTAGACAAAAGATAGGGCCAAAACATAATATCCTAGTACGAAAACCCGAAGGGCGATCTAGGGAAATCAACCAGCCATAAAAAGCAATGGAAATAACCTAAGGCGCAAATACAAAAAAAAAAAAAGAAAAGAAAAAAGGAAACGTTTGCTTAGACAAAAAGCCTAAACACCTAGGCCTAACCTTAGCCAGCCATTCTTACAAAACCTTTTCAAAAAATTTTAACTGTCTAAAACACAAGCCATTGAATTTACCCTTTTACTTCTTTTCTCTTGACCCTCACAACATTCTTCTAACAATTAATTTGGGAATATGGAGGCGTATAGTCAACAAGAAGATTGAAACCCCTAAAGTGAAGAAAAAAGGGACACTAACATGGCAAAGTGTGCTCTAAAAAAAAAAAGAATAAAAAAAGAAGAGAAAAAGCAAAGAAAAAGAAAGAAAGAAAAAGCAAGTTGTCCTTCGGTCACAAGAAGTTCGAAACGGTATAGCCAAGTCCAAATAGAAGGAACGCAGATCAGAGGACACTCGTCCCTACAAGACATGACAGTTAAATCCTTCTGAAAAACTAAATGAAATAGGCATCATAGGACATCAAACATGAAAACATTGCATGCATAAAATATTTTTGAACAAGGTCCTATCTTTCTTAAAAAAAAAAAAGCCTCTAAAAAACGAGACCGCCATCTCGTATGTCCATACCGCCATCTCGACTTTCAGCAAAACGAGATGGTCGTCTCGACTTGACCAAAAACGAGACCGCCTTCTCGCTTGGCGAGACGGCCGTCTCGCTTAAGGCTAAAGTTGAGACCGTCGTCTCGAGGTTCCAGACGGCGGTCCCAAATCCCGCAAATTCGAGATGGCGGTCCCGAGGTTGGCCGAAAATTCTATAAATAGGGGGGCCTAGGGGGGGGGTCTCTAACACCCTCTCTTGCACTCCTACCCTCCTTTCTCTCACTCTCAAGCATCCTACCACCAAAATGCATCGTGGAGAGCAATCTAGAAAGAGAAGAGGCTCTCCCGGCCCTAGTAGCTCCTCAGCCCCCACTCCGCAGGATCCCACACAGCTTTCACCACTGCACTAGGCCCGCCTAGAGCACATCCGGGGGAATACCTGGCACCCCATGCTAAGATTGGACTTCGGCATCCTCGCCAAATTCGGGTGGGAAGATGACGTCCGCGCCCACATCAACAACATAGGGTGGCGCTTCCTCCTCCAGCCTCTGCCTACTCATGTCTACCCTCAGGCGGTGTTAGATTTTCTCGCCTCCATCTCCTACTCCGAGACCCCCTCCATGGTGCCAGATCTCCCACCAACAAAAATGGTGACGTACTTCATAAGTGGGATGTACCGGACCACCACCCTGGACGAGTTCAATGTGTCCATTGGATTTGTCCAGCCCGAGGATGTCCTGACTCAGGATTACCAGGAGGCCATCTGCACACGCCCCACTAACCTCATCACCAATGAAATAAGGGACGAGCTGATCGGGGCACATACCCTGCCAACACTGTTGAAGGGCTCCGCACTTCCCCCCGCCCTCCGCATCTGCCACAAGCTGCTGGCTGGGACTGTCCACGGGCAGAAAGAGAGTCAGGGTAAGGTCACCCTTCCAAATCTCTTCACCCTCTACTGCATGAGCCAGAGGCGTCGGTGCAACCCTGGCTATTTCTTCCTAAAGGCCCTCAAGGACTTCGGGAGCCGGCCCGTGGGAGCCATCCTCATGGCTCCCCTCATCACCCCGCTGGCAGAAAAATGGGGGTGCAGTGGCAGGGAAGAACTGGCCTCCAGCCTCCGACCCGAAACTATCAACGGGTTCGTCCTGGTCAGCATGGGGATGCTGCTACGCCAAGGGACCCGATTGATCCTCCACCCTTCGCTGGATATAACTTTGGATCTCTGGGATCTCGTAGCAATGCAAGATCTTCCGACACCCCCGGAGTTCCAACAACAACAGCAGCAATACACAGACGACTTTGTTGGCATCAACCGCAACATCTACGATCTGCACCAGCAGTTCGACCAAATGTCCATGAGACAAGAGCAAATTTCCCTAAGGCAAGATGCCCTCGACACGAGGATGGAGACATTAAACCAATACCAAGAGGGAATAAGGCAGGACCAGGCAACATTCCGATAGGAGTACCTCGATGAAGCCCAAGATCAAGCAGAATTCCGAAGACATCTGTACCAGCAATTTCCCTCTTACGGATCGTCTCCAGACTCGAGTCCACCGTCTTAGGGATAGTACTTAGAAAATAAACTGCTGTAATAAATTCCTATCATAAATAAAATTTCATTTCATGCATTTTTCAAAAAGTCAGCGTAACAAAAACAAACTAAGAGTAAAAAGACTTACGCTCAAACAAAAGCCAAAATCCAAAATTGCGAGAAAAAAGAGATAAAACCACGAAAAAAGGAAGGATTAAAACAAGTTAATCACCTTGACCAAACAATTTTTCGACAACCAGCAAAGTCGGAAGACCACCACCAAAGGGTCAAAATCAAAAAATCCCCAGCAACCAACAAGCTGGATGAACACCAAAAAAATCCCCAGCACGGACCGGACAACCATTCCCAAAAAAGACTAAAAACAAGAGAATGCATCTCAGTGCTCGACACATGAGCCACCCGAGCAGTAAGCCGCCACCACCACCAGTCCTACGTAGTGGACTGTACCATCCAGATAGGGGGTTCATACCTATCAACCTGCGCACGCAGTGCGCTTAATCTGCGCTTGAGCCGGATCAGTAAGTCGCAACTACCAGCCTGATGGGGGGTTCATACTCATCCAGTCCGACGCACAGCGGACTGCAACTACCAGCCTCATGGGGGGTTCATACCCATGTAGTCCTACACACAGTAGGTTGTAACTACCAGCCTGATGGGGGGTTTATACCCATCAACCGAAGGATCGGCTACTGTCAAAAGGAGTATCCTGAGGTTCTACCATGTGTTAAACGAAGGGATCGGCTACCGTCAGAAGGAGTATCCTGGAGGTGCACAAACACAATTTTTCCCAAAAGATCAACCGCCGCAAGACGGGACGTCCGAAGGGTAACCGGGCAAGAGGGTCAACTCCTTTACCTTCCAATCGATCTTCTTGGCACGATAGGCCAACAGTCGACTGATCAGGTAAAGGGGGGGCAGCTGTAGACCCCAAATGTTGTCCGGCCTCATAATAAAGACTAGAAGACCTCCTATTTAGAGATGGATGAAGTCTAAGAAGCCACTACGAGAGACTATTAGGCCCCATAATAGGATAGGAAGGATTGTCTGCATTAAAATAAGGATTTTCGCCTTCAGGGATCGAGACCGCCGTCTCGCCACTCCAGCAAGTCGAGACCGCCGTCTCATTTGGCGAGACGGCCATCTCGCCACTTGCGAATGGCGAGACCCCCCTCCCGTTTGGCGAGAAGGCCTTCTCATTTCTGTGAAAGTCGATACCGCCGTCTCGCCAAACGAGACGGCGGTCTCGCCACTTTTACAAGTCGAGACCGCCGTCCCGAATGGCGAGACAGCCGTCTCGACCTTGTCAGATGAGATGACCATCTCGACCTTGTCAGATGAGACGGCCGTCTCGACCTGACAAGCGCGAATCCCTATAAATAGTGAGCGCTCCCCCCCCCCTCATTTCACACAATTCTTCCACTTTCCCTTCTACAACTTCTTCAAATTCTCTTCCTAGAACCCCTCCGAAGTGTTTTCGGAGTTTTTGAGAATTTCTGAGAATTTTTTATAGCGTTTCGAGAGAGTTTTCGGCGTTGTAAAGAGCGAAGGGCTGCCAAAAAGCACCCTAATTTTCAGATAATTAATTAAAAAGCTTGCTTCAGAGGTTTCTTCACTCTCCCTCTCTTTTACTGCTTTTATTTTATAATTAAAATTGCGTAATAGATATTAGGGCCATGTAGTTATTACTTTAACTCCATAAATAAAAGGGTAAAAGCGTCTTTTCACAAGTTTATTTATTAAATAGCCGGCCTATCATAGGGAACCCGAAAGGGGCGTCGTAAGGGAACTAACACTTCCCTTACACGTAACTAACTCCCTTACCTAAACTCTGGTTTTAACGACCAAAGTTGGTTTTCAAAAACCAACGCCTTTTTACCCCTTTTTCGATGTTTCCGGTAAAAACATTGGTGGCGACTCCATAAGAACCCTTTTAAATTATTTCTTGACTTAGCCCGGTTATCGAACAATCCAAGAACACCTTTTCGAAAACCTCACCCCTAGGTTCAGCCCGGTTATCGGACAATCTAAAGGCGTTGTAACCACACCCATAAAACACGAAAATTGGAAATTCGGAACCATCGCGTCACTCCGACCGCCTCTTTTGACGGCGGCAACATGTGTGGATGGTACGGAGATACACTGGGGGCTTAGGAGATAAGAGAAAATCAGAGTGATCTTGGGGAAATATAGAGTGCATTGTTTGGCCATGCTCTATACTCTCAACCTGCCTCTTTGACTTTGCCTTTTTGTCAAGGGATCGTATACGTAAGCATTGTATTTGTGATGTGCAGATCAACCGGTAGCCATGTATACTTCTATGAGCTATTTATGCTCGTGTGTAACTTTGTTATGCTTGTGAGAGCTGTCAGTACTTATGTGTGATCCTTTCATGGATTGAGAGATGGGATTGATAGTGTATCCTAGGTGCATGAGCATTTCAAATGTATCAAAAATGAAGAATGAAACACAAGCATGTATGTGTGTTTTTAGTTTGAGTAATGTGATTTGTGGAGATTGTTTGAAATTGTTGTGTGTGATACTTTATTGTAAGAACGAAATGTTTGACTATAAATGTTACATATGGTTTTAGATTGTGGAAGTTGGAAAAATTTCGGGTTTAGTGTTCTGGAGTGATGAGAAAGGGAAACTCATCCTTGCTGTTATATTTCAGGTGATGATGGAATAAATATGGTGGGGGAACCACAGTTTGGTTGAGTATCATATATATATGCATGGAGGAATACTGCCCTCTAGGAGTGGCGAGGTCTTGTATATGAGAAAGTTAGGAAATTTGGGTACCTGCTCTAATTAGGATTTGATTTATTTTAAGATGTATAAATTTAAATTAAGTTCTAATCGTTTAAGGGTACACAATTTATGTAATTACAGTATAATCCTTGTTGGATTAGTTATCTTGAAAAACAATGTATTAATGTTATGAATATATATGTATGAACATACTCGACACATCATCTATATATATTCATTCACGCACGATGAGTTTTAAAGTTCACTGTCATAAAGAAATATTATTTTTGAAAATAAAACATTTATGTCATTTTTTTGAAATTAAATAAATTAGAAGATAAATAAATGATGTTACAATTAGGTGGTATCAGAGTAGCTTAGTCCATATCGGACTGGGGGTATGGGATTAGTATGCTTATGTTGTGTGACTTAATATTCTTGTTAAATCAATAGTATAAATAATTGATTGGTGTGATGACCTATTTAATAATTTAAATGGGGATTTGTTTGAATCAATTAAGTCTAATAGTATAAATATGTCTGATTAGTAGGAAAGATAGTTGAAAATGATAATAAATATAATAGTGATGACAATGTAATTCCTTGTGGAACTAAATATTTTGGTTTTAGGGAATCATGACTAGTAGATCTACTATAACGACCAATGAACTTCTTGCTCGCATGACTCAAGTACTAGAGGCATTAGTACATGACTGTGGTGCAGAACCCGCTGAGTATCGTGGACTATATGCATTCACCAAGCATAATCCACCAGGGTTTGAGGGAAGGTTTAATCCAGAAGGAGTGCAAAGATGGATAGCTGACATTGAGAAAATTTTTACTACAATGGGATGTCAAGAGGAGCATAGGGTGGTCTATGCTACTTACATGTTGTCTGGATAAGCTGAAGATTGGTGGACATTTTCCAGTCAAACCTTGCTCAAGAATGGTGAATATGTGGAATGGGAAGTATTCAAAGCAAGTTTCTTAGGAAATTATTTCCCTAGAGACCTAAAGAAGCAGAAGGCTCGAGAATTCTTGTTATTGAAGCAAGGAAATATGACAATAGGAGAGTATGCTGCTAGATTTCATGAACTAATGAAGTACTGGCCACATTATCAACATGAAGGTGGTGGTGAAGATCTCTCTGTGCACAATTTGAGAATGGTCTTCGACCCGACATTCGCACTGTAGTAAGTGTATTCCAACTTACTAATTTACCAACCTTGGTCAGCAAGTGTAGACTCTATGAGGCAAGTGTTAAAGGGAAGATTGTAGATATTAGGATGGAAGGACCTATTCGACACGACAAGAGGTCGTCACAATTTCATAAAGGACCGTAGCAAAGACCTGTTCAGACACAATCTAGTGGAGTTTCTATTCATAGTACCACTAACAACAACAAAAGTTATTGTGGTCCACTAAAATGCTTCAGATGTGAAAGTCCTCGCATGGTGAAAGATTGCCCGAAATTGCCTTTGTTCTGCAGTTATTGTGGAAAGAAGGGACATTTTGTTAACAATTGTTGGTCTGCACCGTAGAAAAGTGGAAACACTAGTGTGGGAAATCAATCGATGAAAAAATGCAATCAGACATTACCAAAACCCAAAGTGCACGGCTGTAGACCCCAAATCTTGTTCAGCTTCTCAATAAAGATCAGAAGACTTCCATTCTGAATATGGCTAAAGCTCTGTTAGGCATCTAACATCATCAATCGGCTTCCGTCCAAGGAAATAAGTGCTCTTCTGAAGAAATAAAAAGTGAAAATATGAAGAAACACTTGGGATGGTCGTCCCATGTTCCAGATGGTCGTCCCAAGTAAGTTTTCAGCATTGAGACACACGTCCCAAAGGCCAGACGCGTGTCCTAACCCATTTTTGCACTTGGGACAATCGTCCTAAATATCCAGACGGTCGTCCCACCTGATAGGGACGACCATCCTGGCATCCTGACACTGCGAAAACTATAAATAGGGTCCTAATTTTCAGGTTTTTCACACACCTGGACTCACAGTCACTTCTCTCTATACTTATAATACTCGAATGATCCTTCTGATTGCCTATAAGGTAATAATCAGTTAAGGAAATCTCTTTTTGAGATATCCGGCATTCGATAGTTTAAAGCTTTTCTTGTATTCGGGAGAGGAGAGTCCCTATAGTGCGTGAGGATAGCCAAAAAGCATCCTCAGAGTTGAAGATTTCTATAAAAGCTTGCTTCGGAGGTTCTTTTTACTACTCTTCTCTTTTATTTATTTATTTATTGTTTTCCTATATGCTATAGAGATAGGATCATGTAGATAATCATTTTTAATATCATATAACAAATAGGGTAGAAGCATAATTTTATTATATTTATTTTAAAAATATTCCATCATAGGGAACCCGGAAGGGGCGTTGTGGGAGTGTTAATACCTTCTCGACACGTAACTAACTCCCATACCCAACTCTGGTTATAATGGCCAAAGTTGGTTTTTCTTAAAACAACGCCTTCTTTTTTCCTTTCCTAATGTTTATGGTAAAAACATTGGTGGCGACTCTAGAACCCATTTACGAAAACCTCGTTCTTAAAGGTAGTTCGGTTATTGGACACACTAAGGGCGATGACCATATTTACTATTTGGCTTTAATAACTGTTGTATGGTATTTTCTGCAACTGTTTGAAATACAAATTGTACACAAACCCTTGCACACAACAGTCCCTCTATAACCGGGGGCAAGAATGAATACACATAGGGAGTGGGTGGCATGTACAACCAACTGTGGTAATGGCCATAGTGCCAGCAGGTCGTTGTCAGAAACCACCACTCAAGGTGATAACCTTCTTCTCTTGGTCTAAGAACGTCGACAAGGCCTTTTTTGCCATGCATGGTTCAAAGACTGAGATATTGAAGGGTCCCTATAATGGGGGCACCTTGGGGACTTGGACCTTGGTGAGACAGTTAGAACCTACCTTTGTCAATGCATCTTTCTGCAGGAGACCCCTACCTCGTGATTAAAACGTCGTCATTCTGTTCGCGGATGAATGAATTGTTTGTGCATTTGTCTGTTGCATTTTGTTTGTCACATTTGCATAGCATAATCATACAAAAATAAAAAAAATTAAAATACAAATAAAATAAACAAAATATTTCAAAATCTTTTTGCAATAAACAACCTTATCTCGGACAATCTTCATTTAAGTTGGCCTGGTTTCAGGTTCTTTGTAAGCTAAGTAGCCACGTTGACCTACAGAAGAGATAAGGGGTTATAAAACTATTATTTTGGCAAAGTCATATAATAAATAAACTTTATTTACAAACATTTATTCAAAAATAACAAAATAATAAAACGATTTTGGCAAAGTCAAATCATTCATACCCTCATCATCTTAAGAGCGGTAAAACCAAATAGAGAAAGTAAATGCATAAGAAAGGAATTCATACACATCATTTTAATTAAACCTTTCAAACATAAATTCATTCATTACTAGGATGGGTTAGATAACCTTAAGACAAAGGCGAAAGAGGCCCCAAGCACGTTTGTAACCATCCGCAAGGAAGGGACAAAGGTGCTAAGGTGCGATAACCTTTGTAATACTTGTCAAATCCATTATGGGAAAGGAACCATTACACCGAAGTGGGTATGGTCCCCCGCAAAGCATAAGCTTTGAGGATGACACCAAAGTCATTGTCTTAAGGCATATTTATCCCACACTAATCATTCATAATAAAAAAAGCTATAATAAAATATTTAAATCATTTAGAAAGTGGTTGGTCTTCTGCCTGTCCTCACTCGCGCTCAAAAGGCTAAGAAGATGGAGCAGCTTGAAGAACAAAATCATAAACTCACCATCGAACTTAATTCGCTAAAGGAGAAAATGGCTCAAATGATGGAGATGATGCGTCAACAACATCTTCACAAAGAAGGTCCTCACAGCGATCATGCCTCACACCATGAAGAAGAAGAGGAACCCATCTTTGAACATGAAGAGGGAGTTCATGTCCAATCTGACAAGAGGGCATTACATATGAATACTCTTGAAGTGCCAAAGCAACATATTACTTCCCTCGAAGAAAGGCTAAGGGCCATGGAAGGGAATAATTTTGACGTCAAAGAAGTGGCTGACATGTGCCTTGTAAAGAATATTCAATTTCCCCCCAAGTTCAAAACTCTAGATTTCCCAAAGTACATGGGAATGACTTGTCCTAAGAGTCATCTTACAATGTATTTCCGTAAGATGGCTGCACATGCTAATAACGAGAAGCTCCTGATTCACTGCTTTCAGGAGCGCTTGGCTGATTCGGCTCTAAACTGGGATATGCAATTAGAAGGAGGACAAGTCCAGACTTGGAGACAGTTGGTAGACACCTTCCTTTGTCGCTACAAATATAACATTGACCTGACCCCAGACAGGCTAGATCTACAACTACTGGGCAAAAAGAGCGATGAGTCCTTTAAAGCCTATGCCCAGCACTGGAAGGAGTTGGCCGCCCAAGTAGAGCCACCTCTGTCAGACAAAGAAACCATGTCCATGTTTATCAATTCCTTGACTTGTCCCTATTACGACAAAATGATAGGGAAAACGTCGACTCTTTTTGTGGACGTGGTGACCATAGGAGAAAGAGTGGAGCAAGGACTGAAAAGTGGAAGAATTGCGCAACCTTCCTCATCTAATGCAACATTTAAGAAGTTCGTTGGTAAAAAGAATGAAGGAAGCGTAAATGCTATCAATCTTGCCTCTCCTTCTTCCTCTTCGCAACAGACTAGGTCACACAGACAGGAGAAGAAATTTATTCCTATCCCAACCTCCTATGGGAATCTACTGCGGAAGTTATTGGATGCCAAGCTCTTAGCGCGCGTCCCTCCAAGGAAGATGGATCCACCTTACCCAGAATGGTATAAACCAAATGAGAAATGTGATTACCATTCGAGTGCTCCACGACATTCTGTGGACAACTGCTTGACCTTAAAGTGCTCCACGGCATTCTGTGGACAACTGCTTGACCTTAAAGTATAAGGTCCAAGAATTATTGGATGTTGGGTTGATCACCTTCGATGCTCCTACTCCCAAGGTGGATGACAAGCCTCTATCACAACCAGAGTGAAGGGATGGGATAGAGAAGGCTAGCTAATTAGGGCTCCTCATTTTTGTGCAATTTTTGGCTAAAATATAATAATAAAATAATATAGAAACTTCCGATGTATCTCTCGTGGTCTCTGCCCGTGGCCACAAGGGTTTTTGATTAAAAGGGCTTTGTACATATTTACCTTTAATCAATACAATGAGGCATTCTTCATAATATTCATACTCTTTTCATTCTTTCCTCTCATCATTTTTCCATAATTAATAAAATCTAAACCTAAAACAGAACCATATAAACAGTCATGTCTATGATTGAGAACCTTTTGTATGATTTGAAAGCCGAAGGAGAATGAATTGAGTCAGATAGTGAGGAGGGGACCAATTCCACGTACATGCAAAGACTGTTAGAGAAAGAAGCTCAATTGATACAACCCTACCAGGAAAAAACTGAGGCTATTGATTTGGGACAAAGAGATGATAAGAAAGAAGTAAATTTTGGCACCTAAATTGATAATAACGTCAGGGAAGGGTTGATACAGTTATTAAGAGACTATGTGGATGTGTTTGCATGGTCTTACCATGACATGCCTGGAATTGATGAAAGCATTGTGGAACACAAATTACCATTGAAAGAGGGATTTCAGCCAATAAAATTGAAGCTCAGAAGAGTAAAGCCCAAATGGTTCTTACAAATTAAGGACGAAGTGCTAGCAAACATTGTTCCAGTCATAAAGAAGAATGAAAAAATTAGAGTGTGTGTGGATTATAGGGATATGAATCGTGCAAGTCTAAAAGATGATTTTCCCTTACCACATTGATATGTTGGTAGATCACACCGCCACAAACACTCTCTACTCTTTCATGGATGAATATGTGGGTACAACCAAATTAAGTTGGTTGTTGAAGACAGAGAAAAAAGCTCCTTCATCACATCGTGGGGGACATTTTGCTACATAGTAATGCCTTTTGGGCTCAAGAATGCAGGGGGTACTTACCAAAGGGCTATGGTAACATTATTTCACGATATGATCCACAAATAAATTGAAGTTTACGTGGATGACATGATTGTCAAGTCTAAGAACAAGATGGACCACCTCCAATATTTGAGGAGGTTGTTGATCGACTTTGAAAATATCAGATTAAGCTAAACTCGAAAAAATGCACTTTTTGGAGTAGGGTCGGGTAAACTCCTCGGGTTCATCGTTGGTAAAAAGGGAATCGAGGTAGACCCTGATAAAACAAAGGTGATTTTGGAAATGCCCCCACCAAGAATAGAAAAGAAAGTCAGAGGATTCTTGGGTCAGATAAACTACATTGCACAGTTCATCACGCAGTTAACCGATAACTGTGCAATCATTTTCAAGTTGTTGCGTAAGAATCAACCGACAGTTTGAAATAATGAGTGTCAGCAAGCTTTTGAAAAGATTAAGAGGTGCTTGACCAATCCACCAGTGTTGGTGCCGCCTATTGAAGGAAAACCTCTGATCCTTTATCTATCAGTACTTGATGAGTCTACGAGATGTGTGCTTGGTCAACAAGATGATACAGGAAAGAAAGAGCAAGCCACATATTACCTTAGTTAGAAATTTCTAGACTATGAGACTTGTTATACACCACTCGAAAAACATGTTGTGCATTGGTGTGGAGAACTCAACGTCTTCGGTAGTATATGGTTAGACACACGACTTGGTTGGTTTCTAAAATGGATCCAATCAAATATATATTTGAAAAACCTATCTTGACCTGAAGGATAGCTGTAGACCCCAAATCTTGCCCGGGCTCCAAATAAAGTCAGAAGATCCCCTATTCGAGGACGCCCGAAGCCTAACAAGCCACTAGGAGAGACTATTAGGCTCCCGTACCAAGATAGGAAGGTTTTTTGGCCCAAAATAAAGTTTCTCGCGTGGAAGGGGACTCCCGGGTCAAGTCTCGCTCAAGCGAGTACGTCCGCCGCTTGAGCGACGGATGCTGCCATCAAAGGGGACTTCCAGGTCGAATCTCGCTCAAGCGACTGGTGTACTCGCTTGAGCGACGGATGCTGCCACCAAAGGGGACTTCCGGGTCGAATCTCGCTCAAGCGACCGATGTACTCACATGTACTCGCTTGAGCGAAAGATGCTCCAACGAGACCGGGGTCTCGTTCACCCAGACCGGGGTCTCGTTGCCAACGAAAACGAGACCGGGGTCTCGTTCACCCAGACCGGGGTCTCGTTGACGACGAAAACGAGACCGGGTTCTCGTTCACCCAGACCGGTGTCTCGTTGCTCATGTTAAACGAGATGGCGGTCTCGTTGTACGAGACGGCGGTCTCGTTGCTTCTGTCAAATGAGACGGCGGTCTCGTTTCTGTCAGACGAGACCGGCGGTCTCGCCACCTGACAGCACGGAAACCTATAAATAGGGGCTCTCCCCCCCTCATTTCCACACACCACAGCTGCATAGCTCTCCCTTCTCTCTAAAACTTCTCTCTAGAATCCCTCCGACGCATTTCCGGAGTTTCTGAGTGTTTTCAAGAGTGATTTTCGGCGTTCGAGAGGTTTCCGACGTCTTGTAGAGTGAAGGGCTGCCATAAAGCACCCTATTTTTCCAGAAAATTAATATAAAAAGCGTGCTTCGGAGGTTCAAATTCTCTCTTTCCACCTTTACCGCTTTTATCTTAAATTATGCAGTAGACATTAGGGCCATGTAGTCATACTTTTAAATTCCGCAGAATAAAAAGGGCAAAAGTGCGTTTTTCTAGTTTATCAATAAAAATAAGCCGGCCTATCATAGGGAACCCGAAAGGGGCGTCGCAAAGGGACTAATACTCCCTTTGCACGTAACCAACTCCCTTACCCAACTCTGGTTCTAATGACCAAAGTTGGTTTTCGAAAACCAACGCCTTTTTAAAAACCCCTTTTCCGATGTTTATGGTAAAAATATCGGTGGCGACTCCATAGAACCCAAAATAAATAAATCCTTGGGTTAGCCCGGTTGTCGGACAACTCAAGGACACCTTTCGAAAACCTCGTCTTTAGGTTAGCCCGGTTATCGGACAACCTAAGGACGTTGTAACCACCAATAAAAACGCGAAAATCAAGAGGGTCGATAAAACCATCGCGTCGCTCCGACCGCCTCTTTTTGACGGCGGCGACAATAGCCAGGTGGCAAGTACTCCTATCAGAATTCGACATTGTCCATGTCACCCAAAAAGCAATCAAAGGTAGTCCTCTAGCATATTACCTAGCACACGGATCAACAAATGAATATCAATCCCTACAAGATGACTTTTCAAATGAGCATATAATGCACATCCAACACGAAGAACCCGAATATGATATGTGGATCATGTTCTTTGATGGAGCCTCGAACATGCTTGGATATGGGACTGGAGCTATTTTAATATCTCCTGAAAAGAAGTACATCCCGGTAACAACCAGGCTAAACTTTGATTGCACAAACAATATGGGTGAATATGAAGCCTGTGTTTTGGGTATCCACGCAACTCTAGATCACGGGGTAACCAAACTTAAGATATTCGGTGACTCATCCCTTATCATCTACCAGCTCAAGGGTGAATGGGAAACCAGGAATTCAAAATTAATCCCGTGTCTATAATACATTCGTAATATGACTTCAAGGATGGAAAGTGTTAAATTCGAGTACGTCCCTTGGGAAGATAACCAGATGGCAAATGCCCTCGCTACTCTGTCATCCATGTTTGCATTAGATAAAGAACATGAAATGCCAATTATTCATGTCAGAAGATATGATAAACAAGCCTTTTGCATGACAAAAAACAGTGAAGAAGATAAATCTCCTTGGTATCATGACATTAAGCGATACCTCACGAAGGGTGAATATCCCGAGGGAATCAGTGATAATGATAAAAGGACCATTCAGAAAAGGGTCATGGGGTTTAAGATGATTGGAGAAACCCTCTATAAAAAGAATTTTGATTCCATTTTGTTGAGATGCGTGGATCAAGAAGAAGCCCAAAGTTTGATTAGAGAAATCCATGAGGGAATCTTCAGGACTCATATGTCGGGGCATGTCATGGCTAGGAAAATCCTCAGAGCAGGATACTTCTGGTCTATAATGGAAGGCGATTGTCATCAGTACGCTAAAAGATATCACAAGTTCCAAATATATGTTGACAATATTCACGTCCCACCAGTACCTCTCAATGTGATGGCAATACCTTGCCCATTCGCTATGTGGGGCATGGATGTTATTGGACCCATCGAACCCAAAGCGTCCAATGGTCATCGTTTCATATTGGTGGCCATTGATTATTTTACTAAATGGGTGGAAGTCGTGTCTTACACACATATGACCAAAAAGGTGGTGACCACTTTTGTTAAGAGGAATATCATATGTAGATACAATATCCCTCATTGTCTCATTACTGATAATGGGACCAATTTGAAAAATAAGATGATGGAGGAACTATGTCGGGAGTTCAAAATTCAACATCATAATTCCTCTCCTTATCGACCTAAGATGAATGGTGCAGTAGAGGAAGCCAATAAGAACATCAAGAAGATCGTCCTGAAGTTGGTCAAAACCTATAAAGATTGGCATGAAATGTTGCCCCTTGACCTTCACGGTTATCGAACATTTGTACGGACTTCCATAGGAGCTACTCCATTTTCCCTTGTATACGAAATGGAGGTTGTACTTCCCATAGAGGTTGAAATACCTTCCCTGCGAGTTATAATGGAAGCAAAGTTAACAGAAGCTAAACGGGTTCAAAGTTGATACGACCAACTAAACCTAATTGAAGAAAATGGCTGAATGTTATATGTTATGGACAAGCCTATCAAAAGAAGATAAAAAAGGCTTATGACAAAAATATCAACCCTCATACTTACCGAGAAGGAGATCTAGTGATAAAGAAATTACTTCCGGCATAGAAAGATAAGATTGAAAAATGGGCAGCAAACTATGAAGGACCCTTTGTGGTTAAACGAGGTTTTTCGGAAGGAGCTTTCATCCTCACCAATATGGATGGAGAAGAACTTCGACACCCAGTCAACTCTGATGCACTGAAGAAGTATTATGCTTGAAGACATTGCTCAAGACCCGTCAGGAATGAAAACCCGCAAAGGACATCCCTGGCCAAAAGATAGGGTTCATATTCCTCGCTAGGACACGTGCTAGGCAAAATGTAGAGGTAACAAAAAAAAACTAAGAGCAATAGTTACTTTAGTCGAAAATCAAAAGGCAGCTAAGGTAACATTCTTCCAAAAGCAAACAGTCTGTATGGTCTTCACTCTAAGCTCGAGCATCTCAACTGAAGCAAATAGGTAAACCAGGGGGGCAGATATCATAGACATGACTGTTTGAGCCTATACAACACAACAAACCCTGACCAACCATTCTTTTATATTCCCTTTGTAATCTTTCTACAAAAGAAATAAACTTTTGCTCATATATCAATAAAATTCCCTTTCATTTCCTTTCTCTTGACCAAATATTATGAAAATGCCTCTTTATTGATAAATCATAAATATGTGCAAAGACCTTTAATTAAAGATCAAGCATGCATCTAAAAAGGGGAAGCATAAAAAAAATTAAGAAAAGAATAAATGCCTGCTAGGATATTCTTAGGTAAAAATCAGGGTAGCCTGCTAGATCGAAAGCTCCAAAAGAATGGTCTAGGAAAAAGTTAAGGCAAAAGTCCCCCTAAGATATTCTAGGCAAAAATTAAGGTAGCCTGCTAGGTCGAGAACCCCAAAAGGGCGGTTTAGGCAAAAGATAGGGCTAAAACCAAAAGATGAATAAAAGAGGGGCCCATCAACATGGTCGTAAAAGAGCAGCCCATCGACATATTCATGAGAATCCAACAGGAGAATGTCAGTCACTTTTCTAGATGTATATAATAAATGAATAGATTGCATTTAGGACATTCACACACAAAGTAGTCACACAAAATGACTTTGTCAAAATCAATAAAAAATAAATTTCTGTAAATAAGAATAATAATCATGCATATAAAGAGGCTAGGCAACAAACTTGTGATTGAAAACAGGAGGCGCCAAAACCAAGTCTCCAAATAAATGCTTTTCCCCAAGAAAGAAAAAATAGGTTCTCTCCAAAACCACTCCATCAAAATAAAGAGCTTCAAGAAAACCAAAGCTCCAATATCTCCTCCTTCTGCTCGAGAAAGAAGAAGGCACAACGAAAGAAAAGTCAAAGGAAAGGCTTGATCATCCCCAAGCGGATCCTTGCCTATTGCAAAGGCAAAACAAAAAATTACCTCATGACTCAGCAGCGCCACCACATGAGTCATTGAGCATACTCATTCAAAATCTCCACCACATTTCCCAAAGGAGAATAAGGACTTCAAAAGAAAAGAAGAAAATCCTTCATTCCCTAGCGGATATCCAAAAAGAAGAAAAGGCCACGACAAAAAAGGATAAATAAAAATCCCAAGCGGATCATCTTAGAAAATCTACAAAGAAGAAGATCAAGAATTCCTGTTCTCTAGCGGAATAAGAGCATCGGCAAAGCTAGCTCATAGTACCTGCATATAATAAGGAGACAAAAACTCCAGGCAAATCAAAGTTAGATCCTCGGAAAAGCAATTAATCCCCCGGTGGATCATCAAAAAGATCATCCCTAGTGAGCCTACTGCAAAGGAAAATTACAAATTCATATCCTCAAGGAGTCATTTGCCTATATCACCCAATATGAATATTCCCAGTGGAATGCATAGGCAAGAACTGGCAAGCAAGAGCCAATATTCCCAGAAAGGGACATCAACCTATCCAGAGGTAAAAATAGAGCAAGCATAAAGTCTTCACCACTATTGAAGCATCTGCCTAATCAAGAGGCACAATCAACAAAAATTAACAAATCCTTACTAGATTCCTACCTAGATTAAGAGGCAATCATCAAGAATCCCCGACAACCAACGAGTCAGATGGCTATAGAAAAAGCCAAAAAACAAAGAATCCCCGAAAAAACCGAACGACTAACTAGAAAAAGTTAGAAAAATACTTTCAAAACAAAAATTACTCCCCATGGATCGGCCAACACATTTTCAGTCCAGAAGAAAGGACTCAAAACCAGATGAGGGTTCATACTCATCAGCCACAGGATCGGCTACCTCACCCAAGGAGAATCCTGAGGTTTCAAGATTATCAACCAAGAGAGTCTTACAAAAGGGGACTTCTCAACCAAAAGAACCTTACAAAAGGGGGTTCAACACCTGATGAGCCTTATAGAAGGGGGCTTATCAACCATGAAGGTCTTATAAAAGGGGATTCCTCCAACCGGCAGAGTCCTACAAAAGGGGGCTCGTCGGCTTACAACCTGGTGGGGGTTCATACTCACAAGAGTCTTACAAAAGGGGACTCGGACCTGGTGGGGGTGGGTACTCACAAGAGCCTTACAAAAGGGGGTTCGGACCTGATGGGGGTTGATACTCATCAAACCAGATAGGCGTTTATACTTATCAAACTATTCATCGTCTAGAGGATCAGGGACTGTAACAAAGGAGAATCCGAAGGATGACCGGGCAAGAGGGTTAACTCCTTCACCTGCCAACTGGTCTCACAAGCATATTGAGCCAGCAGCCTGTTAGCCAGGTGAAGGGGGGGGGGGCAGCTGTAGACCCCAAATCTTGCCCGGCTTCTAAATAAAGATCAAAAGACTTCCAATCCGAAGATCGGTAAAGCTCTGTTGGGCATCTAATAGCATCAACAGGCTTCCGTCCAAGGAAAGGAAAGCTCTTCTAAAGAAATAAAAAGTTAAAATTTGAAGAAACACTTGGGGTGGTCATCCCACATTCCAGATGGTTGTCCCAAGTGAGTTTTCAGCATTGAGACGTGCGTCCCAAAGCTCAGATGCGCGTCCCAGACAATTTTTCACATTGGGACGACCGTCCCTAATGTCAAACGGCCCTCCCAACCCATTTTTGCACTTGGGACGGCCGTCCCAAATGTCCAGACGGTCGTCCTGGCGTCCTGACATGGCAAAAATTATGAATAGGGGCCTCATTTGCGGCTTTTTCACACACCTGGACTCACAGTCACTTCTCTCTATACTTCTAGTACTCGAATGATCCTTCTGATTGCCTATAAGGTAACAATCAGTTGAGGAAATCTCTTTTTGAGATATCTGGCATTCGATAGTTTAAAGTTTTTCTTGTATTCGGGAGAGGAGAGTCCCTATAGTTCGTGAGGATAGCCAAAAAGCATCCTCAGAGTTGAAGATTTTTATAAAAGCTTGCTTCGGAGGTTTTTTTCACTACTATTTTCTTTTATTACTTTATTTATCGCTTTCCTATATGCAATAGAGATAGGATCCTGTAGATAATCATTTTTAATATCGCTTAATAAATAGGGTAGAAGCATAATTTTATTGTCTTTATTTTAAGAATATTCCATCATAGGGAACCCGAAAAGGGCATTGTGGGGGTGCTAATACCTTCCCCACACATAACTAACTCTCTTACCCAACTCTGGTTATAATCGCCAAAGTTGGTTTTTCTTAAACCAACGCCTTCTTTTTTCCTTTCCTAATGTTTATGGTGAAAACATTGGTGGCGACTCTAGAACCCATTTACGAAAACCTCGTTCTTAAAGGTAGTTCAGTTATCGAACACCCTAAGGGCAATGACCATATTTTTAAAACAAATGTGAGTCATGAAAACCATCACATCACTCCAACCGTTTTTTTGAGGTGGCAACAATGGCAAAGTGTTTTCCATGAGTTGAGAAGAAGAAGCAGAATCTGATGAGCTTATTTGACGTAAATGTATTATCAAAGGAAAATTAGTTGATGTTTTATATGACTCAGGTGCAACACATTCATTCATCTCCATTGATTGTGCTGAGAACCTTGATTTTCCTATGACTTGTTTATCCTATAGTATAATGGTGTCTACCCCTACTGATGGTTTGGTCATTACTCGTCATGCATGTGTTAGTTGTTCTTTATTGACTCATGGGAGAACATTTTTGGTAGACTTGATTTGTTTACCAGAATTTGATAGTTTAAAGTTTTTCTTGTATTCGGGAGAGGAGAGTCCCTGTAGTGCGAGAGGATAGCCAAAAAGCATCCTCAGAGTTGAAGATTTTTATTAAAGCTTGCTTCGAAGGTTCTTTTCACTACTCTTTTCTTTTATTAATTTATTTATTGCTTTCCTATATGCAATAGAGATAGGATCCTATAGATAATCATTTTTAATATCACCTAATAAATAGGGTAGAAGCATAATTTTATTGTCTTTATTTTAAGAATATTCCATCATAGGGAACCCGAAAAGGGAATTATGGGGGGTGCTAATACCTTCCCCACACGTAACTAACTCCCTTACCCAACTCTGGTTATAATGGCTAAAGTTGATTTTTCTTAAACCAACGCCTTCTTTTTTCCTTTCCTAATGTTTATGGTAAAAACATTGGTGGCGACTCTAGAACCCATTTACGAAAACCTTGTTCTTTAAGGTAGTTCGGTTATCGAACACCCTAAGGGCGATGGCCATATTTTTAAAACAAATGCGAGTCATCAAAACCATCGTATCGCTCCAACCATTTTTTTGAGGCGGCGACAACGACAAAGTGTTTGCCATGAGTTGAGCAGAAGTAGCAGAATCTGATGAGCTTATTTGAGGTAAATGTATTATCAAAGGCAAATTAGTTGATGTTTTATATGACTTAGGTGCAACACATTCATTCATCTCCATTGATTGTGCTGAGAACCTTGATTTTCCTATGACTTGTTTATCCTATAATATAATGGTGTCTACCCCTACTGATGGTCTGGTCATTACTCGTCATGCATGTGTTGGTTGTTCTTTATTGACTCATGGGAGAACATTTTTGGTAGACTTGATTTGTTTACCGTTTTCACATCTTGATGTTGTGTTAGGTATGGATTGGTTTTCGTCCAACCATGTACTCCTTGATTGTAAAGAAAAGTCTTTAATTTTTAGAGTTAATTCACCAAAGAACATGATCACCGCTAAGGCTTTCATGATTCTATTCTTAGCAAGAGTCAAAGAAGTAATTTGAGTAGAAGATATTCCGGTTGTGAGTGAATTTCCTGAAGTATTACCGAAAGACATTACTGAATTACCACCTGAAAGAGAGATGGAATTTGTTATTGACTTGGTCCCTGGAGCGAGTCCTATCTCCATTGCACCATATCAAATGGCACCGGTGGAACTTGTTGAAGTGAAGAAGAAAGTGGAAGAATTGTTGCAAAAACAATTTGTGCAACCTAGTGTTTCACCTTGGGGAGCATTAATATTACTGGTAGAGAAAAAGGACGGGACCATGCGCATGTGTGTTGACTATCGTCAATTGAATAAGGTGACTATAAAGAATAAATATCATCTTCCAAGGATCGATGACTTAATGGATCAGTTGCGAGGGTCATTAGTATTTTCTAAGATCGATTTATGATCTGGCTACCACCAAATTCGAGTGAAAACTAATGATATACCTAAGATAGCTTTTCAAAATCGTTATGGTCATTTTGAGTATTTGGTTATGCCACTTGGTGTAACTAACGCTCCTGCTATATTCATGGACTACATGAATAGAATATTCCACTAATACTTGGATCAGTTTGTAGTAGTATTCATTGACGACATCTTGGTTTATTCAAAGAGTCTTGAGGAGTGTCGCCGCCGTCCCTTCTCGAAAAAATGGGGAGGGGAAACCGAAGTGAGGCGGTCGGTTGCGATGCGATGGTTAATTGACTCATTTTTTTTGTTGTCGCCGCCGTCAAAACGAGGCGGTTGGAGCGATGCGATGGTTTCGACTTTCCAATTTTCGCGTTTTTATTGGTGTGGTTACAACGCCTTTAGGTTGTCCGATAATCGGGCTGAACCTAGGGGCCAAGTTTTCGAAAAGACGCTCTTGGATTGTCTGATAACCGGGCTAACCCAAGAACTAATTTTGAAGGGTTCTTCTGGAGTCGCCACTGATGTTTTTACCGAAAACATCGGAAAAGGAGTAAAAAGGCGTTGGTTTTCGAAAAACCAACTTTGGTCATTAGAACCAGAGTTGGGTAAGGGAGTTAGTTACGTGTAAGGGAAGTGTTAGTTCCCTTACAATGCCCCTTCCGGGTTCCCTATGATAAGCCATCTATTTAAATAAGTAAACCAGCAAAAATACGCTTTTACCCTTTATTTGCGGAATTTAAAGTTATGACTACATGGCCCTAATATCTATTGCATAATTAAAAATAAAACAGTAAAAGAGAGAGGGAGAATGTAAAAACCTTCAAGGCAAGCTTTATATTAATTTCCTGAAAACTAGGGTGCTTTTTGGCAGCACTTCACCCTTTACAGCACTGAGAATCTCTCAAAAACGCTATAAAAAACTCTGAAAAGCTCTCAGAAACTCCGAAAATTCTTCGGAGGGATTCTAGGAAGAGAATTTTAAGAAATAATAAGAGAGAGAATGGAAGAACTGTGTGAAATGAGGGGAATGGCGCGACTATTTATAGGGATTCGCGCCTATCAGGTCGAGACGGTCGTCTCATCTGACAAGGTCGAGATGGCCGTCTCGCCAAACGAGACGGCGATCTCGCCATTCGCAAGTGGCGAGACCGCCGTCTTGCAGAAAATCCCTCCTATTCTAATATGGGGCCTAATATTCTCTCCTAATGGCTTCTTAGGCTTCATCCATCTTCAAAAAGGAGGTCTTCTGGTCTTTATTATGAGGCCGGGCAAGATTTGGGGTCTACAGCTGCCCCCCCTTTACCCGACTAGTCGACTGCTGGCCTGTTGTGCCAAGGAGATCGACTGGAGGGTAAAGGAGTTGACCCTCTTGCCCGGTTGTCCTTCAGATGTTCCGTCTTTGTGGCGGTTGATCTTCCGGGAAAAAGTGTGCTTCTAGGATGCTTCTTCTGGCGGTAGCTGATCCTTTTGGCTGATGAGTACGAACCCCCATCTAGTTTGACGAGTATGAACCCTCACCAGGTAAGCCCTCTTTTGTAAGGCCTGATGAGTATACACCCCCATCTGGTGTTTGACGAGTATGAACCCCCGTCCGGTAAGCCCCCTTTTGTAAGGCCTAATGAGTATACACCCCCATCTGGTGTTTCGCCTCCGGATGCTCCTTCTTGCAGTAGCCGATCCTTTAGCTGTGGTGGCGGCTTACTACTCTAGCTCATGCGGCGATGTTTGAAGGATGCTTTTCTGGTAGATTTTTCTGTTGGTTATCCAGCTTGTTGATTGCTGGGAAATCTTTGTTTTGATCCTTTGGTAGTGTTCATCTGATTTTGCTGGTTGTCAGGGATTTTTGATGAGTGCCTCTTAGGTAGGCAGGAATCCTCTGGGGATTTATTGATCTTGGTGACGCCTCTGAGGATGAACCTGAAGTTTTGCAGCAGGCTCACTGGGATGATCTTTCTCTTTTTTTTATTGATCCACAGGGGCATTGGTTGACATCCCGGGGGTCAGATTTTGGTAGCCCTTTGGGGGAATGGAGTCTCGGCTCCTTAATTGATATGGGTGTGAGCTGGTTTTTGTGATGCTCTTATTTCATTGGGGAATGGGTATTAAGTTAGGATTTTAATTTCGCCTTCTTTTGCGCGATTTATCTCTTTTTTATCGCGATTTTGAAATCTGGCTTTTTTATGGGGATAATGCGTGCGCCTTTTTACTTTTTAGTTTCTTTTATACACGCAGGCTTTTTCTTCTTTTTTGGGGATCCACAGGGGATAAAGTTTTCTTTGGTGATCCATTAGGGGATTGTTGACTTCGTGGGGATCTTATTTTTCTTTTCTAGGGATAGAGTCCTAGCTCCTTGATTAATGTTGGTGCGTCCTTATTCTACTGAGGGATTAGAATTTATGATTCCTTCTTTTTTGTAGATTTTTTAGGAGATCCACTTGAGGATTTTTATTCGGCCTTCTCTATTGTTGCCTTTTCTTTTGGACATCCGCTGGGGCTGCAAGAGTTTTCTTCTTTTTTCCTTTTTTTGTTGAACCCTTATTGGTATGGAGATTGGACTCTTTTGACTGTTGATGATGATGGACTCTTGAAGCCTTTATTCTCCATTGGGGAGTGTGGAGGAGACTTTGGGTGAGTGTGCTCGATGACTCATGTAGTGGTAATGCTGAGCCATGAGGAGTTTTTTTTTGTGTTGCCTCTGGAGTAGGCAAGGATCCGTTTGGGGATAACTAAACTTTTCCGTTGGCTCTTCTTTTATGATGTCTGATGATTGTGCCCTCTTTTATTGGGTTATGACTGGAGCTTTGGCTTCTGGAAGCTTCTTATGACAACTCGCTCTTCTTTCTTGAGGGAGAGCAATGTTTGGAGACTTATTACTTTCTTGTGCCTTCTTTTCTGGGTAGAAGGATGGTAGCTGGAGCTCTTGATTTTCGGAAGCTCTTATTCTACTGAGTTGCTTGTTTGACGACTTGCTCTGTTTTCTTGAGGGAATTATTTGGAGACTCGGTCTTGGTGATCCTGCTTTCAATCGCAAACATGGAGCTAGTCCTTATATGCATGAATGTTTTTTGTTTTTGTTATTTATCTGAAATGATTTTTATTTCTTTCATTTTTTACCTTGACAAAGTCGTTTTGTGCGAATACTTGTGTGTGGATGCCTTAAATGCAATCTATCTTTTTGATGCATCTAGAGAAGTAACTGGCATTCTCCTGCTGGACTTTCATGATTATGATGAAGGTCCCCTCTCTTTTATTCATTTTTTAGTTTAGCCCTAACTTTTGCCTAGACTGCCCTTTTGGAGTTTTCGGTCTAGCGGGTTGCCTTACTTTTTGCCTAGGATATCTTAGCGGGCTTTTTCCTTTTTTGTGAATGCCCTAAATTTTGCCTAGACCGCCCTTTGCGGGTTTTCGATCTAGCGGGCTACCCTAACTTTTTCCTAAGAATATCCTAGCAAGCATTATTCATTTTTTTTTCATTTTTCTTTCTCTTCTTTTTTTGAGAGATAGGACCCTATCATATGCAATGTTCGTGATATGCATCCTATAATACTATTTCAATTAATTTTTTCAAAAGGATTAATCAATGTGCTTTTACTTCTGATGAGCTTCTGACGTTATGTGCCTTCATCGACGGGATAGATTGTACCGATTTTGCCGTCTTGACTTTACCGTGACCGAAGAATGATTGTGTTGATTTCAGAGCGACTTGCCATGTCAGTGCGCCCCTCCCTTTCCTTGGGGATGTCAATCCTCCTATTGATTACTATCTCCACATTTCCCTACTAATTACTAGAATGTTGTAGTAGTAAGGGTCAAGAGAAGAGAAAGAAGAGGATATTTAATTCAAAGGCTTGTGTTTAGGATTGTTTTATTTTGACAAAAAATGGTTTTTGTAAGCACGGCTAGCCAAGGTTGGTTAGAGTGTTTAGGCTAGTTTAAACAAACGTTTTGTTTATGGAGTGACGTCTTATTCTATGGCGCTTTTTATGACTAATTGACTTCCCTAGTCCGCCCTTTGGGTTTTCAGTCTAGGATGTTGTGTTTTGTTTTGTCCTAACTTTTGTATAGGTTTCTTTTTTCTTGTTTTGGGAAACCTAGCGGACTTTATTTTGTAACCCTAATTTTTGCCTAGGATACCCTTTATGGTTGTTCGGGTTTCCTAGCGGGCTTACCCTAACTTTTGCGTAGCCCCTTGGTGGGTTTCCTATCAGGTATCTTGCCTTTTCTTTTCGGCCTTTGGCTTCTATGGGCTTCTTTTGATTTCCTTTTCTCTTTGTACAACATTGGCGAAACACGACTTTATTATGATGAGGTATAACCTTATTTTGTGTTTCTAGTCAATCAGTAGTGATGGATTTGACTTTTACTTTGGTTAATTGTGCAGTTTGATTACTTTGACGCGTTTTGAAAACGTTTGCTTAAACATGGTTATTAATGAGGTTTAGATAGCAAGAAGAGAAACAGATAATAAGAATGACATTCTTTGTAATTAATGGGGAAATATGTGCCCTACAATGCTCGGGGGTCGGGCTGGCCCCGAGGAGTAATCTCTAATAGTCATTGGATTTACAAACCCTAAGAATTAGAAGGAGAACACCTAATGACTAAAGTCGCTTTTGACGCTTGAACCCTTCTATTTGGGAAAATCTAATTCAAGGTATGGAGGGGAGACTTCCCTTTTCTCTATGCAGCTTGTTCCTTTGTCTTTAAAATCTGGTGGCTCCCTTATTCCTTGAGAGTTTCTAATGAGCCCTTGGTTTGGGTGACATCCATATTTCCTCATCATGTGGGTCACCTTCATATTGTTGGGGAAGTCTTTTCATATTGGCAAAAGGTATTTCAAAGGTCCTCTTTAGCCACTTTCATTCAAAGTAGGGCAGATGACTTGCTGATCCGAATGTCGTCTTTGTGACCAGCTTATTGCCTACAGTGAGTTTGTCTCTTTTGGTGGAGCGTTGAAAGAACTGCCTTAGCGTCATGATTCCAAAGTCTTCTCAGTTTCCCCTTTGGATTATGTTTTTCTTCGATCTTATTATTTTTCCTTTATTCTTGGGAGCATTGTCTGGTAGCTCCTCGGGGGAGTAGATTCTTCTACTTCTAATCCTGCCCCCCAATGTTGGCTATGTTGGAGATATCCTCACTAATGGGCGGTGTTTTTGCGTATCTCCATGGTGCAGCCTTATCGGAGGCGTGAACAAATGTAGTGGCATCCTTGCCCCCTCTTCCTTATTAACTTGGATACCCAACAGTTGAGGCTTATTATCCTCCTTAGGCGGATCAATCGTTGGAGAGAACTTGACGACGAAAGGTTTGCTCTTTATCTTACTTCGATTCGTGGAAAACACATCGACTAATCCTTTCTTTTTATTACCTTATTATTATTAAAGTGAGGATGAATGTAATTTATGAATGCAATTTATGAATACAATAGACACTTGAAGAGATGATGAAAACAAACAATTTTATTTATTTCATCTAGACAGTGTACATTCGTCAATGCAATGTTTCGAAGTACATTTTTTTTTAAAAGTGGAGAAGCCTAAATAAACCCATAGGCATGTTAGAATTTCTATTTATTTTCTTTTTTACTTCCCCTGCATGCCCTAATCCTCTTTTCATTGTATTGAGGAATGTCCACTTCTTCGATTGTCTATTATTAGATGCATGTTATGAGGATGAAGTTTGGTGGATGCATGTATGCAAGTGTTTATTTTTTTCCTAAACATTATCATGTTTTATTTTCTAACATGATGTATGATAGTGTTTGGGATTTTGTGTTTTTTTTTTTGTATGAGGATGATGGCATGAAGAATACCAGCCGCTTTTTAGAATGTAAAAAGATTTTTATTGTTTAAAATAAATGATTTATGAGATGGATATTCCTTAAGACAATGGCTTACGTATCCTCCTCAAAGTTTACGCTTTGTGGGGTATCATACCCACTTCGGTGTAATGGTTCCTTCCCCATCATAGACTTGACAAGTATAATGGGGGGTCACCACCACACCTTAGTACACTTGTCCCTTCCTTGTCGTGAAGGTCACAAATGCGCTCGGGGCCTCTTTCGCCATTGTCTTACGAATATCTAGTGCTCCCTAGAATGAATGTATTTATGCATGCACCAATACAAAAGGGTGGTAGATGTTCAAAGCGACATAACTTTTGACTGAGATGTCTGATTTGGACGCACAATATATCAAAACGAAGAGAAAAAGGTGAATAATCAAGTAACAAATCCCCAAAGGGGATTTGGCCCAGTAATTTTCCCAAAAAACGCTTCTAAGACCCATTTTTTAGGGATTTATTAAAATGATGCGTATGCATACTTTCCTTACGCATTTATTTTTTTTCTCTTGGTTTTTCCACTTATGACATGATGCGATATGAATGATACGACTTTGTCAAAATTCTTTTATTCATTATTATTATTTTATTTGGTTTATTCATAACCGTTTATCTCTTTTGTCGGACTGTGTGACTACTTAGCTTACAAAGAACCTGAAACCATGCTAGCTAAAAGGCAGACTGTCCGAGATAAGGGTGTTTATTGCAAAAAAAATTATTTTTGTGATTTTTCTTGTTGTTTGGTTATGTTATGCAACAAAAAAATGCAACAAACAAATGCGCACACAATTCAATCATCCGCGAACAGGTGAGAAGTCGTTTTAATCACGAGGTAGGATTTTCTTGCAGAAAATTGCATTGGCGAAGGTAGGTTCTAACTGTTCTCACCAAGGCTAAGGCCCCCAAGGTACCCCCATTATAGGGTCCCCACTCTACAGCCTTCCGACCATGCTTAGCACTAAGGCCATAGTCAGTCTTTGTGCCAAAAGAGGAAGGTTATCACCTTGAGTGGTGGTTTCCGATCACACTGGTGGGCACAAGGCCATCACTACAGGGAACCGTACCTGCCACCCACTCCCTATGGATTTCTCACTTGCCCCTGGGTATAGAGGGAACTGTTGTGTGCAAGGGTTTGTGTACAGTTTGTATTTCAAAAAATTGTGTAAAATAAACAAACAACAGTTATTAAAGCCAAGCATTAAAACATGTTATAATACAAGGTAGGGTAAAAGCGTAATTTCTTGGTTTATTTATTTAAGCTGGCCCATCACTAAATGGGATCAACTCTCTAGGCCTCATTTGCAACTTTTACAGACACCTCACTCCTCTCTTCTCTCCCTCTTTCGAATGATCTCTCTGATTGACTATAAGGTAACAATCGGTTAAGGAAGTCTCTTCCGGCATTCGATTCTTCTTAAAATTTTTGTAGTGTCGGTCCTATATTCGGGGAGGAGAGTCTTTGTAGTGCGGGGGATTGCCAAAACACATCCTCACAGTTGAAGATTTGTAATAAAAAGCTTGCTACGGAGGTTCTTTTCACTTCTCTTCTCTTTTATTGCTTTATTTACTGCTTTATGTATGCAATAGAAAATAGTATTATGTAGATAGCCATTTTTTAATATTATATAATAAAATAGGGTAATAGCGTAATTTCTCTTAATCTTTACTTTATGAATTAATCCGTCATAGGGAACTCGAAAGGGGCGTCGTGGGGGTGCTAAAACCTTCCCCACGCGTAACTAACTCCCTTACCTAACTCTGGTTATAATGGCCAAGCTTGGTTTTTCTTAAAATCAATGTCTTTTTATCCTTTTCCAATGTTTATGGTCAAAACATTGGTGACGACTCCATAAGAACCTTTTTGCGAAAACCTTGCTTTTATTAGAGGATAGTTCAGTTGTTGAGCACCTCAGGATAGTTCAGTTGTTGAGCACCTCGGAACGGACGGCAGCGACAACCGTCCAGCCTTCTGACAAAAACCCTAATTTTTATTTTTCTATGAAAACCCTCATTTTCTTAAATGGAACCTAGAAAATACTACTAAGGGCCTAATGAAGTCTTGTCCATCTTTGAAATGGAGGATTTATGAACTTATTGCGAGGCCTGACAAGATTTGGGCTCTACAACTTCCCCCCTTCACTTGACTGACCGGTTGTTGGCTAATGTACTTGTCGTCATTGTCCGTTCCGACGCCTGGGGGCGCATGAGATGGTTTAGACTCGTGTTTTGTAAAAAATATGATCATCGCTTTCAAGATGCTCATGAACCAAACTAATCTTTAAGAAAAGCGAGGTTTTCGTAAAAAAAGGTTCTATAGAGTGTAGACCCTAAATCTTGCCCGACCTCAAAATAAAGAGCAGAAGACCTCCTAATCGAAGATGGACAAGGCCTAAAAAGCCACTAGGAGAGACTATTAGGCCCCATATTAGACTAGGAATGTTTTTCTGTACAAAAATAAGGATTCCCACCTTAAGGGGTCGAGACCGCCGTCTCGCTTTTTGGGACCGCCATCTCGCTGAATGGCAAGTCGAGACCGTCGTCTCGTTTGTTGAGACGGTCGTCTCACAACTTGCAATTGGAAAGACCACCCTCCCGTTTGGTGAGACTACCCTCTCGCCATTTGTCAAAGTCGAGACGGCCGTCCCGAATGGCGAGACGACCGTCTCGACCTGACAGGCACGAAACCCTATAAATAGGGGGCACTCTTCCCTTCATTTCACACAGTTCTTCCATTTTTCCTTCTACATTTTCTTAGAATTCCTCATTTAGAGCCCCTTCGAAGCATTTCCGTAGTTTCTGAGTGTTTTAAGAGAGTTTTTATAGCGAAAAAGCGGCATTGTAGAGCGAAGGGTTGCCAAAATGCACCCTATTTTTCAAGAGAATTAATCAAAGCTTGCTCCGGAGGTTTATTTACTCTCTACCTCTCTTTTATTGTCCTTTTTACTTACATTAAATTTTGCAATAGCTACTAGGGCCATGTAGTCATTATTTTTTTAATTCCACAAATAAAAGGGTAAAAGCATCATTTCAAAAGTTTATTTATAAAATAACTGGCCCATCATAGGGAACCTGAAAGGGGCGTCGTAGGGGAGCTAATACCTCCCTTACACGTAACTAACTCCCTTACCCAACTCTAATTTTAACAACCAAAGTTGGTTTTTCTTAAAAAACCAACACCTTTTTCTTTACTTTTTGGATGTTTCTGGTAAAAACATCGGTGGCGACTCCATAAAAACCCTCTCAATCTTGCTCTTAGGTCAGCCCGGTTATCAGATGATCTAAAAGCTCTCTTTTGAAAACCTCGCCCTTAGGTTCAGCCCGGTTATCGGACAACCTAAAGGCGTTGTAACCTCACCCATATTAAAACGCGAAAATGGGAAGTCGAAACCATCGCGTTACTTTGACTGCCTCTTTTGACGGCAGCGACATGGAGTCGCTACAAATGTTTTTACCATAAACATTGGAAAAGGTTAAAAAGACGTTGATTTTAAGAAAAAAACCAACTTGGTCATTATAACTAGAGTCGGATAAGGGAGTTAGTTACGTGTGGGGAAGGTATTAGCACCACCACGACGCCCCTTTCGGGTTCCCTATGATGGATTAGTTCATTAAATAAAGATTATAAGAGATTACGCCATTACCCTATTTTATTATGTGATATTAAAATGACTATCTACATGATCCTATTTTCTACTGCACATAGGAAAACAATAAATAAAGCAATAAAAGAAGAAATTAGTAAAAAGAACCTTCGAAGCAAGCTTTATTACAAATCTTCAACTCTGAGGATTCTTTTTGGCTATCCCCTCGCACTACAGGAACTCTCCTCTCCCGAATACAAGAAAAGCTTTAAACTATCGAATGCCAGATATCTCAAAAAGAGACTTCCTTAATCGATTGTTACCTTATAGGCAATCAAAAAGCTCAGTCGAGTACTAGAAGTATATAGAAGAGTATAGAGAAGTGAATTTGAGTTCTGGTGTGTCCAAAAGCTGCAAATGAGGCTCCTATTTATAGGTGGACGTTGTCAGGACGCTGGGACGATCGTCCGAAGCCCTATCAGGTGGGACGGCTATCTGGGCATTCGGGACGGGCGTCCCAAGTGTAAAAATGGGTTGGGACGGTCATCCCAAGTGTAAAAATGGGTTGGGACGACTGTCTGGGAAGTGAGAGGACCATCCCAAGTGTTTTACCCAAATTTTGGTTTTTTATTTCTTCAGAAAAACTCTCCTTTCCTTAAACGGAAGCCGATTGATGGTGCTAGGTGCTCAATGGAGCTTTACCCATCTTCAGAACGAAAGTCTGTTGATCTTTATTGAGAAGCTGAGCAAGATTTGCGGTCTACAGTACCAAGAGACCTACTGGTGGGTGAAGGAGACCGGCTGATGTGGTAACTAACCCTTAGGATGATTAATGGTTGACTTGAAGTCTTCAATGTTGACCACGGGGTGTTCACTTCGCCCTGTGGTGATGGGTACAAACCCCCATCTGGTTTGAGTCCCCTTTTGTAAGACCCAATGAGTAGAAACCCCCATATGGTTTGAAGTCCCCTTTTGTAAGACTTGATGAGTACCAACCCCCACCTGGTTTGAATTCCTCTTTAGTAAGACTTGCCCTTAGGGTTTTATCCTTAACCCTGAGGTTGATGAGTACTAACCCCATCTAGTTAGAGTCCTTTTCTCTAGACTGGTCCTCAGGATTTTATCTTCAATCCTTTGGTTGATGGGTACGAACCCCCATCGGGTTTGAGTCCTCTTCTTTCGACTTAAAAAGTTTGATGGAGGCTTACTGAGCTTGGTCATGCGCCGACTCCTTGGGGAGTAGTTCTTGCTTGAGAATTTTTTTTTTTTACTTTTCTGATGTAGTCGTCCGGCTTGTTAGGTATTCTTTTCTTTGGGCTTTTTCCATAGCCATCCAGCTTCCTGATTGCTTGGGATTCTTTATTTTTTGGCTTTTCCATTAGCCATCCAACTTTGTTGGTTGTCGGGGATTCTTGATAAATGCCTCTTGGGTAGGCAAGAATCCACTAGGGATTCATTGATTCTGATAATGATGCCTCTGAGTAGGCGAATGCTTCATCTGAAGTGAAGACTCTCTTGGTTGCACTATTTTTGCCTCTGAATAGGCTGATGTTCCACTTGGGGAATACTGGCTCTTTGCTCGCCAGTTCTTGCCTATGTGCAGGCAAGCGACTCTCTAGGGATAAAAGTTTGGAGATTGCCTTTACAGTAGGCTCACTAGGGATATATCCTCTCCTTATGGTGATCCACCGGGGAATTAGTTGTTTCCCTGGGATTCTATTTTGGTTTTCCCTTTGGGGGGATGGAGTCTTGGCTCCTTGATTGACGCTAGTGTGAGCTGGTTTCATGATGCGCTTATTTGACTGGGGAGGAATTTTCGATTCCTTGTCTTTATTTTTCTGTTGTAGAACCCACTTGGGGAGTTATTGGCCTTTTTTAGCCACGTCCTATCCTTTTTGGTCATCCACTGGGGATGAAGGGTTTTCTTCTCTTTGAGCCCTTTATTCTCTGTTGGGGAATGTGGTGGAAACTTGAATGAGTGCACTCAATGACTCATTTGACGGCAATGCTGAGCCTTAGGATAATATTTTTGTTTTGCCTTTGGAGTAGGCAAGGATCCTCTTGGGGATGATCAAGCCTTTCCATTGGCTTTTCTGTGTTGATGCCTTCTCTTTTTGAGTAAAAGGAGGGTGGTTGGGAGCTTCGGGCTCTCGAAGTTCTTATTTTGTCTTGGTTGCTTTATTGATGGAAACTTGCTTGGTTTTCTTGAAAGGGAGCGTTATTTGGAGACTGAGTCTCGGTGATCCTGTTTTCAATCACAAACATGGAGCCTAGTCTCCTTATATGCATGAATCTAATTTTTTGTTAAAGTATTTTTATTTTTATTTTTTTATTTTGACAGAGTCGTTTTGTACGACTACTTGTGTGTGGGTGTCCTAAATGCAATCTATTTTCTTATTTGACGCATCTAGAAAAGTGATTGGCATTCTCCTGCTAGACTTTCATGACTATGCTGATGGGCTCCTCTTTTATTCATATTTTTTATTTAGCCCTATCTTTTGCCTAGATCGCCCTTTTGGGGTTTTCGATCTAGCAGAGTGCTTTAATTTTTTCCTATGATATCTTAGCGGACTTTTTTCTTTTTTTTTCATGAGTGCCTTAGCTTTGGCCTAAACCGTCCTTTTGGGGTTTTCGATCTAGCAGGCTGCCCTAATTTTTGCCTAAGACTCTCCTAGCAGGCATTATTCCTTTTTGCTTTCTATGCTTCTTTGTTTATGATGCATGAAAAGATTTTGTGCATATTTATGATTCATCAATAAAAAGGCAATTTCCTAAATTTGTCAAGAGAAAGGAAATGAAAGAGACTTTTATTGATATGAACAAAGTTTATTTATTTTTTTCAAAAGGATTACAAGAGAATTTAGAAGAATGGTTGGCCAAGGTTGGCTACATTATATGATCTACATCAATCATGTCTATCATATCTGCCCCCCCCCCTAGTTTTCCTATTTGTTTTAGTCGAGATGCTCGAGCCAGGAGTGAATACTATGCAAGCTGCTTGCTTCTAAAAGGATGTTACCTTAGCCGCCCTTCGGTTTTTGACTAAGATAACCATTGCTCTTAGAGATTTTTTTTTGAAGCCTCTAAATTTTTCCTAGGACGTATCCTAGTGAGGCATGTGGAACCTAACTTTTTCCCAGGATGCCCTTTGCGAGTTTTCATTTTTGCGGGTCTTGAGCAATGCCTTCAAGCATAAAATTTCTTCACTACATCAGAATTGACCAAGTGTAGAAGTTCCTTTTCATCCTATGTCAGTGAGGATAAGAGCTCCTCCCGAGAAAGCTCGCTTAACGACGAAGGGTCCTTCATAATTTGCCGCCCATTTTCCAATTTCATCCTTTTGGTTCGGAAGTAATTTCTTTATCATTAAATCTCTCTCATGGTAAGAATTGAGGTTGACCTTTTTGTCGTAAGACTTTTTGATATGCTTGTCCACGACATATGGCGTCCAACTGTTTTTCTTTGACTAAGTTCAACTGGTCATATCGGCTTTGGACCCATTCAACTTTTGTCAACTTTGCTTCCATGATAACTTGCAGGGAAGGTATTTCGACCTCTATCAGAAGTACGACCTCCATGCCATATACAAAGGAAAATGGAGTAGCCCTCGTGGAGGTCTGTATGGAAGTTTGATAACCGTGAAGGGTAAAGGGCAATATTTCATGCCAATCCTTATAGGTTGTTGACCATCTTTTGGATGATCTTCTTGATATTCTTATTGGCTTCCCCTACTGCACCATTCATCTTAGGTCGGTAGGGAGAGGAGTTATGATGTTGGATTCTGATGTCTTGGCATAACATGGTAGGACCATGCGAATGCGTCCACATACTCCCTTAATAGTTGTACTAACCCTCCCCTGAAGTTATCACCGATTTGGGTATCAATACTTATTTCCTTCTTATCACTTCCTTGCCCCCTAAATCAATGGCCTTGGTTTCTTCTTGATAGGGCTGTATAAATCAAGCTTTTATTGCTAATAGCCTTTGCAAGTATGGGGAGACAGTCCCCTCCTCACTGTCTGACCCGATCCTTTCACTTTCAGATTTCGGATCCCATAGAGAGTCATTCATCACACACATGATTGTTTTTCATGGTTCTGTTTGGATTTAGATTTTATTACCGTTTATTTTGAAATAATAATGAGGGAGAAAAGAATGAAAAGAATATGAATGTTATGCAAATACCTCATTGTATTGATAAAAGAGAAATATTTACAAAGCCCTTTTAATCAAAGATCTCACGGCCATGGGCAGGGACCGCGAGAGATGCACTGGAAGCTTAAAAAATGTGAATGCTAAAATAAGGAGCCCTAATCATCTAGCCTTCTTTATCCAGCCCTCTCACTATAGTTGTGATAGAGGCCTAAAATCAATATTAGGAGTGGGAGCGTCGAAAGTGATCCACCCGACATTCAACAAATCTTGAACCTTATACTTCAAATTCAAGCAATTCTCCACAGAATGTCCAGGAGCACCTGAGTGGTAATCACAATTTTCGTTTGGCTTGTACCACTCGGGGTAGGGTGGATCCATCTTCTTCGGAGGGATACGTGCTATGAGTTTGGCTTCTAACAACTTTGGCAGCAGACTCCCATAGGAGATTGGAATGGGAGTGAATTTCCCCCTCTTGGTTTTGTGGCTGCTTAGTTGGTCGCGAAGAGGAAGAAGGAGTAGCAAGGTTGATGGCGTCCACACTTCTCTCCTCCTCTTGCTAAGGAACTTCTTGAATGATGCGTCGGATGAGAAAGGTTGTGTAATCCTTCCGCTCTTCAGTCCTTGCTCCACTCTCTCGCCGATGGTCACCATATCTACAAAAAGGGTCGACGTGTTCCCTATCATCTTATCATAATACGGACCCGTCAACAAATTGATGAACAAGGATGTGGTTTCCTTATCCGACAGCGGGGGCTCCACTTGGGCAGTCAACTCCCTCCAACGCTAAGCATACGCCTTGAAGGATTTGTCGCCTCTCTTGCTAAATGCTTGTAAATCCGACCTATCTGGAGTTAGGTCAATGTTGTACTTGTAGCAACGAAGGAAGGCGTCTGCCAGCTGTTTCCAGGTTTGGACTTGTCCCCCTTCCAACTGCATATACCAGCTCAAGGCCGAATCGGCCAAGCTCTCCTGAAAGCATTGGATCAGGAGTTTCTCATTATAAGCATATGCAGCCATCTTACAGTAATACATTGTAAGATGACTCTTGGGACAAGTGATTCCCATGTACTTGGGAAAATCTGCGACCTTGAACTTGGGAGAGAATTGGATATTCTTAATGAGGCACATGTTGGCCACCTCTTTAACATCAAAATTATTTCCCTCCATAGCCTGTAACCTCTCTTCAAGGGCAGAAATCTGTTGCTTGGAAACTTCAGGAGGTTGGATGACTATTGCCCTCACTTCGGGCTGTACGTGAACTCCCTGCTCAAGCTCATGGTCTAAGCCCTCATCTTCCTCATGATGTAAGGAGTGGTCACTTTGAGGGCTCTTCTTGTGTAAGTTCTGCTGACGCATTAACTCCATTAACTGTGCCATTTGTCCTTTCATGGAGTTAAGCTCAGCAGTGAGCTTGCGGTTTTGTTCCTCTAACTGCTCCATCCTATTTGTTCGACAAATGGCATCTAGAGGGGGGGTGAATAGATGCACAAATTAAATTAGATGCCAAATTAAAAATTTATTTTAAGATGTCCAATGATTTATTAATTCAATTTTAATTATCAGATAAAATGTAGATAAAGTGAAAGCAATATAATCAAATAGATAAAGGGAAAGATTCAAGTGTGGAGATGTAGGATGCGGTGATGTTAAAGAGATAAAGGTAAGAGAAGAGCACACAGTAATTTATACTGGTTCGAGTATAGCCAACCTTACATCTAGCTCCCAGTCCACTCTAATCACAAGATTGACTCCTAATTCACTATCTTTAAAATTCAGTTTACAAATTACAATCAACTCAGCAGTGGAACCAGTAAAAAGTAAACTAATTAAAAAGACAATCACCTTCCTAAAAAGGGAATTTAACATCAACTTCCTAAAAAGGATGAAGGCAATAAAATAAGAACAGTCACACCTAGGTAATGGAGACAACAAATTGTAGAAGCCTTTAGAATGATAGCTCCAAGAACACAGTGTGATTGACAGTGAAAGCGCATAAGGCAATATGAAAAAGTTTTCTCAGAAAACATAAAACTGCTATGTTGCCTTGTTTAGAATTCTTTTCTCAAAATTGGTTAAATGTAAATTGAATTTTCGAATTTTGTTATTGTGTTTCTTTTATTTTTCATCAAAACTTATTTAAATAGGAGAATAGCATCGGAAAATAGCCGTTGGTCATTAATACTTTCGTAGAGAAAAATCAAGATGTATTTGAAAACATTTATTCTTCAAAATGGATATATTTTTTAAATTTGAACTGCCATAATTGATTATGTTACCAGTATAATCAATTATGACAGAGAGAAAATTGTTTTTTCCATTTTTGATGCATCATAATAAATTATGACAGTGAAAAATGTTATGTTACGAAATTTTATCACCCTTGTGATTTGGAGACTTATGCATAATGCCATGTCATCAACTTGTACCTCCATATCCAGTATTCTAAGACTCTATCTAGTCTTCAGGAATCATCTTGGGCTTGCTTTTGTTATCATCTTCTTCAGAATGTATATCTAGTCTTCAGGCTTCATCTTGGGCTTGCTTGAGTCTTGAATGTTGTTGACTTGAATCATCATTAAAATCATCTCTTGGGAATGTAAGGACATGTTTCACGTTGCCATCAATCTCCCCCTCATTGGCTTCAATCTCCCCCTTTTTTATGACGATCAAGGAAACACCTGAAATGAATTAAAATGTTTGACTCTATATAGCCAGCTCAAGATTAGCATAGATTTGCATAGTATAGTGTAGTACAGATTAGCCCAGATTAGCATAGTATATTTAAACTCCCCCTAGATATGTTAATAACAAAGCTCCCCCTAACTCATCTGAGCAAAACTTCTCCTAACTACCCCTGTTTAATTTAGAATTAGGAATGGATTTCATACAGATTCTTATTCATCAAAAAAATCTCCCCCTGTTTCATTGATAATCATAAAAAATTATTTCAAGAGAAAAAAAAATATCTCCTCCTGTTTAACACATATTTATATCATCTAAATCTCTCCCTGTTTCATCGATAACTATGAAAAATATTGTAATAGAAATTAAGCACAAATTTCCATAGATTAGTACATAAATTAAGGCAGAGAAGTGATCAATGTCATACTCGGTCAAATAATTAAAATAGATAAATGTAGTACTAGGAAGCTTTCCTAGGTCGTCTCCTAAAGACCATGAATTTCTATCAAAGCTTATCAAATTTTCAAATTAGAACAGCAAAAAAAGGGGGGTTTTTCAAAATTAAAATATTAGATGAAGCAAATTATAAAAATACGGATTAAAAACATTAAAATGCAATTGATTTACTGATTCCAATGCAGTGTCACTTATCCTAGGTTACGAAATTAATTCGAAATTCACCAACTAAGCAAAGATAAATCCCAAATTATATTCCAATCCAAAATTAATCAACTAAGCAAGGATTAATCCCTGTCACCGCCATCAGAAGAGGCGGTCGGAGCGACGCGATGGTTTTGATATGACTCGCGTTTTTGAAATAAGTGGTTCAATGCCTTTAGGCTGTCCGATAACCGGGCTGGACCTAAAGGCGAGGTTTTCGAAATGGTTCGAGGAGTCGCCATTAGTGTTTTAACCTTAAACACTAAAAAAGGTAAAAAAAAGAAGAAGGTAGTGGTTTTTAGAAGAAAAACCAACTTTGGCCATTACAACCAGAGTCAGGTAAGGGAGTTAGTTACGTGTGGGGAAGGTGTTAGCACCCCACAAGGCCCCTTTCGGGTTCCCTATGATGGACTAACTTAGAAAATAAACACTTAAAGAAATTATGCTTTTACCCTATTATTCTATCTACTTGCAGAATTTAAATGTCTACATGGCCCTATTATTTAATGCACACAAAGAAAGCGATAAAGAAAACAATAAAAGAGACAAAGAACAGAGAAGGAACCTCTGAAGCAAGCTTTATATTAACTCTTTGAAAACTTGAGGACGCTTTTTGGAAGTCCCCGCACTCTACAAGCACACTTCTCCCGCAAAATAAAGAAAAGTCACTCTACCGAGGGTCGGACGTCTCAAAAAGAGACTTCCTTAACCGATTTCAACCTTAACAAAAATCGGAAAGCTCACTCGAACTCCAGAATAATGCTCGGAGTCACTCTAAAGTGCCAAAAGGCTTCCTAAAGAGTGGTAGGAGTGGAAATGTGTGAAAATTCGGAGAATGGGAGCTCCTATTTATAGGGAATCGGGCCTGGGAAAGGTGGACGGCGTCTGGACAAAGTGGACGGTCGTCCATGGCAACTTTTGGCCATGGACGACCGTCCAAGCTAAGTGAACGGCCGTCCATGGCCTTAAAGTTTCCATGGACGGCCATCTGCTTGTCCTGGACGACCATCTGCTTGTCCTGGACGACCATCTGCCTGTTCTAGCCGGCCATCCGCTTGTCCTGAACGGCCATCTGCTGTCTCCGGTGGATTTCCCGATTTTTAATGCCTCTAAAAACCTTTCCTATCTTAAATGGAACCTAGAACAAGCTACTAGGGACTTAATAAAGTCTTGACCATCTTTGAAACGGGCGATCTTTGGCTTTATTAGAGAGCCGGGCGAGATTTGGGGTCTATAGTTGCCCCCCCTTTACCCGACCAATTGACCATGGGTTAACATACCACGAGGTCAATTGGCGGGTGAAGGAGTTAACCCTCTTGCCGGTTGTCTTCTGGATACTACACTTGCTGTGGAGGCTGACCCTTCGGATGATATGCTGTGAGACTTCAGGATGCTCCTTCGGTGCGGTAGCTGACACATAGAAAATTTTAGGATGCTCCTTCGATGCGGTAGCTGACCCCTTGGTTGATGAGTACGAACCCCCATCAGGTTAGATGCCTCAGGATGCTCCTTCGATCCGGTAGCTGACCCTTCGGCTATGGTGATGGCTTACTGATTTCGATCATGCGCCGGTTTCGTCTTCAGGTCTTTCCCTTTCCCAAAGCGGTGGTGGCGGCTTACTGCTTCTGATCATGCACCGGTTTTTGCCTGTATGCAGGTCTTCATCTTCAGGTCTTTCCCTTTCCCGAAGTGGTGGTGGCGACTTACTGCTTCCGATCGTGCGCCGATTTTGCCTGTGTGCAGGTCTTCGTCTTCAGGTCTTTCCCTTTCTCGAAGTGGTGGTGGCGGCTTCGCTCGATCATGCACGGTTTGCCTATGTGTAGGCCTTTGTCTTCGGTCTTTCCCTTTCCGAAGTGGTGGTGACTTCTGCTTCGATCATGCGCCGGTTTTGCTGTGTGCAGGTCTTCGTCTTCAGGTCTTTCCCTTTCCCGAAGTGGTGGTGGCGACTTACTGCTTCCGATCATGCACCGGTTTTTCCTGTGTGCAGGTCTTCATCTTCAGGTCTTTCCCTTTCCCAAAGTGGTGGTGGCGACTTACTGCTTCCGATCATGCGCCGGTTTTGTGGGGGAGTGATTGCTCTTGATTCTTCTTGCGTATTGATCCGGTATGCCGGAGATTCTTCGCTTTTCGCTTTTTCTTTAGTGTCCAGCTTCTTAATTGCTGGAGATTCTTGATGAATGCCTGTTAGGTAGGCAGGAATCCATTGGGGATTTGTTGATTCTGGTGATGCCTTTGGGTAGGCAGATACTTCATCGGAAGTGAAGACCTTTGGTTTGCGTTATTTTGCCTCTGAGTAGGCTGATCCGCTTAGGGGTAGAACCTTACTTGGAGACTTGTTTTGGGTGCTTCCTGTTTTCAAACACAAACATGGAGCTAGTCTCCTTTTATGCATGAATGATTTTCGTTTTTTGGTCATTCATCTGAGGTGGCTATTTTTTTTTTTACTTTGATAGAGTCGTATTGTGGAACTATTTGTGTGTGAATGCCCTAAATGCAGTCTATTATTTATTTGGTGCATCTAGAGAGTGATTGACATTTCCTGTTGGACCTTTGTGATTATGTTGATGGGCTTGTCTTTCATTCGTCTTCTTTTTATTAAGCCCTATCTTTTGCCTAGACCACCTTTTTGGGGTTTTCAATCTAGCGGGTTGCCTTAATTTTGCCTAGGATATCTGAACGAGTTTTGACTCTTTTTCTTTTCTTATGCTTTCTTGTATTGCATGATTATGGTTTATTCAACACAGAGGCATTTTCATAATTTTGTCAAGAGAAAAGAAATGAAAGACAATTTTATTGATATGAACAAATAGTTTATTTCTTACACATGGATTTACAAAGCGATTTAGAAGCATGGCTGACCAAGGTTGGCTACATTGTATAAGCTATAACGATCATGCCTCTGACATCTGCCCCCCTGGTTCTCCTAGTTACCTTAGTCGAGATGCTCGAGCCTGGAGTGAAGACAATGCAGAGGTTTCCCGCTTTTGGAAGGACGTTACCTTAGTCTCTTTGCGGTTTTCGGCTAAGGTAACCATTGCACTTTTTATTTTGTTTTTGTTTTTTGAAGCCTCTAAGTTTTGCCTAGGACGTGTCCTAGCGAGGTGTGTGGATCCTAACTTTTTCCCAGGACGCCCTTTTGCAGATTTTCATCCTGGCGGATCATGAGCAATGCCTTCAAGCGTGATACTTCTTCACCGCATCTGAATTGACTGGGTGTCACAGTTCTTCTCCATCCATGTTGGTGAGGATAAGAGCTCGTCCTGAGAATGCTCGCTTCACCACAAAGGGTCCCTCATAATTTGCTGCCTATTTTCTGATTTTGTCCTTTTGGGCCGGAAACAGTTTCTTTATTACTAGATCCCCTTCGCGATAAGTGTGGGGGTTGACCTTTTTGTCGTAAGCCCTTTTGATTTTCTTTTGGTAGGCTTGTCCGTGACATATGGCGTCCAATCGTTTCTCTTCAATAAGGTTCACTTGATCCTACTGATTTTGGACCCATTCTGCTTCTATCAACTTTGCTTCCATGATAACTCGCAGGGAGGGTATTTCGACTTCCACTAGTAGTACGACCTCCATGCTATACACGAGGGAAAACGGAGTGGCTCCCGTGGAGGTCCGTACAGAAGTTCGGTTGTAGACCCCAAATCTTGTCCAACCTCATAATAAAGACCAGAAGACCTCCTTTTTAAAGATGAATGAAGCCTAAGAAGCCATTAGGAGAGACTATTAGACCCCATAATAGAATAGGAGGGATTTTCTGCATGTAAATAAGGATTTTCACCTTTTAGGGTCGAGACTATCGTCTCGTATTCGGGACCACCGTCTCGCCTTGCGAAAGTGGCGAGATCGCCGTCTCGTTTGGCGAGACGGCCGTCTCACCATTTTTACAAGGCGAGACGGTCGTCTCGCCCTGACAGGCGCGAATCCCTATAAATAGTCACGCCATTCCCCTCATTTCACACAATTCTTCCATTCTCTCTCTAGTCACCTCCTCAAATTCTCTTTCTAGAATCCCTCCGAAGCATTTCCAGAGTTTCTGAGAGCTTTTTAGAGTTTTTATAGCGTTTTCGAAAGATTTCGGTGCTGTAAAGAGTGAAGGGTTGCCAAAAAGCACCCTAGTTTTCAAGAAATTAATAGAAAGCTTGCCTCGGAGGTTTCTACACTTTGTCTCTCTCCTTTATCGCTTTATTTTTAATTATGCAATAGATATTAGGGCCATGTAGTCGTAATTTTAAATTCCGCAAATAAACGGTTTATTTATTTAAAGTACCTGGCCTATCATAGGGAACTCGAAAGGGGCGTCGTAAGGGAACTAACACTTCCCTTACGCGTAACTAACTCCCTTACCCAACTATGGTTCTAATGACCAAAGTTGGTTTTTCGAAAACCAACGCCTTTTTACTCCTTTTCCGATGTTTCCGGTAAAAACATCGGTGGCGACTCCAAAAGAACCCTTCAAAATTAGTTCTTGGGTTAGCCCGGTTATCGAACAATCCAAGAGCGCCTTTTCGAAAACCTCACCCCTAGGTTCAGCCCGATTATCGGACAACCTAAAGGCGTTGTAACCACACCAATAAAAAACGCGAAAATTGGAAAGTCGGAACTATCACGTCGCTCCAACCGCCTCGTTTTGACGGCGGCGACAGATGGCGACTCCACTGGGGAAGCCTAGAGAGTTGATCCCATTTAGTGATGGGTCAGCCTAAAGTAAATAAACCAAGAAAATTACGCTTTTACCCTACCTTGTATTATAACATGCTTTAATGCTTGACTTTAATAACTGTTGCTTGTTTATACTTACGCAATTGTTTGAAATACAAACTGTACACAAACCCTCGCACACTACAGTTCCCTCTATACCCGGGGGCAAGTGAGAAATCCATAGGGAGTGGGTGACAGGTACGGTTCGTTGTAGTGATGGCCTTGTGCCCACCAGTGTGATCGGAAACCACCACTCAAGGTGATAACCTTCCTCTTTTGGCACAAAGACTGACTATGGCCTTAGTGCTAAGCATGGTCGGAAGGCTGGAGAGTGGGGACCCTATAATGGGGGCACCTTGGGGGCCTTAGCCTTGGTGAGAACAGTTAGAACCTACCTTCGCCAATGCACTTTTCTGCAGGAAAACCCTACCTCATGATTAAAACGACTTCTCACCTGTTCGTGGATGATCGAATTGTGTGTGCACCTGTTTGTTGCATTTGTCTATTGCATAGCATAACCAAACAACTAAAAAATCACAAAAAACATTTTTTGCAATAAACACCCCTATCTCGGACAGCCTGCCTTTTAGCTAGCCTCGTTTCAGGTTCTTTGTAAGCTAAGTAGCCATGCAGTTCGACAGAAGAGATAAGGGACACTAACTATTCTTTCGCATAAAGCCATTTTTTTATCTCGGACAATCTGCCTTTTAGCTAGCCTGGTTTCAGGTTCTTTGTAAGCTAAGTAGCCACGCAGTCCGACAGAAGAGATAAAAGGCTATAAAATAATAATAATAATAAAAATAAAAACAAAATTTAGTTTAAAGCAATAAATGGGACTTTGTTAAAAAATATTAGACTCATTCATATAGGTAGTTTATTTTTCAAAAAATACGCAAATATCATACAAAACATGATAAATAATAAAATAAACACTCACATTCATTCAATAAGCATCATTTTCATAAAACATGCATTTTGGTTTTAGAAAATGGAGGGGACTAGTAGAAAATTGAAGAAGGTGGACATTCCTCGATACCATACTAAGAAATTGGAACGACTTTGCATGGTAATGCCACCAGAGGTCCGCTGCGACTTTGAAAAATCCTATGGATGGATTCTCGACCTTCTGAAGATCTGTATCGATCAAGTTTTTGTCAGGGTATTAGTTCACTTTTGGAACTCCAGTCTGCGTTGCTTCGAATTTCCACGGTTTGATATGGTGCCCACCTTGGAGGAGTACGAAATCATGCTGAAATGGCCCAAATCGGTCGGGTCCATATCCGCCACGGGGCATACACCCTACAGACACAAGTCGCTGCCATCATCCAACTACCATTCCGGTAGACTACCCTGATAGGAAAAGGGAACATCCAGGCTTGGAAAGTCTCAATGTTAGAAGACCATCTGTCCGATTTGGCTGAAAGGACAGAATGGGTCGCTTTTAACAAAACCCTGGTGATGAGTCATTATATTCCTGTATTTTCTTCCCTTTCTAAACTTATTTTAATTAGTGTTTTGGGCTTAACTTTCTATTATTAGTGAATTTTTATTAATTCGGCTTCATTGGGCCAATAATTAGATTTTAATTAATTTAAATCTATTTGATCTAATTTTTTCTCATTATTAATTTTAGGACAGTTAAAGCAATTTTGGGCCTAGAAGATTGAGCTAGATGCCATTTTACAGTTTAAAGCAATTTTTGGCTTGGAAAATTGGGTCAAATGTCATATTTTATTTTATACGGGTACTAACATTGGTTTATTGTTTTATTTATCATTTTTTCTACAGATCTCCAAAAATCATTATTTTCAAAACATTATAAACTAGACACATTCATCTTTCCATAGGATCCAAAATCATTCAATTCGAAGATAAATTGGATTTTGCATAATTTATCCAACACGGGTCAAGCGCACCAGGCCGGCCCAATGGACATGCTTCAGTAATTTAAGTCTCCTAACTCATTAGACCTCCAAAAATAGTAGAAATGGTGGCGTTTTAAAGCTAACTCAAAAGGCTTTCAAACGATTCTGAAATCTCTTAATTTGGATAAGTATTGAAAATACTGCATGTGTTTGAAGTTCGAGGATCTGCACTAAAGCCCACTTATGATGTGTTTCATGGACCAGTTGAGCCCAAACCTCAATAAAGATTAGGGTTAGGGTTATTTATATAAGAGAGGCACATCACACATCAGAAGACACACATCACACAAGGACTACGCAGCCACCACACTTCCACCTTTCATCTTCTGCAATTTATATTCAAGTTTGTTTACTCTTCTGTCATTATTTTTAAATTCTTGTTTTGATTTTAATTATGTTTCTTCTATTGCGTTTTCAACTTTCCATGGATAGCTAAATCTTTGTATTGATTTTCTGAGAAGAATGCAAGTAGATATTTGAGGTTTTGTTATTCAATTTCATTTCGTTTTTTCTCTTCACTCTTCATCTTCTAATCTCAGTGTTGAATTATAATCTGTTTATGCTTAATAAATCGAAACTAATATCACAGTTTGCTTAATTCTGTGTTAGAGATGAGATTATGTGATGTATGTAATGCTTAATTGATAAGGATAATTTGGGGTTAATCTTCGATTAGTTGGTTAATTTCATGTTGGAATAAGGGTTAAGGAAAATTTGGGATTAATCTTCGCTTAGTTGGTTAATTTCATATTGGAACAAGGGTTAAAGCTAATTTGAGATTAATCTTCGCTTAGTTGATTAATTTCGAATTAATTTCGTAATCTAGGATAAGTGACACTGCATTAGAATCAGGAAATCAATTGCATTTTAATCTGTTTTTAATCTGCATTTTTATAATCTGCTTTTGTTCTCTTTCGTCTAATATTTTAATTTTGAAAAACTCCCTTTCTTTTTTTGTTACTATTCTAAATTTAAAAATTGATAAGCTTTGATAGAAATTTGTGGTCTTTGGGAGACGACCTAGGAAAGCTTTCTAGTACTACATTTATCTATTTTAATTATTTGACCGAGTACGACATCGATCAAATTTGGCACCATTGCTGGGGACCAATATTTTTGTCTAGGTTTTCAATTTTTATTTTCTGTTTCTGTTTTCGTTTTTTTTGTTTTTATTTTATTTTATTTAAATATTTTATTTGATTTTGAGTTATTTAGATATTTTCTTTGATTTTTAGTTAATTGAATATTTTATTTGATTTTCAGTTATTTAAATATTTTATTTGATTGTTAGTTATTTAATATTTTATTTGATTTGTTGTTATTTGGGTATTTTATTTGATTGTTAGTTATTTAATATTCTATTTGATTTGTTGTTATTTGAATATTTTATTTGATTTGTTGTTATTTGGATATTTTATTTGATTTTTAGTTATTTAAACATTTTATTTGATTTTCAGTTATTTGAATATTTTATTTGATTTTAAGTTATTTAATATTTGATTTTCAGTTATTTGAATATTTT